>CAWUFW010006897.1:0-600000 GCA_963921515.1 Calotriton arnoldi
ACTGACTGACTTTCCAGAGCCCTGGCATCACAAAATGGATGCCGCTGCCACAGACACGAGTCTGGCCTCCTGCTGCTGACCGAAACTCCGGCAGGGGAGGCCTGGACAATAGGTTTCCTGTCCCAGGGAGGTGTAACCACCTCCCCAGACCGGATAGTGTGTATTGGGGCTGGGCGGGAGCACTCTCTGGTGCTTTGAAGTCCTGCACTGGGGGCACATTTGGTGTCCCTGTGCATACCCCAGTTCAAACCGGCTCAGGGGCTTCCAGCCCCTGCTCTGGCGTGAAACTGGACAAAGGGAAAGGGGTGTAACCACCCCTCTGCCCTGACCCTCCCATAGGTGGGTCCACAGAGTATGTCCAACCCCTACCTTAGTATAAGTATGGGACCCCAGTCCTTAGGACTTTAGATTTACCTGGACGAAACTCTCACACAGAATCCTGGACCTTCGACGCTCTACTTTAAGATTAGAGGACTGAAGAATCTCCCTTGGGGTCAAGGAGTGACTCCCCTGCTTGGCAGGCACCAAAGAAGCAATTGTCCGGTCTGCATCGCTGAAGCTCTCGCTGGACGCCGAAATCTTTGCATCACCAGAGGTGGATTTCCAGACTTCCCCGAGGCTGCCCTGAGTCCCCAGCAAAGCTGAGGCCCGTAGCTGTCGTGGGTAACGTGGAACCGTGACCCCTGGACACCGATCGCATTTGCAAGTGCATCCTCTTCTGGGTCTCCCACGAAGTCGTGCTTTGGGCTCCAAGTAGCCCCAGCCTCCAGCACCAAATGCACCAAAGATCACTGGCCTCCACTCCACGAGTGTCCTGTGAGCCAGCTCCACGTGCATCGACTTGAGGCTCCTTCGTGGTCGCTAGTCCGTTGGCTAGTAGGCCCTCCCGAAGGCCAATCTTCTTCTGCTTGGGCTCCCTGGTTGCTCCAGATGTGCCCTGACTTACCCTCACTGGGTGAGTCCCACAGACCTTGCTGGTCTGTGTAGGAGAGTAGGATCTGCTTCACATGGGTACCCCCACTTTTTGCTGATGCTTCACTGTTTTTCGACCTTAGTCTGGCTGGGTCCCTGCTAATCAGAACCCCAGCCTAGCTGCTTCCTCTCTAAAATGGTTTCCATGTGCCTTAGGCACATCTCTGATTGGAAACTGGAGTGCCCTTATAAGTCCCTAGTATATGGTATACTATGTACCCTGGTCATAGGTACCTCAGAGGCCTACCAGGGGCTGCAGCATGTATTGTGCCACCCCTGGAAGGCCATCCAAACTGACACCACAGGTCTGCTACTGCAGCCTGGGTAAGGTGGTGCATGCACCCCTTACTGTGATATAGGCTACCTATATCACTATATACATACACACATATAAACCTATAAGTCACTCCTATGGCAGGCCTTATCAATCCTGAAGGCAGAGTGCGTGGTTCCTATGTGAGAGGGTGCCCCTGCATGAGCAGGGCCCCTCTGCAGCATTCGGAGACCCTTCTCTGATGCTGTTTGTAGTGCAGCCTGACCATATACTCTTAAGCGCATTATAACCTCGCGTTAAATGCTAACTTTGGGATGGCTGCACGGAAACATGTCGTGTTTGATGTCAAACATCTTAGAATACTACCCCCCGCCAGTTCTGGCGGCGGGAGTAGCATTCCACCCTTCTAGAGGGAAAGACATGTACACACCGGTATGCCCGGTACTGACTTTCCAAGCCCTGGCATCACAAAATGGATGCCGCTGCCACAGACACGAGTCTGGCCTCCTGCTGCTGACCGAAACTCCGGCAGGGAGGCCTGGACAATAGGTTTCCTGTCCCAGGGAGGTGTGACCACCTCCCCAGACAGGATAGTGTGTATTGGGGCTGGGCGGGAGCACTCTCTGGTGCTTTGAAGTCCTGCACTGGGGGCACACTTGGTGTCCCTGTGCATACCCCAGTTCAAACCGGCTCAGGGGCTTCCAGCCCCTGCTCTGGCGTGAAACTGGACAAAGGGAAAGGGTGTAACCACCCCTCTGCCCTGACCCTCCCATAGGTGGGGTCACAGAGTATGTCCAACCCCCTACCTTAGTATAAGTAGGGGAACCCAGTCCTTAGGACTTTAGATTTACCTGGACAAAACTCTGATACAGAATCCTGGACCTTCGACACTCTACTTTAAGATTAGAGGACTGAAGAATCTCCCTTGGGGTCAAGGAGTGACTCCCCTGCTTGGCAGGCACCAAAGAAGCAATTGTCCGGTCTGCATCGCTGAAGCTCCCATCGGACGCCGAAGTCTTTGCATCACCAGAGGTGGATTTCCAGACTTCCCCAAGGCTGCCCTGAGTCCCCAGGAAAGCTGAGGCCTGTAGCTGTCGTGGGTAACGTGTAACTGTGACCCCTGGACACCGAACACATTTGCAAGTGCATCCTCTTCTGGGTGTCCCACAAAGTCGTGCTTTGGGCTTCGAGTAGCCCCAGCCTCCAGCACTAACTGCACTGAAGATCACTGGCCTCCACTCCACGAGTGTCCTGTGAGCCAGCTCCACGTGCACCGTCTCGAGGCTCCTTCGCGGTTGCTAGTCCATTGGCTAGTAGGCCTTCCCGAAGGCCAATCTTTTTCTACTTGGGCTCCCTGGTTGCACCAGGTGTGCCCTGACTTATCCTCGCTGGGTGAGTCCCCCAGATCTTGCTGGTCTGCAACATCGTCCTTCTTCGATTTCCACAAGACTTGCCGTTGCCAAGGCTTGTTGGGTCCAATCCGGTCGCCGACACCCCTGCAATCGACAAACGTCATGGGACAGCTCGAATCCAGCTCCTGGTTGTCATCAATGCTTCTTGGACCTCGTGGCTGAAGAGTCAAGACGACCATCAACCTACCTGAAGCACTCGACATCGGTGGGCATCTGCTCATCGCCTTCCTGGTCACTGGCTAGCAACCCAGACTCTGTCCCCTCTGCTTTCAGGTTCTTCAGATCTTCGATCCACCTTTGGATCCACCCGAACACTTTCGACTTGGCCGCCAGCAGCACTTTGCAGCAGATCGCCATTGAAAGCGGCGACGAAACCCGACCCCGAAACACACCTATGCACCCGGCTTCCCTGGGTGAGGTAACTCGAGTACTCCGGTGCTCCCGTGGGTATTGACACTAGAACAGCCTAGTTCTCAAAGGGTTTGCTCCAAGTCCTCCTCTAAGTGTCCCTTTTCTTTTAAATTCTAATTGCGACTTTCCCCATAGAAGTTAACGGTGGTTCGCGGTTGTGTTCATACACTGCACGCGTCCCCCGTGGGTCCCCTGTGTCACTGCCTTGGGTGGTTCCTTGTGGTCCAAGCACTTCTACAGGCTCTAGGCCTTGTGTCTAGCTCAGTCGTGGTTCTTATACCACTTTATTGGTATATGGTTTGAGTACGCCCCTGGGGCTCAAACGTGTATTTGTGCTATTACTGTAGATAACTAACTTGTAACGTATGTACTTGAACTCTAGCCTCATAAAGAGACTAGAGGGGTGTGTTTAGTAATAAATACATATATTTTGAATATATACCTAGTGTGGTCCTCTTTCATTTGGTCACTCAAGAGATTATAGACTGGTAAAACAAGCTGCTTTACATTCCTTCAAGACTTAGCCTGAAGGCTGCTCTCCATAGCTACCACTAGGATAGCTTTCAATAAAGGTTGTCTTTAACCTATCTCCAATAAGGGGTTGTTTGGACTGGTGCAAGGTGCCCACTATAATTAGTGGACAGCATATGCCAGGCCAACTTCTCACATTGGTGTGCAGCGTGTGGGATTCCAGCTTGCTATTGTTTTACCAGATAATCTCAATTAAATTGATCAACTGAAAACCACTAAGGGTACCTAAGGTACATATAAATCAAGCTTAGTAATACAGTAAGTTCTACTGAACTTAGAGTTGTGTGTTAAGGGACAGCACACCCTTTCTACAACTCAAGAGAGTTTAGTAGGCCACACTAGAGTAGGTAGTGCATACACCACACCTCACTAGTGATGTCTTCAAAGCCAGGACCCAGTGAGTCCTTGCCAGAAGCCAGTGGGCTTCTTCCTCCAAGTCTGATAAACTCCCATTCTTGGAATTGAGAGCCTTATGCACTACTAGGAAGTTGAAGACAGGCAAAAGTGCCAGCACCCAACACCTCAGGGAGGTGTTACTAGCTGATGATCTCAGCAGGCCCCTAGGGTCTGAAGGGGTAGGCAAGGAGGGTGGGGCAGAAGATGAGGAAGGGGCCAGGGGTGAAGAAACCCAGGCCCCCTCTGAAACTGGCCAGGAAGGTGAAAATGACCTTGTCCTGGAAAATCCAATTCCTCCTGTGGAGGAGGAGGAGGAGAGGATCAGACTGACCTCCCCTTTGTCCCCCAGGAAGAGTTCTGAGTGTGCCCAGAAGGTCTAGGTCTCCTTCTTAGGAGTCTAACCACTCTGACACCTCAATAGGGACCTCTGTCTCCTCTCATAGGAGGGAATCCTCTCATGAGAGGAGAAAGAGACTGATTCAATATGAGCAAGCTCAACTTGAACTCAGGAAACAGCAATTGGCTATAGACAGGGAGTCCCTAGATCTCTATAGAGAGAGACAAAAGTTGGGACTAGAGTCCCATGGTGGCAGCAGTTTCCCCAAAGATAGGGAAAGGTCTTATGACCATAGAAACCTGAGCAAGATTGTCCCTCCCTACCAGAGTGGGGATGATATCCACAAATGGATAACTGCTCTAGAGAGGGCCTGTAAAGTACAGAGGGTCCCTCAGGAGCAGTGGGCAGCAATCTTGTGGCTCTCCTTTGCAGACAAAGGTAGAGACAAGCTCCTCACTGTTAGAGAGGAGGATGCTGATAATTACAAAGTCTTGAAGAGTGCTCTAATTGATGGGTTTGGCCTAACCACTGAACAATACAGGTTAAAGTTCAGGGATACCCAAAAGCACAGACTCAAGACTGGGTAGACTTTGTTGATTGTTCTGCCAAGGCTCTGGAAGGTTGGTTATTGGGCAGTAAGGTATATGACTTCACAGGATTGTACAATCTGATAATGAGGGAGCAGATTCTTAATAACTGTCAAAATCAGCTGTTGCATCAGCACCTGGTAGACTCTGAGCTGACCTCTCCCCAAGAATTGGGAAAGAAGGCAGACAAATGGGTCAGAACCAGGGTGAAGCAGAAGGTACAGAACCAAGGTGGTGACCCTAAGAAGCAAGATTCAAAAACCTCTGATAAGGGTGGGGAGAAGGGTAAAGATCAAAAGTCTTCACAAGGCCCCCAAAAATCTTCTTCAGGTGGGGATTCACAGTCTACCAAAGGGAAAGGCCAAAGAAAACCATGGTGCAAGGTCTGTAAGCAAAAGACCCACTGGACCAGTGATTGCACCAAGTCCAAAGACTCGACTCCAGCCCCCACCAATGCCCCTAAGGCACCTGCTCCCCCTAGTGCAGTTACAGTTGGTGGTGGGACTACACAAGCCAAGGGTTTAGTAGGGTTGACCCTGGGTAAAGAGATGAGCTCTGACCTAGTCAGAGAACTCACTCAGGCTGTCCTAGTCTGTGATGGAGGCATGGATATGACCTCCTCTGTGAGTCCCAGTAATCTGGGCAAGTACAGACAACAGCCTTTGATCAATGGAAGAGAGGCTTTGGCATTTAGGGACACAGGGGCAAGTGTCACCATGGTGACACAAGACCTTGTGAATCCTGGGCAGATTATACTTGGTGAAATGTACCAAGTGACCAATGCTAGCAACGTCAGAACAGACCATACTCTGGCAGTTGTTAACTTCTCCTGGGGAGGGGTAACTGGCCTTAAGAAGGTTGTGGTAAGTGCAGACCTACCCGTTGAATGCTTGCTTGGCAATGACTTAGAAACTTCAGCTTGGGCAGAAGTGGAGCTCAGGACCCATGCAGAAATGCTGGGGATCCCTGCAGATGTGTTTGCTGTGACCAGGTCACAAGCCAAAATGTCTAGCACTGAACAGGCCTTGGATTCTGGAATAACGGACCAAGTGCCTTCCAAGAAGAGGAGTAGTAGGGTAAAGGCAGTGCCTTCCCCTTGGCTCAGAAGGAAGATCAGTCCCTTGAGGGGATGATCTCAGTCCTGAGGAAGGAACTGTCCGAGAGGAGCTTGAACCTGAACAGGTTGAGTTCCTGGGGACAGGGGGACCTTCCAGGGCAGATCTGAGCCAGGAGCAGCAGAGCTGCCCCTCTCTTGAACCCCTCAGACAGCAAGCTGCTGCTGAGGCTGCTGGGAAAGCTAGTGGTCCCCATACTGTGTAGTGGGATGATGGACTCTTGTACTCAGAGTGTAGAGACCCCAAGCCTGGTGCTACCAGGAGGTTGGTTATACCTCTGAAGTTCAGGGGCTTCCTATTGACCCTAGCCCATGATATTCCCTTAGCAGGTCACCTGGGCCAGAACAAGACTTGGGACAGAATTGTCCCTCACTTTCACTGGCCCCACATGTCTGAAGACACCAAGGAGTTTTGTCGCTCCTGTGTAACCTGCCAGGCCAGTGGCAAGGCAGGTGGCACTACAAAGGCCCCCTGATACCACTACCTGTGGTGGGGGTTCCCTTTGAAAGGGTGGGGATTGACATTGTTGGTCCCATGGATCCCCAAACAGCATCTGGGCACAGGTTTATCCTGGTGGTAGTGGATCATGCCACCAGGTACCCAGAGGCTATTCCCCTTAGGACCACTACAGCTCCTGTGGTGGCAAGGGCCCTCCTGGGAATTTTCTCAAGAGTGGGCTTCCCTAAGGAGGTTGTATCAGACAGGGGTGCAAACTTTATGTCTGGATACTTAAAAGCAATGTGGAAGGAGTGTGGAGTGACTTACAAGGTCACCACACCCTATCACCCACAATGCAATGGTTTAGTTGAGAGATTCAACAAAACCTTGAAGGGCATGATTAAAGGGCTCCCAGAAAAGCTTAGGCGAAGATGGGACATACTCTTGCCCTGCCTTTTATTTGCGTACAGGGAGGTGCCTCAAAAGGGGTTGGCTACAGCCCTTTTGAACTTTTGTTTGGTCACCCTGTCAGGGGTCCACTGTGCTTGGTGAAGGAAGGATGGGAGTTACCTCTCAAGCCCCCAAAGCAAGACATAGTGGACTACGTACTTGGTCTCCGCTCCCGGATGGCTGAGTATATGAAAAAGGCAACTAAAAACCTTGAGGCTAGCCAGGAACTTCAGAAGGCCTGGCATGACCAAAAGGCTGTTCTGACTGTTTACCAGCCAGGACAGAAGGTGTGGGTGTTGGAGCCAGTGGCCCCAGCAGCTCTCCAAGACAAATGGAGTGGACCCCACACCATTGTTGAGCAGAAGGGTGAGGTTACCTACTTAGTAGACCTAGGAACACCCAGGAGTCCCCACAGGGTTCTCCATGTCAACAGGTTAAAACCATATGTGGACAGGGCAGACATGGGCTTGCTCATGGCTACTGATGAGGGACAGGAGGAAGAGAGTGACCCACTCCCTGACCTGCTCTCACAGAACCCTGGTGATGGGTCAGTGGATGGTTTAGCCTTCAGCCTCACTACCCAGCAGCAGACTGATTGCAGACAGGTGCTCAATCAATTCAGACACATATTCTCACTGACACCCAGTCAGACTACCTGGTGCACTCATGAAGTGGACACTGGGGACAGTCTGCCTATTAAAAATAAGATTTATAGGCAACCTGACCATGTCAGGGACTGTATCAGGACAGAAGTCCAGAAGATGTTGGATTTGGGAGTTATTGAACCCTCAGATAGCCCTTGGGCTAGTCCAGTGGTCCTTGTGCCAAAACCTCACACCAGTGGTGGGAAAAGAGAGATGAGGTTTTGTGTGGACTACAGGGGTCTCAATGCAGTCACTAGGACTGATGCCCATCCAATACCAAGGGCAGATGAGCTAATAGACACTTTGGCCTCAGCCAGGTATCTAAGCACATTTGACCTGACAGCTGGCTACTGGCAGATCAGACTAGCTGATGATGCAAAGCCAAAGACAGCATTCTCAACCCCTAGTGGGCATTATCAATTTGTGGTGATGCCCTTTGGTCTGAATAATGCACCTGCCACTTTTCAGAGGTTGGTGAATACAGTCCTTACAGGTCTGGAAGCCTATAGTGCAGCATATCTAGATGATATTGCTGTCTTTAGCTCCACCTGGGAGGATCACCTGGTCCACCTCAGAAATGTTTTGCAGGCCCTGCAGAAAGCAGGCCTGACTATCAAGGCCACCAAGTGCCAGATAGGGCAGAGTCAGGTTGTGTACCTGGGCTACCTTGTGGGTGGAGGCCAGGTTCAACCACTGCAGAGCAAGATCCAGACCATCATGGAATGGACTGCTCCAACTACCCAGACTCAGGTGAGAGCCTTCTTAGGCCTGACTGGGTACTATAGGAGATTTGTCAAGGGGTATGGATCAATAGTGACACCCCTGTATGACTTAACTTCCAAGAAAATGCCCAAAAAGGTTCAGTGGACAGTTAGCTGTCAAAAGGCATTTGATGACCTAAAGCAGGCCATGTGCACTGCTCCCATTCTACAAAGTCCTGATTACTCCAAGAAGTTCATTGTCCAAACAGATGCATCTGAATTGGGGGTAGGGGCTGTACTGTCACAATTGAATGATGAAGGTCAGGATCAGCCAGTAGCTTTTATTAGCAGAAGGCTGACCCCTAGAGAGAAACGTTGGTCAGCCATTGAGAGGGAGGCCTTTGCTGTGGTCTGGGCTCTGAAGAAGTTGAGGCCATACTTGTTTGGTACTCACTTCCTTGTTCAAACAGACCATAAGCCCCTCTTATGGCTAAAACAAATGAAGGGTGAAAACCCCAAACTGCTTAGGTGGTCCATTTCCCTTCAGGGGATGGACTTCACAGTGGAACAGAGACCTGGGTGTAACCATGCCAATGCAGATGGACTCTCTAGGTACTTCCACTTAGAACATGAAGACTTAACTGGGCAAGGTTAGTTTAATGTCCCTACGTTTGGGGGGGGGGTTGTGTAGGAGAGTAGGATCTGCTTCACATGAGTACCCCCACTTTTTGCTGATGCTTCACTGTTTTTGGACCTTAGTCTGGCTGGGGCCCGGCTAATCAGAACCCCAGCCTAGCTGCTTCCTCTTTAAAATGGTTTCCATGTGCCTTAGGCACATCTCTGATTGGAATCTGGAGTGCCCTTATAAGTCCCTAGTATATGGTATACTATGTACCCAGGGCATAGGTACCTCAGAGGCCTACCAGGGGCTGCAGCATGTATTGTGCCACCCCTGGAGGGCCATCCAAAATGACACCACAGGTCTGCTACTGCAGCCTGGGTAAGGTGGTGCATGCACCCCTTACTGTGATATAGGCTACCTATATCACTACATACATACACACATATAAACCTATAAGTCACTCCTATGGCAGGCCTTATCAATCCTGAAGGCAGAGTGCATGGTTCCTATGTGAGAGGGTGCCCCTGCATGAGCTGGGCCCCTCTGCAGCGTTCAGAGACCCTTCTCTGATGCTGTTTGTAGTGCAGCCCGACCATATACTCTTAAGCGCATTATAACCTCGCGTTAAATGCTAACTTTGGGATGGCTGCACGGAAACATGTCGTGTTTGGTGTCAAACATCCTGGAATACTACCCCCGCCAGTTCTGGCAGCGGGGGTAGCATTCCACCCTTCTAGAGGGAGAGACATGTACACACCGGTATACCCGGTACTGACTTTCCAGAGCCCTGGCATCACAAAATGGATGCCGCTGCCACAGACACGAGTCTGGCCTCCTGCTGCTGACCGAAACTCCGGCAGGGAGGCCTGGACAATAGGTTTCCTGTCCCAGGGAGGTGTAACCACCTCCCCAGACAGGATAGTTTGTATTGGGGCTGGGCGGGAGCACTCTCTGGTGCTTTGAAGTCCTGCACTGGGGGCACATTTGGTGTCCCTGTGCATACCCCAGTTCAAACCGGCTCAGGGGCTTCCAGCCCCTGCTCTGGCATGAAACTGGACAAAGGGAAAGGGGTGTAACCACCCCTCTGCCCTGACCCTCCCATAGGTGGGGCCACAGAGTATGTCCAACCCCCTACCTTAGTATAAGTATGGGACCCCAGTCCTTAGGACTTTAGATTTACCTGGACGAAACTCTGACACAGAATCCTGGACCTTCGACGCTCTACTTTAAGATTAGAGGACTGAAGAATCTCCCTTGGGGTCAAGGAGTGACTCCCTGCTTGGCAGGCACCAAAGAAGCAATTGTCCGGTCTGCATCGCTGAAGCTCCCCTGGACGCCGAAGTCTTTGCATCACCAGAGGTGGATTTCCAGACTTCCCCGAGGCTGTCCTGAGTCCCCAGCAAAGCTGAGGCCCGTAGCTGTCGTGGGTAACGTGGAACCATGACCCCTGGACACCGATCGCATTTGCAAGTGCATCCTCTTTTGGGTCTCTCACGAAGTCGTGCTTTGGGCTCCGAGTAGCCCCAGCCTCCAGCACTAACTGCACTGAAGATCACTGGCCTCCACTCCATGATTGTCCTGTGAGCCAGCTCCACGTGCATCGACTTGAGGCTCCTTCGTGGTCGCTAGTCCGTTGGCTAGTAGGCCCTCCCGAAGGCCAATCTTCTTCTGCTTGGGCTCCCTGGTTGCTCCAGGTGTGCCCTGACTTACCCTTACTGGTTGAGTCCCACAGACCTTGCTGGTCTGCAACATCGTCCTTCTTCCATTTCCACGAGACTTGCCGTTGCCAAGGCTTGTTGGGTTCAATCCGGTCGCCAACACCCCTGCAATCGACAGACGTCATGGGACAGCTCAAATCCAGCTCCTGGTCATCGTCGACACCTCCTGCACCTCGTGGCTGAAGAGTCAAGATGACCATCAACCTACCTGAAGCACTCGACATCGGTGGGCATCTGCTCATCGCCTTCCTGGTCACTGGCTAGTGACCCAGACTCTGTCCCCTCTGCTTTCAGGTTCTTCAGATCTTCGATCCACCTTTGGATCCACCCGAACACTTTCGACTTGGCCGCCAGCAGCACTTGCAGCAGATCGCCATTGAAAGCGACGACGAAACCCGACCCCGAAAGACACCTATGCACCCGGCTCCCCTGGGTGAGGTAACTCGAGTACTCCGGTGCTCCCGTGGGTATTGACACTAGAACAGCCTAGTTCTCAAAGGGTTTGCTCCAAGTCTTCCTCTAAGTGTCCCTTTTCTTTTAAATTCAAATTGCGACTTTCCCCATAGAAGTTAACGGCGATTCACGGCTGTGTTCATACACTGCACGCGTCCCCCGTGGGTCCCCTGTGTCACTACCTTGGGTGGTTCCTTGTGGTCCAAGCACTTCTACAGGCTCTAGGCCCTGTGTCTAGCTCAGTCGTGGTTCTTACACCACTTTATTGGTATATGGTTTGGTACGCCCCTAGGGCTCAAACGTGTATTTGTGCTATTACTGTAGATAACTAACTTATAATTTATGTACTTCGAACTCTAGCCTCATAAAGAGACTAGAGGGGTGTGTTTAGCAATAAATACATATATTTTGAATATATACCTGGTGTGGTCCTCTTTCATTTGGTCACTCAAGAGATTATAGACTGGTAAAACAAGCTGCTTTACATTCCTTCAAGACTTAGCCTGAAGGCTGCTCTCCATAGCTACCACTAGGATAGCTTTCAATAAAGGTTGTCTTTAACCTATCTCCAATAAGGGGTTGTTTGGACTGGTGCAAGGTGCCCACTATAATTAGTGGACAGCATATGCCAGGCCAACTTCTCACATCCCTTTTGACTCTTTCTGTACCCTCTTCCCTCTTTCTATACCTCTTTTCCCTCTTTCTGCACCTCTCTTGCCTCTTTCTGTACTTCTCTTGCATATTTGTGCACCTTTGTTGCTTCTTTCTGCACTTCTCTTGTTTCTTTCTGCACCTCTCTTGCTTCCTTCTGCACCCCTGTTGTCTCCTTCTGCACTCATCGTCCCTCTTTCTGCACCTCTCTTGTCTCTTTGTTGACCTCTCTTGCCTCCTTCTGCACTTCTGTTGCCTCTTTCTGCACCTCTGTTGCTTCTTTCTACACATCTCTTGCCTCTTTCTGCATTTCTGTTGCTTCTTTCTGCACCCCTGTTGCTTTATTCTGCACTTCTCTTGCTTCTTTCTGTACCTCTCTTGCTTCTTTCTGCACCCCTTTTGACTCTTTCTGTACCCTCTTCCCTCTTTCTACACCTCTTTTCCCTCTTTCTGCACCTCTCTTGCCTCTTTCTGTACTTCTCTTGCATCTTTCTGCACCTTTGTTGCTTCTTTCTGCACTTCTCTTGTTTCTTTCTGCAACTCTCTTGCTTCCTTCTGCACCCCTGTTGTCTCCTTCTGCACTCATCGTCCCTCTTTCTGCACCTCTCTTGTCTCTTTGTTGACCTCTCTTGCCTCCTTCTGCACTTCTGTTGCCTCTTTCTGCACCTCTGTTGCTTCTTTCTGCACTTCTCTTGCCTCTTTCTGCATTTCTGTTCCTTCTTTCTGCACCCCTCTTGCCTCTTTCTGCACCCCTCTTCCCTCTTTCTGCACCTCTCTTGCTTCCATCTGCACCCCTCTTTCTGTACCTTGTTTACCTGTTTCTGCACCTCCCATGCCTCTTTCTGCAGTCCTCTTGCCTCCTTCTGCACCTCTGTTGCTTCTTTCTGCACTACTCTTGCCTCTTCCTACACCCCTTTTACTTCTTTCTGCACTTCTATTGCTTCTTTCTGCACCCCTCTTCCCTCTTTCTGCACCCCTCTTCCCTCTTTCTGTACCTTGTTTACCTGTTTCTTTAACTCCCTTGCCTCTTTCTGCAGTTCTCTTGCCTCCTTCTGCACCCCTGTTGCCTCTTTCTGCACTCGCCTTCCCTCTTTCTGCACCTCTCTTGTCTCTTTGTGCACCTCTCTTGTCTCTTTGTGCACCTCTCTTGCCTCTTTGTGCACTTCTGTTGCCTCTTTCGGCACCACTGTTGCTTATTTCTGCACTTCTCTTGCCTCTTTCTGCATTTTTGTTCATTCTTTCTGCACATCTCTTGCCTCTGTCTGCACCCCTGTTCCCTGTTTCTGTACCTCTATTGCCTGTTTCTGCAACTCTCTTGCCTCTTTCTGTAGTTCTCTTGCCTCCTTCTGCACCTCTGTTGCTTCTTTCTGCATTTCTCTTGCCTCTTTCTGCACACCCTTGCCCTCTTTCTGCACCCCTGTTGCTTTATTCTGCACTTCTCTTGCTTCTTTCTGTACCTCTCTTGCTTCTTTCTGCACCCCTTTTGACTCTTTCTGTACCCTCTTCCTCTTTCTACACCTCTTTTCCCTCTTTCTGCACCTCTCTTGCCTCTTTCTGTACTTCTCTTGCATCTTTCTGCACTTCTCTTGCCTCTTTCTGCACCTTTGTTGCTTCTTTCTGCACTTCTCTTTTTCTTTCTGCAACTCTCTTGCTTCCTTCTGCACCCCTGTTGTCTCCTTCTGCACTCATCTTCCCTCTTTCTGCACTTTTCTTGCCTCTTTCTGCATTTCTGTTCCTTTTTTCTGCACTTCTCTTTCCGCTTTCTGCACCTCTGTTGCTTTTTTCAGCACTTCTTTTGCCTCTTTCTGCAACCTTCTTGCCTCTTTCTGCACCTCTGTTGCTTCTTTCTGAAGCCCTCTTGCCTCTTTTTGCACCCCTCTTCCCTCTTTCTGCACCTCGCTTGCCTCTGTCTGCACCCCTGTTCCCTCTTTCTGCACCTCTTTTGCCTGTTTCTGCAACTGTCTTGCCTTTCTGTAGTTCTCTTCACTCCTTCTGCACCTCTGTTGCTTCTTTCTGCATTTCTCCTTCCTCTTTCTGCACCCACCTTGCCTCTTTCTGCACCCCTGTTGCTTTATTCTGCACTTCTCTTGCTTCTTTCTGTACCTCTCTTGCTTCTTTCTGTATCCCTTTTGACTCTTTCTGTACCCTCTTCCCTCTTTCTATACCTCTTTTCCCTCTTCCTGCACCTCTCTTGCCTCTTTCTGTACTTCTCTTGCATATTTGTGCACCTTTGTTGCTTCTTTCTGCACTTCTCTTGTTTCTTTCTGCACCTCTCTTGCTTCCTTCTGCACCCCTGTTGTCTCCTTCTGCACTCATCGTCCCTCTTTCTGCACCTCTCTTGTCTCTTTGTTGACCTCTCTTGCCTCCTTCTGCACTTCTTTTGCCTCTTTCTGCACCTCTGTTGCTTCTTTCTACACATCTCTTGCCTCTTTCTGCATTTCTGTTGCTCCTTTCTGCACTTCTCTTGCCTCTTTCTGCATTTCTGTTCCTTCTTTCTGCACCCCTCTTGCCTCTTTCTGCACCCCTCTTCCCTCTTTCTGCACCTCTCTTGCTTCCGTCTGCACCCCTATTCCCTCTTTCTGTACCTTGTTTACCTGTTTCTGCACCTCCCATGCCTCTTTCTGCAGTTCTCTTGCCTCCTTCTGTACCTCTGTTTCTTCTATCTGCACTACTATTGCCTCTTCCTACACCCCTATTACTTCTTTCTGCACTTCTATTGCTTCTTTCTGTATCCCTCTTGCTTCTTTCTGCACCCCTCTTGCCTCTTTCTGCACCCCTCTTCCCTCTTTCTGCACCCCTCTTCCCTCTTTCTGTACCTTGTTTACCTGTTTCTTTAACTCCCTTGCCTCGTTCTGCAGTTCTCTTGCCTCTTTCTGCACCCCTGTTGCCTCTTTCTGCACTCGCCTTCCCTCTATCTGCACCTCTCTTGTCTCTTTGTGCACCTCTCTTGTCTCTTTGTGCACCTCTCTTGCCTCTTTCTGCACTTCTGTTGCCTCTTTTGGCACCACTGTTGCTTATTTCTGCACTTCTCTTGCCTCTTTCTGCATTTTTGTTCATTCTTTCAGCACATCTCTTGCCTCTGTCTGCACCCCTGTTCCCTGTTTCTGTACCTCTATTGCCTGTTTCTGCAACTCTCTTGCCTCTTTCTGTAGTTCTCTTGCCTCCTTCTGTACCTCTGTTGCTTCTTTCTGCATTTCTCTTGCCTCTTTCTACACCCCCTTGCCCTTTTTCTGCACCCCTGTTGCTTTATTCTGCACTTCTCTTGCTTCTTTCTGTACCTCTCTTGCTTCTTTCTGCACCCCTTTTGACTCTTTCTGTACCCTCTTCCCTCTTTCTACACCTCTTTTCCCTCTTTCTGCACCTCTCTTGCCTCTTTCTGTACTTCTCTTGCATCTTTCTGCACTTCTCTTGCCTCTTTCTGCACCTTTGTTGCTTCTTTCTGCACTTCTCTTTTTTCTTTCTGCAACTCTCTTGCTTCCTTCTGCACCCCTGTTGTCTCCTTCTGCACTCATCTTCCCTCTTTCTGCACTTCTCTTTCCTCTTTCTGCACCTCTGTTGCTTCTTTCAGCACTTCTTTTGCCTCTTTCTGCAACCTTCTTTCCTCTTTCTGCACCTCTGTTGCTTCTTTCTGCACCCCTCTTGCCTCTTTTAGCACCCCTCTTCCCTCTTTCTGCACCTCGCTTGCCTCTGTCTGCAACCCTGTTCCCTCTTTCTGCACCTCTTTTGCCTGTTTCTGCAACTCTCTTGGCTCTTTCTGTAGTTCTCTTGCCTCCTTCTGCACCTCTGTTGCTTCTTTCTGCATTTCTCCTTCCTCTTTCTGCACCCACCTTGCCTCTTTCTGCACCCCTGTTGCTTTATTCTGCACTTCTCTTGCTTCTTTCTGTACCTCTCTTGCTTCTTTCTGTATCCCTTTTGAATCTTTCTGTACCCTCTTCCCTCTTTCTATACCTCTTTTCCCTCTTTCTGCACCTCTCTTGCCTCTTTCTGTACTTCTCTTGCATATTTGTGCACCTTTGTTGCTTCTTTCTGCACTTCTCTTGTTTCTTTCTGCACCTCTCTTGCTTCCTTCTGCACCCCTGTTGTCTCCTTCTGCACTCATCGTCCCTCTTTCTGCACCTCTCTTGTCTCTTTGTTCACCTCTCTTGACTCTTTCTGTACTTCTGTTGCCTCTTTCTGCACCTCTGTTGCTTCTTTCTACACATCTATTGCCTCTTTCTGCATTTCTGTTGCTCCTTTCTGCACTTCTCTTGCCTCTTTCTGCATTTCTGTTCCTTCTTTCTGCACCCCTCTTGCCTCTTTCTGCACCCCTCTTCCCTCCTTCTGCACCTCTGTTGCTTCTTTCTGCACTACTCTTGCCTCTTCCTACACCCCTGTTACTTCTTTCTGCACTTCTATTGCTTCTTTCTGCACCCCTCTTCCCTCTTTCTACACCCCTCTTCCCTCTTTCTGTACCTTGTTTACCTGTTTCTTTAACTCCCTTGCCTCTTTCTGCAGTTCTCTTGCCTCCTTCTGCACCCCTGTTGCCTCTTTCTGCACTCGCCTTCCCTCTTTCTGCACCTCTCTTGTCTCTTTGTGCACCTCTCTTGTCTCTTTGTGCACCTCTCTTGCCTCTTTGTGCACTTCTGTTGCCTCTTTCGGCACCACTGTTGCTTATTTCTGCACTTCTCTTGCCTCTTTCTGCATTTTTGTTCATTCTTTCTGCACATCTCTTGCCTCTGTCTGCACCCCTGTTCCCTGTTTCTGTACCTCTATTGCCTGTTTCTGCAACTCTCTTGCCTCTTTCTGTAGTTCTCTTGCCTCCTTCTGCACCTCTGTTGCTTCTTTCTGCATTTCTCTTGCCTCTTTCTGCACACCCTTGCCCTCTTTCTGCACCCCTGTTGCTTTATTCTGCACTTCTCTTGCTTCTTTCTGTACCTCTCTTGCTTCTTTCTGCACCCCTTTTGACTCTTTCTGTACCCTCTTCCCTCTTTCTACACCTCTTTTCCCTCTTTCTGCACCTCTCTTGCCTCTTTCTGTACTTCTCTTGCATCTTTCTGCACTTCTCTTGCCTCTTTCTGCACCTTTGTTGCTTCTTTCTGCACTTCTCTTTTTTCTTTCTGCAACTCTCTTGCTTCCTTCTGCACCCCTGTTGTCTCCTTCTGCACTCATCTTCCCTCTTTCTGCACTTCTCTTGCCTCTTTCTGCATTTCTGTTCCTTTTTTCTGCACTTCTCTTTCCTCTTTCTGCACCTCTGTTGCTTTTTTCAGCACTTCTTTTGCCTCTTTCTGCAACCTTCTTGCCTCTTTCTGCACCTCTGTTGCTTCTTTCTGAAGCCCTCTTGCCTCTTTTTACACCCCTCTTCCCTCTTTCTGCACCTCGCTTGCCTCTGTCTGCACCCCTGTTCCCTCTTTCTGCACCTCTTTTGCCTGTTTCTGCAACTGTCTTGCCTTTCTGTAGTTCTCTTGCCTCCTTCTGCACCTCTGTTGCTTCTTTCTGCATTTCTCCTTCCTCTTTCTGCACCCACCTTGCCTCTTTCTGCACCCCTGTTGCTTTATTCTGCACTTCTCTTGCTTCTTTCTGTACCTCTCTTGCTTCTTTCTGTATCCCTTTTGACTCTTTCTGTACCCTCTTCCCTCTTTCTATACCTCTTTTCCCTCTTTCTGCACCTCTCTTGCCTCTTTCTGTACTTCTCTTGCATATTTGTGCACCTTTGTTGCTTCTTTCTGCACTTCTCTTGTTTCTTTCTGCACCTCTCTTGCTTCCTTCTGCACCCCTGTTGTCTCCTTCTGCACTCATCGTCCCTCTTTCTGCACCTCTCTTGTCTCTTTGTTGACCTCTCTTGCCTCCTTCTGCACTTCTGTTGCCTCTTTCTGCACCTCTGTTGCTTCTTTCTACACATCTCTTGCCTCTTTCTGCATTTCTGTTGCTCCTTTCTGCACTTCTCTTGCCTCTTTCTGCATTTCTGTTCCTTCTTTCTGCACCCCTCTTGCCTCTTTCTGCACCCCTCTTCCCTCATTCTGCACCTCTCTTGCTTCCGTCTGCATCCCTCTTCCCTCTTTCTGTACCTTGTTTACCTGTTTCTGCACCTCCCATGCCTCTTTCTGCAGTTCTCTTGCCTCCTTCTGTACCTCTGTTGCTTCTATCTGCACTACTATTGCCTCTTCCTACACCCCTATTACTTCTTTCTGCACTTCTATTGCTTCTTTCTGTATCCCTCTTGCTTCTTTCTGCACCCCTCTTGCCTCTTTCTGCACCCCTCTTCCCTCTTTCTGCACCCCTCTTCCCTCTTTCTGTACCTTGTTTACCTGTTTCTTTAACTCCCTTGCCTCGTTCTGCAGTTCTCTTGCCTCCTTCTGCACCCCTGTTGCCTCTTTCTGCACTCGCCTTCCCTCTATCTGCACCTCTCTTGTCTCTTTGTGCACCTCTCTTGTCTCTTTGTGCACCTCTCTTGCCTCTTTCTGCACTTCTGTTGCCTCTTTCGGCACCACTGTTGCTTATTTCTGCACTTCTCTTGCCTCTTTCTGCATTTTTGTTCATTCTTTCAGCACATCTCTTGCCTCTGTCTGCACCCCTGTTCCCTGTTTCTGTACCTCTATTGCCTGTTTCTGCAACTCTCTTGCCTCTTTCTGTAGTTCTCTTGCCTCCTTCTGTACCTCTGTTGCTTCTTTCTGCATTTCTCTTGCCTCTTTCTGCACCCCTTGCCCTTTTTCTGCACCCCTGTTGCTTTATTCTGCACTTCTCTTGCTTCTTTCTGTACCTCTCTTGCTTCTTTCTGCACCCCTTTTGACTCTTTCTGTACCCTCTTCCCTCTTTCTACACCTCTTTTCCCTCTTTCTGCACCTCTCTTGCCTCTTTCTGTACTTTTCTTGCATCTTTCTGCACTTGTTCAAAAAATTAGGGAACTAAGGGCTGTTTAGATAGGTCCAGCGTACATGCCCTATCAATATTTTAAACAAAAAGAAGTACGCTGTTCCTCAACATGTGTAAGTCAGACCTACAAAATGTAGGTCAGTGTGCAAGTACTGTCCCAGGCACCCAAGAAAAAAAGGGGGGGGGGAAGGAACCCCTTTCGGAACTAGGGCCCTCACACACCCAGCAAGCTAGGTGTCATGCTTCATCATATGGGCCTGCTCCTCGTCGGGTCGGCGCTGCAATACCCGACGGGCACCCATGAATGGGGCTCTTTGCCGGAGATCTTTTATTCCTGCCGTATGGGTGCCGTGGGTGTGAGGGGCCTAGTGTATGTGTAGATGTGTTGATTTAGTGAAATTAAAACAAGTAGGGAATCCTTTTAGAACAATTTTAATCTGGGGGGATCCCTGCCTGGTTAAAAAAGATAAGGAGAGGCGACTGTCAAGCTATCAAGAGTCAAGAGGCGCTCTACTCCTAGATGGTCGACATGTTTCACGTCTATCTGTCTTAGGGATCAGGCGGCGTTTCTTCAGGACCGTGACTAAAACTATCTACAACTAATGGTGTATGCCACTAAATAATATAAAACTGTGGTTTGGTACCAATTTACCTACTACCACGAAGGTGCAGCATATTACCTGTGGGCAATGGGACAAACCTGCATGAAAGAACGTGAGAAAACAAAAGTTTATGGTGATGCCCAAATGGTGCTGACTACATGTCAATTGATGAGGGGTTAATAGCCCCATACAATTTATTCATTGTATTGGAATGCCGGCGGTCAAAAGTTTATATAAAAACAGAAAGCAACAAACAGTAATAGGAGAAGAAGAGGAAGCAACAGAGGAACTCTCGTTGTTAATTGGTAAGTGACCTCATAAGTAAGTGATAAAACATGCCAATGTGAGCGGTGGTGAACTTGGCTCGAGGACTCACCTAAAATTGGTGAACATTTCGTCCCATCTGCTTCAGCACAAATAAAGACATCTATATTAGGATGTCTAATCAAAATTAGGAGGCAAGCATGTATATAGAAGGTTAGAGGCAGGTCTTGTACTGTCTGTTCGCAGAAAGACAGACCCAACTCTCTGGGACCTCGCCCGGTAAAGAGAGCGTAAGGGAAGTGTGTCAGGGTAGTTACGAAGCAACCCCTGAGCAAGCCCTCTTTACCCCATGTCGTAGCGGAGTAAGAAGGTACAGGGGCGTGGCGCGGGTACCTAATTCCCACATACCAGTCCCAAAACCCAACGGGTTCACGCAGCTGGTCTCTGTGTGAAAAAAGGCCCGCTCCTCCGCCCACCACAGATTGGGGTAATAAGAGAGATAGAGCGAGCGAGTAAGGCCCAGGGGGTAGATTCAGTAATTACGCCACAGACCAAACCACCATCAAAGCTACCCGCTTACCTTAGTCTAGTCGTCACAGGGTGCTGGGTTTCCATTCTTTTAAAAGCTAGACAAAACTCACCCGCTTCTGTTAGAAGCCACGCAGCTCACCTACCCCTCGCGCTGAAGCCGGGATGGTGCAGAGCGGCCAAACAATCCCGCTTATATGCACCAAGCCGCTATCCGTACGAGGGTGGCGGGAAGCTGATCAGAAACAGCTGCCAGGCAGGTGTATCATGTGATCTATCAGCCGTATCATGTGATCTATCAGCGTGTGTTAATGCGAGTGATGAAAAGCATGTCGGCCATCTTGGAGCGGATAGTAGTCCATCCCCAATATTACAACACAAAGCAATGTCAGCATAGAAAGAGGCTGTGATAAATACCATTGGCCAAAATGGTGATCAAGGCACACATAGTACAATATAGTCGAATGACACATGTGTTGAAGGGCTCAATAGGGAATTTGCAGATTATGTCATCAAGAGTCAATATGTAATTGTACCGCGAGTATAGTCCATAGATGTCGATCAGAATGTTTACGAATAAAGACTCCCTGAAGATGTAGTAAGCTCCATATTTATGGATATATAATATAATAATCATCAAGGAGTAATAAAAGGACCTTAACCTGAATACAGAAAGTTCGTCATCAGCAGTAGACCTAGGACAGGGAACCCCATGGTATTTCATCATTTAATCCCTGATGGTCTAAGCCCAGGCGGTGCACCCATCGTTGCTCAATCCTAAATAGTGCCGATTTTGTGATGTGAGGGTGTGCCTCCAGGACCAACCATCGTAAACTTTCAGGGGGATGGTTGCGTTCCTTAAAATGGGTATACAGTTTAGTGGTGGTTTTTTGACACCGGATATTACTCTTATGTTCCGAGATCCTATTCTTAACCACCCTCATAGTCATGCCCACGTACTTTTTATCACAAGGGCATATCAGCAAATATATACATTGGGATGTGTTGCAATTAGTATGGGTGTGTATCCTCCAGGTAAAGGAATCTGTTAGTACAATCTCTTTTGTTGGTTTAGTTTGTGGACAGGCGGCACAGGAGCCACAGGGATAGTGGCCCTGTACTGGGGGAAGGTCCCATAAGGTTCTTTGTACATTTATGTGTGTCAGTTTTGGTCTTGTGTGTACGAGCATATCTTTCAGGTTACTCGTTCGTTTGAACGCAAATCTGGGTTTAGGGATCTCAAGGGACCCCGTATTAAGGATCCCCCAGTGCTTGTTGATGACTTTCTTAAGTCTGTTAGATCCTGGTGTAAAAGAAGTCACACAGGTCAAAATCTCACTCGGTTCCTTTTGTTTTACTTCTAACAGGGCCTCCCTGTTATTGTTCCTTGCTCTTTTTAATGATTTATCAACATGATGTGGGGGTAATGTCTCTTGATAAGATTCTCTGCTAATGACTCAGCCTCTATTCTGTAGTCGGTGATGGTACTACAATTTCTCCTAATACGGAGAAATTGCCCAAAGGGCAAATTATCCCTCAATGCTCGTGGGTGGTGGCTGTGGTATGACAACAGACTATTCCTGTCAGTAGGTTTCTTATACAAGGAGGTCTGCAAGTGTCCATCATGAATGCTGATTTTAAGATCAAGGAATGATATACTGGTGGCTGAAATGGTCTTAGTAAACTTAAGATATTCATTCTTCGTATTGATCCAGTTGCAAAACTCCTTGCATGTATTCAAGTCACCCTTCCAGAAAACAAGAATATCATCGATATATCTTTTCCACAGTCTCAAGTTATTCAGGTAGGGGTTACTCTGATGGTAAATAACCTCCTCTTCGAAGGCCGCCATGTAGAGGCAGGCTACACTTGGAGCAAAGGTACTTTCTGCACTTCTCTAGCCTCTTTCTGCACCTTTGTTGCTTCTTTCTGCACTTCTCTTTTTTCTTTCTGCAACTCTCTTGCTTCCTTCTGCACCCTTGCCTCTTTCTGCACCCCTGTTGCTTTATTCTGCACTTCTCTTGCTTCTTTCTGTACCTCTCTTGCTTCTTTCTGTATCCCTTTTGAATCTTTCTGTACCCTCTTCCCTCTTTCCATACCTCTTTTCCCTCTTTCTGCACCTCTCTTGCCTCTTTCTGTACTTCTCTTGCATATTTGTGCACCTTTGTTGCTTCTTTCTGCACTTCTCTTGTTTCTTTCTGCACCTCTCTTGCTTCCTTCTGCACCCCTGTTGTCTCCTTCTGCACTCATCGTCCCTCTTTCTGCACCTCTCTTGTCTCTTTGTTCACCTCTCTTGACTCTTTCTGTACTTCTGTTGCCTCTTTCTGCACCTCTGTTGCTTCTTTCTACACATCTATTGCCTCTTTCTGCATTTCTGTTGCTTCTTTCTGTACTTCGCTTGCCTCTTTCTGCATTTCTGTTCCTTCTTTCTGCACCCCTCTTGCCTCTTTCTGCACCCCTCTTCCCTCTTTCTGCACCTCTCTTGCTTCTGTCTGCACTCCTCTTCCCTCTTTATGTACCTTGTTTACCTGTTTCTGCAACTCCCTTGCCTCTTTCTGCAGTTCTCTTGCCTCCTTCTGCACCCCTGTTGCTTCTTTCTGCACTTCTCTTGCCTCTTCCTACACCCCTGTTACTTCTTTCTGCACTTCTATTGCTTCTTTCTGTATCCCTCTTGCTTCTTTCGTCACCCCTCTTGCCTTTTCTGCACCCCTCTTTCTGCACTTCTCTTGCCTCTTTCTACACCTCTGTTGCTTCTTTCTGCACCTCTCTTGCTTCTTTCTGCACCGCTGTTGCCTCTTTCTGCACTCACTGTAGGAGAGTAGGATCTGCCTCTTATGGTTACCCCTACTTTTTTGCTGATGCTACACTGTTTCTCGACTTTAGTCTGGCTGGGGCCCTGCTATCCAGGACCCCAGCCTAGCTGCTTCCTCTCTAAATTGATTCCATGTACTTTAGGTACATCACAGATTGGATTCTGGAGTGCCCTTAAAAGTCCCTAGTATATGTTATACTATGTACCCAGGGCATAGGTACCCCAGAGGCCTACCAGGGGCTGAAGCATGTATTGTGCCACCCCTGGAAGGCCATCCAAAATGACACCACAGGACTGATACTGCAGCCTGAGTGAGGTGGTGCATGCACCCCTTACAGAGATATAGGTTCACTATATCTCACCTAACACTGCACATAGAAACCTATCAGTCACCCCTATGGCAGGCCTTATCAATCCTGAAGGCAGGGTGCTTGGTTATATGTGAGAGGGTGCCCATGCATGAGCAGAGCCCCTCTGCAGCCCTCGGAATCTCCTATCCGGGGTTGTCTGTGGTGCAGCCTGACCATATACTCTTAAGTGCATTTTAACGTCGCGGTAAAATGCTAACTTTGGACTGGCTGCACGGAAACATGCCGTGTTTGGTGTCAGACACCTTGGAATCCTACCCCCCCCCCGCCAGTCCTGGCGGCGGGGGTAGAATTCCACCCTTCTAGAGGGAGAGACATGCCCCCACCGGTATACCCGGTAGAAACCTTAAAGAGCCGCGGCATCACAAAATGGATGCTGCAGCCACAGACACGAGTCTGGCCTCCTGCTGCTGACCGAAACTCTGGCAGGGGAGGCCTGGACAATAGGTTTCCTGTCACAGGGAGGTGTGACCACCTCCCAGACAGGCCTTAGTGGATTGGGGCTGGGTGGGTGCACTCTCTGAGTGCTTTGAAGTCCTGCACTGGGGGCACATTTGGTGTCCTCGTGCATACCCAGTTCAAAACGGTTGCAGGGGCTACCAGCCCCTGCTCTGGCGCAAAACTGGACAAAGGAAATGGGTGTAGCCACCCCTCTTTCCAAACCCTCCCATAGGTGGGTCCCCAGAGTTAGTCCAACCCCTTTCTTTAGTATAAGTAAGGGAACCCTGGCAACAGGACCTTAGATATCCCTGGACGAAACTCTGCAACTGAATCCTGGAACTTCGATGCTCCACTCAAGACTAGAGGACTGAAGAAATCTCCCTTGGGGTCAAGGAGTGACTCCCCTGCTTGGCAGGCACCAACAAAGCATTTGCCAGTCTGCATCTCCGAAGCTCCCGCCGGACTCCGAAGTACTTGCAGCCCAGGAAGAGGAATTCCAGACATCTCAGAGGCCGACCCAAGTCCCCAGCAAAGCTGAGACCCGCAGCCCTCGTGAGTAGCGTGGAACCGGAACTCCTGGAAATCGTGCACATTTGCTAGTGTATTGACTTCTCGATGACTCTTGAAGTCCTGCTTTGGGTTACTTGTAGCCCAGGCCCCGAGCACCATTTGCCCTGAAGATTGAGAGCCTACACTCCACGAGTGTTCCGTGGGCCCACTTCCTGCATTTCCGCTTGGGGCTCCTTTGCGATCCCTGGTCCGTCGACTGGTGGGTCCCTGTGAAGGCAACTCTGATTTTCTTTGGGCGTTTCTGGTTGCTCCAGGCGTGCCCTAAGTCCACACCAAGTGGTGAGTCCCTCAAACCTTGCTAGTCTGCTCCGAAGCATCTTTCTCCTTTCTATGTGGGTTGCTGTTGCCAAGGCTTGTTGTATTCAATCCAGACACCAACGCTGCAGCACTCGACATCCTTCGTGGGCAGCTCGAATCCAGCTCCTGCGTGTCATTGACGCCTCCTGGTCCTCGTGGCTGAAGAGTCAAGCTTCACCTCTTTCACCTGAAGCACCCGACATCGGTGGGCATTTGACTATCGCGCCCCTGGTCACTGGCAAGTGACCCAGACTCTGTCCCCTCTGCTTTCAGGTTCTTCTCATCTCCGATCCGGGCTTGGATCTCTTCGGACACTTCGCATCTTCCCGGCAGCAGCACTTCTCTGCAGACTGCCATTGAAAACGACGACGCGACCTGACACCATTTGACACCTATGCACCCGGCTTCCCTGGACGAGGTAACTCGAGTACTCCGGTGCTCCCGTGGGTGTTGATGTAGGAGAGTGGGATCTGCTTCTAATGGGTACCCCCACTTTTTGCTGATGCTTCACTGTTTTTCGACTTTAGTCTGGCTGGGGCCCTGCTAATCAGAACCCCAGCCTAGCTGCTTCCTCTCTAAAATGGTTTCCATGTGCCTTAGGCACATCTCTGATTGGAATCTGGAGTGCCCTTATCAGTCCCTAGTATATGGTATACTATGTACCCAGGGCATAGGTACCTCAGAGGCCTACCAGGGGCTGCAGCATGTATTGTGCCACCCCTGGAAGGCCATCCAAAATGACACCACAGGTCTGCTACTGCAGCCTGAGTAAGGTGGTGCATGCACTCCTTACTGTGATATAGGCTACCTATATCACTACAATTGCACACACATATAGACCTATAAGTCACTCCTATGGCAGGCCTTTACAATCCTGAAGGCAGAGTGCTTGGTTTTTATGTGAGAGGGTGCCCCTGCATGAGCAGGGCCCCTCTGCAGTGTTCGGAGTCAATCCTCTGATGCTGTTTGTGGTGCAGCCTGACCATATACTCTTAAGTACATTGTATCCTCGCGGTAAATGCTAACTTTGGGATGGCTGCACAGAAACATGTCGTGTTTGGTGTCAAACATCTTGGAATACTACCCCCCCCCGCCAATTCTGGCAGCGGGGGTACCATTCCACCCTTCTAGAGGGAGAGACATGTACACACCGGGCTACCCGGTAACTACTTTCCAGAGCCCTGGCATCACAAAATGGATGCCGCTGCCACAGACACGGGTCTGGCCTCCTGCTGCTGACTGAAACTCCGGCAGGGGAGGCCTGGATAATAGGTTTCCTGTCCCAAGGACGTGTAACCACCTCCCCAGACAGGATAGTGTGTATTGGGGCTGGGCGGGAGCACCCTCTGGTGCTTTGAAGTCCTGCACTGGGGGCACATTTGGTGTCCCTGTGCATATGCCAGTTCAAACCGGTTGCAGGGGCTACTTGCCCCTGCTCTGGTGTGAAACTGGACAGAGGGAAGGGGTGTAACCACCCCTCTTCCCTGACCCTCCCATAGGTGGGTCCCCAGAGTATGTCCAACCCCCTAACTTAGTATAAGTATGGGACCCCAGTCCTTAGGACTTTAGATTAACCTGGACGAAACTCTGACACTGAATCCTGGACCTTCGACGCTCTACTTGAAGACTAGAGGACTGAAGAATCTCCCTTGGGGTCAAGGAGTGACTCCCCTGCTTGGCAGGCACCTAAGAAGCAATTGTCCGGTCTGCATCGCTGAAGCTCCCGCCAGACGCCGAAGTCTTTGCATCATCAGATGTAGATTTCCAGACTTCTCCGAGGCTGCCCTGAGTCCCCAGCAAAGCTGAGGCCCATAGCTGTCGTGGGTAACGTGGAACCGTGACCCCTGGACATCAAGCACATTTGCAAGTGCATCCTCTTCCTGGTCTTCCACGAAATTGTGCTTTGGGCTCCGAGTAGCCCCCGCCTCCAGCACCAACTGCACTGAAGATCACTGGCCTCCACTCCACGAATGTCCTGCAAGCCAACTCCAAGTGCGTCCATTTGAGGCTCCTTCATGGTTGTTAGTCTGTTGGCTAGTGGGCCCTCCTGAAGGCAACTCTTTTTCTGCTTGAGCTTCCCTGGTTGCTCCAGACGTGCCCTGACTTACCCTTGCTGGGTGAGTCCCTCAGACCTTGCTGGTCTGTACCACTGTCCTTCTTCTATTTCCACGAGACTTGCTGTTGCCAAGGCTTGTTGGGTCCAATCTGGTCGCCAATATGCCAGCAATCGACAGACGTCGTGGGACAGCTCGAATCCAGCTCCTGGTCATCGTCGACACCTCCTGGACCTCGTGGCTGAAGAGTCAAGACAACCGTCAACCTACCTGAAGCACCCGACATCGGAGGGCATCTGCTCATCGCCTTCCTGGTCACTGGCTAGTGACCCAGACTCTGTCCCCTCTGCTTTCAGGTTCTTCAGATCTTCGATCCACCTTTGGATCCACCCGAACACTTTCGACTTGGCCGCCAGCAGCACTTTGCAGCAGATCGCCATTGAAAATGACGACGAAACCCGACCCCGAAAGACACCTATGCACCCGGCTCCCCTGGATGAGGTAACTCGAGTACTCCGGTGCTCCCGTGGGTATAGACTCTAGAACAGCCTAGTTCTAAAGGGGTTTGCTCCAAGTCCTCCTCTAAGTGTCCTTCTTCTTTAAAACTGTAACCGCGACATTCCCCATAAAAGTCAACGGCGGCTCGCGGCTGTGTTCTCACACTGCACGCGTCCCCCGTGGGTCCCCTGTGTCACTACTTTGGGTGGTTCCTTGAGGGCCAAGCACTTCTACAGGCTCTAGGCCTTGTGTCTAGTTCAGTCGTGGTTCTTATACCACTTTATTGGTATATGGTTTGGTACGCCCCTAGGGCTCAAACGTGTATTTGTGCTATTACTGTTGATAACTGACTTGTAACTTATGTACTTCGAACTCTAGCCTCATAAAGAGAATAGAGGGGTGTGTTTAAGACTAAATACATATATTTTACATATATACCTGGTGTGGTCCTCTTTCATTTGGTCACTCAAGAGATTATACACTGGTAAAACAAGCTGCTTTACATTCCTTCAAGACTTAGCCTGAAGGCTGCTCTCCATAGCTACCACTAGGATAGCTTTCAATAAAGGTTGTCTTTAACCTATCTCCAATAAGGGGTTGTTTGGACTGGTGCAAGGTGCCCACTATAATTAGTGGACAGCATATACCAGGCCAACTTCTCACATTGGTGTGCAGCGTGTGGGATTCCAGCTTGCTATTGTTTTACCAGATAATCTCAATTGAATTGATCAACTGAAAACCACTAAGGGTACCTTAGGTACATATAAAACAAGCTTAGGATACAGTAAGTTCTACTGAACTTAGAGTTGTGTGTTAAGGGATAGCACACCCTTTCTACAACTCAAGAGAGTTTAGTAGGCCACACTAGAGTAGGTAGTGCCACACTAGTAATGTCTTCAGGGCCAGGAACCAGTGGGTCCCAGCCAGAATCCAATGGGCTTCTTCCCTCCAAGTATGATAATCTCCCATTCTTGGAAATGAGAGCATTAAGCACTGCTAGGAAACTGAAGACAGGCAAAAGTGCCAACACCCAACGCCTCATAGAGGTACTCCTGCTGGATGATCTCAGAAGACTACCAGGGTCAGAAGGGGTAGGCAGACAGGGTGAGGCAGAAGATGAGGAAGGGGCCAGGGATGAAAATAACCAGGACCCAACCTCTGAAACTGGCCAGGAAGGTGACAATGACCTTGACCTGGATAATCCAGCTACTCCTGAGGAGGAGGAGGAGGATCAGAATGACCTCCCCTTTGTCCCCCAGGAAGAGTTGAGAGTGTGCCAAGAAGGGTTAGATCTCCTTCTCAGGAGTCTAACCACTCTGACACCTCAGTAGGGACCTCTGTTTCCTCTCATAGGAGGGAATCCTCCAGTGAGAGGAAAGAGAGACTGCTCAAATATGGAGAGGCTCAGCTGAGACTCAGAAGAGAGCAGTTGGCTATAGACAGGGAGTCCCTAGAGCTTGAAAGGCAAAGAAAAAAGTTGGGACTAGAGTCCCATGGTGGCAGCAATTTCCCCAGAGATAGGGAAAGGTCTTATGACCATAGAAACCTGAATAAGATTGTCCCTCCCTACCAGAGTGGGGATGACATCCATAAATGGATTTCTGCACTGGAGAGGGCCTGTAAAGTACAGAGGGTCCCTCAGGAGCAGTGGGCAGCAATCTTGTGGCTCTCCTTTGCAGACAAAGGTAGAGATAAGCTCCTCTCTGTTAGAGAAGAGGATGCTGACAATTACAAAGTCTTGAAGAGTGCATTAATTGATGGGTTTAGCCTAACCACTGAACAATACAGGTTAAAGTTCAGAGATACCCAAAAGCACAGACTCAAGACTGGGTGGACTTTGTTGATTGTTCTGCTAAGGCTCTGGAAGGTTGGTTGATGGGCAGTAAGGTATGTGACTTCACAGGATTGTATAATCTTATCATGAGGGAGCAGATTCTTAATAACTGTCAAAATCAGCTGTTGCATCAGTACCTGGTGGACTCTGATCTGACCTCTCCCCAAGAATTGGGAAAGAAGGCAGACAAATGGGTCAGAACCAGGGTGAGGCAGAAAGTACAGAACCAAGGTGGTGACCCTAAGAAGCAAGATTCTAAAAACTCTGATAAGGGTGGGGAGAAGGGAAAAGACCAGAAGTCTTCACAAGGCCCCCAAAAATCTTCTTCAGGTGGGGATTCACAGTCTAACAAGGGAAAAGGCCAAAAGAAACCATGGTGCAAAGTCTGTAAGCAAAAGACACACTGGACCAGTAATTGCACCAAGTCCAAAGACTCTATTCCAGCCCCCACCAATGCCCCTAAGGCACCTGTTCCCCCTAGTGCAGTTACAATTGGTGGTGGGAGTACCCAAGCCAAGGGTTTAGTAGGGTTGACCCTGGGTAATGAGATGAGCTCTGGCCTAGTCAGAGAACTCACTCAGGCTGTCCTAGTCTGTGATGGAGGCATGGATGTGATCTCCTCTGTGAGTCCCAGTAATCTGGGCAGGTACAGGCAACAGCCCTTAATCAATAGAAAAGAGGCTTTGGCATTCAGGGACACAGGGGCAAGTGTCACCATGGTGACACAAGACCTTGTGGATCCTGGGCAGATTATACTTGGTGAAATGTACCAAGTGACCAATGCTAGCAATGTCAGAACAGACCATACTCTGGCAGTTGTTAACTTCTCCTGGGGAGGGGTAACTGGCCTTAAGAAGGTTGTGGTAAATGCAGACCTACCAGTTGAATGCTTGCTTGGCAATGATCTTGAAACTTCAGCTTGGGCAGAAGTGGAGCTCAGGACCCATGCAGAAATGCTGGGGATCCCTGCAGATGTGTTTGCTGTGACCAGTTCACAGAGCAAAATGTCTAACACTGAACATGCCTTGGATCCTGGAAAAATGGACCAAGTGCCATCCAAGAGGAGGAGTAGTAGGGTTAAGGCAGTGCCTTCCCCCTTGGCTCAGAAGGAAGATCAGTCTCTTGAGGGGGATGATCTCAGTCCTGAGGAAGGAACTGTCCCAGAGGAGCTTGAGCCTGACCAGGTTGAGTTCTTGGGGACAGGGGGCCCTTCCAGGGCAAATCAGAGCCAGGAGCAGCAGAGCTGCCCCTCTCTTGAACCCCTCACACAGCAAGCTGCTGCTGAGGCTGCTGGGAATGCTAGTGGTCCCCATAAAGTGTATTGGGATGATGGACTCTTGTACTCAGAGTGTAGAGACCCCAAGCCTGGTGCCACCAGGAGGTTGGTTATACCTCTGAAGTTCAGGGGCTTCCTATTGACCCTAGCCCATGACATTCCTTTAGCAGGTCACCTGGGCCAGAACAAGACTTGGGACAGAATTGTCCCTCACTTTCACTGGCCCCACATGTCTGAAGACACCAAGGAGTTTTGTCGCTCCTGTGTAACCTGCCAGGCCAGTGGCAAGGCAGGTGGCACTACAAAGGCCCCCTGATACCCCTACCTGTGGTGGGGGTTCCCTTTGAAAGGGTGGGGATTGACATTGTTGGTCCCATGGATCCCCAAACAGCATCTGGGCACAGGTTTATCCTGGTGGTAGTGGATCATGCCACCAGGTACCCAGAGGCTATTCCCCTTAGGACCACTACAGCACCTGTAGTGGCAAGGGCCCTCCTGGGAATTTTCTCAAGGGTGGGCTTTCCTAAGGAGGTTGTATCAGACAGGGGTGCAAACTTTATGTCTGGATACTTGAAGGCAATGTGGAAGGAGTGTGGAGTGTGGAGTGACTTACAAGTTCACCACACCCTATCACCCACAATGCAATGGTTTAGTTGAGAGATTCAACAAAACCTTGAAGGGCATGATTAAAGGGCTCCCAGAGAAGCTTAGGCGAAGATGGGACATACTCTTGCCCTGCCTTTTATTTGCATACAGGGAGGTGCCTCAAAAGGGGGTTGGCTACAGCCCTTTTGAACTTTTGTTTGGTCACCCTGTCAGGGGTCCATTATGCTTGGTGAAGGAAGGATGGGAGTTACCTTTCAAGCCCCCAAAGCAGGACATAGTGGACTATGTACTTGGTCTCCGCTCCAGGATGGCTGAGTACATGAAAAAGGCAACTAAAAACCTTGAGGCTAGCCAGGAACTCCAAAAAGCCTGGCATGACCAAAAGGCTGTCCTGACTGTTTACCAGCCAGGACAGAAGGTGTGGGTGCTGGAGCCAGTGGCCCCAGCAGCTCTCCAAGACAAGTGGAGTGGACCCCATACCATTGTTGAACAGAAGGGTGAGGTTACCTATTTAGTAGACCTAGGAACCCCCAGGAGTACCCACAGGGTCCTCCATGTCAACAGATTGAAACCATATGTGGACAGGGCAGACATGGGCTTGCTCATGGCTACTGATGAGGGACAGGAGGAAGAGAGTGACCCACTCCCTGACCTGCTCTCACAGAACCCTGATCATGGGTCAGTGGATGGTGTAGCCTTGGCAGGCAGCCTCACTGCTCAGCAGCAAACTGATTGCAGACAAGTGCTCAGTCAGTACAGACATATGTTCTCTCTGACTCCAAGTCAGACCACCTGGTGCACTCATGAAGTGGACACTGGGGACAGTCTGCCTGTTAAAAATAAGATTTATAGGCAACCTGACCATGTCAGGGACTGTATCAGGACAGAAGTCCAGAAAATGTTGGATTTGGGAGTTATTGAACCCTCAGATAGCCCTTGGGCTAGTCCAGTGGTCCTTGTGCCAAAACCTCACACCAGTGGTGGGAAAAGAGAGATCAGGTTTTGTGTGGACTACAGGGGTCTCAATGCAGTCACTAGGACTGATGCCCATCCAATACCAAGGGCAGATGAGCTAATAGACACTTTGGCCTCAGCCAAGTATCTAAGCACATTTGACCTCACAGCTGGCTACTGGCAGATCAGGCTAGCTGATGATGCAAAGCCAAAAACAGCATTCTCAACCCCTAGTGGACATTATCAATGTGTGGTAATGCCCTTTGGTCTGAAGAATGCACCTGCCACTTTTCAGAGGTTGGTGAATACAGTCCTTACAGGTCTGGAGGCCTATAGTGCAGCATATCTAGATGATATTGCTGTCTTTAGCTCCACCTGGGAGGATCACCTGGTCCACCTCAGAAATGTTTTGGAGGCCCTGCAAAAGGCAGGCCTCACTATCAAGGCCACTAAGTGTCAGATAGGGCAGAGTCAGGTTGTGTACCTGGGCCACCTTGTGGGTGGAGGCCAGGTTCAACCACTGCAGAGCAAAATCCAGACCATCATGGACTGGGTTGCTCCAATCACCCAGACTCAGGTGAGAGCCTTCTTAGGCCTGACTGGGTACTATAGGAGATTTGTCAAGGGGTATGGATCAATAGTCACACCCCTGAATGACTTAACTTCCAAGAAAATGCCCAAAAGGTTCAGTGGACAGCTAGCTGTCAAAAGGCATTTGATGACCTGAAGCAGGCCATGTGCACTGCTCCCATTCTCCAGAGTCCTGATTACTCCAAGAAGTTCATTGTCCAAACAGATGCATCTGAATTGGGGGTAGGGGCTGTACTGTCACAATTGAATGATGAAGGTCAGGATCAGCCAGTAGCTTTTATTAGCAGAAGGCTGACCCCTAGAGAGAAACGTTGGTCAGCCATAGAGAGGGAGGCCTTTGATGTGGTTTGGGCTCTGAAGAAGTTGAGGCCATACTTGTTTGGTACTCACTTCCTTGTTCAAACAGACCACAAGCCCCTCTTATGGCTAAAACAAATGAAGGGTGAAAACCCCAAACTGCTTAGGTGGTCCATTTCCCTACAGGGGATGGACTTTACAGTGGAACATAGACCTGGGAGTAACCATGCCAATGCAGATGGACTCTCTAGGTATTTCCACTTAGAACATGAAGACTCAACTGGTCAAGGTTAGTTTAATGTCTCTGCGTTTGGGGGGGGTTGTGTAGGAGAGTAGGATCTGCTTCTCATGGGTACCCCCACTTTTTGCTGATGCTTCACTGTTTTTCGACTTTAGTCTGGCTGGGGCCCTGCTAATCAGAACCCCAGCCTAGCTGCTTCCTCTCTAAAATGGTTCTTCTCACAGTTGACCCTAGAACTGTCTAAGTCCAAGAGGGTTTGGTCCTAGTCCATTTCTAAGTGTCCTTAAACTCTAAAACGATAACCGCGACTTTCCCATAGACTTTAACGGAGCTTGCGGCTGTGTTCACACACTGCACACAGCCCCCGTGGGTCCCCTGTGTCACTACCTTGGGTGGTTCCTTGGGGTCCCAGCGATTCTACAGGCTCTAGGCCTTGTGTCTACTTAAGTCGTGGTTCTTATACCACTTTCTTAATATATGGTTTGGTACGTCTCTAGGGCTAATCGTATATTGTGCTATTTTACTGTGCTATTTGACTTGTAACTTGTGTACTTTCACCTCTAGCCTCATAAAGAGACTATTGGGTTGTGTTTAGTAATAAATACATATATTTTATATATATACCTGGTGTGGTTCTCCTTTCATTTGGTCATTCACGAGGTTATAACTGGTAAAACAATAGCTTAACACTCCTTCAAGACTTAGCCTGAAGGCTGCTCTCCATAGCTACCACTAGGATAGCTTTCAATAAAGGTTGTCTTTAAACCTATCATCAACAAAGGTCGATTGGACTGGTGCAAGGTGCCCACTATAACTAGTGGACAGCATATACCAGGCCAACTTCTCACATTCACCTTCCCTCTTTGTGCACCTCTCTTGTCTCTTTGTGCACCTCTCTTGTCTCTTTGTGCACCTCTCTTGTCTCTTTGTGCACCTCTCTTGCCTCTTTCTGCACTTCTGTTGCCTCTTTCGGCACCTCTGTTGCTTTTTTCTGCACTTCTCTTGCCTTTTTCTGCATTTCTGTTGCTTTCTTTCTGCACTTCTCTTGCCTCTTTCTGAATTTTTGTTCATTCTTTCTGCACCTCTCTTGCTTCTTTCTACACCGCTGTTGCCTCTTTCTGCACTCACTGTAGGAGAGTAGGATCTGCCTCTTATGGTTACCCCCACTTTTTTGCTGTTGCTACACTGTTTTTCGACTTTAGTCTGGCTGGGGCCCTGCTATCCAGGACCCCAGCCTAGCTGCTTCCTCTCTAAATTGATTCCATGTACTTTAGGTACATCACAGTTTGGATTCTGGAGTGCCCTTATAAGTCCCTAGTATATGGTATACTATGTACCCAGGGCATAGGTACCCCAGAGGCCTACCAGGGGCTGAAGCATGTATTGTGCCACCCCTGGAAGGCCATCCAAAATGACACCACAGGACTGCTACTGCAGCCTGAGTGAGGTGGTGCATGCACCCCTTACAGAGATATAGGTTCAATATATCTCACCTAACACTGCACATAGAAACCTATCAGTCACCCCTATGGCAGGCCTTATCAATCCTGAAGGCAGGGTGCTTGGTTATATGTGAGAGGGTGCCCATGCATGAGCAGAGCCCCTCTGCAGCCTTCGGAATCTCCTATCCGGGGTTGTCTGTGGTGCAGCCTGACCATATACTCTTAAGTGCATTATAACCTCGCGGTAAAATGCTAACTTTGGACTGGCTGCACGGAAACATGTTGTGTTTGGTGTCAAACACCTTGGAATCCTACCCCCCCCCCGCCAGTCCTGGCGGCGGGGGTAGAATTCCACCCTTCTAGAGGGAGAGACATGCCCCCACCGGTATACCCGGTAGAAACCTTAAAGAGCCCTGGCATCACAAAATGGATGCTGCAGCCACAGACACGAGTCTGGCCTCCTGCTGCTGACCGAAACTCCGGCAGGGGAGGCCTGGACAATAGGTTTCCTGTCACAGGGAGGTGTGACCACCTCCCAGACAGGCCTTAGTGGATTGGGGCTGGGTGGGTGCACTCTCTGAGTGCTTTGAAGTCCTGCACTGGGGGCACATTTGGTGTCCTCATGCATACCCAGTTCAAACCGGTTGCAGGGGCTACCAGCCCCTGCTCTGGTGCGAAACTGGACAAAGGAAATGGGTGTAGCCACCCCTCTTTCCAAACCCTCCCATAGGTGGGTCCCCAGAGTTAGTCCAACCCCTTTCTTTAGTATAAGTAAGAGAACCCTGGCAACAGGACCTTAGATATCCCTGGACGAAACTCTGCAACTGAATCCTGGAACTTCGACGCTCTACTCAAGACTAGAGGACTGAAGAAATCTACCTTGGGGTCAAGGAGTGACTCCCCTGCTTGGCAGGCACCAATGAAGCATTTGCCAGTCTGCATCTCCGAAGCTCCCGCCAGACTCCGAAGTACTTGCAGCCCAGGAAGAGAATTTCCAGACATCTCAGAGGCCGACCCAAGTCCCCAGCAAAGCTGAGACCCACAGCCCTCGTGAGTAGCGTGGAACCGGAACTCCTGGACACCATGCACATTTGCTAGTGTATTGACTTCTCGACATCTCTTGAAGTCCTGCTTTGGGTTACTTGTAGCCCAGGCCCCGAGCACCGTTTGCACTGAAGATTGTGAGCCTACACTCCACGAGTGTTCCGTGGGCCCACTTCCTGCATTTCCGCTTGGGGCTCCTTTGCAATCCCTGGTCTGTCGACTGGTGGGTCCCTGTGAAGGCAACTCTGATTTTCTTTGGGCGTTTCTGGTTGCTCCAGACGTGCCCTAAGTTCCCACCAAGTGGTGAGTCCCTCGAACCTTGCTGGTCTGCTCCGAAGCATCTTTCTCTTTTCTGCATGGGTTGCTGTTGCCAAGGCTTGTTGTGTTCAATCCGGACACCAACACTGCAGCACTCGACATCCTTTGTAGAACAGCTCGAATCCAGCTCCTGGTTGTCGTCGACGCCTCCTGGTCCTCGTGGCTGAAGAGTCAAGCTTCACCTCTTTCACCTGAAGCACCCAACATCGGTGGGCATTCGACTATCGCACCCCTGGTCACTGGCAAGTGATCCAGACTCTGTCCCCTCTGCTTTCAGGTTCTTCTCATCTCCGATCCAGGCTTGGATCTCTTCGGACACTTCGCATCTTCCCGGCAGCAGCACTTCTCTGCAGACTGTCCCTGAAAACGACGACGCGACCCGACACCATTTGACACCTATGCACCCGGCTTGCCTGGGTGAGGTAACTCGAGTACTCCAGTGCTCCCATGGGTGTTGACCCTAGAACTGTCTAAGTCCAAGAGGGTTTGGTCCTAGTCCATTTCTAAGTGTCCTTAAACTCTAAAACGATAACCGCGACTTTCCCATAGACTTTAACGGAGCTCACGGCTGTGTTCACACACTGCACACAGCTCCCGTGGGTCCCCTGTGTCACTACCTTGGGTGGTTCTTTGGGGTCCCAGCGATTCTACAGGCTCTAGGCCTTGTGTCTACTTAAGTCGTGATTCTTATACCACTTTCTTAATATATGGTTTGGTACGCCCCTAGGGCTAATCGTATATTGTGCTATTTTACTGTGCTATTTGACTTGTAACTTGTGTACTTTCACCTCTAGCCTCATAAAGAGACTATTGGGTTGTGTTTAGTAATAAATACATGTATTTTATATATATACTTGGTGTGGTTCTCCTTTCATTTGGTCATTCACGATGTTATAACTGGTAAAACAATAGCTTAACACTCCTTCAAGACTTAGCCTGAAGGCTGCTCTCCATAGCTACCACTAGGATAGCTTTCAATAAAGGTTGTCTTTAAACCTATCATCAATAAAGGTCGATTGGACTGGTGCAAGGTGCCCACTATAACTAGTGGACAGCATATACCAGGCCAACTTCTCACACTCACCTTCCCTCTTTCTGCACCTCTCTTGTCTATTTGTGCACCTCTCTTGTCTCTTTGTGCACCTCTCTTGTGTCTTTGTGCACCTCTCTTGCCTCTTTCTGCACTTCTGTTGCCTCTTTCGGCACCTCTGTTGTTTTTTTCTGCACTTCTCTTACCTTTTTCTGCATTTCTGTTGCTTTCTTTCTGCACTTCTCTTGCCTCTTTCTGCATTTTTGTTCATTCTTTCTGCACTTCTCTTTTTTCTTTCTGCAAATCTCTTGCTTCTTTCTGCACCCCTGTTGTCTCCTTCTGCACTCATCTTCCCTCTTTCTGCACCTCTCTTGTCTCTTTGTACACCTCTCTTGCCTCTTTCTGTACTTCTGTTGCTTCTTTCAGCACTTCTTTTGCCTCTTTCTACACCCTTCTTCCCTCTTTCTGCACCTCTGTTGCTTCAATCTGAAGCCCTCTTGCCTCTTTCTGCACCACTCTTCCCTCTTTCTGCACCTCTCTTCCCTCTGTCTGCACCCCTGTTCCCTCTTTCTGCACCTCTTTTGCCTGTTTCTGCAACTCTCTTGCCGATTTCTGTAGTTCTCTTGCCTCCTTCTGCACCTCTGTTGCTTCTTTCTGCATTTCCCTTGCCTCTTTCTGCACCCACCTTGCCTCTTTCTGCACCCCTTTTGCTTTATTCTGCACTTCTCTTGCTTCTTTCTGTACCTCTCTTGCTTCTTTCTGCACCCCTTTTCACTCTTTCTGTACCCTCTTCCCTCTTTCTACACCTCTTTTCCCTCTTTCTGCACCTCTCTTGCCTCTTTCTGTACTTCTCTTGCATCTTTCTGCACCTTTGTTGCTTCTTTCTGCACTTCTCTTGTTTCTTTCAGCACCTCTCTTGCTTCCTTCTGCACCCCTGTTGTCTCCTCCTGCACTCATCGTCCCTCTTTCTGCACCTCTCTTGTCTCTTTGTTCACCTCTCCTGCCTCTTTCTGCACTTCTGTTGCCTCTTTCTGCACCTCTGTTGCTTCTTTCTACATATCTATTGCCTCTTTCTGCATTTCTGTTGCTTCTTTCTACACATCTATTGCCTCTTTTTACATTTCTGTTGCTTCTTTCTGCACCCCTCTTGCCTCTTTCTGCACCCCTCTTCCCTCTTTCTGCACCGCTCTTGCTTCTGTCTGCACCCCTCTTCCCTATTTCTGTACCTTGTTTACCTGTTTCTGCAACTCCCTTGCCTCTTTCTGCAGCTCTCTTGCCTCATTCTGCACCTCTGTTGCTTCTTTCTGCACTTCTCTTGCCTCTTCCTACACCCCTGTTACTTCTTTCTGCACTTCTATTGCTTCTTTCTGTATCCCTCTTGCTTCTTTCTGCACCCCTCTTGCCTCTTTCTGCACCCTTCTTGCCTCTTTCTGCACTTCTCTTGCCTTTTTCTGTACCTCTGTTGCTTCTTTCTGCACCTCTCTTGCTTCTTTCTGCACCCCTGTTGCCTCTTTCTGCACTTCGCCTTCCCTCTTTCTGCACCTCTCTTGTCTCTTTGTGCACCTCTCTTGTCTCTTTGTGCACCTCTCGTCCTCTTTGTGCATCTCTCTTGCCTCTTTCTGCACTTCTGTTGCCTCTTTCTGCACCTCTGTTGCTTCTTTCTACACATCTCTTGCCTCTTTCTGCATTTCTGTTCCTTCTTTCTGCACCCCTCTAGCCTCTTTCTGCACCCCTCTTCCCTCTTTCTGCACCTCTCTTGCTTCTGTCTGCACCCCTCTTCCCTCTTTCTGTACCTTGTTTACCTGTTTCTGCAACTCCCTTGCCTCTTTCTGCAGTTCTCTTGCCTCCTTCTGCACCCGTTGCCTCTTTCTGCACTCGCCTTCCCTCTTTCTGCACCTCTCTTGTCTCTTTGTGCACCTCTCTTGTCTCTTTGTGCACCTCTCTTGTCTCTTTGTGCACCTCTCTTGCCTCTTTCTGCACTTCTGTTGCCTCTTTCGGCACCTCTGTTGCTTTTTTCTGCACTTCTCTTGCCTCTTTCTGCATTTCTGTTTCTTTCTTTCTGCACTTCTCTTGCCTCTTTCTGCATTTTTGTTCTTTCTTTCTGCACCTCTCTTGCCTCTGTCTGCACCCCTGTTCCCTCTTTCTGCACCTCTTTGCCTGTTTCTGCAACTCTCTTTCCTCTTTCTGTAGTTCTCTTGCCTCCTTCTGCACCTCTGTTGCTTCTTTCTGCATTTCTCTTGCCTCTTTCTGCACCCCTGTTGCTTTATTCTGCATTTCTCTTGCTTCTTTCTGTACCTCTCTTGCTTCTTTCTGCACCCCTATTGATTCTTTCTGTACCCTCTTCCCTCTTTCTACTCCTCTTTTCCCTCTTTCTACACCTCTCTTGCCTCTTTCTGTACTTCTCTTCAATCTTTCTGCACTTCTCTTGCCTCTTTCAGCACTTTTGTTGCTTCTTTCTGCACTTCTCTTTTTTCTTTCTGCAACTCTCTTGCTTCCTTCTGCACCCCTGTTGTCTCCTTCTGCACTCATCTTCCCTCTTTCTGCACATCTCTTGTCTCTTTGTACACCTCTCTTGCCTCTTTCTGCACTTCTGTTGCCTCTTTCTGCACTTCTCTTGCCTATTTCTGCATTTCTGTTTCTTTTTTCTGCACTTCTCTTTCCTCTTTCTGCACCTCTGTTGCTTCTTTCAGCACTTCTTTTGCCTCTTTCTGCACCCTTCTTCCCTCTTTCTGCACCTCTGTTGCTTCTTTCTGAACCCCTCTTGCCTCTTTCTGCACCGCTCTTCCCTCTTTCTGCACCTCTCTTGCCTCTGTCTGCACCCCTGCTCCCTCTTTCTGCACCTCTATTGCCTGTTTCTGCAGCTCTCTTGCCGATTTCTGTAGTTCTCTTGCCTCCTTCTGCACCTCTGTTGCTTCTTTCTGCATTTCTCCAGCCTCTATCTGCACCCACCTTGCCTCTTTCTGCACACCTGTTGCTTAATTCTGCACTTCTCTTGCTTCTTTCTGTACCTCTCTTGCTTCTTTCTGCACCCCTTTTGACTCTTTCTGTACCCTCTTCCCTCTTTCTACACCTCTTTTCCCTCTTTCTGCACCTCTCTTGCCTCTTTCTGTACTTCTCTTGCATCTTTCTGCACCTTTGTTGCTTCTTTCTGTACTTCTCTTGTTTCTTTCTGCACTTCTCTTGCTTCCTTCTGCACCCCTGTTGTCTCCTTCTGCACTCATCGTCCCTCTTTCTGCACCTCTCTTGTCTCTTTGTTCACCTCTCTTGCCTCTTTCTGCACCTCTGTTGCTTCTTTCTACACATCTATTGCCTCTTTCTGCATTTCTGTTGCTTCTTTCTACACATCTATTGCCTCTTTTTGCATTTCTGCTGCTTCTTTCTGCACACCTCTTGCCTCTTTCTGCACCCCTCTTCCCTCTTTCTGCACCGCTCTTGCTTCTGTCTGCACCCCTCTTCCCTATTTCTGTACCTTGTTTACCTGTTTCTGCAACTCCCTTGCCTCTTTCTGCAGCTCTCTTGCCTCCTTCTGCACCTCTGTTGCTTCTTTCTGAACTTCTCTTGCCTCTTCCTACACCCCTGTTACTTCTTTCTGCACTTCTATTGCTTCTTTCTGTATCCCTCTTGCTTCTTTCTGCACCCCTCTTGCCTCTTTCTGCACCCTTCTTGCCTCTTTCTGCACTTCTCTTGCCTCTTTCTGTACCTCTGTTGCTTCTTTCTGCACCTCTCTTGCTTCTTTCTGCACCCCTGTTGCCTCTTTCTGCACTCGCCTTCCCTCTTTCTGCACCTCTCTTGTCTCTTTGTGCACCTCTCTTGTCTCTTTGTGCACCTCTCGTCTCTTTGTGCATCTCTCTTGCCTCTTTCTGCACTTCTGTTGCCTCTTTCTGCACCTCTGTTGCTTCTTTCTACACATCTCTTGCCTCTTTCTGCATTTCTGTTCCTTCTTTCTGCACCCCTCTTGCCTCTTTCTGCACCCCTCTTCCCTCTTTCTGCACCTCTCTTGCTTCTGTCTGCACCCCTCTTCCCTCTTTCTGTACCTTGTTTACCTGTTTCTGCAACTCCCTTGCCTCTTTCTGCAGTTCTCTTGCCTCCTTCTGCACCCCTGTTGCCTCTTTCTGCACTCGCCTTCCCTCTTTCTGCACCTCTCTTGTCTCTTTGTGCACCTCTCTTGTCTCTTTGTGCACCTCTCTTGTCTCCTTGTGCACCTCTCTTGCCTCTTTCTGCACTTCTGTTGCCTCTTTCGGCACCTCTGTTGCTTTTTTCTGCACTTCTCTTGCCTCTTTCTGCATTTCTGTTTCTTTCTTTCTGCACTTCTCTTGCCTCTTTCTGCATTTTTGTTCTTTCTTTCTGCACCTCTCTTGCCTCTGTCTGCACCCCTGTTCCCTCTTTCTGCACCTCTTTTGCCTGTTTCTGCAACTCTCTTTCCTCTTTCTGTAGTTCTCTTGCCTCCTTCTGCACCTCTGTTGCTTCTTTCTGCATTTCTCTTGCCTCTTTCTGCACCCCTGTTGCTTTATTCTGCATTTCTCTTGCTTCTTTCTGTACCTCTCTTGCTTCTTTCTGCACCCTTTTGATTCTTTCTGTACCCTCTTCCCTCTTTCTACTCCTCTTTTCCTCTTTCTACACCTCTCTTGCCTCTTTCTGTACTTCTCTTCAATCTTTCTGCACTTCTCTTGCCTCTTTCAGCACTTTTGTTGCTTCTTTCTGCACTTCTCTTTTTTCTTTCTGCAACTCTCTTGCTTCCTTCTGCACCCCTGTTGTCTCCTTCTGCACTCATCTTCCCTCTTTCTGCACATCTCTTGTCTCTTTGTACACCTCTCTTGCCTCTTTCTGCACTTCTGTTGCCTCTTTCTGCACTTCTCTTGCCTATTTCTGCATTTCTGTTTCTTTTTTCTACACTTCTCTTTCCTCTTTCTGCACCTCTGTTGCTTCTTTCAGCACTTCTTTTGCCTCTTTCTGCACCCTTCTTCCCTCTTTCTGCACCTCTGTTGCTTCTTTCTGAAGCCCTCTTGCCTCTTTCTGCACCACTCTTCCCTCTTTCTGCACCTCTCTTGCCTCTGTCTGCACCCCTGCTCCCTCTTTCTGCACCTCTATTGCCTGTTTCTGCAGCTCTCTTGCCGATTTCTGTAGTTCTCTTGCCTCCTTCTGCACCTCTGTTGCTTCTTTCTGCATTTCTCCAGCCTCTATCTGCACCCACCTTGCCTCTTTCTGCACACCTGTTGCTTTATTCTGCACTTCTCTTGCTTCTTTCTGTACCTCTCTTGCTTCTTTCTGCACCCCTTTTGACTCTTTCTGTACCCTCTTCCCTCTTTCTACACCTCTTTTCCCTCTTTCTGCACCTCTCTTGCCTCTTTCTGTACTTCTCTTGCATCTTTCTGCACCTTTGTTGCTTCTTTCTGTACTTCTCTTGTTTCTTTCTGCACTTCTCTTGCTTCCTTCTGCACCCCTGTTGTCTCCTTCTGCACTCATCGTCCCTCTTTCTGCACCTCTCTTGTCTCTTTGTTCACCTCTCTTGCCTCTTTCTGCAGCTCAGTTGCTTCTTTCTACACATCTATTGCCTCTTTCTGCATTTCTGTTGCTTCTTTATGCACTTCGCTTGCATCTTTCTGCATTTCTGTTACTTCTTTCTGCACCCCTCTTGCCTCTTTCTGCACCCCTCTTCCCTCTTTCTGCACCGCTCTTGCTTCTGTCTGCACCCCTCTTCCCTCTTTCTGTACCTTGTTTACCTGTTTGTGCAACTCCCTTGCCTCTTTCTGCAGTTGTCTTGCCTCCTTCTGCATCTCTGTTGCTTCTTTCTGCACTTCTCTTGCCTCTTCCTACACCCCTGTTACTTCTTTCTGCACTTCTATTGCTTCTTTCTGTATCCCTCTTGCTTCTTTCTGCACCCCTCTTGCCTCTTTCTGCACCCCTCTTCCCTCTTTCTGCACTTCTCTTGCCTCCTTCTGTACATCTGTTGCTTCTTTCTGCACCTCTCTTGCTTCTTTCTGCACCCCTGTTGCCTCTTTCTGCACTCGCCTTCCCTCTTTCTGCACCTCTCTTGTCTCTTTGTGCACCTCTCTTGTCTCTTTGTGCACCTCTCTTGACTCTTTCTGCACTTCTGTTGCCTCTTTCTGCACCTCTGTTGCTTTTTTCTGCACTTCTCTTGCCTCTTTCTGCATTTCTGTTGCTTTCTTTCTGCACTTCTCTTGCCTCTTTCTGCATTTTTGTTCATTCTTTCTGCACCTCTCTTGCCTCTGTCTGTACCCCTGTTCCCTCTTTCTGCACCTCTTTTGCCTGTTTCTGCAACTCTCTTGCCTCTTTCTGTAGTTCTCTTGCCTCCTTCTGCACCTCTGTTGCTTCTTTCTGCATTTCTCTTGCCTCTTTCTGTACCTCTCTTGCTTCTTTCTGCACCCCTTTTGACTCTTTCTGTACCCTCTTCCCTCTTTCTACACCTCTTTTCCCTCTTTCTATACCTCTCTTGCCTCTTTCTGTACTTCTCTTGCATCTTTCTGCACTTCTCTTGCCTCTTTCTCCACTTTTGTTGCTTCTTTCTCCACTTCTCTTTTTTCTTTCTGCAACTCTCTTGCTTCCTTCTGCACCCCTGTTGTCTCCTTCTGCACTCATCTTCCCTCTTTCTGTACCTCGCTTGTCTCTTTGTACACCTCTCTTGCCTCTTTCTGCACTTCTGTTGCCTCTTTCTGCACTTCTCTTGCCTCTTTCTGCATTTCTGTTCCTTTTTTCTGCACTTCTCTTTCCTCTATCTGCACCTCTGTTGCTTCTTTCAGCACTTCTTTTGCCTCTTTCTGCACCCTTCTTGCCTCGTCCGGCACCTCTGTTGCTTTTTTCTGAAGCCCTCTTGCTTCTTTCTGCACCATTCTTCCCTCTTTCTGTACCTCTCTTGCCTCTGTCTGCACCCCTGTTCCCTCTTTCTGTACCTCGTTTGCCTGTTTCTGCAACTCTCTTGCCGATTTCTGTAGTTCTCTTGCCTCCTTCTGTACCTATGTTGCTTCTTTCTGCATTTCTCTTGCCTCTTTCTGCCCCCTTGCCTCTTTCTGCACCCCTGTTGCTTTATTCTGCACTTCTCTTGCTTCTTTCTGTACCACTCTTGCTTCTTTCTGCACCCCTTTTGACTCTTTCTGTACCCTCTTCCCTCTTTCTACACCTCTTTTCCCTCTTTCTGCACCTCTCTTGCCTCTTTCTGTATTCTCTTGCATCTTTCTGCACTTCTCTTGCCTCTTTCTGCACCTTTGTTGCTTCTTTCTGCACTTCTCTTTTTTCTGCACCTCTCTTGCTTCCTTCTACACCCCTGTTGTCTCCTTCTGCACTCATCTTCCCTCTTTCTACACCTCTCTTGTCTCTTTGTACACCTCTCTTGCCTCTTTCTGCACTTCTGTTGCCGCTTTCTGCACCTCTGTAGCTTCTTTCTACACATCTCTTGCCTCTTTCTGCATTTCTGTTCCTTCTTTCTGCACCCCTCTTGCCTCTTTCTGCACCCCTCTTCCCTCTTTCTGTACCTCTCTTGCTTCTGTCTGCACCCCTCTTCCCTCTTTCTGCACCTTGTTTACCTCTTTCTGAAACTCCCTTGCCTCTTTCTGCAGTTCTCTTGCCTCCTTCTGCACCTCTGTTGCTTCTTTATGCACTTTTCTTGCCTCTTCCTACACCCCTGTTACTTCTTTCTGCACTTCTATTGCTTCGTTCTGTATCCCTCTTGCTTCTTTCTGCACCACTCTTGCCTCTTTCTGCATCCCTCTTCCCTCTTTCTGCACTTCTCTTGCCTCTTTCTGCACCTCTGTTGCCTCTTTCTGCACTCACCTTCGCTCTTTCTGCACCTCTCTTGTCTCTTTGTGCATCTCTCTTGTCTCTTTGTGTACCTCTCTTGCCTCTTTCTGCATTTCTGTTGCTTTCTTTCTGCACTTCTCTTGCCTCTTTCTGCATTTTTGTTCATTCTTTCTGCACTTCTCTTGCTTCCTTCTGCACCTCTGTTGCTTCTTTCAGCACTCCTCTTGCCTCTTTCTACACCCCCTCATGCCTCTTTCTGCACCTCTGTTGCTTCTTTCTGCACTTCTCTTGCTTCTTTCTACACATCTCTAGCTTCTTTCTGTACCCCTCTTGCCTCTTTCTGTACCCCTCTTTCTGCACCTCTCTTGCCTTTCTGCACCATGTTCCCTTTTTTTGCTGCTCTCTTGCCTGTTTCTGTACCTCTCCTGCCTCTTTCTGCAGTTCTCTAGCCTCCTTCTGCACCTCTGTTGCTTCTTTCGGCACTTCTCTTGCCTTTCTGTACCCCTCTTGCCTGTTTCTGCACCTAAATTGCCTCTTTCTGCACCTCTCTTGCCTCTTTCTGCATTTCTGTTGCTTCTTTCTCCACTACTCTTGCCTCTTTCTGCATTTCTGTTCCTTCTTTCTGGACTTCTCTTGCCTCTTTCTGTACCTCTGTTGCTTCTTTCAGCACTTCTCTTGCCTCTTTCTGCACCCCTCTCGTTCCTCTTTTTGCACCTCTGTTGCTTCTTTCAGCACTTCTCTTGCCTCTTTCTGCACACTACTTGCATCTTTCTGCACCTCTGTTGCTTCTTTTTGCACCCTGTTGCCTCTTTCTGCACCACTTTTCTCTCTTTCTGTACCTCTCTTGCCTCTGTCTGCACTCCTGTTCCTAATTTCTGCACCTCTTTTACCTATTTCTGCAACTCTTTGCCTCTTTCTGTAGTTCTCTTGCCGCCTTCTGCACCTCTGTTGCTTCTTTCTGCACTTCTCTTGCCTCTTTCTGCACCCCTTGCCTCTTTCTGCACCCATGTTGCTTTATTCTGCACTTCTGTTGCTTTTTTCTGTACCTCTCCTACTTCTGTCTGCACCCATCTTGCCTCTTTCTGCACCCTCTTCCCTCTTTCTATACTTCTCTTGCCTCTTTCTGCACCTCTCTTGCCTCTTTCTGTACTTCTCCTGCTCTTTCTGCACCTTTGTTGCTTCTCTCTGCACTTCTCTTGTTTCTTTCTGCAGCTCCCTTGCTTCTTTCTGCACTTCTGTTGCCTCTTTCTGCACCTCTATTGCTTCTTTCTGCACATCTCTTTCCTCTTTCTGCATTTCTGTTGCTTCTTTCTGCACTGCTCTTTACTCTTTTTGCACCTCTCTTGTCTTTTTCTGCACCTCACTTGCCTCTTACTGCACTTCTCTTGCTTTTTTCTGCACCTCTCTTTTTTTCTGAAACTCTCTTGTTTCTTTCATAACTTTTCTTGCTTCTTTCTACACCTCTGTTGTTTCTTTCAGCACTTCTCTTCCCTCTTTCTGCAGTTCTCTTGCCTCCTTCTGCACCTCTCTTGCTTTTTTCTGCACCTCTGTTGCCTCTTCCTACACCCCTGTTACTTCTTTCTGCACTTCTATTGCTTCTTTCTGTATCCCTCTTGCTTCTTTCTGCACCCCTCTTGCCTCTTTCTGCACCCCTCTTCCCTCTTTCTGCACTTCTCTTGCCTCCTTCTGTACCTCTGTTGCTTCTTTCTGCACCTCTCTTGCTTCTTTCTGCACCCCTGTTGCCTCTTTCTGCACTCGCCTTCCCTCTTTCTGCACCTCTCTTGTCTCTTTGTGCACCTCTCTTGTCTCTTTGTGTACCTCTCTTGCCTCTTTCTGCACTTCTGTTGCCTCTTTCTGCACCTCTGTTGCTTGTTTCTGCACTTCTCTTGCCTCTTTCTGCATTTCTGTTGCTTTCTTTCTGCACTTCTCTTGCCTCTTTCTGCATTTTTGTTCATTCTTTCTGCACCTCTCTTGCCTCTGTCTGTACCCCTGTTCCCTCTTTCTGCACCTCTTTTGCCTGTTTCTGCAACTCTCTTGCCTCTTTCTGTAGTTCTCTTGCCTCCTTCTGCACCTCTGTTGCTTCTTTCTGCATTTCTCTTGCCTCTTTCTGTACCTCTCTTGCTTCTTTCTGCACCCCTTTTGACTCTTCCTGTACCCTCTTCCCTCTTTCTACACCTCTTTTCCCTCTTTCTATACCTCTCTTGCCTCTTTCTGTACTTCTCTTGCATCTTTCTGCACTTCTCTTGCCTCTTTCTCCACTTTTGTTGCTTCTTTCTGCACTTCTCTTTTTTCTTTCTGCAACTCTCTTGCTTCCTTCTGCACCCCTGTTGTCTCCTTCTGCACTCATCTTCCCTCTTTCTGTACCTCGCTTGTCTCTTTGTACACCTCTCTTGCCTCTTTCTGCACTTCTGTTGCCTCTTTCTGCACTTCTCTTGCCTCTTTCTGCATTTCTGTTCCTTTTTTCTGCACTTCTCTTTCCTCTATCTGCACCTCTGTTGCTTCTTTCAGCACTTCTTTTGCCTCTTTCTGCACCCTTCTTGCCTCGTCCGGCACCTCTGTTGCTTTTTTCTGAAGCCCTCTTGCTTCTTTCTGCACCATTCTTCCCTCTTTCTGTACCTCTCTTGCCTCTGTCTGCACCCCTGTTCCCTCTTTCTGTACCTCGTTTGCCTGTTTCTGCAACTCTCTTGCCGATTTCTGTAGTTCTCTTGCCTCCTTCTGTACCTATGTTGCTTCTTTCTGCATTTCTCTTGCCTCTTTCTGCCCCCTTGCATCTTTCTGCACCTCTGTTGCTTTATTCTGCACTTCTCTTGCTTCTTTCTGTACCACTCTTGCTTCTTTCTGCACCCCTTTTGACTCTTTCTGTACCCTCTTCCCTCTTTCTACACCTTTTCCCTCTTTCTGCACCTCTCTTGCCTCTTTCTGTATTCTCTTGCATCTTTCTGCACTTCTCTTGCCTCTTTCTGCACCTTTGTTGCTTCTTTCTGCACTTCTCTTTTTTTCTGCACCTCTCTTGCTTCCTTCTACACCCCTGTTGTCTCCGTCTGCACTCATCTTCCCTCTTTCTACACCTCTCTTGTCTCTTTGTACACCTCTCTTGCCTCTTTCTGCACTTCTGTTGCCGCTTTCTGCACCTCTGTAGCTTCTTTCTACACATCTCTTGCCTCTTTCTGCATTTCTGTTCCTTCTTTCTGCACCCCTCTTGCCTCTTTCTGCACCCCTCTTCCCTCTTTCTGTACCTCTCTTGCTTCTGTCTGCACCCCTCTTCCCTCTTTCTGCACCTTGTTTACCTCTTTCTGCAACTCCCTTGCCTCTTTCTGCAGTTCTCTTGCCTCCTTCTGCACCTCTGTTGCTTCTTTATGCACTTTTCTTGCCTCTTCCTACACCCCTGTTACTTCTTTCTGCACTTCTATTGCTTCGTTCTGTATCCCTCTTGCTTCTTTCTGCACCACTCTTGCCTCTTTCTGCATCCCTCTTCCCTCTTTCTGCACTTCTCTTGCCTCTTTCTGCACCTCTGTTGCCTCTTTCTGCACTCACCTTCGCTCTTTCTGCACCTCTCTTGTCTCTTTGTGCATCTCTCTTGTCTCTGTGTACCTCTCTTGCCTGTTTCTGCATTTCTGTTGCTTTCTTTCTGCACTTCTCTTGCCTCTTTCTGCATTTTTGTTCATTCTTTCTGCACTTCTCTTGCTTCCTTCTGCACCTCTGTTGCTTCTTTCAGCACTCCTCTTGCCTCTTTCTACACCCCTCATGCCTCTTTCTGCACCTCTGTTGCTTCTTTCTGCACTTCTCTTGCTTCTTTCTACACATCGCTAGCTTCTTTCTGTACCCCTCTTGCCTCTTTCTGTACCCCTCTTTCTGCACCTCTCTTGCCTTTCTGCACCATGTTCCCTTTTTGCTGCTCTCTTGCCTGTTTCTGTACCTCTCCTGCCTCTTTCTGCAGTTCTCTAGCCTCCTTCTGCACCTCTGTTGCTTCTTTCGGCACTTCTCTTGCCTTTCTGTACCCCTCTTGCCTGTTTCTGCACCTAAATTGCCTCTTTCTGCACCTCTCTTGCCTCTTTCTGCATTTCTGTTGCTTCTTTCTCCACTACTCTTGCCTCTTTCTGCATTTCTGTTCCTTCTTTCTGGACTTCTCTTGCCTCTTTCTGTATCTCTGTTGCTTCTTTCAGCACTTCTCTTGCCTCTTTCTGCACCCCTCTCGTTCCTCTTTTTGCACCTCTGTTGCTTCTTTCAGCACTTCTCTTGCCTCTTTCTGCACACTACTTGCATCTTTCTGCACCTCTGTTGCTTCTTTTTGCACCCTGTTGCCTCTTTCTGCACCACTTGTCTCTCTTTCTGTACCTCTCTTGCCTCTGTCTGCACTCCTGTTCCTAATTTCTGCACCTCTTTTGCCTATTTCTGCAACTCTTTGCCTCTTTCTGTAGTTCTCTTGCCGCCTTCTGCACCTCTGTTGCTTCTTTCTGCACTTCTCTTGCCTCTTTCTGCACCCCTTGCCTCTTTCTGCACCCATGTTGCTTTATTCTGCACTTCTGTTGCTTTTTTCTGTACCTCTCCTACTTCTGTCTGCACCCATCTTGCCTCTTTCTGCACCCTCTTCCCTCTTTCTATACTTCTCTTGCCTCTTTCTGCACCTCTCTTGCCTCTTTCTGTACTTTTCCTGCTCTTTCTGCACCTTTGTTGCTTCTTTCTGCACTTCTCTTGTTTCTTTCTGCAGCTCCCTTGCTTCTTTCTGCACTTCTGTTGCCTCTTTCTGCACCTCTATTGCTTCTTTCTGCACATCTCTTTCCTCTTTCTGCATTTCTGTTGCTTCTTTCTGCACTTCTCTTGCCTCTTTCTGCATTTCTGTTCCTTCTTTCTGCACTTCTCTTCCCTCTTTCTGCATCTCTGTTGCTTCTTTCAGCACTTCTCATGTTTCTTTCTGCACCCCTCTTGCCTCTTTATGCAACGCTCTTCCCTCTTTCTGCACCTCTCTTGCCTGTTTCTGCAACTGTATTGCCTCTTTCTGCAGTTCTCTTGCCTCCTTCTGCACCTCTGTTGCTTCTTTCTGCACTTCTCTTGCCTCTTTCTGCACCCCTTGTGTCTGTTTCTGTACCCCACTTGCGTCTTTTTACACTGGTCTTTACTCTTTTTGCACCTCTCTTGTCTTTTTCTGCACCTCACTTGCCTCTTACTGCACTTCTCTTGCTTTTTTCTGCACCTCTCTTTTTTTCTGAAACTCTCTTGTTTCTTTCATAACTTTTCTTGCTTCTTTCTACACCTCTGTTGTTTCTTTCAGCACTTCTCTTCCCTCTTTCTGCACTTCTCTTGCCTGTTTTTTCACCTCTCTTGCTTTTTTCTGCAACTCTGTTGCTTCTTTCTGCACTTATCTTGCTTCTTTCAGCAGCTCCCTTGCTTCTTTCTGCACCCTTGTTGTCTCTTTCTACACTCGTATTCCCTCTTTCTGTACCTCTCTTGTCCCTTTGTGCACCTCTCTTGCCTCTTTCTGCACTTCTGTTGCCTCTTTCTGCACCTCTAATGCTTCTTTCTGCGCATCTCTTTCCTCTTTCTGCATTTCTGTTGCTTCTTTCTGCACTTCTCTTGCCTCATTCTGCATTTCTGTTCCTTCTTTCTGCACTTCTCTTCACTCTTTCTGCACCTCTGTTGCTTCTTTCAGCACTTCTCTTGTTTCTTTCTGCACCCCTCTTGCCTCTTTATGCAACCCTCTTCCCTCTTTCTGCACCTCTCTTGCCTGTTTCTTCAACTGTATTGCCTCTTTCTGCAGTTCTCTTACCTCCTTCTGCACCTCTGTTGCTTCTTTCTGCACTTCTCTTGCCTCTTTCTGTACTCCTCTTGTCTGTTTCTGTACCCCACTTGCGTCTTTTTACACTGCTCTTTACTCTTTCTGCACCTCTCTTGTCTTTTTCTGCACCTCACTTGCCTCTTACTGCACTTCTCTAGCTTTTTTCTGCACCTCTCTTTTTTTCTGAAACTCTCTTGTTTCTTTCATAACTTTTCTTGCTTCTTTCTACACCTCAGTTGTTTCTTTCAGCACTTCTCTTCCCTCTTTCTGCACTTCTCTTGCCTGTTTTTGCACCTCTCTTGCTTTTTTCTGCACCTCTGTTGCTTCTTTCTGCACTTCTCTTGCCTCTTTCTGCACCATTTTTACTTCTTTCTGCACCCTTGTTGCCTCTTTCTGCAGCCCCCTCTTCCTCTTTCTGCACCTCTCTTGCCTCTTTCTGCACCTCTCTTGCGTCATTCTGCACCCCTCTTCCCTCTTTCTGCACCTCTCTTGCCTATTTCTGCAGTTCTCTTGCATCTTTTTGCACGTCTGTTGCTTCTTTGTGCACTTTACTTGCTTTTTTCTGCACCTCTCTTGCTTCTTTCTGCAACCCTCTTGCCTCTTTCTGCACCTCTTTTGCTTCTTTCTGCACTTCTCTTGCTTCTTTCTACACTTCTCTTGTTTCTTTCTGCACTTCCCTTGCCTCTTTCTACACTTCTATTACCTCTTTCTACATTTCTCTTGCCTCTTTCTGCACATTTCTTACTCTTACTGCACCTCTCTTGTTTTTTTCTGCAATTCTCTTGCTTCTTTCTGTACTTCTCTTGCCTCTTTCTGTATTCAAATGGGAAGTGCAATCTGTCAAGTTTAAAGGTCTGCGTGCTCTCGTGACTGAGGTATATGTCTACTTATACATGTATTCTCACGTGTGTTATGCATCTGAAGATGGTAGCTTAAAAAGTGGGTAGATTCTCCTATAGGTGGTCAAATCTTCTTAGTTCTGCTCTGTCATTCGGTTGCACAGGCAGACATGTCTTATGTACATAGATGTAATAGAGCCCCTCAAATATACTATTGAAAACCCATGTGCCCTGTATAATGAGCAGAAAGAAATACATACACCTTTTTGTACACAAATTTACAGAGTATCCTGTTTGAAACACAGGCATTCAAGTATTTGTATGTTTGTTTTTATGTAACATGTCACTAGGTAAAAGCAGAGACACATGCATGCATACCTTCACAAACTTGGTCAGACTTACAACAGTGATATGGTTAGGATTGCTGTTTTAAATTTGGTAGGCCTAACATTCTGAGCAGTCGATGATTAGTGAGCCTTCGAGAGAAAAGTGAGGTTTAAGACATCTTGAGAGAAGGATTAGTGATTAGGCTACTTTGTATGAGTCTGTGGAAAGGTACAGTAAAAGTAGGCCTCTTTCTGCACCCCTGTTGCTTCTTTCTGCACTTCTCTTGCTTCTTTCTCCACCCTTCTTCCTCTTTCTGGACTTCTGTTGCCTCTTTCTGCATTTTTCTTGCTTCTTTCTGCACCTTCCTTCCTCTTTCTGCACCTCTCTTCCCTCTTTCTGCACTTCTCTTGCTTCTTTCTGCACCTTTCTTCCTCTTTCTGTACATGTTCTACCTATTTAGGCATAGTTAGAATTTAGAATTTAAAAAACCTTAGAAAATCACTGAAAAAAACCACAGGTTTCAGGGTCGTTATAGTTAGGGATTAGCATTTAAAAAACCTTAGATATTCACTGAAAAAACCACAGCTTTCAAGGATGTTATAGTTAGGCTGACATTTAACTCGTACAAAACCAGAGATATTCAGTCGTTATAGTTAGCTGAGCTAACTATAAATCGTGCCCCCGCAATGCACTGCTGATGACGTCACATATTACATCAGTCATGACATGGTCAGTGACATCACTGATGACATCACTGATAACATCTCAAATGAAATCACTGATGACATCATCCACTTAATATCTGATGCACCTCCTCAAGCCCTAATATAACCTTTTATACACCCACTCTAAAATACAGACTACCATTCTCGAAACCAAAGACACACCAATACCAGTTAGTACATACTCACGCACTGATTCAAGGTCTACACACACATCCACTCACTCACCCATACAGTCACTCATACACACAGTCACTCATCAATAAAGCCACTGATATATGCACTCATACACCCATACAGACACTCACACACTGCCACTCACCTATAGAGTTACTCACACACCTAGTCAGTCACTCAAAGAATCAATCACACTACAATGTACTCACCTATACAGTTATAGACACACACTACCTGACTTATTCATACAGATACTAACACATACTTACTCTCTTCTACAATAACTTACACAAGCACACACTCATGCATACAGCCACTCTCACAATCACTCACTCTCACATATAGTCACTTATATATTCAAACACTCACATATACTGCCTTTCACATATGTAGTTACTCACACATATACCACTGAGACATCCATTCACTCACCAACACAGCCATACGCACACTCACTCACCCATACAGCCCCTCGCAGATCCACTCATGAACCCATACACCCACTGAATCACTCAGTCACACATCCATGCAGACACTCAGGCACCCATACAGGTACTCAGACAACCAATCATTAACTCATATAGACAGTCATGTAGCTACTCATGAACCCATGCAGCCACTTACACACCAAATGACAGACTGATACAGACATTCACACAGATTAGTCATTCACCCATGCATTCACTAAGACACGTTTAATCACTCACTTATACAGTCAGTCAAGCACCCACTAAATCATCCATTCAGACACTCATAAACCCAATCATTCTTCAACACACCTTGGTGTGTGTGTATATATATATATATACATTATCTCACTTGAGATTGGATTCCTGTCAATGTTACAGAGAGTGTTATTACATTGTACACAGCACGCTTTGTTATGTTTAGTTGTGTGCAATCTGAATTATCTGTACCGTTTAGCAGTGCTGAGTACTATGATGGGGCATTATGGGACTGGCAGTCCGTGCTGATTGAAATGCTTCAAATTGTCGTGATTGACATAATACACATATTTGCATTTAATACGGTTTATTTGCACTGTTAAATGAGAGAGTTCACAACGTAAATGAAAACATGTGCTTGTGTGTTTAAATTCAACTCGGGCGTGATTCAGCAGTCCTAAGTTACATTGCAGTGCTAATGAGGCTTTGGTGATAAAGTTTTATGGTGTTGTCAGGCTCCCGAGAGAGAAAGAAAAAAAGAAAGAAAAAAAGAGAGAAAAAAAGAGCAGTCCAATTAAGTCTCCGTACATGCCGTATTTTACACTATACCTAGTGTTAGAAGGATAGGTACAGTGGAGAGGAAGAGATAGGAAGAGCCAGTGGGCCAATAATATTGAAATTGTATTTACCTATCATAAGATATAAGGTATCACATTTGTTTAGAGCCACTGGGTACGCTATACCTTACACTTGACTACACTAGTCCCATAAGAGTGGACATAAGTTGGAAGCCACTAGGCACGTCAGTGGCACAGGTTTTTCTCACTATGAGGCGTAAAAATGTACCTGCACAGATTACTGCTTTGAAACAAGCGGCATACACCATTTACCAGAAGCCACCGCGGCGTATCATAATGGACAATTAACAAACAGTATGCACGTAATGCCATACGAACCTGACGATGATACGTAAAACTTCTCTCAAATAATCAGGCTAACTTAGATGTCGCCGCATTAGGTGAAATGTGTAGACGCACAGAAACACTGAATGCAGAGTAACGATACACTATTGAATTTATTAATGTGTTCATTTGCCGGTTGATTTTCAAGTTACTCCTCTTTTCTTATCTTTTCTTTTCTTTTCTTTACCTGTACTTATTTTCATTTTCTGTCAACTTTTGTGGCGATAACAATAATAACAGAAATAATGCATTATAATGTATATGAATACTCAGTTACAAAATGGATGCCATGTTAACAGCGAAAGTACTGCCAGTTAACACAAAAATATGGTGGTCCTTTGTCTATGTTGTGTAAAGTTTACAAAGGAGGTGGTGGTACAGTTGAACCAGTGTGAGAGCAAGGGGACTGTGCACCCCCGAAACGCGTTACTGGAATAAAAACGAAGGTTGAACAGATCTCCTGAGAGAGCGTTTTCACTTCGTTTGCTACAAGGATATATATATATATATATATATATATATATATATATATATATATATATATATATATATATATATATATATATATATATATATGTTACAAATATTCCACCAGATAGGCGCTCACTCAGGGTAAAGTTTCACCAGCTTAGTTTTTATTTCACCAGGTTACGCGTTTCGGAGACCCTCGTCCCCTTGCTCACACACTGGTTTGAAAAAGCAACCACAGATTTACATGTTTTGGTATGGACATGAAAAAAGGACTACACATACTTCTCTCATGGATTGCTGAGATAATGTAGCGGCCATTTTGTAATGGTATATTGTAACATTAAAGCAATTAAGGTAAAATGTTAGCATAGTACATTAAATGATCCTTATACCGCCAAGTGGCAATGTTGGTTTGGTAATTTATATCCCAATTGCATCTTTTATCTAAGTCGTGTAATTCCAGGTATAGTACCCATTATATCCAATGATCCTGAATCATCTCAATTAGATCATACATGACCCGTAGTATTTACATATATACCTGGTAAAGTACCTCTTTCATGGTCTTTGGATTACCTGTCATGTATTACAATGGTATGTACATTTTTCCATTACCTTTAATGGTGAAAAGAAATCCTTCTTTACCACAAATCATTTACATATTTAAATGTAAAAATCAGTATTACATCATACTGCAAGTTGCATCAGACGGTTTCTCCCTCCCTTAGTGGCACATACCTAATGGGATGTAGACTTCTACCTCATCCGCAAGTGCAGATGAACAAACTCTTGCTATGGGACATCAACCAAACTATTAAACTGTTGTATAGTACCGGTGCTATACAACGCGTTATGGCCGACAAATAAAAAGGAATTTATGCACTTACTTGTGGTCCGCGCCTGCTTCAATCGAAAGGATTTGATGTGAAAGAGCGGTGAACAAAGATATATATATATATATATATATATATATATATATATATATACGAAAATAACTCCGCTGCTACAATCGTGCTCGATGAACGAAGACAGACCCAGAAATAAGGTGCAGTATATTTATTAATCAAACGCCCTTGAAATCCGCCATGACGCGTTTCGACCTACGAAAGGTCTTGATCACATATATATATAGAACATCCTTGAACTTTTAGAAACACTCAGTAACTGGATGATGTCATCAGTGATGTCATTTGAGCTGTCATCAGTGATGTGATCACTGATGTCACTGACCATGTCATGAGTAATGTAATATAATGTAATATGTGACGTCATCAGCAGTGCATTGCGGGGGCGCGAGTTATAGTTAGCTCAGCTAACTATAACGGCTGAATTTCTCTGGTTTTGTACGAGTTAAATGTCAGCCTAACTATAACGTCACTGAAACCTGTGGTTTTTTCAGTGAATATCTAAGGTTATTTAAATGCTAATTCCTAACTATAACGTCCCAGAAACCTGTGTTTTTTTCAGTGAAAATATATATATATATATATATATATATATATATATATATTTGAAAAAACCATAGGTTTCAGGCACGTTATAGTTAGAAATTAGCATTTAAAAACCTTACAAATTCACTGAAAAAACCATAGGTTTTAGGGACAGTTATAGTTAGTTGGACATTGCACTCGTACAAAACCCATGAAATTCCCCGTTATAGTTAGTTCAGGTAACTATAACTCGCGCCCCACAATGCACTGCTGATGACTTCACATATTACATCACTCATGACATGGTCAGTGACATCACTGATGACATCACTGATGACATCTCAAATGACATCACTGATGACATCATCCAGTGACTGCGTGTTTCTGTAAAGTTTAAATATGTTTAATATATATAGGGAAAGGCGTATTGAAGAATGAGTGGGTGTATAAGTGTCTGAATGGATGATTTAGTAGGTGCGTGACTAACTCTATAAGTGAGTGATTAAACGTATCTTACTGAATGCATGGGTTAGTGACTAAACTGGGTGAATGTCTGTATCCGTCTGTATGTTGCTGTGTAAGTGGCTGCATGGGTTTGTGAATAGCTACATGAGTGTCTATATGAGTTATTGATTGGTTGTCTGAGTATCTGTATGGGTGCCTGAGTGTTTGTGTGGGTGGGGTGTGTGCGACTCTGTGCATAGATGTGTGAGTGGGTGATTCACTGGGTGGATGGTTTCAAGAGTGCATCTGTGATAGACTGTATGGGTGGGTAAGTGTGTGTAAGAGTGTGTTAGTGAGTGAATGTATGTCCCAGTGGTACGTGTGAGTAACTACATATGTGAAAGGCAGTATATATGTGTGTTGGAGTATATAAATAGCTATAAGCGAGAGTGTGTGATTGTGAGAGTGACTGTATGGATGAGTGTGTGCTTGTATCAGAGATTGTATAAGAGCGTAAGAATGTGCTAGTATTTGTATGAGTAAGTGAGCTGGTGTGTGTATAACTGTATAGGTGAGTAAATGGGTGTGTGCTTAATTTTTTGCATGACTGACTAGGTGTGTGAGTACCTCTATGGATGAGTGGCGGTGTGTGAGTGTTTATATAGGTGTATGAGTGCATATAATAGTCCTGTACTGAGTGACTATAAGTATGAGTGACTGTACGGGTGAGTGAGTAGATGTGTGTGTGTAGACCTAAGAATCAGTGAGTGTGTATATAGTAATTGGTGTTGGAGTGTCTATGGGTTTGACAATGGCAGTCTGTAATTTACAGTGGGTGTATGAAAAGTTATATTAGGGTGTGAGAAGATGCATCATATTATCACATGGATGATGTCATCAGTGATGTCACTGACCATGTCATGAGTGATGTAATATGTGACGTCATCAGCAGTGCATTGCGGGCGCGAGTTATAGTTACCTGAACTAACTATAACGGGGGAATTTCATGGGTTTTGTACGAGTGCAATGTCCAACTAACTATAACTGTCCCTAAAACCTATGGTTTTTTCAGTGAATTTGTAAGGTTTTTTAAATGCTAATTTCTAACTATAACGTGCCTGAAACCTATGGTTTTTTTCAGTGAATTTCAAAGGTTTTGTAAATGACAATTTTTAAATGTATTAATTGTTATATTTATTTTTTTGATACTAATTTACTACATTTTTTAAACTATTTATTTTTAGATATTTTATTTTTTAAATTACATTATAATTACATTATACATTACATTACAAAATATACTTTCTCAGAATGAATTACTTTAGTTTAAATACTTTGCAAATAGGCAATAGACTTTTAAGTACAGTAGTTACAGTTGTTGCAATGGGCAACACAATTTCAAACACAATGCAACATTGAGCTCAATGTGAATTTCTAGTTAAATGCAATTAGTTACTTTATGGATTACTTTTTCTAACCACAGGACTGGATCCTAGATTCAGTCCTGGGACATCTCCTGTAAACAGTTGAGTAAAAGCGTTTTGGTTACAGTAGTGATTTTTAAGGAATATTATTGTATTTTAAAAGTTGACAGAAACTTTTTCACATAGAATCACCAATGTTATCCTATGGGAGGAAATTCACTTAGCAGGTAAGTAGTGTTATCGTTACTTTTTCTTACTCAGTGGTGGATCCTGGATCCAGCACTGGTGCATCTCCTGTAAACAGTTGAAAGAATGCGTTTAAGTCATACAGGCGATTTTTAAGGAATATTTGTAGTTTGTGAAAATCGACACTGAAACTTTTCTGCTGAAAACCAGACAATGGATTCCTATGGAAGGAAATACAAGTTACTGGTAAATACGGTTAGAATTACTTTTCAGGGTCAGTGCTGTGCTAAAAGATGCAGCACTGGGTTCTCTCCTGATAACAGGTGAGTAAATCGGAATTTGTAGTTCGGCTGATTTTAGAGGAATATTATAAAGTTCCAAAACTCCACACACAGAAGAATTTCCAAGTGAAACCAGTCAATGTTAGCCTATGGAAGGAAATTCAAGTTACTGGTAAGTACGGTTAAAATTACTTTTCAGGATCAGTACTGGGCTCAAAGGTGCAGCACTGAGGTCTCTCCTGATAACAGGTGAGTAAATCGGAATTCGTAGTTCGGCTGATTTTAGAGGAATATTATAAAGTTCCAAAACTCTACACTTAGAAGAATTTCCAAGTGAAACCAGTCAATGTTAGCCTATGGAAGGAAATTCAAGTTACTGGTAAGTACGGTTAGAATTACTTTTTCAAGGTCAGTGCTGGGCTCAAAGATGCAGCACTGGGTTCTCTCCTGATAACAGGTGAGTAAATCGGAATTCGTAGTTCGGCTGATTTTAGAGGAATATTTGTATGTTTCAAAAATCGACACTTAGAAACTTTTTCAGCAAAAAGCAGGCAATGATATCCTATGGAACAAAATTCAAGTTACTGGTAAGTACGGTTAAAATTACTTTTCAGGATCAGTACTTGGCTCAAAGATGCAGCACTGAGGTCTCTCCTGATAACAGGTGAGTAAATCGGAATTCGTAGTTCGGCTGATTTTAGAGGAATATTTGCACAGTGGTGAAGGAGGGGGCGGGGCTTCAGGTGACATGTCTGCAAACAGGCCCCGTGGCGCGTTTTAAGATGGGGAATTAAATCCTCCTCAATCCCGAGGGTCCCTAGGGGCCAAGTAGCCCACCAGATACCTCCAGTATGCGCCAGAGAGCTGCGTTGCAGAGAGGTGTTCAGAGGCCACGCCCCTTTTTGCACCTCTCTGCAACGCAGCTCTGTGGCGCTTTCTGGACGTACCTGGTGGGCTAGTTGGCCCCCAGGGACCCTCAGGATTGAAGGGGATTTAATTCCCCATCTTAAAACACGCAACGGGGCCTGTTTGCACACATGTCACCTGAAGCCCCGCCCCTCCCTTCACCACTGTGCAAACGCACCCCGTGGCGCGTTTTAAGTTGGGGAATTAAGTCCCCTTGAATCCTGAGGGTCCCTGGAGTCCAACTAGCCCACCATGTACCTCCAAAAGCGCCACAGAGCTGCGTTGTAGAGAGGTGTAAAAGGGGTGTGGCCTCTGTACACCTCTCTGCAACGCAGCCCCTGGCACATACTGGAGGTTCCTGGTGGGCTAGTTGGCCCCCAGGGACCCCCAGTATTCAAGGGGAATTTGTTCCTCTCTGCAAACGCGCCAAGGGGCGCGTTTGCAGAGTGGTAAAGGAAGGGGGCGGGCCTGCGGCACGATCGTTTTTTTTATTATTATTATTTTTTTTAATGCTTTTTCTGCCCAGGGGTCCTTGTGGCACCCCTGAGCAGACCTAGGGGTCAGGGTGTTTCTACCCTGCCCCTTTGTGCGTTTTGCACACTTGTTTCTTGTGGGTTTTTTAATCGGCGGGATCCGCGCACCCTAAGCGCATCCCGCCGTTTAAAAAAAAAGAAATGCTTTTTTCTGCCCAGGGGGTCCTTGTGGGACCCCCTGAGCAGACCTAGGGGGTCAGGGTGTTTCTACCCTGCCCCCTTTCTGCGTTTTGCGCACTTGTTTCTGTGGCTCGGTTCTACCGAGGCATAAAATGGCTGCCAACACTTCCTGATTTGGAGTGTTGACAGCCAATTAGCATGCAGCTCGTGATCGGGACGGTGCGCGCAGGGTGCGCTCAGGGTGCGCGAATCCGACGCGGCCATAGATATATATGTGATTTTTCTTTTGATTTTCTCAGGAACTACTGAACGGATTTACACCATTTAACAAAAAGGGTTCTTTCTGAACCAAGAACTACCTCTTTGCCAAATTTGGTGTAATTCCGTTCAGCAGTTCGGGCTGTAGCCGTGGCTAAAGTTTCCTATGGGAAAATGAATGGGAAAACACGTTTTGGGACCCCTTTTTTCTCGGCCCCGCTTGACGAATCACCCGAGACTTTCAGGATAGGAGCAGACTGGAGCGGGCCACAAAGTTTGAAAATTTCGCGAAGATTCGTCAACCGACGCAAGAGTTATTTCAAATAGAATGTTGCGGATTTCTATGGAAAATAGGTCCTAGCTATAACTATCTACTGGCGACTGCCAGTAGATAATATATATATATATATATTATCTACTGGCGGTCGCCAGTAGATAGTTATAGTTAGGACCTATTATCCATAGGAAATCCGCGACATTCTATTTGAAATAACTCTTGCGCCGGTTGACGAATCTTCGCGAAAGCTTCCAACTTGTTGGGCGCTCCGCTCCGCTCCTACCCTGAAAGTCTCGGGTTGATTCGTCAAGCGGGGGCCGAGAAAAAAGGGGGGTCCCAAAACGCGTTTTCACCATTCATTTTTCCATAGGAACCTTTAGTCGCAGCTACAGCCCGAACTGCTGAACGGAATTACACCAAATTTGGCAAAGAGGTAGCCCTTGGTTCAGTGTCGTGCCTTTTGCTTAAATGGTGTAAATCCGTTCAGTAGTTCCTGAGAAAATCAAAAGTAAAGTCACATATATATCTATGGGCGAGTAGGGTCCGCGTATCCAGAGCGCACCCTGTGCGCACCGTCCCGATCACGAGCTGCATGCTAATTGGCTGTCAAGTGGCTGTCAACACTCCAAATCAGGAAGTGTTGGCAGCCATTTTGTCCCTCGGTAGAACCGAGGGACAGAAACAAGTTCGCAAAGCGCAAAAGGGGGCAGGGTAGAAACTCCCTGACCCCTAGGCCTGCTCAGGGGTCCCACAAGGACCCCCTGGGCAGAAAAGCATTTTTTAAACGGCGGGATGCGCTTAGGGTGCGCGGATCCCGCTGATTAAAAAAAAGCACAAGAAACAAGTGCGCAAACGCACAAAGGGGGCAGGGTAGAAACACCCTGACTCCTAGGTCTGCTCAGGGGGTCCCACAAGGACCCCCAGGGCAGAAAAGCATTTTTTTTAAATCGGCGGGATGCGCTTAGGGTGCGCGGATCCCACTGATTAAAAAAAAAACACAAGAAACAAGTGCGCAAAACGCACAAAGGGGGCAGGGTAGAAACACCCTGACCCCTAGGTCTACTCAGGGGGTCCCACAAGGACCCCCTGGGCAGAAAAAAGCAACAACAAAAACAAAAACAAAAAAAAAGACCGGCATCGTGCCGAGGCCCCGCCCCTCTTTGCAGCAGTCTGCAAACGCGCCTCTGGCGCGTTTTAAGAAGGGAAGTAATTCCCTTGAATACTGGGGTCCCTGAGGCCAACTAGCCCACCAGGAACCTCCGGTATGCGCCAGAGGGCTGCGTTGCAGAGAGGTGTACAGAGGCCACGCCCCTTTACACCTCTCTGCAACGCAGCTCTGTGGCGCTTTTTGGAGGTACATGGTGGGCTAGTTGGACTCCAGGGACCCTCAGTATTCAAGGGGACTTAATCCCCCAACTTAAAACGCGCCACGGGGCACGTTTGCACGGATGTCACCTCAGGCCCCGCCCCCTCCCTTCACCATTGTGCAAATATTCCTCTAAAATCAGCCGAACTACGAATTCCGATTTACTCACCTGTTATCAGGAGAGACCTCAGTTTGCACAGTGGTGAAGGGAGGGTGACATGTGTGCAAACAGGCCCCGTGGCGCATTTTAAGATGGGGAATAAAATCCCCTTCAATCCTGAGGGTCCCTGGGGGCGAACTAGCCCACCAGGTACGCCCAGAAAGCGCCACAGAGCTGCGTTGCAGAGAGGTGCAAAAAGGGGCGTGGCCTCTGAACACCTCTCTGCAACGCAGCTCCCTGGCGCATACTGGAGGTACAGGGTGGGCTAGTTGGACCCCAGGTACCCTCATGATTCAAGGGGACTTAATCCCCCAACTTAAAACGCGCCACGGGGCGCGTTTGCACGGATGTCAACTCAGGCCCCGCCCCCTCCCTTCACCATTGTGCAAATATTCCTCTAAAATCAGCCGAACTACGAATTCCGATTTACTCACCTGTTATCAGGAGAGACCTCAGTCCTGCATCTTTCAGCCCAGTACTGATCCTGAAAAGTAATTTTAACCGTACTTACCAGTAACTTGAATTTCCTTCCATAGGATATCATTGACTGGTTTCACTTGGAAATTCTTCTAAGTGTGGAGTTTTGGAACTTTATAATATTCCTCTAAAATCAGCCGAAATACGAATTCCGATTTACTCACCTGTTATCAGGAGAGACCTCAGTGCTGCATCTTTCAGCCCAGTACTGATCCTGAAAAGTAATTTTAACCGTACTTACCAGTAACTTGAATTTCCTTCCATAGGATATCATTGCCTGCTTTTTGCTGAAAAAGTTTCTGTGTCGATTTTTGAAACATACAAATATTCCTCTAAAATCAGCCAAAATACGAATTCCGATTTACTCACCTGTTATCAGGAGAGACCTCAGTGCTGCATCTTTCAGCCCAGTACTGATCCTGAAAAGTAATTTTAACCGTACTTACCAGTAACTTATATTTCCTTCCGTAGGAATCCATTGTCTGGTTTTCAGCAGAAAAGTTTCAAAGTGTTGATTTTCACAAACTACAAATATTCCTTAAAAATCGCCTATATGACTTAAACGCATTCTTTCAACTGTTTACAGGAGATGCACCAGTGCTGGATCCAGGATCCACCACTGAGTAAGAAAAAGTAACGATATCACTACTTACCTGCTAAGTGAATTTCCTCCCATAGGATAACATTGGTGATTCTATGTGAAAAAGTTTCTGTCAACTTTTAAAATACAATAATATTCCTTAAAAATCACTACTGTAACCAAAACGCTTTTACTCAACTGTTTACAGGAGATGTCCCAGGACTGAATCTAGGATCCAGTCCTGTGGTTAGAAAAGTAATCCATAAAGTAACTAATTGCATTTAGCTAGAAATGCACATTGAGCTCAATGTTGCATTGTGTTTGAAATTGTGTTGCCCATTGCAACAACTGTAACTACTGTACTTAAAAGTCTATTGCCTATTTGCAAAGTATTTAAACTAAAGTAATTCATTCTGAGAAAGTATATTTTGTAATGTAATGTATAATGTAATTACAATGTAATTTAAAAAATAAAACATCTTAAAATAAATAGTTTTAAAAAATGTAGTAAATCAGTATAAAAAAAAATATATAACAATTAATACATTTAAAAATTGTCATTTACATAACCTTTGAAATTCACTGAAAAAAACCATAGGTTTCAGACATGTTATAGTTAGGAATTAGCATTTAAAAAACCTTTGAAATTCACTGAAAAAACCATAGGTTTCAGGCTTGTTATAGTTAGGAATTAGCATTTTAAAAACCTTTGAAATTCACTGAAAAAACCATAGGTTTCAGGCCTGTTATAGTTAGGGTTCAGCATTTAAAAAACCTTTGAAATTCACTGAAAAAACCATAGGTTTTAGGGAAAGTTATAGTTAGTTGGACATTGCACTCGTACAAAACCCGTGAAATTCCCTGTTATAGTTAGTTCAGCTAACTATAACTCGCGCCCCGCAATGCACTGCTGATGACGTCACATATTACATCACTCATGACATGGTCAGTGACATCACTGATGACATCACTCATGACATCTCAAATGACATCACTGATGACATCATCCATGTGAGAATTTAATGCATCTTCTCACACCCTAATATAACTTTTGATACACCCACTCTAAATTACAGACTGCCATTCTCAAAACCATACACACTCCAATACCAATAAGTACATACCCACTCACTGATTCTTAGGTCTACACACACACATCTACTCACTCACCCGTACAGTCACTCATACTTACAGTCACTCAGTTCAGGACTATCATATGCACTCATACACCTATATAAACACTCACACAACACAACTCATCCATAGAGGTACTCACACACCTAGTCAGTCATGCTAATAATTAATCACACTCCCATTTACTCACCTATACAGTTATACACACCAGCTCACTTACTCATAAAAATACTAGCACATTCTTACGCTCCTATGCAATCACTGATGCAAGCACACACTCATCCATATAGCCACTCTCACAATCACACACTCTCACTTATAGCCATTTATATACTCCAACACACATATATACTGCCTTTCACATATGTAGTTACTCACACATGTACCACTGAGATATACATTCAATCACTAACACACCCATACACACACTCACCCACCCATACAGTCCATCACAGACGCACTCTTGAAACCATGCACCCAGTGAATCACCCACTCACACATCTATGCACAGAGTCACACACACCCCACCCACACAAACACTGAGGCACCCATACAGATACTCAGAGAACCAATCCATAACCCATATAGACACTCATTTAGCTAGTCAGAAACCCATGCAGCTGCTTACACAACAACAGACAGACGGATACAGATATTCACACAGTTTAGTCACTCACCCATGCATCCAGTAAGATACGTCTAATCACTCACTTATAGACTCAGTCACGCACCTACTAAATCATCCATTCAGACGCTTATACACCCACTCATTCTTCAATATGCCTTTCCCTATATATATTAAACATATTTAAACTTTACACAAAAACACAGTCACTGGATGATGTCATCAGTGATGTCATCAGTGATGTCATTTGAGATGTCATCAGTGATGTCATCAGTGATGTCACTGACCATGTCATGAGTGATGTAATATGTGACGTCATCAACAGTGCATTGCGGGGGCGCGAGTTATAATTAGCTGAACTAACTATAACGGGGGAATTTCACGGGTTTTGTACGAGTGCAATGTCCAACTAACTATAACTTTCCCTAAAACCTATGGTTTTTTCAGTGAATATATATATATATATATATATATATATATATATATGTATATATATATATATATATATGTATATATATATATATATATATATATATATATATGTGATACCACAGCGTAGGCTGACTTGAGTTGAGTTACAGTTCGCATTTGTGTTATGTATGCTTCTTTATTTCAAGCTTTCTTGAACAACATATTTTCATCATATATTCACTCATGGCTCATAGCTCACATTTGTGTAATGTTTGCTTCCTTATTATCAATATTATTCAAGCTTTTTGAATAACATACACTTTCAGGTACACCATATATCCATTCATTGGTTATAGCTAATGTTCTTATACTTCAGTTTTTATTTCATGGGATGTTGTTGTAGCATAGAACTCTTTTTAGTTATAAATGTCGTGGGTGTAAGCTTTTTGTCACAATAGAAATCTGATATATTGTCGTTTGCATACATACACGTAAGCTTTGGGTTTATTTTTATTTTTCCATTTGTTTTTTTTCCAACATTTTAGCTTTTTGTTTGCTCCACTGGCAGCGTTAGATATTTTAAAGTAGCATATTTTAAGAAGGAGCTGACAGATAGATATAATTGAACCGTGCAGTCACCAGCATGCCGTTTGCGTGACCTGATCATTTTTAAATACTGGTGAGCCCGGCCTGGGATGCAATGGCTGCCACATGAATGGGTTCACATGGGGTGCAAGCCACAGTCTAGGTAGGATTTTGGGGGCTCCATTGCATATTCCTATATCTTTTCTATACATTGTCACAGATATGTCTCAGGTGGACGCTTTTTTCATTCTTGCGTTGGTCATTTTCACCAGTAGTACGGTATCGGAATTTGATGGCTAATTTATTTACTTTGTTCCGATTCTTGTGTAAGTTTCTATTAATCACTGGCACTGACTACAGTTGTTGTATTGGGGGTCTTTCTGTTGCGTTAGGCTCACAGAGTTCTCATGGATTTTGGCAGTGGATATCTAAGTTGGTTGCGTTTTTTCACTCCTCGAAACACAACAAGAACACCAATGCATTATAACATGGACTTCATCTATTTTTGACAGTCAGCTTACAACAGATGGTAGTGGATATGGCCTCCAGTTTTTGTTTCCTATTTTACGAACATTTTTTGAATTTTTCTCATAGTGCTCCCTGGCGAAGGGCACGAGTTGCCCGAAATGCATTGGAGGAGCATGGAATTATAGTAAATGCAATGGGAGAAGTATGGAATTCCATTAAATTCAATGATTATCCTTCATTAAGAGTCCAATGGATGTATCATGAAATGATTTGTCTTGGATACGCATTGACAATTGTTTTGTTTGATGATAGAGTCTAATAAATGATTTCTGGATGATCAACTTAGGGGATTTTGTTTTGTCTGACTCACATCCTAAAACCAGGAACAAACCCCTGTGGGTATTCTTTCCTTTTCTTGTGTGCAGTGGGCCTGCTTTTCAGTTGGCATACAGCAATATTTTTGGCTTTCATCATCTGCATCACTTTGGTGGGGAGAAGGGGACACCTTCTAGACAGTCGTCCTCTGGTCTGCCTCTCAAGTGTGATTATGGGACTCCTCTTTCATCAAACCCTACTCCCCAAGGAGGATGAGCATCAAACTGAGCCGCAGCAGTGGAATCAGCCTTCTATCTGGTCGTTATACTGCCATCACTTGCTTGCACATTACCTTGTTGTGTTCCACCACCGGCGATCCTGCAGGTGCTGCTCATTTTCCAGGCGCATCGCCAACTGCCCCCCTCCCCCAACCCCAATGGCTGGAATGGGGAACTTCCTCCTCCCTTGTGTTTTCACTGTTTTTTTCTTGTGGCTCAGTGATCCTGGGAAATAGATACAGAGGAGGTGGAGTAGTTGGAGCACAAGCCCCAACTCTATCCCTAAAGTAGCTAATTTGATATTCAAATCTATCATATCTTTCATACTTCGGACTTGGGATTTGCTTTTTTGTTGGTGTGCTTTTCATGCCATTGTATAAGGAATGACCACTGTTCAGCATCCCTTCTATTCTTAGGGTTTTTCAGCTTCTTCTGCAAATTAGCTAATCTCTCTATATTGAAGGTACCATGTTCTGTAAAGGACTTTTCCTGTCATCATTAGTGAATCCCATCCACTCTCGTAAATATTTGCATGTGCATTTACCATACTTTTAGTGCATAGTGTGGGCAGGAGCCCCTTTTGGCAGGGGCTCGCTATGTTTAGACTGGTCGGCCTCCATCACCATCATAAACAATTTATTCACACTTGGATAACAGGGAAAGGGTCTGCAGGCCTTGAGGCTGCATCTCATCCCATGGGAGGAGGTAGGGAATGAAATGGGGTAGGGTTTTCTTCAGTTATATTTCTTCTAGCTATTCTCGCAGAGGGGGCAGGGAAGGTATTGTCCATGAACACCCAATGATCCCCTTGCACTTGGTGAACCTTCATTACACACCCGGAGGGTCCTGTGAAAGGTTGGGTGTGGCTAGATCAGAGGTTCTGGCCCTCTCACACATTCATCCTTCAAGGGTCTGTGCTCTGGGTCCTGTCACTCCTGTCTATCATCCCCACTACTGCACTACTTCTAGAGCCCATTTGCTCTTTACCTTTGATTTGCACTCATACACATTTAGTCACAAACAGTATAAGACAAGCAAGTAAGCAACAAACAAATAGTAACTGCTGTTAGACTTTACCTAAAAAAAAGTTTTTATTTGCACTCATTCTTTAGCCAGTTTACCAGATCCAGCCCTGGGCCACTCTTCACACCAGTTCCCTTGTAGAAACTTCTCATTTACCTCTGGTACCCGGGGTCACTGTGTGTAGATCAGTCCAGCGATTCCTGTATGTTTAACTATTTATGCATTTCCCGGCCAATACACCATCTGTTAAAAATAAAACACAAAACATAGGGAAGCCTAAAGTCCCACTAGCGTTTAATACAAAATAGTTGGCAGCACAGCAAAAGATTACAGGCAACTGGGATTTCAATTTCAGGGCTCTTGGGGGGTTAGTGGGGTTAGCACGGGGTTAGCAACACATCCAAAGACAGCCAACCTCCCCCGCAGGCTGCCAACACCATGCACAGCCTTTCAAAATGTGGAATAGGGTTGGCCTTCAGGTCCCAGGGCCAAAACTGAAGGAAGAGCAGGGAAGAGGAGAGGGCACTTCAAAAGGAGGCAGACCCCTAGCATTAACTTCAAAGACTCTGGGCATATTATCAAGACAATTATCGTCGCTTTAGCGGCCGTTTTCGGCCGAAAAGCGGTGATAATTCTATTGCAGTATTAACAAGGACACGCTAACAGGATTTAGCGTGTGTTTCCTTGTGTTAGCACCCGTTTCACTAACGCCTTGCATCTCATCGCTAATGAGATGCAAAGTAGGCATGCCTCACATTCACTACATGGGAAAACATCGCTAACGCAGCTTCGCGCTATTTACAACGATGCCCCATACCCACGTAGCGACAATAAAAATCGTGCTCAGGCCCCATTAACGCTGGATCTAACGTCAGAAAAATGTCTGACTTAGCTATATTACCCTATAGGAGTTGGATTGTCAGGCTAAATCCACCATGCCTTATTATCAAGGAATTCCATATCGCTGTAATATTATCGCTGGATTACCAGTGATTTTCCAGCATTTCGCCGCTTTCGCTGGAATTTTTATCACATTGGAGATAGGCGTTGATGATAACGCGATATCTCAGCGATAAATTCCAGCGATAGCCGGCGATAACTAAAATCGCGCTAAGCGCGCTTAGCGATATTTATCGCTGTCAGTTGATAATATGCCCCTCAGACTCTAAACCACATTTGGTGTCTGGAAATGAACTATAAGAAGAGGAAATCAAGGCCCCCCAGAATTGTCAACTGTCAAGCAGCCAGTTGGACTGTAAGAGGAAGAGAAGCTCTGCAAGACTTCTGGCTGTGACCCGGACTCGGCCCGAAGCCTGCCAGTCTCACAGCCTGGTGAGGGGACATCACCCAGGGAATCCAAGATTACCTGCCCCTGCAGCCTGATGCACCAGTGTCTGCCTGCTTGCAAAGGCCAGTGGACACTTGTAGAAAGAGAAGAGTGTTGGAGGGAGGGAGGTCTTCTGGGGAATCCTGGTGATTGGTTACCTGTAGCAAGGTGTGAAGAGATAGATGGCTGCTGCACCGATTGGGTCATTGCCTGTATGTAGGGAAACGTCAGTGACCTACATATGTCAGAGGAAGGCCGCCACTGCTGCACCAAATGGGTTGTTGCCCATCTACAGGTTTTAAGTAGGGAACCCCGTGTGCCAGGTTGGGCTGCTGTGAAAATACCTGCCACACCGATCGGGCCGTAGGCCATGTCTGGATTGAAGTTGTGGACCCCGTATGCTAGGTGGGAAAACCGTGAAGACTGCTAATGTGCCGATAGGCCACAGCCCATGCACAGAGTGAGGACAGTGACCCCTGTTCCAGGGAGACCACCAGGACTAGGCAAGCAGTGTGGTCTGGTTGAGACTGTTGTTGTGAAGAGGAGACCACCGTAGTGACCCGAGCAGTCCCAAGTCCCAACTGAGGACCAGCACCAGAAATGTCGCACCCTCCCCCAACCTATGGGGAGTATCCCATGAAACTTACCAGTTGCCGCCTCCACAGGACCGCTTGTGAGGAATTTGTGGACATCCGACTGCTGTCCCTCCCTTGTTGCTGTGTGAGTAAATTACCAGAGACAGCCGCTGCAGCTTCAGTGCCCGCAAAGGGTGCACGCTTAGAGACTCTGTTCGTAGAGACCCTGCTGGTGCAGGTAAGACTGATTTAGGGCCCAGGCAGTCCAAAGGATACTTGCCTGTCATATAGTGCTTCAGCACTAGAACATGTTTGACTTTAATAAAGAGTGGGAGTAGGACTCCTGAAACTCGGACTACCAGCAGGGCTTAACCTGAATGTTGCCTATAGTAAATGATGAATGACCACTACTGCTAGCGAGAGGGGAGTGGAACTCAGGAACCCATTTGTTAAGACACAAGAGCAATGACCTCAGGGGACCATGTGTATTGTTTTTGAATGCTGTATTACGCTTTGTGCTAATATATAAATACTCCTTTTTTCATAAAAGCAAGTATTTGACTAGACAATCATTTACTGCGGCTGCTGAACGATGATGGATTCAACCCAGATCTGTGACTGGGGGTGAGTGTCTGCAAAGTTTCAGTGCTCCGTCCATCATCTCCTTGTGTTTGCTTTGTTCGCCCTAAGTTGGCAGGGTATGCCCAGATGTGGGTCCCTTGTTCACTTTGCCACTGGATTCAAGCTAGCCTGGCTGATGAGGGGTGTTACCCTGAAACCGGTCCCAGGATGGTTGTTTACGGTTCAAGTAAGATCTGGCTTGGCAGTTCGGGCTGGACTGTTCCCATGAGGCACAGGGTCAAGAGTGACTTGCATATATTTGGGTCTAAACTGAGGTGGCAAAGTGAGCCAAAGAATGATGATGGATTCAACTCAGATCTGTGACTGGGTGTGAGTGTCTGAAAAGTTTCAGTGCTCTCTCCATCATCTCCTTGTGTTTGCTTAATTTGAGTTGTAAGCCTGTGTTCACCCCACTGTGACTACTCCCCCCCCCCAAGAAGCCACGGACTGCTCTACCCACCCTACCACTGAGAGTCAAGTGCTAAGTGGTACTTGGCCGAGTTGCTCAGGACCCATAGCAGGTCAGGCCCTGGGACATCAGGGGGCCTATTACAGATAGGGTGCACTTTTCCTGTTTGTACCATGATGCACCTTGAAGCAGGTGCGCTGGATGCAAACAGAGACATTGCACCCTATTATGTTGCATGCACTGCTCTCAGGGCATCTGTGAACGCGAGCTGCCCCAAGGCAGCACAAACAAGAGAAATACAGAGCAACTGTTTAAAAGTTGCTCATTGTTTCTCTGTGAAAGCGGCAACCTGTCTGCACTTTTAAGAGAGATTACAGATCCCCTTGCAGGTGGGTGCAGTGAGTGACTGCACCCACCAGCAAGGGGATGTCTGGTGGGTCCATGGAACCCCCTTTCATCCCTCCAGGGGGCTGCCTTTAAGGGGCACCTCTTAAAGGAATGTTTGCCTTTGCGCCCACTTCGGTAATATGGTGCGGGTGCACATGCCAAGAGATTCCCTCATTTACATTGGGCCACACCCCCCTGCAAATGAGGGAATGCCCTCGAATGATAGCACTGGCACTACATGCGCACCAGCGTTATTTGTAATACAAAAGTGGCCGCACAAGCATTTGCGGCCCCTTCTGTAATATCAAAGTGCACCCAGGGTGCACAAAGAGGGCAAAAACACCTGTTGCGCTCCAGGGGTACTTCTATAATATGACCACAGAAGTAAAAGGCCTTAACCCCATGGTTTGGCCCAGTAGCACCTGCTTGACACATGGTCCTCTGAACAGGGTTCTGACAGGGCTTAATCATGTGACAGAAACTTGTTACGCTCAGTGAAAACTTATCTAATGAGCAAAGGTCACAAGTGTTTCCCTCAGGAAGGGTTCAACATCCTTGGCAAGAAGATAGAATTCATACATACAATGCTAGGCTCATAATTCTCCTAAATCCCACTTTCACTTGCCATATTTGGAAGCAACATTGAGTCTCTCGAAAATGTACAAAGAATGTACAACCCCGAGCCTTCTGAATTCAGGGCCTATTTGAGCCATGAAATTAGCAACCATATATATTGCCACAGGAAGCTTCAAACTACTATAAAACAGTTTCCAAATTTGAACATAAAATAATAATACATTCTTTGTTTTATACATGGTGATCGAAAGTATTCTACACAGGAGTATATGAAAAAGATAAAGGCAGGATTCAAGTTTTCACAGCTTCAACTCATCCAGAGGGCATTTGGCACTTGCCAGCAGAGATTTCATGACTGAGGTATTGCACTCGGGAAAGGCAGAATTGCAATTTCTCCTTTGAAGCTTTATGCCAATACTAGTCAATTTGGTGAGGAGCTATAGAGAGTCCTCCTTGGAATGATATAAAGCAACAGATGCCAAAAGCAAATCATCAAGTAGAACCTCTGGGGAAAACCAATGTGTCTAGACCCATCAATGAAAAAGATTGAAGACAACTCCATAAATTCTTTAGGAAGTAGCTCCACAAAAGTTAAGAACATGGGAATGTGACTGAGAAAATACTGACTCTACTCATGTTTGGAGATGGGAAAGAAAGCAGAACAACGATCACCGACAGTAAGCTATTGAGCATTTGGGGCCAATGCAAGAAAGGATGGTGGCAGGGTTAGAGACCACAAGAAAGTTTGTGGTACCCACATTGTTAAAAGCCCTAAGATGCTGCATGAACCTGTACATGTTGACTTTCTTGGCTTTGCATAATTGCAGAATTAGGGCATTACATCTACTAACAATAGGCACTAAAACCTCTTACTTATTCAAATCTAATTAATCAGGGCATTTCCTTTCCTCCTTCTCAGGGTTTGACAGGTATTGGGGTATTCTTGGTAGCTTCTTCTGAGGGTAAACCTTCACCACTTCTATCCATGATATGAACCCTGCATGCTTGGCCTCTGTGAACCACAATGTGGACGATACCTGTGAAAGTAATTCATTGAAATCAGGAGACATGCCGTTCCATTCACATTACTTGAGCAATTTGTGCTCTCACACAACAGTGTGAGTACTTTCAGTTCTTGTTGGCATGGTATCTTTAAAAACACATCCTATGGAGTGCAAAATACAAGAGGTGTGCGAAATTCATGTGATTTGCTTTCACGTAATTATGTAAAATTTCAGTAAAATTGCTTAAAATTACCTACAATTACGCAAAATGCCAATCCGTCATCAAATCCAGAGGTGCACCGAGGACTCGGGCATGCCGCCAATATGGCGGTTGTGCCGGTCCCCGGGATCTGCGGGGAGGGAGGGCGGGGCCAGTGCAGGTGACGCATGGCATACGCCTGCCCCCCTCGCAATCTCATTTGGCAGTAAGGGCGTGCACCGGAAGCAGTTGAAATGCTTCCGGGGCAACGCAAAGAATACGGGGTCTGGATCTAGCCAGGACCTGTTTATGCTGGTACGTGCTCTATAAAAGAGCAGCAGAGGGGCAGACCGGTCTATTTTACCGCCGCTCTGCCCCTGGATCAGCACACCTCGCCAGACACGCGGAGGCTCCAGGAAGCCCCCGTTTTTCATTTTCTCTTTTGTTTCCCCTGCAGGTAGCGTGCAATCGGTGCAGCAGCCGGCTGGGGGCAGAGGTCGTGACTTTGTGGCTGGCAGGGGGTCGTGTTGCCTTTTTTCCCTCCGTTTCTCTTCGTTTTGTCTTGGTTTCCAGTAGGTGCAGGAGCGTTTTGGACAGGAAACAGCTGGGCCCCTTGTGAGAGCCCACTGGGGATTTTCGGTGGACTTCTGTGCCTGCGGAGGATTTCTAAGGCTTTTCTGGACTTCCTGCACCCCTGGTGGACCGGCACTCTGCCACAGTTGGGAGCCACTCGGGTTTTGGAGCACTGCTCACCCGACCCACAGGATTAGCCTGAGGGAGTGGCTCTGTCTATGGGGGTGTTTGTGGTCAACTGGGAAGGTGCGTAGAAGGTAAGGGTTTGGGCACAGTCCCAGACCAGGCAGCGAGTTGTGGGGCAGTTGTTAAAGAGAGCTTCATGAGAGGAAGGAGCTAGGGCAGACGGGTAAAAGGGTACCCTGTATTGGGCTTACTATTGGCAACTGCATTTGTGAGGAGTTAGAGGTTTTTTAATGAGGGATTTGATACAGATTTAGACCTAGTGATGGCGCCTAAGGCGAAGAGGGGACAGGTCCCATCTAGGATGGAGGAATGGATGGCGACAATGATGCGCTATATGAACGATTTAAATCAGACAGTGGCGGAGCTGCGCAGGAAGGTAGATGGGCAGGAGGACGGCGAGGACAGGCCCAGGCGTTCGGGGTGGCGCCCAGGGCAGCCTTCCCTCCGGTACCCCGAAGAACCAAACAGAAGCGTGGGAGTGGGGGGACTGTCCCAGGGGGGACAGGGCCGGTTGATTCTCCAAACCCAGTGATACCGGCAGTACCGGTAGGCCCGGTACCAGTAGTCCCAGTCATCCCAGGACCATCGGTCCCTGTGCTGGTTTTCCCAGCCCTCCCAGTGCCTGTAGTCTCAGTTCCACCGGGCAGTCGTGACGCCAGGGGGAGTGTTTCCACCGCCAGGGCAGCCTAGCGCGCCAGGGGATCCTGTTTTGAATGAGGCCCTGGCACAGCCAGTGATACCTCCGGGCAGTACCCCTAATTTGGTTCCGGGTCAGCCAGATTTAATGGCAAGCTTAGCAGCGGTGCTTCCATGGCTAGCTAAGGCAGGGACAGTGATTCCATTTGCGGGTAGCGGGGTACTGTCAGCGGAAGGGGATGCAGTAGAGAGAGCCAGGAACCTGGTAGCACAGGTTGAGAGAGCAAAACAGGTGGTGCCGCCACCAGTGGGGGGCCAGAATAGCGCAGGGAGCAACACAGGTGACTCAATACCCCCAAAGAAGGCAGCAGCGGCGGGACCGGAAGACGCTAAACTGCAAGCAGGCACGTTGGCAGGTACGGTTCAAGTGTTGCCAAGTTTAGGGTTGGGAGAACTGCGCTCAAATAGGGAGCGTCTGGCGAGACATATCACGCAGGACGTAAAGGAACAAATCTGGAAGGGGGAATATGTGAATATTTTTTCTTTACTGATAGACAAGGATGAGAAGGAGGAGGCCAAAAAGCTAAGGGAATGGGCTCACCCAAGGGACGGGCCAATTGGCCTACAAGGAAACGGGTTGAAGAAACATTAATCAACTGGATAAAAGCATTTTCAAACTTCCACGCGGTGGTGGTAGAGAAATTCCCAGGGTTGACCACAGAGTTGGTGTGCTACCAAAACAGGATCATGTGCGCACATGATGAGTATGCGGGAACATGTTGGAAGGATTATGACAAGGCTTTCAGACGGGTGAAGGCCTCTTACCCAGCACTCACATGGGACTAGGTGGATATGATTTTATGGTTAAAACACATGAATTATCAAAACAAGGACACGCCGAAAGGGCAGTCCTTTCGGGCAGAGGCACCCCCAAGTGGCGGGGGGGCAACAAGAAGGGAGCATGTTGGGACTTTAACAGAAAGACGTGCACTAGGCCCAATGAAACATGTAAAATCAGACATTCCTACTCTTTCTGTGGCTTATACTCCCACCCAGAATCTAAATGTTTTAAAAAATCAAGGGACAAGGGTGGTAAAAAACAGGAATGAGGGCTCTCCATTTGATAAGGCACACTCACCAATAGACACAATAGCGTTGATACCCTGGTTAAATAAGTACGGCTGCCAAAACACAGCTCTGATTTTGTTGGAAGGTTTTAGGGACGGTTTCAAAATTCCAGCTCCAAGCTATTCAGGGGTCTCGTTCTGCCGCAATCAACAGTCAGTGAGAGATAACATGGCTGTGGCAAGAGTCAAAGTATTGAAGGAACTGCGTTTGGGTAGACTGGCTGGGCCTTTTGATGCAATCCCTGTAGATGATTTTGTCTGCTCACCGCTGGGGGAGGTACCCAAAAAGGATCCTGGGGAGTTCCGCTTGATACATAACCTCTCTGCTCCCAGGGGCCAGTCTCTGAATGTTGCCATTGATGGAGCACTGTGCTCCGTGAGATACGCATCATTAGACCAGGCAAATGCAATGCTGCAGTCGCTTGGCTCAAGCGCTTTATTAGCAAAATCTGATATAGAGTCTGCGTTCCGCCTATTACCTGTCCATCAACAAGATTTCCATCTGCTAGGGTTCCAGCTGGAGGGGAAGTTCTACATGGACAAGTGCATGCCAATGGGGTGCTCGGTCTCCTGCTCATATTTTGAGAAGTTCAGCTCCTTTTTGGAGTGGGTTTTCAGGCAGATCTCTGGGCACCACTGGGTATTGCACTACTTGGATGACTTCTTGTTGTTAGGGGCACCACGGTCACAGGAATGTGGCAGGGCGTTGGAAGCATTTTGTGCACTCATGGGGGACCTAGGGGTCCCCCTGGCACAGGGAAAGACTGTTGGGCCGGCCACACAAATTGAATTCCTGGGAATTGAATTGGATTCCATTGAGGGTGTGTCCCGCTTACCGTTGAGCAAGGTGGAAAGTTTCTCGCTGGCTTTAGCAGACTGTTTGCGCAAAGAGAAAGTTACTTTGCATCAATTACAAAAAGTGGTGGGCATGCTGAACTTTGCTTTAAGGATCATCCGATGGCCCACCCCTTCTCAGGTTCCATAGCACAGGCAATGTCAGGGCTGAGAGAAAAGCATCACCACACTCGGCTGCCCAGCGAGGTCAAGCAGGATATGCGGATTTGGATGGCGTTCCTGCGTGATTTCAATGGCGAAGTAGCATGGCCACAGGTACAGGTCCATTCCGGAACTTGGTCTCATGACAGATGCTGCAGGGAGTGAGGGGTTTGGTGCCATTCTGGGTGCTCAATGGGCGGCAGCACACTGGCCCGCCTGGTGGGTTGACACGGGGGTAACCAATAACATTTCATTTCTGGAATTATTCCCCATTCTGGTGGCAGTGACAATCTGGCCACACCAATTTCGCGATCAGTCCGTGGTTTTTTGGTCAGACAATATGGCGGTAGTGGAGTGCATCAACCAGCAGTCTGCCAAGTGTAAAATGATGCTTTGCTTGCTAAAAGAAATTGTTTTGCAATGTATGAGATTGAATGTGTTGTTTAGAGCTAGGCATGTCCCAGGGATACTCAACCACGCGGCTGATGCATTGTCTCATTTCAAGATGCAGGTTTTCAGGTCCCATCATCCAGAAGCAGTGTAGTGTCCCACACCTTTTCCGGAGCGTCTGTAGCAGCTTGGTGCCCCAACCTACCAGACCTCGTGGCAGCTAGCTTAGCCCCCAGGACTAGGCGAGCCTATGAGTGGGCATTCACCGCATACTGCGTGTCATTGGGGCAGGACTGGGAAAGGACATGGCACAACCCAGCATCCATCATATCATTCGTAAAGGAATTAAGGGATGGAGGGCGGTCGGTGGCATGCGCAAAGCGCCACATGACCGCAATAGCATTTTTTGCAAAGATGATGGGGCATAGGGATCACACAGGCACATTCTTGGTTCAGAGGGCTCTGAAAGGGTGGCAATGCATACAGGGTGCCCAGCCTGACATTAGACACCCGATTGGCATTGAAGGGCTGTCAGCCGTCATGGTTGCTTTGGGGAAAGTATGTAGTTCCAGCAGTGAGGCCCAGCTATTCAGGTCCGCTTTTTCCCTTGCCTTCTATGGGGCTTTCAGGGTCGGAGAATTGGTGGCGTCTAACAAAAAGGACTGGCAGGGTGGCATGCAATTTGCCCATGTTCAGCTGCAGGCCAGTTCAGTATCCTTATCAATCCCCAGATCAAAAATGGATCACAATGGGAGGGGTGATCATGTTCTCCTGCGAAGAGCGCTGGGGAGCTCATGTTGTCCGGTGGGCCATCTAGAGGCTTATATGGCCTGCAGGCCGCAGGGGGCAGGGGGTCCTCTATTGATTCACCAGGACCATACCCCCCTCACGAGGTTCCAATTTGGGAGGGTTTTGGCGTTGGCATTAAGGGCGGCAGGCCTAGACGCATCCAAGTTTGGTACCCATTCTTTCAGGATTGGGGCAGCCACTGAAGCCACGGCTCGGGGACTGACTGGACAGGATGTTCAAAGAATAGGGCATTGGTCTTCTGATTGTTACAAGCGCTATGTGCGGCTGCATTTGCTCTAGGTATCGCTTCTAACGTTTGGCCCTGTTTCATTTCTCTGCAGTTTCCACGTCCTGTCCCGCAGGAGGGGAACATGTCATCGCTCACCGGTCAACTGCGCCTCACCCACTCCAGGTTCCCGCCGGGGGCCCAGGCCTCAGAAAAATCTGGATTATAGGCCATTCCTATGTGAACAGGTTGAAGCGACAATTTGTCGCTGGCAATTTTGTGGACAGGGCCCGTCAGACGGGTTGGGACGTGTTAATGCATGGTCAAGGGGGTTTGAGGTTGAATCAATTCCGTAAGTTTGTTGGTTCTTTGTTGAATAGGTCCCCAGCGGCCCCCGCCACGATCATAATACATCTGGGAGGCAATGATTTGGTCCTCATGGGTGGGAAGGGAGTGGTGGAGGCTCTAATCACTGAAGTGGGTTGGTTGGCTAAGCAGTGCCCTCAGGCGATCTTAGTATGGTCGTATGGCGGGGGGGGGACTCTGTCTGGGCTTTGAATCACTCTGTAAAGAGGATCAATAACAGGATCGATAGACTTTTCAGGACTCCAAAACTAGGGACAATTCCACATGGGTGTATCCGGGGTGCACGTTTCTTTTTACAGGACGGGGTTCACCTCTCTAAACTAGGTAATAACTTATTCCTGGAGAATATGCTAGCTTGGATGGCGGGGGCGACACACAGGGCATGACCTTAGTGTCAGTCACGGATGGGGGGGCCAGATAGTCGGTCAACTATACTGGCCTGTGGTGGTAAGGTCATGATTGCTAGGTCAAATTTTACATCTTTTAGTAAGCATCCCATTGTTTAACGGGGACGCCTGGGGGGGGGGACAGTGGTCCCTCATCACACTCCAGGGGGCGCTTACAGCCGGTAGGCTGAAGGGCGCGGGAGAAGGAGGTTACGCCTCCGGTAGGCCGCTTGGGCCAGCCCCTGCGCAGGCGCATTGGGCGCCAACGGAGTAACATCAGCCCCTGAGAGGAAGGATGGAAGGGCGTAGGGGGTGCCCGCGGAAAGGAATCTGGTGGGCACACGGGCCTCCTGCGCAAGGTCACTCGGGTAAAGGGGGACCTGGCAAGTAGTGGGGAACAGTCTTGACCTTGCACGTAGGCTCATCCAGGATACGCAGAAAACAAATTGTACATATTCCAGTTTTAGGTTAGGCATGGCTATGTATTAGACTCATGTTAAGGTTAGCCATAAAAATGTGTAAAATATCTGTATCTCAAATGTGATTGAATATGTTGGTGTTTTCTGCGTATATGAAACAATTCTTGTGTTTTATTAATTTGTAATAAAATATGGCCGGGGCTATACTACCCCTAATCCAAAGAGTTGTACCTGGATGTCTTATTAACGATGCCTCGGGGGAGAAGGGGTGGGGTCACTGGATCATTTCATGGGAGGGGACTCGGCAATACCAGGCCATATGCATCCTAGCGTTAATTTTTGGCAGGAGGGCGACTGCGAACAACAGTAGCAGCTTTTCTGCTGTTTGTGTACATTCTCTATAATTTTTAAATTAATGACAGAATCTACAAGGGACCCTTTCGATTTACCCGGATTATGGTATTCACAGCACAGTCAGAACCGCTTTCAGGATAAGAGTTTTTACTAATCTGGTGAAAAACAGATTGATCAGGGAGGGCTGCTGCTTTAGACACAATATTGGAAGAGTTCAGTTTGTCCACAATCAAAATATGATCCTCCCACTCCCGTGTCCTCTCCCAGGCCCCTCCAATTTCCTCTCCCAGCTCTCGCACCTCCCTTCGCTCTGTCCTGTGTTCCTCCTTTTCAGGACTCCCCATCCCACACCCTTGATATTTCTCTGAAATTTTAGTGACATCAGTTTCTATTTTACATTCTTTTTCTTTCTCTCTTGTGACGCTGCCCAGCAGCTAGACACTGTCAGTGTTCAGAGTGACAACAGAGACTTTCACTGATCAGTGTGGCAATACAGACTGTCAGTGTTCGTTGTGCCAGTGGAGACTCACTGCTCAGCTAGAAAGTAGAAGCTGTGAGTGTTCAGTGTGCCAACGTAGGCTGTCACAGCACAAAGTTTTAATTGACTTTTTCACTGATCAGTGCACCAGTGGAGACTGTTACTACTCCGTGTGAAAGCAGAACCTGCCAGCATTCAGTGACCCAATAAAGACTGTAATTGTTCGGTGTGCTCATTTTGCCCGTCACTGAGCTAATGGAGCCAATCACTGTTCGTGTGCCGATTGAGACTGCCAGAGCTCACTATGAAGCTGGAAGCTGTCAGTGTTCGGCGTGGCAATGGAGACTTTCACTGGTCAGTGTGAAAGTGGTGATTTCAGCTGTTCAGTGTGCCAAAGGAGACTTCTACTGTTCCGAGTGCTAAGCTGTACAATGTGCCAATAGAGCCTGTCACTGATTTATCAGTGCGCCACTGGCGGCTTTCACTTAGTCAATACGGGCTGTCAATGAGCAGTGCGCCATTGGAGACGGCCTGTGTTCACTGGGGTACAGGAGAATGCCCCTGCTCAGGGTATCAAGTGAGCATGTCACTCCCCGTGCTGGCAGAGAGAGTCCAGGGTTCACTGCACCAACGAGAGTCAAAGTCAGTCACACCAGACTGATAGCTGCAGGATCTGGTCAGTCTTTCCACCATCCCCGAGGTTTAAAACTGGACGTTGGGATTATTCACAGACAAGTTTACCAACGATTATTATAAAAACACTGACACCAAAGCGTATGCATTTTAAGAGGAATAAATTGCAAGGAATGCGGAATACCTTTTTACGCTTGAGCGTAAAACGTGACGAAACTGTAAAGTTTCCGCAGAGCCTCTGGCGGGAACATCCATCGTCTGAGGTAATGAAGTGCGCAGTTCTGAAGCCGGTGAATGCGCCCTTTTTAGAACTCTATTTAATATCGAAAATTCCAATATGTCGCTGTTTTATAGTACGCAAATATGTAAGTATTCACAGGTTCCTAATTAACAAATCCCAAGTGATTCATAGTGTGTTAAGGCAGTTTAACCCCTGCTCCTCTTAGAACGGAAGTAGACTTCTGCATAAACCTACCTATATTCACTCAAAAAATAGCAAACTATCTCTCAAAAGGGGTTTGCCATATATACCTAGTCGTAATTTTATACGGAGTGTGTGCAATGGAACAGCCTTGTATTCTGAAGAAATTAGGATTTAACACATTAGAATTCAATTTGAAAAATGGCAAAATTATCTCAGACTGAACTGACGAAAAATCTGAACGGAACTAACATCCAGACATCGTGTCTGGTGAGTTCTCAGTTTATTCACAAACAATCGTAATAATAATATTTTAACACGTGACACCTTTCCGAGTTTGATATACTTTCGAGCCACTTCGGAAACATTTAGAATGTATTGTTCCATTCCCCTCAGAATGAAGGGGTGCTCTGGACGCAGGCTGACTGACAGGACCGGTGCTGCTCCGCTGCGCAGCTCGCGCTCTGGCCAGAGACCCCTCGTGAAGGCAGCGAATGGTGCATCCGAAAAAAACACAAAAGGCATTTCGGTAAATATTGAAGGGAAGAGCCCGAGAGAAAAATACTGCTCAGCAATGGCTTCTTTCTGGCATACCGCAAATTACTCGGATGGTTGGTTCATAAAGGCTGGCTGCAGCAGCGTGAGCCTTATACACGTGTACACATCGTAAACCCCCAAAAATGCCAAACATGAGCTGCTTACAATCCTTACCAAACAACAAAAGGCAGGCAATACAAGCCATTACAGGTGTCAACCCTGAGAACCAGCGCCCAAAACTGAAAGGAAACACAGCGAACGCTGCAGGGTTAGAACAATACACAGGGGGGAAAGACAGGTGTGCAGAGTGTGCGTGTAAGGATTCACATTACAGGACACAACGGTAGTGTACACAAGAACAAAGCAATGCGTTTGTGAAGAACAAAACAACAGCATACACAAAGGTGCTAAATTAGACAAAGCAAGGTTGTGAAGAAAAAAAATCACAACAGAGCTCGCCGTGAGAGGTCCAGAACACAAAGCAAGCTTTTCTAACGCCAATACCACTAGTACGTTTAGCAGATATACACTACACAGAACAAGATTTACAAAGAAAACAACAGCAGTACACACAGGGAGAACAACTATAATGCCCAAAGCGAGATCTTGTAAAGAGAAAATAGCGATGTAGATACTTAGCAAGAACAACAGTATTCCAACGAGCTGTTGTAAAGATATAACAAATTTGCAAACAACAAGCAGGATTATAGCAAAGCAAGCTTGTTCAAAGAAAATAATAACAGTGCACAAAGAAAAAACCACAGTATACAAATAAGTGTTTGCACAGAAAATGTCAGTGGTGCAAACAGCAAGCACCACAATATGTTAATCCCGTTTAAAAACTAAACGTAATAACAAGAATGAATACAGCAAACACCACAGTAAGTGCATGTGAAGAAGATAGCAATACACATAATACGTTTCACAATACTTAAAGCAATATTCTGCAAAGAATGCAACAGCATTGGGCACAGCAAGTTCAACAATATACAAGAAAAGTAATTTGGAAAGAAAATAACAGCATTGGACACAACAAGCACCACAACATAAAAAACACGCTTTTGTAAAGAAAATAACAGCATTGGACACAACAAGCACCACAACATAAAAAACACGCTTTTGTAAAGAAAATAACAGCATTGGACACAACAAGCACCACAACATAAAAAACACGCTTTTGTAAAGAAAATAACAGCATTGGACACAACAAGCACCACAACATAAAAAACACGCTTTTGTAAAGAAAATAACAGCATTGGACACAACAAGCACCACAACATAAAAAACACGCTTTTGTAAAGAAAATAACAGCATTGGACACAACAAGTACCACAACATAAAAAACAAGATTTTGCAAAGAAAATAACAGCATTGCACACAGCAAGCACCACAATATACAAAATAAGCTTTTGTAAAGAAAATATCAGTGAAAAAAGCAAGTACCACATACAAAACCAAGCTTTTGTAAAGAAACATCAACGGCAAACAAAGTGTACACAAAACTTTAACTTAGACATAAAGCACAAAACAACAATGGAGATAGAATGTACCTCGATAAAAATCAACATTGTGTAAAGAAAATATCAAAGGTCTACACATCTAACACCACGAACATACAAGGCAAGCATTTGCAAAGACAGTAACGCACATCAGCCAGGTGCGGGTAAAACTAATGGCGACTGGCACTCTTTGGGAATATTCACCGAGCTCGCGCAGCCCATAAATTAGCCATTATGTCCTGGCTCTTCTTGGTGACTAATTGCTCTCTGAATTACGAGATTCTCTTCTAATTTATGCAAGACTGGCAGAGGGGGTTGCAGACGCACGTGACCCGCTCGTTCATCTTTGGTATCTAAGGACCGCGCTGGCACGAGATGCGCTCGCATCTGCCCCTCCCTTGCGCCCTTTGGGGGATTTGCGACGCCCGTTCTTCTGTTTTCCCACTGCCGTGTATCTTTGCAGGCAGAAAGTTTGTGTGTCCGTAGTCTAAACTAAAGGACCGAATTTAAGAATCTTTTTTAAATTACTACGTAATTGGCAGGGACTCTTTTGAACGAATTTCACGTTTTTCGGGGATATATTTAAGGGTTGACTATTTAAGCACTGAAACATGGATGTCCAAGCAAAACAACTCTTCGTTGCTTCGTTTTTACAGTAGTAATTCAGTCCCCGAAGGTTACATTTCCATTTTTTTGTGATTTAAATTACACCGAGATTCTGTTTATTTTTGGCACAATGGTTACGTTACTTTCCGGCAGGAACGGATTACTCCGCCGCTCTCACTTTAACTCTGAAATTCGTATTTTCCTAAAAAAAAATGTGGACTTTCGGTTTCACCGCCATTTATCTGACATATTCAAGCCGTCAGATCCCTGCAACGAGGCCAGAATTAAGAGTGATTTTAATGCGAGTACGTCCATTTTTCATGACTCTCCTGTGACTGCTTGAAGTGTAATTGATACCGCAACAGAGCCCGTCAGCCGAGGAATGACATATTCGGGAGCCGGGAAAATACGGCTGTGAAGTTCTGCCGTGCCGTCTTTGAGAGAGGCACCTCCTGCGTGGAGGGTGTGACTGGTAAATATGATGACCGAGGCATCTGCGAAAAAAGTGATGTTAAGCGCGTTTTAAAGGGGGCGAAGCCCGTCTGATACCTATCAGGCGCGTTATGCAGCAGGGCGCGAATTGTGCCACTTCCGCATCAAAAAGATATCCAACCTCACTTGAAGATTGACCACTTCTCAAATGCTCTTGTGATTGATTGGCCATTTATGTGAGTAATCACCGAGCTCCACTCCTTACCGCTGCGAGTCTTCTTTAACTAAGTGTTTGCTTCCAAACTGAAAACCGAATTTGTGCTGGACACCCAGCTGTAATTTACCGGATAACTTTCACTGGTTACTCTTTTGCCACGGTGGCCTTAAAATTAGAATTATTCAGTTCGGCCGATGCACTTGAGAGTATTTAAGGGCCAACGGAGATATAAATCACCAGATTTTTAATTAATGAGTGGGTGGGAGGAGCTGGGGCTGTGTAACAATGAGCTTTCTGCTGTACTTTCGAGAGGACCAAAGAAGCGCAATTTATTCCTTTTCCACTAGAGGGCGCTGCTTACTAACCGGCTGAAATACTTAAAGCCTTCTCACCCTCAAAGTCTCTTCCGGAAACAGGCCGTGTTAATTAACAAGTCGGTCGATCAGAAACAGCTGTTTCTCATAAACATCCCTATGAATTGTGCTTGTATAACACATACACCATCCACGCACGTGGGCATAAATGAGACGGGAAGTGCAAGCGCGAGGTAGGGGAAAGTAAAATGGAGACAGATCAGAGAACATTCACTGAAAAAAACGAGGGAGAGAAAGACTGGCAAATGTGTAATGGAAAGATGTTAAGAAAGAATGAAAAGAGGCATGAAGCTGATAAGCAAGAAAGATGGAGTGAGAAGGGACAAAAAGAGAAAGAACGAAATAGAGGGGGAGGGAATGAGTGGGGAAGAATAGGAGAGGAAGAGAGAGAAGGAAAGAGAAATAGAGAAAGATAGTAGGAAGAGAGGAAGGAAGGAAGAGAGGAAGGAAGGGAGGGAGGGAGGGAGTGCGTGCGTGCTCTGGTTTCTTTTATGACCATAGTTCCCAGGGCCCTTGCTCAGACCCTTGTAGCCCCTGCAGTGGGGGGGAGGGGGAGGGGGAGGGGCACAATCTTCAGGAGCCCCCAAACTCATCAGAAGTGCCCCATCCAGCTAAAGGCCAATGAGTAGATGTGAATATCTGGAGGGGGAGGGGCATCATTTTAAGTGACGCCACAGACTTCCGCTTTTCATATACAGAGGGCTGGCCTGTACCGTGGGCCATTTCAAGTTCAGTTCCGCTGGCGCCATCTTGCAGAAGAGTGTTAGCCTAATCAATGCGTGTCTACCTTGGCTGCGTGTGCTTAGAGTTCAAAGGTCACCTCGCGCTTCAGTTTGTGTGCAAAGACCGGATTCGCACTGTGCGAGGGTTACACTTGCAGTTGACATCATTGTGCCAAACGCGAGGTCTGCACATGATTTATATACGGAATTATTGTTTTCAGACATACCGTTCTTTTGTTTTTTTACAGCGCGTACTGTTCACTCATAAACGTCGAGGAGGGAGGGAGAAAGGAAGGAAGTCTAGATCGATGTACAGGCAGGTGGGCAGAAATTGATGCGCACATGTCTGGCAAATAAGTATGGACCAGGTAGATGGGGGGGGCTCTGAGAGACTCACACTAAGAATACATCCAAATGTTAGCATTCGCTTCATCTTTGTTGATTGTTAGACACCACTCATGCAATATTGCATGGAGCCGTCTTGACTCCCATCCTTTGCGTTAGAACCCTCTGCTACGTCAGCTCGGCCCTTCCTACGGCCCAGCACAGGCATTAAAGACACACAGAGCTGTCAGCGAACCGACAAACGGGGCACACAGACTCGTAAATACACACATGGAAGGACACGGAGACAGACAAACAGAGAGACGAGTAGGTAGATAGATGGGCACGCGAACATTTAGATAGATAGATAGATAGATAGATAGATAGATAGATAGATAGATAGATAGATAGATAGATAGATAGATAGGTAGGTAGGTAGGTAGGTAGATTAGGTAGGTAGATACATATGACCTCACACAAAATAAATGGAAATATGAATTACTTAGGGGCTTGCAATGAAAATAAAACGGCACTGGTTACAATCAGAGGTGTATTTTGGGAATACAGATCATAGTCCTAAATCGAGCCAGTCACCATATGCCCAACTACGTCCCTCTGCAACGGTGACTGCCATGCCCTGTTCCAGACACGGTTTCCGTCGGTCGTCCGAGGCTTGCGTTGCTCCGCGTACTTTGCTTCTTGGCACAGGGGCCTTTCCACTCGTGGGGTATGCACGCCTGGCACGGCCCAGCAATGGTGCCCCGCGCAGTGTCAGGGGCAAGCCGTCTGCACGTCCGACGTACTTAATACGTGTAATCTTGCAGAATCCCGCGGTGTCATGTGCGGCTGCTCCCGCAGCGGTGTCTGTTTGCAAGGAGAGTAAATCACGTTAACAACATCCGCCGTCATTTCACACGTGTGACATGCCCTTTCGTGTTCACTTGGCCTGGTATGTGTAATTGTGTGTAGCTGGCGCAGGGTGCATGGCTGGTGCTTGTGTTGTGAAATGTTGTAGAGTTATGGCGGTTCTTTGGCTGTAGACTGGTTCTTTTGCGGCTCTGCATGCGGGGTGTATGGTGGCTCGTTGGCACGCGGAGGTTGGCTGTATTATGGTGGGGCTGTGGGGGCGGAAGGGATGGTGTACGAGAGGCAACAGAATAGTAGTTCTATGAAGTTGCTGAGGCGGCTGTAGGCTACACAGGGACTTTATTGTGGCTGTAATGTGTCTGCATGAAAGACATTTCGTATGTGTACGTTGGGCATATAGAAGTTGGGCAATAATGTATATGGAGAGTGACTTGCATCTGCTCTGTGCCTGTGAGCTGGGAATAAGGTTGATGCGTTGAGTTTTACCGCGGTAGACTTGGCTTCTAAATGAATTTTAGTCTAATACTCAAACAACGCCCTAAAAAACACAAACTCGAGGTCTTTTCAAACGGATTGTGTTTTACTACATCCAAAGACTCACGAGGCACGAAAATATTTTACCACTGGTTTGTAGAGCATTCTATTCTGTCATTCCAGGTGTTGGCGGTTCCGTGGTGGTTGTGTGGGGTAGGTATGGTCGCTTTGTGGAGATCTTCCATCGGTGCCCGTTTCCTGGACAGTGGGTTTGTGGTTGCTATTTGAAGGGTTATGCTAGCTTGCTGTTATTGTATGGCAATTATTGTGTTAGTATCTAATATTTAGTTCGTAGCTGTATTATGGATGCATAATAAGGTGTTAGAATATATGGAGAGGCTTCATGCAAAGTTCACGCTGGACGTCCGTCTGTGGCGTGTGTGTGCGTGTGATTCTGTGGCGCGTGAAAAGTGCACGTGCCTATGTTTTAGGTGCAGGTAGCTGCACGTCTGTTTTGACGCTGCATTCTTACTCTCGCGGTCAATGCACGGAGGCTATGGCCGGTAGCTGTGTTGTTGCTGTGTCATGGCCGGATGACGCACGCATCGCTGCTGTATTGTTGCTTTATTGCGATTATCTGGAGCTTCGCAGGCTGCATCTCGACTGCAGGGCGGGCGAATTGAGTGACGTGCGACTTTAAGGTGTCTGTATGACAGCTGCGGAGTCACTGTTCTGTGGCTTCATGATGAATATAAGAGTGGTTCGTTTATGGACCATATATGATCGTTTGAGTGTGGCCGAAGCCTCGTGTATGATAGCGGCAGGCATGATAATTGCGTGTTGGTTGTGTTGTGACTGAATGACAATTCTGTTTTTTTTGGGGGGGGGAGGTTGGGGGTGTTGGGGGTTTGGCTGTATGATGTATGGTGGTTCAATGATGGCCGCATGGCGGCTGTATGATGGCCTGGCGGAATGACATTCTATGATGGCTGTCTGAATGGACCTCTATGTTGGCAGTATTGCTGCAATCTATACTGGCCGGAGGGTGCCTTTGTCGTGGCCTCTTGCTGTATGGCCAGGTACGGCCTAGACCCCTCTTCCTATGACCACCAACTCTCACTAGCATTGGCCCTTTTACTTTACCGTTTTTGAGGGTTAGCGCCTCCCATCCACCACCCCCAAGGAGGTGGAAAATCATTTTACAAAAGAAAAAGGTTTTGGATTAGGGGGTCGTAACCCCCGGCCGTATTTATTAAAATTACAATTATTTTTTTTTTTTATATATACATTATTTACACAATAATCGTCCAAATTCCCCCAGTAGCCGGTTCTAACCGGCCACTGGTGTTTGCGCGACGAGCTCCCCGGAAGTGATTATGATCACTTCCGGGTCGTGAACCGACAAACCAATCACTGGTGGGGCGCGCCCGCCGCGTCACTGCTGCGCGCGACGGGCGCGCCTTGACGTCATCGGGGGCCGGCACGACCGCCATACATGCAGCGTGGCCGATGCCGGCCCCTGCCTTACTATTCTGTAATGTCTGGCTGCACTCTATACTGACAGAAGGGTGCCTTTGTTGTGTCTGCTTCCTGTTCCATGATGGCTGCCTGCCTGGAGCTCTATATAGGCAGATGGCTGTACCCTATACTGGCAGAAGGGTGCCTTTGTTGTGTCTGCTTCCTGTTCCATGATGGCTGCCTGCCTGGAGCTCTATATAGGCAGATGGCTGTACCCTATACTGGCAGAAGGGTGCCTTTGTTGTGTCTGCTTCCTGTTCCATGATGGCTGCCTGCCTGGAGCTCTATATAGGCAGATGGCTGTACCCTATACTGGCAGAAGGGTGCCTGTGTTGTGTCTGCTTCCTGTTCCATGATGGCTGCCTGCCTGGAGCTCTATACTGGCAGATGGCTGCACTCTATACTGGCAGAAGGGTGCCTTTGTTGTGTCTGCTTCATGTTCCATGATGGCTGCCTGCCTGGAGATCTATACTGGCAGATGGCTGTACTCTATACTGGCTATAGGGTCCCTGTGTTGTGTCTGCTTCCTGTTCCATGATGGCTGTCTGCCTGGAGCCCTATTTTGACAGTATGGCTGTAATCTGTACTGGGTGTAGGGAGCCTGTGTTGCCCCTGCTTCCTGTTCCATGAAGGCTGTATTCCTGGAGCCCTATTTTGACAGTATGGCTGTACTCTATACTGGCAGAAGGGTGCCTTTGTTGTGTCTGCTTCCTGTTCCATGATGGCTGCCTGCCTGGAGCTCTATATAGGCAGATGGCTGTACCCTATACTGGCAGAAGGGTGCCTGTGTTGTGTCTGCTTCCTGTTCCATGATGGCTGCCTGCCTGAGCTCTATACTGGCAGATGGCTGCACTCTATACTGGCAGAAGGGTGCCTTTGTTGTGTCTGCTTCATGTTCCATGATGGCTGCCTGCCTGGAGATCTATACTGGCAGATGGCTGTACTCTATACTGGCTATAGGGTCCCTGTGTTGTGTCTGCTTCCTGTTCCATGATGGCTGTCTGCCTGGAGCCCTATTTTGACAGTATGGCTGTACTCTATACTGGGTGTAGGGAGCCTGTGTTGCCCCTGCTTCCTGTTCCATGAAGGCTGTCTTCCTGGAGCCCTATTTTGACAGTATGGCTGTACTCTATACTGGTTGTAGGGTGCCTTTGTTGTGTCTGCTTCCTGTTCCATGATGGCTGCCTGCCTGGAGCTCTATACCGGCAGTATGGCTGTACTCTATACTGGCTGTAGGGCCCCTGTGTTGCCCCTGCTTCCTGTTCCATGAAGGCTGTCTTCCTGGAGCCCTATTTTGACAGTATGGCTGTACTCTATACTGGCTGTAGGGTGCCTTTGTTGTGTCTGCTTCCTGTTCCATGATGGCTGCCTGCCTGGAGCTCTATACTGGCAGTATGGCTGTACTCTATACTGGCTGTAGGGCCCCTGTGTTGCCCCTGCTTCCTGTTCCATGATGGCTGCCTGCCTGGAGCTCTATAGTGGCAGTATGGCTGTACTCTATACTGGCTGTAGGGCCCCTGTGTTGCCCCTGCTTCCTGTTCCATGATGGCTGCCTGCCTGGAGCTCTATAGTGGCAGTATGGATGTACTATGCTGGCTGTAGGGTGCCTGTGTCGTGGCTGCGTGTTCGTTCCGTGTTGGCAGTGTGTTCTTTGTACTGAGGTCCGGCGGCTTGAGTCATTTACAGTGATTGTCACTGGAGTGAATGGTACGATCCCTTCGTTGAGTGGACGGAGTTGAATTAGCATGTGTTGCAATCGGCGGACCCATGTGAAATACAAACAAGCGTGTACCCTAAATATACCGAATATAAACTTACAAGTGGCATATTTGTGTCGTTTAGGGTACGAAACAAAGTACCAGTGTAGAGCATCATTTTTTGCAAGTGAAGGCTGAGTGTGTCCCTGTGCAGGACACGGGACACTGGCGGTTGTCTGCGGATTGGGCGGTATGTGTTAATATGTGCAGCTGTGCAGGCGGCATTCCTCATACGACACTGGCTGGTTTTCTGCGGACAGAGTGATGCATGTACCTATGCAGGTGGTAGTTTGTATAGGGCACCGGCGGTTTTCTGCGTACAGGGTGGTGCGTGTAGCTGTGCAGGCGGTATTCATTGTAGGGCGCTGGCGGTAGTCTGCGGACACAGTAGGGTGTGTGTGTAGCTGTGTGGGCTGTATTGACCGTAGGGCACTGGTGGTTTTCTGAGACAGAGTAGTGTGTGTATAGCTATGCTGGTGAAATTTATCATAGGACAGGGAGGTGCGTGTAGCTGTGCAGGCGGTATTCATCACAGGACACTGGCGGGTGTCTGCGGGTTGGGTGGTGTGTGTGTAGCTGTGCAGGCGGTAATCATTGTAGGGCGCTGGCGGTAGTCTGCGGACACAGTAGGGTGTGTGTGTAGCTGTGCAGGCGGTATTCATCACAGGACACTGGCGGTTCTCTGTGGATTGGGCGGTATGTGTGTGTGTATCTGTGCAGGCGGTATTCATCACAGGACACTGGCGGGTGTCTGCGGGTTGGGTGGTGTGTGTGTAGCTGTGCAGGCGGTATTCATCACAGGACACTGGCGGTTCTCTGTGGACAGAGGTGTGTGTGTCTGTGCAGGCGGTATTCATTGTAGGTCGCTGGCGGTAGTCTGCGGACACAGTAGGGTGTGTGTGTAGCTGTGCAGGCGGTATTCATCACAGGACGCTGGCGGGTGTCTGCGGGTTGGGTGGTGTGTGTGTGTATGTGTGTAGCTGTGCAGGCGGTATTCATCACAGGACGCTGGCGGTTGTCTGCGGGTTGGGTGGTGTGTGTGTGTGTATGTGTGTCTGTGCACGCGGTACTCATCACAGGACACTGGCCGTTGTCTCCGGGTTGGGTGGTGCGTAAGTATCTGTGCAGGCGGCGTTCCTCGTAGGGCACCGGCAGATCTCTGCGGATTCCTACGGGACCACCTGCCGCAATGCGAATAGTACCTTCCAGACTCAGAGGGTCAGTTCTGTGCAACGAACAAAACACATCTTATGATACAGCCCTGCACAATCTGAAGACAATCGATAGAAACCACGATTAGACCACGTTCTTCTCACATTGCAGTCTTCCGTTAATTTGTTCACGCAATAAACTCCACAGAAATGGAGCCCATGACATAGCAGACAGTTGAACACAACAGTCTGTAGTAATGTCAGCAGCTTAAAAACAAGTAGAAAGCTCTATTAAAATGATCTAACGCTTAAATCAGTTTAATAATATTTTTAACAACCATGGAAAAAGTACACACAGGCAAAAATACATTGAATAGTGTGAGGTCACCTCTCAGGGAACGATATAAAATACAGAGAGAGAGAGAGATTATATTTATAATATATGTGTGTGTTGTGTTACATCACGTCTAAGATTCGAAGAGAAAAAGAGAAAAATATATAAAATACAGAAATAGATGTGCTCATTAGCCCTTGTGACCATTATATATATATACACACACGCACACACACACACACACACACACACACACACATATATAGATAGATAGATATTATATTTATAATATATGTGTGTGTGTGTGTTACATCACATCTAAGAGTCGAAGAGAAAAATTGAAGACAAAAATAAAGAAATAGATGTGTTCATTAGTCCTGTGTCAATGTGTAAGTAAAAAAAAAAAAAACCTTTGAACCCTGAAGTTCCCTTTCTCTACTTCGTGATTCAAATGAAATGTTAAGGAATAAAAAGGCAAGGACAGATCAAAATACTATGAAAAATTATTTATTTAGTTTTTAGACCTGAAATGTAATTGTTATTACACAACAATAGCCGCCGCAATGATAAAATAATTGTCAAATAAGCCATATGTACACAATATAACAATATTATATGTACGCGGGGAATAGCGAAATTAAGGAATGAGAGAGAAAAGGGGGACAAAAGATAGAAAGACTCCAAGGACAAATGGGAAAAGTATATAGAGTGAGAGTTGGAGTAAAGACCAGAGACAGGTGAAGCGAGAAATAGGAGGTGGAGGCACGAAGAAATAATGAAATAAAAAAGAACAAAGGACAAACAATAAAAGTAATGAAGCAAATAACTAGAGCAGAAAAAGAAAGAGAAAGAAAGAAAGGTAGGAAGGAAGGAAGGAAGAAAGTTGCTTTGTTAAAAATGTCTGAACAGGAAGAAATTCGTTAAGAAATTAAACCTACCCCTAGAAAAGGAAGAGCAGGAATAGGGCGTTGGTGGAGGGAAAGGATGATAATGAGGGAGAAGGATAAACACTTTGTCGCATCCAAATCCGACCTTGAGATAGCCGCCATTTTAAAAGTAGCTCTTCCAGTGCCTACGTCCAGGGCACCATTTTGAAAAATTACTTTGCACTGCCATTGAGCCACTGAAACTCCATCTCACACTAATAAATATATATTTTTTTAAAAGATCCCCCCCCCCCCAAAAAAAAACCCAAAACGTAACTTCCAAATTGTTGAGCGTGGCAAACTTTGAGAGGGCCTTGTGTGCTGGAAATGTCACTCAAGTACCAACTGAGCATATTGAGCGCTTGAGAGTATGGGTCGAGTAAAAACCAAGAAAGGTATACATTTGAAAAAAATGCTCATTGTTTTTTGTCCATTCTAGAGTACTCAAATGTCTATCAAAATGAAAACTTCCAGTCAAATCGTGTTTTAAATGGTATATCCGTTGCACTAAAGCACTACATCTAATTAGGTTATACCACACTTAGGGGGGTGATTTCTGAACTCATTTCCACGTTTGAGTAAATGTTGGAATGAGGTTGAGAGAAGAACTTGGGCGCGCGCTCTCTGTGCTGCTGATAAGGAAGGGGCGGGACGGTGGGTCCGGTGTGGGATTGGCACCGGGGGTGCACTTCAGCCCAATTGCCCTCCACATGGTGCCTCCAGGTGCCCTCAGATGGCACTTTGTGCCATAACATAGAGCGTCACATGTTCGGCCGGCGCCCACCTGCTGATCCTCCCCCAAACCAGTCTGCGCCCCACAGCTTTTATGCGCAATAAACGCACACCTGCACGCGGGTGAGTGCACACGGCCCGCAGGTACACGAGACCCGCGCACTCCTTCCCTGAAAAAAAGACGGTAATATACTGTAGCGCAATTAAAGTTTACTCCGCAAATTGTATGAACCGGTGTGAAGTGCGCAAACCATCTTCCCGTCTACCCGCAAGGTCAAAGGATACTTTTTGAAAAGCGCAGGCTGTGCACGAGCATATCTACATGTCTAAATATACACCGAGCACGAGCTCACCTCGCACCTCGTTTCTCTATTGTTTGTGGATACTACTAATAGGTTGTAGACGTAATTGGGCTTCTTATCCGGTGTCTAGGCGCTTAGGGGTGGCACAAGTAAAGAAGACCTCGAATTTCCCCTCTATGGTACAGCTCGTGCGCATCTAAAAATCCGTTCCCAGACCGGCGTAAGCGTGCCTCAGCAAGGGTTCAAGGTCACACAGTCTGATGTGAGCGGAGAAGGCTCTCTGGTGTATCTGCCTGTGTGCTGAGTGTATGACACAGGCGCTGTGGCGCATGAGACCCTCATGGGTGAGTAGCGGGCTTCACAAATCCCTAGTTGATTTCCGAATGCAAGTTCAATGCAAATTGCACTACTGCTGGGAGCTTACTAAATTGCAACCCGCAGGGCTTAAATCCGTGCAGTGGAGTGCTGTCTCAATGTACCAGGCCTAGCAGGGAGTATTGGGGAATGAACCATTTCCCAAGGGGCGTTTGCCTCCTTCCTCAGACAGTAGATTAAGTATCCGCTGTGTAGGAATGTGCGCACAGAGCGCAGGTCTAGGCGCTAATGGCGCTCTATGCCGTGCCTTCCGAGCCACCCTCCACCGCATCTCACCTGGGCCTCGTGTGAGAAATACTCGTTCACCACACTGCGTCTTTCACGAGCTTGCTTACCATGATGCAGGATTTTGCTCTTTCTTTTTCAAATTTGGGGATTTTCTTTATTTAAAAATGTACCAGACATCTTTAAATAAGTTGAGACGGTGGCTGTCTGGCGCTTCTTTATTTCCAATAATCATTTTCTATTGTTTTACATTTATAAATCTCAATATAGAATCTCTTCCTCTAACATAACATAAATGCAACAAATATACAAAATGCCTGAGTCGATTTACTTTAAAACTAACACATTGTCTGTTTCTTATGTAATCATTTCGGTGCCTTATTGCACCACAAAACTATCTGTGTGTAAGGTTTGTAAAATATATGAGATATGTGTGAAAATGACCTTAGCACTTTCCAGTGAAACACGTATCATAAAATTAAACTTATGTGTACCAGTAAACTAAAAAGGTGATCGAAATGTGCTCACAGATATAAATGCAGGCATTGTGAGCACACGCGTGTGGTGATGTAAAATAAAAAAAGGCCCATGCGCACTATTAAAGCATAAGAATACAGGCGGCGAGGAGTCTCCCCCGCCCACAATCGACATCCTAATCCTGCAGAAGCGGAGTACGTTTTAGAAAATAGTTCGAACCGCAAACCGACGAATCTTGTAGATTAAAAATGGTCTTAATGATCCAGCTGAATTTAAAAAACGAAGCCCGTTAGCAATTGAAGATGAGTGTCGCGGTTGCGCGCGTGTGTTCAGATTTCACCTGGTGGTAATTGGTTTAAGTGCACTTAAAAAGTGCCGATTCTTAAAAGTGGTTGCCGGCCATGTTTGATTCTATTCGGCTTGGGAAAGAAACGAAAGCTGTCAATGCGGTAAAGTTGTGCAAGTTGAGTGTGCATGTGTGTGTGTGCATAAATCTAGGCGTGTGCAGTAAGTTGTGGAGGTGCTGCAAGCCCTGCGATTGGCAGGCACAGGAGGGCTGTGGCGCGGGAGGCTGGGCTGCGGCAGGCTGCCGGCTCACATGCACCCTCCGAGCCTCCTTCATTAAACCGCCAACGCGCACACCCTGCCCACCATTGGACCACCCTTTCAGAGGCATGCCTGGCCAGCCAGTCCGGGGTGGGCAACGGATTCAAAGAGGCTGGAGGACTCCGGACCTGCGTCCACTGGATGGCATTTAGAGCCGGGATTCGTGGGCACCGCCTTGTGGGTCGTGTCTTTGGCCAGGGGTGTGTGTGTGGGGGAGTGCGGCGCCCTGTGGAGACCCAGGGCAGAGAGGCGGGCCCTACTCCCTGGCAGCCCCCAGGGCCCCTGCGCACCGGAGCTGCTCGGGTGAGTACGGAGAGAGGAACTCACAGGAAGAGATGTTTCTTGTGGCACTGGGGCAGGTCTTGGCGGAGGCGGCGGTGGCATAGAGCCGACAGCGGAAGGATGCGGAGCCATCCAGAGCCAGGGTAAAGGTTACTGATACGTTTTGCTTGGTTTGTTAGTGGAAGAGCCACAAGCTACCCAAATTCAAGAGACCATACACCCACCACCCCACCTCCTCGCTTAGTAATTAGATGGCAAATGGCGTGTGGGTAAGGTTTTGTATTTGCATAGAAAATGCATACATTAGGTTACGGGGTAGAGAATGAAGGCACTCTCTGATAAAGCTAAGGGTTTTAAAAGAGCCGCGCTCTGTGCATATGTCGTGGTTTGTTGCTGAGACTGAGCGTGGTTCTACAGCCCCTGACAACCCGCACGTGAGCATACAAGAAATGAGGTCTGTCTGTGTATCACCATGTTTAATGCATAATACATGCACACTCAATTAACACACAAGCATTTAACATGACTGTCCACAAACTGCCTAAAGGTGCATGCACTTAGCGAATATACATATCTGTTGTGCTTGTGTAGTGTATGTAAAGAGAAAGAGATGACTATAAGTTGAACTTATAATACTTACTATTGCATGTGATTACTACATATTCTCGGGATGGAGTTGCAGGTTGTTTGCGGGTGTCATTTCACTTGATGCATTTGTAAAAGGAGAAATAGATAATAACAACCTTGAAATACGCAGACATGGCCGTTGTTTATTTTGCTGGTATCCTTAAGGGAAGTGGACCTAAATATCTAAAATGCAGTTTTAGGCACACTATCACAGTCCAGAGTCAAGCATGTAACTCGAAGGGGTGACGATGTGTCGGCCGTCTGCCTTAACGGCTCTTCCGTTTTCAGGTAACCTTGAGCACAGGCCCCACGGAGCACACGAACATGCCAACATCACCCACAGAGGCAGGCCGGCACCAGCGTCGTCACATAAGCGCGCGCGCGCACACACACGCACATACTATCACAAAAACACACACGCTAACAAAAGAAGCAAGCATTCACTACAGCAGACTCAACAAAAGTACCTCGCCTAGAGAGGCAGATAGACCCACACAAAGGATGTCTGTTCAGGGCTGGAGTTCAAGTTCAAGGCCTCCTTCCAGGGGTCAGGGGTGGGAGAGCATGGAGTGTTTCCCGTCAGGGGCCGGATGAGGAACCCTCACATACACCAATGACCCGTGGCCGTGGGTAAAATAGTGCGCACCATTAGCTGGACATTGGTGCATACGTGGACGTCACCCCCTCTCCTCCCACCTCTGCCAAACCAAGTGCAGCTTACTTAATGAGCTGCTGTCTGCTAATTGGCTGTGTACGTCAGGCGGCGCGCTCCACTCCTGGGGGAGGGGGGAGTATGCACGGGAGCAGGAGGTGGTTCGGAGCGGTTAGAACAACTAGGACAAATGAATTGCTACTTTTGACTGGCTAACAAGCGGATTGGTAATGGGTGTGCCGGGGCTTTCTTTCCATATTCGTATGTATTTACGTTTTCAGAAGACTAGTGGTACACGTTTAATAGTGACGTGAAATCACGGCGCACAAAACCAAGCAAGAGTGGCAGCAAATGTGGTTTCACTGTAGCATACCCCCTCACTGATTGTCTGAGCCTAGACTTGAAATAAATATAGTGCACGCAATTCAACCCTTGGCGAGAGGCTACTTGTGACCCGATCTATTCCGGCCACAGTTCTCCCCAGCCGCTTCCGAAGACAACCGGAAGGAACTCTGCAATTAACAGCACGTTTGGGAGGCGCGCACACACCGAGCAAAGCGGCACAAGAGTGGAAGAGGACGAACAGCGACCTACTGTACATTACTACGAGAGTTGTATTACCGACATGGAGGCAATTCAGTATATACTATTCTATAGCGCAATATTTGATGACGCTAAGGAAACGTTGTTAATTGAAATACAGTTAGATAGATAGATAGATAGATAGATAGATAGATAGATAGATAGATAGATAGATAGATAGACCGATCGATCGATCGATCAGGTGGCGTTAACCCTTGACCGGCGAGTAGACTGCGTGTTATCGGTAGCAAGCTCCGCAGACGCGTGAAAAGCGGTGCATTTTAGTTGACAGGCTGGATCTAGGTAGATAAACAGGACAACGACTCACAGGCGCCCCTTTACTGCTGCACATGGAATATTGCCCTTCCCAGTGAAGCCCACCTCGAGGTTTGCTTCACTGGGAAGGGCAATGGGTGAGTGGCAGGGTGGCAGTACTGTTGTGTCCACGCCAGGTCAAACTGACGGATTGCCGGGTCAAAAAATTGCCTGGAAATGAAAACGAGCCATGGTGATGTTTTATAATTTTTTTTTGTTTTTTTATATCAAATCTAGAGTTTATGGTTGCATCAGTAGCACTCAGGTGGTGCACATGAAAAGTAGCCGCAGTCCATTACGTCAAGAATCACTTCACATAAAGATCAAATTGCTGGATTTACTTTCCGAAGCGTTTTATAAAGAGCATGGGTTGTGCTCCTGCGTTCACACACCGCCGTTCGTCCTCTTATCAGGGGTTCCTTGAGTTATAAAGGGGTCGAGAAGCGAGCAGGGTTGCTAAGAGTGCTCCCAGCTTTTCCCCACCTGCAGTAAAATGGAGTCCTGCCCCAACCCTGCGTGTTTATATCTCGGACGCTAGGTGTCGCTGTCTTCCCGCACGCCGTACATCAGTGCAGGCAAAGTCCTACCCCGACCACCATGTGATCCCAGCCGCCCCTAGGTGAGGGCCCCCGCTTGTCCCTTCCAGCCTCAAGTGAAGAGAAGTTATAAGCCTGGTTACAACAAACAAGCCAACATTCCACTGTGCGGCAGGAATGTAAAAACTGAGACCAATTTATGGGGTGACCGTGACCCGCGCCAGCACCAGAGAATCACATTCCGACAACCTCAGACACACATTAGTATCTGCGCCACCAGCCACGAAGTGCCGGGACCTACACCTGGAGGCCCAGACACCACCCGGAGCCAGTGTGGGATTAGACCGCACAAGGAGGTAGCGCAGGCTCTGACTCCTGAAGGAGCCAGGGTGGGTGCAGACCCCACCAGGGGCCGGTGTGGGCATTGACCCCTCCAGGGGCTGGTGTGGGCATAGACCCCAGTAGGAGCCAGGGTGGACTCAGACGTACTCAGACCCCAACAGGTGCCAGTGCGGGATCAGTGCGCACAGGGGGCTAGTGTGGGTTTAGACCCCACCAGCAAGAGTGTCAGTTTAGACCCCACCAGGAGCCAGCGTGGGATTAGGCCCCACCAGGCGCCAGCGCGCACTCGGAGCGCACCGGGAACGACTGTGGGCGCAGCCGGAAGACACGGTGCCCCTGGGCAGAGCAAGAACCGGTTAAAAAAAACAACAACATTGGAACACCGCCCGATCCTCACAACTGCACTAGGTCAATTTATATAACTGGCAGTCCACATAATGTTTCACAGAGGCCTCTTCTGCATTTGAACTATAACAATGACAGTCGACGTAAAACACACTATTATGAGTAGGCAGCGTGTCGTTTTCGGCATTATGGAAACGGTATATTTCAATATGTCCGAATCCAGATAGAGAACTACAGAAACAAAAAGAGTTATTATTAATATGAGAGATGAATAAACCTAAATAACAATTTTGGGGTGCTGCTGACTTTAGGCATTGGACACGTCCTTTCGTCAGGTGGCACCCCTAGTACCCAATTTAGATTGTTGTGGTTGAGTGTGTAACAACCGATCACTTGTATTCTGACGTGTGTCCCTTCTCGGCATTGCATATTGAGTTTAAAATGAGATTGATTCGACAACGGTGTTTCGTTTATGACATTGTTCAAATTCCGTGTGGCAAAATGTACTTACGAGATTATTCAGATTTTATTTTGCAAAAACGTGCTTTTTAAATTCAATATTTAGAATATCAGGACCATGTTAACTGCACGCGAGCTGTTTTATTGACTGTGAGGGAAGCGATAATGTAGGGGCGCTATGTCTTGCTGAAAAAAAGCCTGTTAAAAAACACCTGCGTCAGGTGAACCTGCGGCAAGGAGCCGGGAGGTGGGAGGAGGCCCCGGTCCGCGCCACGCCGTAGAGAGGTGAGGTGAAGGGTGGCTGCTGGGGGCCAAGGCACAGGTATCACTTGCAGATGTTAATGAGCTTATAATGGAGGGGAAGACAGCGCACCCGCATCTGTGCTAAATACACGATAATTGTGCGAAATGTACGACTCACCCTCTGACAGAGGACGGGAAAACTACTGCAGTTAACTCTGTCAGTAAAAAAGAAAATGTTGATTTTACTGTATGTAAAATAATGCAGCGGGCGTATTGGGCCTGTGGGAGTGAATGCACCTCGGCGGTTTCAGTTTTACGCGTTACGTCATGCACTGGTGCCTGGAACTCTGGATGCTGTGGACTATCCTTTAAATTCGCAATTTCCGTTTTTCTGAATTATCCCGCGCAGTATAGCGACTAATTTACTCAAACGACGGTGTCAGCCCAGTGTTTCATTCACAGAGTTTTTACGTTAGATGCATATGTGTGAGATAAGTGTCAGAGCGAGTGCTCGGAGTGTGCGATGGGAATGGGGTGCGCTTGAGAGTGAGAGAGATGAAGAGGGGGGGATGTCTGCCAATCTGAGGCTGAAGTCTGGTGAGTACCCTTTCTGGGAGAACAGAGGGATGAGGCTCGTATTCAAATGCCAGGCGCTGCTCCTGTGATTCGTGGGGAGGTTGTTGCCTGCCCCTGTCTGGGAGGGGGTTCAGCAACGAGGAATGGAAACGGATGAAGGAGGCGGGAAGGAGGGGGAGGGAATGAGGGGCTGAGGGCAGAGCAGCCAAAGGGGGGTTGGAGGCTCCAGTGCAACTCCAGGAAGGCAGGGGCAGAGCAGGCGGCCCCGCACAGGCCTAGACATGGGCATCGCGGCCCAGCGCGCCAGTACCCGCAGCACCGGCACGCACTCCCACCGACCCACGCGGTAAGCATGGACACGGGTGGCTTCTGGGAGTCAGCGCGAAGGCCTTCTCTCGGCCTCAGGAGCACATGCTAAGGCTGGAGTACAGACGAGCAGGCTGTGTAGTGGTACCGCTAGTGTTTTCAAGTGTGGATAACTGCAAACGCGAGCTTGTGCATGTATGCCTGCACCTACGTTTCCATGAGCCTGTGCGCATAGGTATGTGTGTGTGTGTGTGTGCATTCATACAACTGTGTGTGCTATCTCTTGCTCTCTCTCTCTCTCTACAATTGACAAATATACAGATACGCACGACTAGGCATGCATGTGTTGGAATATATGTCTGTGTCATTGTAAGTATGGGTAACTATGTTTATGCTTATTGGGTTGTGTATGATGACATACATGCGCATGTGAGATTATGTATCGAATATACCAGTATATCACACACAAATCAATAGCTCTCTATCTATCTATCTATCTATCTATCTATCTATCTATCTCTCTCTCTCTCTACATATATATATATATATATACACATATATATATATATATATATATAATATTGCAATAGTTCGATGTGGATTGAGTTGCCTGTATGATTAGAGACATTAATTTGTAATATTTTTTTTCATTTCGTATAAATATTCTGCTGTGGTGCTCATCAAATTTCAAAATGTTTTTGTTAAAATCAATTTCCCAAGAGGTGGCGACATTCTAAACATTACTGTATATTGTTTTAAGTATTGCTGGGTGTTAAAGTCGGAGCACGTGCACAGGACATTACCATAAATGAATGCCATTTTGCGCCTGCTCTGACAGCCTCTCTCTGAGTGGCGCGCACATCATGTAATTTGGGTGACTGCAGGTCCGGCACCTCCCGTCACCAAAGGAGATCCGAGTCATCTTACGGTTTTCACAAATGTGTTCTTAGATCTGATGCCTGCTCAGGGTAGTAATATGTGCATGCACAACTTCGGGCAAATGTAAGTTTGCCCTAGGTGTGCACTCCGATTACATGCGTGCGGTTGACTAATACGTTTCTAATACAATATTTTTGGGAGGACAGCTTTCCGCATACACAAGCAAGAGAAAGGGTGAGACGAGGGACAGTGAGAGAGAATAAATACACAGTGCGGGCTGACGATGATTTACAATGCACAACGAGGCGCATGAGGCATACCTACGTTTTGAAATGGCAAAATCATAAAGTGCTATTCATTTTAAATTAGCCCAATAAACGGCTCTGTCCCCTGCACTGGGAATTGTGCCTTCATAGGGAGTGCTAGGCATCCACGACCAGTGTCGGGCCTATTTTCCACTTCATTTCTAGCGGTTTTTAGAAAAAAGTATTGCAAGATTCAATTTTTATGAATTGTAAAAAGGCTCTACTCCTTCTGCAAGTGTTTTTAAGAAAGATAATTATGCAATAAATCATGGCTGCTAAATGTTGAATCTCTTCAAAACAAGAAAGTGCGAGAAGAATTTCAGAATAAAATGGCACCCCTTGGTAGCTTAACGTTTCAGGTAGAACAGCCTAGATCGGCAAATACACCAATTTTCAGGGCGGATCTTCCCATTTTTTTTTAAAGATTATCATTGGTTGTCCTGGTTATATGGAGCCCACCTGCACTAAAGGTGCCCTCTGTAGGTCGGTAGAAGGTTTGGGTTACAAAATGTGCATTTCAGATTTTTTTTTGTCTTTGTGCCTGATTAAGGTGCATTGGACGCGAATCGCCCAAATTATGATCGAAAAACTAGCAAAGACGAGGGGAAAGGGGAATACACTGACCGTCGCATCTACCAACTGCAAGACATAGATATCACGAAAACGGAACCTTCCATATATAGAAGGTTGCAAAAGAATAGACAATAATCTTAACAAAACACATATAAAATGAAAACAAGATAACCGCCATTACATGCGAAATACAGATATATGTAAAATGAGGAAAAATGCAAATATACCTTTTACATATGCATCAGATATTTAAAATAACGCAGGGCCGCCGACCAAACAGAAGGGAGAGGCAGAATGGCGCAGCGGCCTTGATTATTCATAGACGTCTGGAGGAGCCCCCTTCGCGGCCATGTCAGCCTCCTCCCGGCCGTGTAGATGGCGGTGCCCACTGCACAGCATGCAGCGGGGCTGACTGCTCCGGGTACCCGCACCAGCCTGGGTGCTGGCTAGCCGCCCTTCCCTCCATCTCTCCCGGCTCTTTCCTCATTCGGCTTTGTTTAAAAAAAACGGAAAACACACAAATAATAAATTAGCGCGTCTGCAATCAGCGGCTGCGGGAGGCGCGAGTCCTCATCAGCGGGGATTTGCATATTGTTTGAATGCCCCCTCCCTTTAATTTCCTTGATGTATATGCAAATGGCGGCTGTCGGGGGAGGGCGAAGAGGAGCGGGGAGGGGCTGCGCGCGCCGCAAAGGGGGTGGCGCGTGGGCGGTGGCGGCGCGCTGACGTAGCTCGGTCTCCCTCGCGCTAGGCAGCTCAGAGACCTTGAACGTGACGTTGCCTGGGGTTGCTGCGCCTGGCTTGGCCGACCGGTCTTAGAGCTGCCCACCTATCCTTCTGCCATCCTCTGTGCCCTCCGAGGCACCCCAGGCCTTTGAGGGAAGCAGAACACCCGAACAAGATGCTCAGAGAGGGCGCGCGACAGCACGGCGAGCAAAGGAGCCGCCATGTCTGACTGTTGTTGTGGCTGTGGCGAGGTAGAGAAAACTGAACTATCAAAGTCCCTTCATTGGATTCTGACGTTCTGCATCAAGAAATTATGGTTTCCGCTGTTGACCACCGTCTTTACTTGGTCTCACTTCAGGATACACTCAGCTATTCCGAATGACGACCAAGCACCGAACGTTTGATGGGTTCCTTCCTATGTTTCAGAGTCCAACACATCATTATGTCGAAAGAATTTATGCCAATCCTCTGCACTTACCCTCAAAAATGTTAACTCAGTTAATTGCACTTAAAGTTTAAGTATGCCCATCACTCCTATGACAGAGGTCCTTCATTAAAGGTCAATGTATTAAGCCACCCAGAAACGCACTACAAACTGTGTCAAAGCACAGTCGCGAAATTGGTCTTGTATGTATGGAACGGGCATTGGGGCACTTCGCCCAGCTTTTCTCTAATTTCTCTCTCCTGATTGGAGGAGGGAGGGTTTTCCGGGTTTTGCGAAAGTTGAGAAAACACCTACTACTTTGGCGAAGAAGTCTCCTACACAATGCCACCCCCCACTCGGGGACGAAAAGAACAAAGAAACTGGGCGATTCTGCTATGGTGTTTTCTCAGGGAGGGAAATAAGAACACTGGGGTGTATCCTAACAGGTTTAATTCTTTGTTTAACTATGAATATGTCACGAGAAGCCTTTTCGTAATCTTCGCAGTGTACCCTGAACACGTGTGTCGTTTTTTTACCAGTCCCGTTTCTTACATTCACACGTCCGTTATGCTAGTGTTTGAAAAAAAAAACAAATAACACCTTTTCATCGTCTCTGTTCCAACGTTAAAAGAATTAAAAATAAATATAACAGACATTTTGAATTCAGATATTGAATAGCAAATCTCAACAGATCCTAATCGATCAAGCGGTCTCATTCAAACGAAGACACAATGAGAATGCTATCAATAACAATACCATGCTTTATTATAATGATACACTGATAAAATGAATATATTTTTTGTAATGCTTCCTTCTACGCCTAAACATGCTCTTTCTTTGTCTGACACGCATTTATGTCGCGTGCTGATCTGAAACACCGTAAGAAGGAAAAGGTTTGTGGGCAGCGCCCTGTAGGTGTGGGTGGTCGGCGTGTAATGTCCAAGTCCACGAGTGACGCTTGGTGGTGAGGTCAGGGCATGGGTTTGTCTCCCTCTTCTGAGGTTGTGCTTGGCGCAAAACCCACGGTCCTATAAACCACTGAGAATGTTCTTCACTCCCTCCCCATTTCCAACTGCCCCTTCCCCTCACTCAATACCTCCTCCTCCCAGTTCTTATTAACATTCAAGAACGTGACGAGAAATCTAAATGCGCAAATATCATTACCCACCCCCTGTTCCAGACACGAAGGAATGCCGGGTCACCATCTCTCCCTCGGGGTCAACACCTTTACACCCCTTCAGACTGACATCCCCCTTACTGTAGATCTATATATCTCTATTGATTCACACACATACAATGTTAAGTACACAACACTGCAATAATGAACAATGCAACAATTACATAACAGAAAGACAACATGAATGTTAATTTTCTTCAAAATAATAAATAGAATAAATTAATAATTTAATACTCCGCCAGTAACTCATGACTATCTTGGCTTAAGAATTTCCGAAATTGCAAACAGCGCACCCGAATAATAATTAAAAACATATATATATAACGAAGCAGCTGAGGTTATTTTAGCAGAGATTCTTCTTAGAGAGGTCCGGAAATAAAAGATGAGGAGAGCTAAACAGTCCTTTGGAAGTAGACAAAGTTAGTTTTTAGATGCGTCTGCGCGGTCCCGGCCACAATGGGAACATGTAGCCATCACTCTTGCCTGGGCGAGACATTTCTAATTTGTTCCGTCTGTCAGGATGCGACCACGAGAGGGTTTGGTGCAAATTCATTATGTGTGGCGCGGCGGAGCGCGCGGTGAGAACCGCCAGGACCGTGGCAATGGGTGGACAATGGGGCTTCAGTCCGGCCCAACAAAAGGCTGGGCTTGGGTTTCAGAGCACGTCCTGCGCCTCCCCCTGTTCGGCGGAGGGGGCTGGACTAGACCTTGGACAACCTCTTCTCGGCCCCCCCTGCCCCCTCATACCCTCACACGCCACCCCCAGCCTCTGAACTCTGGGGCTAGGACGGAGGGCAGCAAAAAGTTCGCCTTCTGTCGGAGGAGCATCGTTTCTTCCTGTCTGGGAGTCGCTGGAGCGGGGATAACACGCTGGGATTGAGCGGTATTTTTAAACGCAGGCTGCCAGGCTCCGGCTAGCACTGAGGTGTGTTTGCAGAGCTACGAGGATCGCGAATCCCCTGGCCCGGGACGATGGACCGCTTGGGGGCTCGTCTTGTCGGCTGATGTGGATATCTTCATTTTTAGGCGAAACCTCCCTTGAAGACAGTGTAAGTACGCGCCTGGTGGGCAAGGGTGGTGCCATGGGGTCCATGCAGCTGACCCTGCTGGCCCAGGTTGGATTACGGGTAAATATGGGAAGTTCCTTAGGGATCTGAGGCAACTTGAAGGGAAATTCAAACTGTGCATTGCCTATTAAAGAAAGAGAAAGTAACTCTTTTAACAAAAACTGTTGTTTTCGAACTTTTTGTTACTTTCTCCGCGACCCTGCTGCCCAACAGGGTGCCTGGTACCACACACACCGGTACCAGCTAACAACTTACTCTGCCAGTGTGAGCAGGGATGGTCTTTTCATTCGACCCTGCACTTTATGCCCACCTGCTATTTTTCTGCACACGTGCACTAGATTCCAACTCTTGGCTACTTCTCGTAAGCTACTCAGGTGCATGTGGACAGAAAAATACACGAACTAACACCCAAGTTATTTGCTGACTGTTGCTATTACAATGGTGTAACCCACTATTGTTTGGTTTTAACGTTACCTTTATTTTGCGAAGAAATGTCCTTCAATTAAAGCAAGAAAGAAATAAAAAAAGCATCGGTTAAACGTATTATGACTGTAAAGACCTGATAGAAACAATACCACGTACTCCGTACTTTTTTGTAATTGTAGAACTAAAATGTGCACTTTAGTCCTATCTTGAAAAAATATTGCCGAGCAAAAAAAGGCAGCCATTGTATTGTTTCTTAAAACACAGGTGGCAGTTTGTTTCCGTGTCTACCTGGTGGCCTGTAAGTGTGAATGACCATGAGAAGGCAGTGTGATGCTTTGAGGGTGTACACCGCGCACGCGCGTGTCTGGGCAGAAGGGTGGGTGGCGAGGCAGGGGGGGCGGTGGATAAGTGGAGAGGGGTCAAGGTAGATGCGACGGAGGAGTTGCAGAAGAGATATTTGAAGCACGTGCACAAATTGCCAGTTGGAGCCACATTGCTACATTGGGTGGGAGGGGGTAATAACGAGTCAGTGGTATTCTTAAAAAAGAAGGTAGAGAGTGGAACCACGAGGTGTCCCACCTCACGCTGTGGTCTGTGAAAATAAGCCCCTCACGGGCCAGCTGCTAGGGCACGGTACCCGATGCCTTGACGGGAAAACAGAGGGCACCCGAAGGGCGCGAGGTGCCCGAAAGCCCAGAAGTTGGCTGTGGAGGTCCCTCGGTCGGTGCCAGCTGCTAGGACTCCAGGGCCGCTCCGACTCAGGGATGGGGACAGAGGCCGCCACTGGTGCGTGAGATGTCCGAGTCCTCCACCGCGTCTGTGGGAAGGGGCGTGGGAGGCCTCAATGTATAGAGAGGCGCCGGTGCCAGCTGCAATGGTACTAGGCCCGGGCCCCTCGGTGATGGGCGAGCACAGGACCACAGTAGCACAGGGAGTCAGTAGCAGTCTGCGGGCTCCGGGAGGCCTCCATGCAAACAGTACATCTGAGGCCGCAGCCTCATGTGATTTCTCAACACACACGCACCACTAGATACAGAGCACGGTCATATAGAGCAAGTCGCCTATACATCTCTTGTGTTCACACCAGGCTCCCTCCAGCAGAGCCGTGGGCTCTAGTCTATATTAAATATGTCTTTGTTAAGGGTTAATACTCAACACAACTCCTCATGAAAGAAATGAACCCCACAATTGATCGCGGTAGATATTACGGCTAAATTAAATAAAGCGTGTTAAATGTACCCCGCAGTACAGTAAGCGTCGCGGTAACTACACTGGCCACAGGGGAGGCAGGAACTTCTCTGAAGTGAAACCACTCGGTTACCGACAACAGCGACCTCGATTGTAGGGACTCTGTCGTACTGCGAATGTAAACCGATTGGAGGTGTAATATTAGTGTATGAAATCACTGTCTTCTTTTGGTATTTTACAGATTCCCGCTCCTCAGTGGCACCAACTCGTAAAGAAAAAACACAAAGGACCAATAAGAGAAACGGTAATTTTAACTTATCTCATCTCTACCCTTTATTTATGTATGCATAGCTTTAGGAAAGCTCTAAATCAGATGCGGCTTCTGGGCGCTGTAGTTTATCTAACAGCCATGCGAGGCCTACAGGTCATAGGATAAAAGCCCTCAAAGACGTTTTCCATCCCCTTCTCCTAGCTTCGCCTTTTCTTTCTAATTCAATTTCAATTTTTTATCTCAATTTACTTCTAATTATGTGTGTTGTTGATGTCCACTGCTCCTCCGTTCCCCTTTCTTCACTCTGCTCCCCTCATTTCTTGTGTCACTTTTTCTTTTCCTTACGTCCACCTTCTTATTATTAGGTGTCTACTATTCTTCTCCATTGTATCTTCTATTGCTCACCCCGGCTTCCTTTTATTTTCTTCTTCTCCGCCCTCTTCCTATTTTCCATTTCTTCTTCAATTTCGCCTATTTGTGTTTTTATTTCTGTTCCGATCCCACTCTCTAACATTTCTACCTTCCACCTTTTGTCATCCTTTTACTTGGCTATTCTTTCTTCATTTGCTTATCACTTTCACATTCAGCTTATTACTTCTAAATATTGTGTATTTGTTTGATTTCATGTACATATCAATGTCAATGTTATCGTTTGACTGTTCTTTCTTTTTGATTGTTTGCTTCTGGTCGTCATCTTATCTGCTTTTCTTAGCCTCTTCTCTATTTTTTCTCTTCGCTTTTTCTTTTTCTTCTCTTCATCGTCATTCTTTCTCGTTCTTGCTCTTAGTCTTCTCCCCTTTCTTTATTGTCTTATTATTCCCCCTCCTCAATTTCATTTAATTGGTATTTTTTTCTTATTTGCCTTCTTTTCACTTTATTTTTCATCCCCTCCATCTCTTCCCACTGCTGATTTTGTCTTCAAATTTTACGTTTTCTTTCCATTTTCCCTTTCTTTTAATTTTCTTAGCCCTACATGTTTTTCATTTTTTTCTTTTAATCCTCCCTTCTTTCTTTATATTAGACCTTATTCTTGCCTCTTGTTATGCGTCTTCATCTTCTCTTTTTCGCTTTGTCCTTCTGCTCTTTTTCTGCCTTTGTTGCTCTTTTCCTTTCAGCTCCACACTTTTCTCTTTCTCCCCTTCTCTTCACAATGCTTGTGCACATTTTCCACCTCCCACTTCCATAAATGCAAGTACAAGCACATTCATATTTGATAGCCTCCTTCCTGCTGGTGAATCTAATATTATGTTTCCGGATGTGTTCCTGAGAATGCGTGTTTCTAGTCTCCTATTCCCTATATGCGGGGGCGTTATTGTATGCCTGTGTTGTATGTGGTAATATAGACACTTGATGCTCACACCTGTCTGTAAGCTGTATTCTTCTGAGGATAACGAAACGATGCAATTGTTGGAAAGCAAAAACGGCCTGGTCCCTGACATTAACCACAGACAGGTAGCTGCGTATAAACCCTTTTCATATGTAAAATGGCTGCCCGACTCATAATCGTGGGTGGGGCTTGCATCGCTGTGAATTATTCAAGCCACCGATATGAAATACGAATTCCTGGCGTGACCTAGATTTTCCTGCCATCCTTTTGCACAGGGTGCACAACCACTCACATTTACGTCAGCGATTGCTGCTCGAGTGGTGCATGTGTAAGTTCCTGTGGGAGGCAAGTGGTTTGATGCCTTTGTAAAGGCAGCTTGGACATTTTCCGTTACGTCACTGGTACCACGGAGCGAACACAACTCGGGGACACTAGGCAAGCACATAGCAGTTGCCCTCCAGCCATCATTTACGATGTATTCGAAAGTGGGCACACAGGGCATTACAATAGCAGAGCTTGACGATGTGTGCGTTGCATTTCAGGACAGAGCCAATCCGGGGAGGTGAAAGCACACAGCTGCACTCCGACTACCTGGCTGCTGCTTTCTTTTATATCAGAAAGGAAGGAAGGAGGCGCCCCTTGCAACCTTGCACCTCATTTCTAACAGCATTCAATATGTGCAGCTCTGCTGACAGAGAGGATGCGCACACGTGCCGAAAGGCAGGCCTGATCTCAACCCAAGTAATCAAAACATCACATAATAGCCGTCCCTGGGCATTCAATGTGAGATCCGTGTGCTTCCACGGCCATGCTCTGCATGACTAAAACCATGGAATACGTGGCAGTCACTCTGAAATGTCAACAGAGAATGAGCAAGGATGTTAAGACTATCCATGGATGGCCCCCTTCACTCTCTCTGATAAGGTTCGACCCAAGCCGTTTGGAGCGTTAGTATGGAGTGCAAGATATGCTTACAGCAAACACAAGTCGACAATATAGTTCAAACATGTTCCTTACACCTGGAACGCATGTCCAAGTCCACTCAGGCGTCCGTGCCTTTAAATGCCAAGAATATGGCAACCATTTTGTGAAACGCTATGACATGGCCAGTTAACGCAATGCTAACGCTTGCTCCTAATAGGCAGATAATGCATCACCCAACCATCTGCAGATGCAGCCACGTGTCACCCTCCCCACCTTCGTATCGGTTCTAAGCAATTCCAGGGCCACCACTCTGGGGACCGTAATGGTCAGTTGTGGTCGGCATCAGGGCCAATTCTTTATACAGGGTCGCAGCAACCATGCACCCTGTGTATTCTACAGTACTGCAAGCAATAATCTGTGGTGCCAGTATAATAAAAAACACATACACTTGTGTTATTTTACATATTAGTCAATACAGCTGGGATCCGCCACTTTTATACTGAAGAACATGGACTCCTGGTAGGTGGTTCTTCCTCTTCCATTGTTGCATATCTTGAAGTTCAGGTAGTGTGGTTTGTTATAAAACTGGCTCCTATGTCACGCATGCCAAGAAGAATGTAATTGTATTTATATAGCGCTTACTACCCCCGACGTGACGTTGAAAGTACACAGCAACAAACATATTTGTCTAGCATGAGTTTAAAAAATAAAGTATTTTGATTCAATAGTCATATTAAGAGAGTGCATGCACAGACACACATAAACATACCTGTTACTGTACAGTCTAGAGGTTGCTGTTGTTTTGAGCAAATATATTTGCAATATATTTTACATCGAAAGACAAACAGGCTCGTCTATTCGTCATTTGTAGTGCCCCTTAATACCGCCAAAATTTATATTCTGAATGCATATATTCATTTTAATACACGCAGAATTCGAAGACACGTGGCTAGAATATATCTATGATGTTAGGCCTAGATACCTGCACTTGACCTTGAGAGCACAGGGCAGTGTTTGGGTGTGAGCATGCCAGTTAATATGCAGAATTAAAGACCGGTGGCGATAAATAAGCATGCAGTCAGTGCACGAATGATACATTGTGTGTTGTAAAATTACGTCATGTAAGTGCATTTCCCATAGTAGAAACACTGTCCATGAATGACTGTCATGCATATTGGGCAATGTGACAAGATATTTGCCATACCCGAATGCCCCGTGTTGTGCTCTGTGACAGAAGCTAAAGACAAACTTCTGTGTGATTTTGCCGCCCATACCTAAGACTGTAAAATATCAGCTAGCAGACACTGTTGGCATTGGCCTCAGATACATGTGTGGCTGTGAGCTTACAAACACACACACACACACACACACACCAACGTCCATGCACAATGCATTGTCCTGTCAGTAATCCACAACATAGAAAGCACTGCCAGGCACAGACAGAGGCTTTGTTGTGAAATGCAGTGCAGTATGGCTGGATGCTGCATCCTACGTTGAGAACCGCCATAGACGAGAGCCGCTTCAGCAGAGAGGCCGGTGCAGAGTCGTTTATAGCAAGCCCTGGTACCACGGGGCTCCCGTGGCAGGCAGTGAGGGCCTGTGTGGGAGCCCTCAGCCCGCGCGTGTGACAGGCGAGCTGCAGAGAGGCAGCATGTGTGGGAGGCTGCAGATAGATATCCATGCGCTGCTGCTCATGCCCGGGAGGGGGCGGGCTCCCATAGACCCGGCGGGTGACCGGGCCTCGGCACGCGGCAGGTGCCGCTGGGCCGCTCTGGGCAGGCAGGGCTGGGGCCACGCGCCGGTACCCTGGGCTCGGCCGCAGGGCCGGCGCTCGCGCCTCACTGGCCGTGCACTTGAGCTGCCTCTGTGACGTCAGCGCCGCCCTGTGCTGCCCGCGACCTCTGACCCTGGCCGTGCTTCTCCACGCTCTGTCCCCGCAGTGATGGCCCTCTCTCTCTCTTCTCTCCTTCCAGAGCGGCAGCGGCGGCTCCTGCGCAGCAGAGACAGCGTCTTCCTGCACCTCCTCCTCCCGCTCCCAGCCGCGGGCTGCAGAGCAGCTTTCCGTCCGCAGCCGGGCTGGCGGTGCATTTACCGGCCGGACGAGCCCCCCTCGGCAAGCGAGCAGCGGACTGGCACTGGCCTGGGAGCAGGGGGCGCTGCTCCCTCCGTGCTCTGCGGGCTGCGATCTCTACCTGCCAGGGACTTTCTGGGCATGGAGTTATTTACAATGCAGATCGGGGCCTGCTGAGTGCCAGAGCCCGCACCGGCAGCACCTTCCACCTGGCTGCACCTGCCCTGTCCACGCATTACCCCAGGACCACCTTGGCACACCGGAAATGATGCGTCAGTGGAAAAGTTGGCAGCGAAGTTTGAAGGGATCCGCGCTGGTTTGACGGCCCTAACAAGTGCACCCTGCCTCTGGAGACATTTCATGACAACAGCAGGATGGATACTGGGATACTGTGGCAAAGGAGCATCAAAAGCCTTCGGATCACGGCGCTGTCATGGGAGGCTACGGTGAGCTGTGTGAAGCGAGCTGCTATCTTTGGTTATCTAGCTGTATGAGTGTACTGATCGTCATAAAGCTAGATAACCGAAAGTAACAACTCCTTCAAGATCATCATGCAGGATTGTAGAAGGAGAAACAGCACACGCCGAACTCAAGGCTGGAACTCTACTCAGTGGACCTATGTCTGTGTTATTTATTTGGGTGGATTATGGACACATGGCCTTCTAAAATGCAACAACGATGGGCATGGAGATTACACGTGCCATCTGACCTCTAGTTTAAAGTCACAAGACAACAACTGAGTTCTCTGGTAATGTATGCAACTTTTTATGTCTCTGTAAAAGTTTTTATTTTGTGAACAGTGCATGCGATTTTCTGTTTATGCAATACACTGCTGAAGATCAGTATTATTCTGCAGCACCCAAATCTAGTGCAGATAAAGAGGTGCAAATTCCCCATACAATAGTAAAAACATGTGAAAGGGTAATTAGTTCGCATAAAGAAAGGGAGAAGTATTTTACTATTCTTTGTTAGTGTGCATTTACTGTGAATAATTCGGGCATTTCCTTCTTGTTAAATATATGGGTGAGATAAACTCTGTCTCTGTTGGTTATTAGACACCAGGTCATTCCCCCTACACATAACAATATAATGTATACTTGACAGCTCATTGTAGTGTATATTGCGTGTACAGCTAACACACTTTGCAAACATTGGCTTTCAAAAAATCCAATATAGAAAGTTGTGAAAGACTGCACTGGACTGGATGCTAAGGTTCCATTTAGAAGCCACTTACTTGAAACAGACTCACGCACACACGCACACAACGAAGGCTGTTTTTGTATTCGTCTATTCAAAATGCAAGGACAGATGCTTCTCTGTTCTAAGAAGGTTTCCTTGAGGAAGCCACTGAACCAGAAAGGCGTGATGGAGATGAGATCGCCCCATCCCCCCCCCCCCGCCCGCCAAATTGTTAAAAAATGTTCTGTGTCTTACTCTGAGCGCAGCATTGGAAATGAAAGTGACATTTACGCTAGGACAGCCCACTTGCATGCGCCTCCTCCTTCCCTTTCTGTGTAAGGGTGATCAGGTCTAGCCAGGGAACGGCCCTGGCATCCCAAACTGAAATAATTAGGACGTATAGGGCGCTGACACGGGAGGGGGAGGGGGTCCTAATTGATTCCGTTAAACGGAGTGCAGGGGATGTGAACGGCTGGACGTTGCCATTCCCACGCTCGGGCGCAAGTGGCAGCGCCGTGCCCCTGCCCCCCCTGCTGGGGGGCGGGTGAGGAGGGGGCTCATCTCCATCGCTTAAGAAACTGGAGGCATTTCCCACCCACAACCATCTGCAGCCTGGCCCTGCCTGGGAAGTCAAGTTCATTTCATATGCAGCAGGTCAAACTGACTGCAATTGATGAGCCGTTTTTTTTTTTAGACATCCTATGATTGTACGCCTTGCCATCTGTGAAGGCACACCTAGTCCACACTTAGACCAGGCACGGCGTTTGTCATAGAACTGCAGACATTTTCAGGTTATTCCTATCCAGCATTTAAATGCTTGGCCTTTTGAACCCATTTAGAATTGAAATGTTCTGGCTGAAATCTGATACTGTGCAGAAAGAGGCGCCTGGCACTGGTCGCATTAGCAAAGAAGGCCTTTTGCTAAGTAATTGGGCATCTGTAAAATTCAACCTTAGGAGAGATCCTATACATTACTGGACAGAGTGATGTTCAGCTATAGTGTATTTATTTGAAGTGGGTAATGTATATAGGTAGCGCACACGCACAGGTGCATGTGCCACACGAACACACACACATATTTGCTTATGCAGATGCACAGTCTGATGTGTTATTTTATTGCCATTGCTGAGAATGTGGAGGGGCATGACTCACTTCCTCACCTTTGCTGTATACATGGGTATTAGTTTCTGCATAGTATATATATGGTTTATGCCATGCTACTTTGCCATGCCCAGTTGTTATAAGCACATGTATTTTTTTTAAAAACAACTTTATCATTTATCGACATATACAATGCTATGCAATAGATACGAGTTCAATCCATGCACTTAAATAAAATCACACTGAACAGCTTCATGGCTAATGGAAGAGTTGTTTCATCGATCAAGTCATTGTAAAGTGCATTGTGTGAGACAACGTTATGCTGTACTGTGGTAATAACATGGGGATTGACCTGTGCTCAGTAGTATATTAGCACACTTGTTCAGATGATCTATCTATCTATCTATCTATCTATCCATCCATCCATCCATCCATCCATCCATCCATCTATCATACCATATATATATTTAACCCATGGTCCAGGGTTTCTGCTGATAGGTCAAGCCAGAAATATCCATAGTACATTTTGCATTTTCTTATTTCGCGCACATATTTAAAATGTGTTCCACTGACACAGGAACTGACTAGCTTTCCACTTTCAGTTTCATTACGTCCAGTTTGTATACTTTGTGGATTATTCTGTACTCTGGCCCTTTTCTTGCACATCTGACACTGCCCCCCCCCCAACACGATGAGACCAGGAAAGGTCAGCCTGCTTGTAACGTGATGTCCGGCTGCTTTATGGGCTGTGCATCCCTCACTGACTGACTGCTGTCCACGTGCCTGTTTGAGTTTTACTAGTCTGGTGATCAATGAAAAGACTCTTGTTATTTGCATGTGATTCGCTTGTTTGCCCAGAAAGCCTTTGATTGTTAAGTGTCCTGTTTGTTCCTTTTATTGCCCGACCAGGGCCGCAATTTACCTAGCGTTATTGTCTCCCACAATTAATATTTGCATTACAAAGTGCGAGCTTTTGAAAGACATGCAACTATGGACACGCGGGGTTTGTCGGAGTCGCCCATTGTTTACTGAAAGCACTAGAAAGACTTAACTCATTGCACTTTAGGCTGGCGGTCTAGGCCTTTATGTTACAGTCTCTAAGGCAGCCTGAAGAAATTGTATTACAATTGTCCGCCTCCTAGATTGTTTGTAGCTGTATTACATGACTTTCAACCAATAAAGCAAAGCCAATCTCATCCACGTAGTTTCCTTTTTGTTTACGCGTTTTAATTATTCATATGTTTGCATGGGCTGGTTTCAGCGGGCGCCATTTTTGTTTTTTGAATGACAGATGCCCCTTGCCAGTGTGTGCCGTGGCATTAACGCGTTCTCTCTCCTGTGGGGCCGGTGCGCGCCCTGCCTTGTAAGGCGTTCTATTATTGAAAGGGGTTTAATGCTTGCATACACCATTTAAGCGAAGTCTCTCCCTCTCAGCCCATCATGTGCGGCGGGTCTGCCGAGCTGAAAGTAAATATCATTTGAAGGGAGTTCTTGGGAAGGAGGTCGGCGCGGGGCTGTTTAGCAGGGCCGGGGCTTTGTAAAACAGTTTGAAGTGCAGCCGGGCGCTGGTGTGAGCTCGCATGTTAACTAGTGGGAACCGAGGGCACTCTTTGTGAAACCGGAGCAGCAGATTGCGGTGCAAGGCCAATGTTAAAAAGGCAGCTGAATTTAACACCATCTGGAAGAAAAGGCGTTCTCACACCATCAGACAAAACTACTGTCTCTTGTTCGGCGTCCTTGTCTGCGCAGCCATACAATACCGAGTCATTAGAGTTTTTTTGCTGAGAGAAAATTTGAGAACACAATATGGCTGAGCAGTGAATGGGCCGCGCCTCATTGTGCCCCTTAAGTCGATTGAAATCTAGGTCCCTGGCCATGAAAGGCCGCATTGTTTCCCTCACCGGGTTTGTACTAAATGTCAGCGCGGAGTAAAGAAAAAACTTCAAGTCTGCAAATAACTAGCCAGATCTCAATTCTAATATTTTCCCACACTAGAACTAATATCATTGCAAGGCCCAGAGTGCAGAAATTGGAGCAGGCGGGGAGGGGGGGCAGGCCGAGTTCACGCGGTGACGGCTCTGCACTTCCTTCCAGAGCTGGGGGTTTCGGGGTGCACCGAAAACGTAAGCAAAAAAAATCCTCCCCCCTCGGACACAGGGAAGCCAGCCGGCCACGAAAGGCAATCAGTCAATGAGAGGTGCGAACGGGGCTGATTTTACTGTCTCCCCGATTTAAGTCTAGACAGACGTGTCAAGTTGAATTGTTAAAGGCGTGATTGATGCTGTATCACACCAGAAGGGCGACGGGAGGGGGAGATCCTTACACCAGGCCAGACTGGAGCGACACCATGCCCCCCCCCCCCCCGCCCTCCAATTCATTGTTCACGTTCATACATTCTTAAATATACAGCGAACGAAAGGGCCCGTTATCATTAAAACATAATCCTGCTATAATTTAAAATAAGTCACGCTATTGAGCAACATAGTTTGGGACAAAGCCATTTTTAACATTGAAATGTATATTATTTCACGACTCTCCCCTTTTTTACATTGTATTGAAGGCATTGACAAAAATACAGTTAGTAGGCGTTTGTTAATGCTTTTTTTCATTTGGACTGCACGACAGTTGTTATGGTAACATGCACATGATGTGTCCTAGTTCATGCTGATAATTTTACCAACAGTGCACCGCGCTTATGCAAATGACTCCCTAAGGTTGCAGCATGTCCTTTGCAAAATGACAAATTTGAATTGTACATTATTTCTGTTAAACGATTGAATAGTGTGACGTTCTCCTTTCGCCAGCAATCACCATTACAGTAGATTATATAGTGCAAGAGAATGATCGTTAGGACAGGCGGCGCGTTAGTCTGGTCAGGGGCTACGAGTGGACAAGGCCGGAGCACGGTTGTATGTTTGACAGTCACACTTCCGTCTGTGGTTGTAATCCTTTCCTTGAGTGCCGGCGTGTGCACCTACCGTTAGACTTTGGCCCAGAAATAATATTTTACCACGGTTGATGTTAAGGCATTCTCTTCCTTCGCGTCACTGATCAGTCACACTTGTTTATCGGTCTGTTGTTTGGTTTCCATTCGGGGTCAACGTGTTGTCATTGTTGACTTGTTTAGTAACTAGAGTCGCTGTTGTGCAGATGAGTTGTATTTCAAAGTAAAGCCCAATTAGCTTTACACATCTGCGTGTTTCAGTGTGAAATTAACACGTTCAGCACCCGCCGATATTGTTCAGTCGACAAAATGTGACTTCGTTTCAAGGACACGTCAGATCCCACATTAAATGGAAAGAATTCAGATTGCATGACAATGCGCGCGGCAGAAAAAAGCGATGACGTGAGCTGTCCACCACACAAGGCTGTCACTGAAGATTTGATATGCTTTATGCATAGTGCACTCCTCTCCATTACTGAAAAGGCACGAGCTACTAGATGCAGCCAAGTCCACTACCCACACTCGGAAGTGCTGCTCTGAAAGGGCACCATGCTGCAGAGCCACCCAGTGACGTCACGTGCCGTGGAGCAGAATGTACCACTGTTAGAGTAGGGTGGTGGGACTGGGCTCTCCTAAGCATCCCCTTCTGACCCCTGGTGGCTCTTACCTCTTTCCACCGCCACTAAGGGCAAAGATAGGTAGGACTACAAGCAGAGCATGTGCATACATCATCCCTGCGCCAGGTAACTATTGTTTCATGCAAAGTGATTGGAGTAAACGCACCCCGATAATTAACACCTTGTTTTCTGGAAATATATAACACCACATGCACTTACTTATTAGACCCTAGATAGCAAAAGGAAGTCATATAAATATTTTTTCAAATATTTCGCAGTTGTCAGCAGACATGGGCACATGTTTTTGGAAATCAAATCTAGGCTTTAAATATTAGCAAAAATGTAAACTCGTATCACATGCAAATAAGGAAGTGTGTTTTTGTCATTCTGCCCTGGCAACATGGTAGCTGAATACTCAAGAGACGCACGCGGGCTGTAGCAACATGTCTGATTTTACACACGTCTCAAATGATATAGTGAGTGATCATCCGTGAGCCGCATCGAGAAAGGGCGAATAGTGGTAAAATAAACCATGTCCAATGCTGAAAATATGACACAACTTCTCTTTATGGATGGAGTGGTGTGGGCTATTAGTGCTCAGCTAGTATTCCTAAATATATAAAGCTCGGGGTCCTTTCACCTCTGGAATGGGGATCATGGATGCAGAGGAAAGCAGTGCTAGGGCCTCCAAGGAAGAAACAAAGGAGAGGGAGGGGTAACATGCTGCCACTCATGCACAAGCAAGAGGCAGGCGTGAATGGGGAATGTACATTGAAGAGGCAAAATGATAGTTCAATGGATGTGTTTCCATTTGCATATATATATTGTGGGCCTCTAGAGAAGGTAATTGTGTGGGTTTGGATCTCAGCCTCAAGTGTTTGGTACATATATCCCAAGCAGCAAAAACACCACAGGTAAATGGTGCACCCCATGCGATATAAACATACTCTCCTTGATACATGCAGGAGTATATCCATGGTTGTTGTATGTGGTATCTTACTGAGTGCGGAACAATGTTTCTCGTACAGATAGTAAATATGATATATATTGGTTGGCAACTGCAAGAACTTGGAGTTGGTTGGCTACTTAGGTAAACAGATGCCTTATGAGGGCCTGGTGCCTCTTCCAGTATTACCATTCCCTGCCACTGTATGATTGCATATCTTATTTATTCTCCGGCTTCTTTTTGCTTTCATACTGTTGTTAAACCTCTGTATTTGTCCCAAGAACTAATACTGTACTGTGTGTTACAGTTTGCTCTCCCACTTCTTCTGCTGGCAGACAGGCATGCATACTCACTACTTTCACTGCGAAGAGCATATCTGGGTAGCTTTTCGGCCACCACCTACAAATCTTATTTTATGACTGCCAGAGCCTGAGTCACAAAGATTGTTCTTCGGATAGGTGCGATCACCTGCTCATGAAAAAAGTGCATTAGTCACATGGTTCTTTCACTAGGCCGATGCTGAAATGTGCTTCTCTCCACTACTCTGATTCTGCCTCACTGCTGCTTAGAGGTCACTGTCCTGTGCCGCCATCTCCCTCCTTCGCTCCAAATTATAGATATGTTCATACTTACCTTTCTGTACAGTTTGTGGTACAAGATCAGGAACATCTAAAATGCCTTTTTTCATGGCTGCTTCCAAGTTGTGTGTATTATTCTGGGGATGTGACTTTAGACATGTACACAGTGCGTCAAATTAGAATTTACCAGCAGACCCTCCAATCTTCATCACAGTTTTGTTTATGCTTTATGGTCCTTAAGATAACACCTAGGCCCATATTGAAACATGCCCAGAAAAATTATATAAGCCATCTTTTAATATACCGTTTGGTTTTTCCACATCTTAGCTATGGGTTTTCAGGAAGTTGAATAACCTGCAGTTTTAAACTTTTCAGATTCTCTTAATCATGGTAAAATATCTCTGATGCTTTCTACTGTATTTGGTCGATGAAGCATATTGCAGATTTATGTCACCTGCAAAGCATCACCACAATTCTGTGTGCCCTCAGCAATGTTGCTGAATGTGACATGCATTGAAAATCAGGTTTTGTTCAGAACATTCATTTGTCTCCTCTCCTCAGAGTGTGCTTTATTCACTCGCTCTCATTTTCCCATGTTTCGTGTCCACCTTCTTTCCTATCCAACCATATTAGGGCCAAGCTAAGGGTGCCTTCCAAGCCTCTCATGTACATCAGTGTTAATTAAACATTGAAAGCTATGTAGGCCAGCCGCTTCTTCATCCTTGGTCTATGGGAAAGGATTAGCCAGATGTGTATGGTATCACACATCAAAGGATACATGAAGCAATGGGAGCTATAACCAGTTGACTTCAAGAAATTCTGTCATGCATTCTTCATAAAAGATAATGTCTTAGAGATATAATAAATTAAGTCAACAGCTGGAAGAAAGGAAAATTTATTTGAGAATCCTCAGGCATGCTGAGAGGGCTTTCAGGAAGCAAAGACACCAACATAGTAGACCACTTTAAAATCTGTGGAGCAAAGAGACGTGAATATTTGAGGGAAGTCCGAGAAATGAGTAAATTCTTTCAGATGAGAGCATGCAGCCAAGAAGTTCATGAATAAATAGCACCATTTATTGGAAAAAGAATTATGGTATTACACTCTGACACATAGATGCGATTTTTATTATGTGCTTAAAACAAATCTACATTAAATGGACTGAAACGAGGGTGTGCTTTTGGCCTATTAATATTCTCTTTATATATGGCTGATCTTCCCAGATGTCTAGACGAAAGCCAAAGTCACCATCCAATGTCCATTATTTTATCTGTGGATGGCATTGTATTCATTGATAATAGTCTCATTGGTCTGCAAGTCTTGCTTACCACAACAGACATTTAATGCAGGCAAATAAGCTGGAGATTAGTTGCAAGATAATGATCTTTAGTAAAGGGCATTCAAAACCACACAGGAAATGGAATATTGCTAACACTGATTTAGAGGTAGTTAATCAATGCTGTTACCAGGGCATTCTTTTCCAAAATCGGGTTAGTTTTGCATGCTCTATCGAAAATCAGATTCCAAATGCTGTGTGGATAGTTCAGCTAAGACTTCTTTTCTGGTTTGGGCAGACGAAATGTGACAGCTCTGATGAAAGCTTATAGTAAAAAAAAACATTATATTATTTTTTATTTTATAAAATGTATAAATTTGAAATAGCTAGAGCTGTCAGAAAAAGTTGAAGCTCGGTTATGGAGAGCTTTTGTCAAAATAAGGACATTTTGTCTGTGGAGGCAACTCATCTGGATCTAAGAATGGTGGGCCAACATTTTAGAGGCTGTGCACAGATTTTACTTAACTCATTTTGTGCACTTCGACATGCCTTCCCAAATACAATCTGCATAGTGATTCTAAAGGAGTTTGTGGTCGAATATAATGATTATCATTTGTTTACACATTTGGAAAAATTCATTGCTTCTAAACTAGGCATAGATATAAATGAAGTTGTATTATGCGACTCTTGCCCAATGTTAACATTTTGACCGTAAGATTGTAAAGTTATTGTAGTGATAATAGTTATAGTCAAAAAATGAAAGATATTATTTTGTGTGTCACACTGTTTCCTGGGGATATGCAAGATTACCTTTTTTTTTAAATAATATTTTTTATTGAGCAAAGCAAAAATGGGCATTTTACAAACAATTCTCATCAGGATATTAAACTAATTATTTTACATTCACTAAGCCAACTTTAAATAAGCTATAAAACCAACAAAGATCAAAATATCAAAACATATTAAAAATCAACGTTACTACAGTGAAAAGGCCGCATCTTAAACTGCTTACAACTATATACGTTTTGCTATTAAAATGCTAAAGTCTTAGTGCTACAGTACTCAGGGACGATCCCCACAGTACTCAGGGGCGATCCCCATGCAAGATTACCTAACAGCAAACATGGTCTCAAGTGTGAGATTTTATATTCATTTTTGGACAGGCGGCCTCCCAATATGGGACTGTTCATGGGATAGTCTTAACAATGATAAAGCAGGTACATTGCATTTTTGTCCTTTACAAGACATTGTTCATGCACTCTTTATATGTCGAGGCTTGACTCTTCCCAAAGAACGACACTTAGTGTTGTTTTTGTTCAGAGTAAAAAGTCACTACATTGACTGATAATGAATGCAGTGCATAAGGTGGACTCTGTAAATATCATCAGCAGTTTTTAATTATCTTCTCAGTATGTCAATTATTGCACGCGATTGGTTGATTAAAACTGCTTTATAATTATGTATAATGTTAACTGTTTTATGTCTGTAAATGACTGATAGAATTGATTATAAAATTATATTACACTTTCTTCTGTGGATGTTAAACATAAATATATAAAAATGAACCGAAGCATAAAAAATGGGAAACAAACTGTTATCAATTGACATGGTGTTTAAAACGATTTCTACATAGACATGAAAGTTTCCCCAGCAGTGGAGGAATGGATGTAGACCCATTCAAAAATGTGAGAGCTGGGAAGAGGCTGCCAAATATAATACATTAGGTTTTCTGACTTGGAGGTGAGGGAGATCAAAAGACCTCTAAAATATAAAATGGCCACATTTTCTAAAACGTGTGATATACAGAAGACAAAGCAGCATTCTGTCATAACTTGAAATCATGCCAGATCATCTTACAGCAAAGACACTGCGATCCCCCTAGATACCAGTGGTGTTTTAAATACTGCACTATACCAAAGACGTATATGCATATTTAGGGGCCTTGAAGTGGTCGCCATATTGGTAAAGGGTTTTCTAACTTGCTGACCTAGGGTCGACGGGGAGTAATCATTTCAAATGTGGTTTATCCAGCAGAAAAGGGAATGATTAGTAAGAGTTGTTCTCGGGCATCAGTGGTGATGCTAGAGAGGCTCTGCTAAGAAATGTGTGCCAGTTTGCATTTGTCATGAGCTTGACATGCAAGAGGACTGGAAAATGAAGCCTTGTTTAGGAAGCTGTAGGAGTTGCCCCTTAATGGTCAATGCAGCCGAGTATGTACATACAAGCACACAGAGAAGCACTGCAGTAGTATAGTGGAATAGCAAACTCACTTGATTGAAATAATGTGCAGCTTTCTTATTGGATGGCCTGAAGGTGGTCAACTATGTGGTCAAGACTGCTTGGAGAGCAAGAGAAATGTCAGAAATGCTGCCAGTGAGATGTAAAAAGGAAACAAAAGAGAAGTTGTGATGTTTATGCCTACATGTTGATGTGACCTTTTCGAAGTATCAGAGATGGCTTACCAAGGTGGTGAAGAGTCTAATGTACATGTACTGAGTGTAAAGGTTCACAAATGTAAACATATATACACTGAGTGGAGGGAAAATAAAGGAATATGAAAGCCATGCAAATTCTTGCCGATAATAAACACTGTACAAGAGGGAATCATTTTTCAGTTGAAAACACTTGAATAACGAGATCAAAATATGAGAAAAGAGTAAGAATGAGCTTAGGGGCAATGCTGGGACAATTTATTTTCATGAAAGCTAGGCAAGGCAGGAGTGATAGGGAGAAAATAGTAAATCCGCCAATGAACTTGTGACATAAATTGGGGGCGGGGCAATCGTACACAATGTACAATGACAATGCTCGAGTCTATTTAGGGCCTGCAAAGAGAAGGTACAAAATGGAATTCTGAATTGACCCAGCAGTCTCTGTTATCCAATGCCATGGTCACTGATACGTCTGAGAAGGTGGAAGTCCTCATTTCCCTGTGATGACAAAACTACTACCACTTGGGCAAATTATCACTCAAGTGGTTATTCCTGGATTGGCAGAGGTGTGAAACTGCAAACAAAGCCCACCCCCTTCCCCCCAGGCAACAGACCAGTATTTAGGTCCTTCATGTTCCATGGTTTTGCGTGCTGGCCAGATTGACTGGCTGACTTAAGTTAGCCATTTATAACACCTTCCAAAAGTATATTTTAGAAACAAAACATTACTAAAATATTTTCAGGTTCGTGAGTTTCACAAAAAGGCACACCCAAGTTTTTAATTCATGCATGTTGAGGTTGGCTATAGGAAAATAAGAATTCTTCCTTTTATTAACTTTTCGAGGCTTACCAGAGCAGGACAGAGCAAAGGAAGGCGTTTGTATTGCTCTCGCAAAGTACCATAAAACTGATACAGAGTGTTTCAGAGGTAGACGCTCTTACATGCTCCAAAATACTTCCAAGGAACACATTTAGTAAAAAAATGATTTACCCCACATACAGGCCAACGGGCCTTACTAAAGTTGGGTCTTACTCTGGTTACTTGGTGTAGCTGGCCGAAATTAAATGACCGCTTTAGTGTATTTCACATCAGCACAGAGAACCAATGCAAAAATACGGGCATCAGTGCCTAGTGCAATACAAAACGAGGTGCAGAACAAGAAGAAAGTCAATGTACATAGGCGCAGATGTGGGTCTTGATAGCTGCGCTTTGAATACAGGTGAACTATAGGTTGGTAGAATGGCTCACTTTGTAGAACTATAGTCATCTAGCACGCATGTCTGCACCAACTGCAACGTAGAACTTTAGTAGCTCTTAAGTTTTTCTAACAGCCATTCATCTAGTCAACAAAAAGCGAATCAGCCAAGGGCTTATTCATACAAGCGTAAAGTTTCTTTGTGGTAATCACGCATACTCACTCATACCACCGAATTACAGTGGTTCCTTTCAATACTGGGTGTCACCTGAGATTCCCACACAATTTTCCTGCAAATTTTCACTAAGCGAGTTCTCAGCATTACACGACATACTGAAATACACTATGTAAGGCATACCATTCTCTTACTGTCATTACACTGTTAATTTATTTGCTTTATTTATAATTCTAATATAGGCATTTCCATATGGATATAGGTATTTCCTAAGTGCACATGCTAGCATCAGCATGTGGAGAATATATTAACAGCTCAATCTAGAGTATTTGTAACTTGGCTTCTCTCTTATTCTAGGTTTAGCACTTATTTTTGCTGTAGAAACATGTGCAACTATTTCTCATTGGTGATGGAAGACAGAAATATGCATACCCGGCATTTACACATGGTGCATTGTTCGCAGAAGGGCACCTCCCCTGTATATGCATCACCACAGCTACATTGTGGGCATACATGGGTGCTGTGAATTCGCAGACATTTCATAGTTGTAGACCTGCCTGATAACCATACATAGGAATGGAGGTCTACTGACACTATTCTTTCATAGTACAGTGCAAGTTACAAAACTGTTAATTTCTCCATCCACCTCTCCAGATATGTACAGGACCTACTCTTTGTAAAGTTATGAAGTTTGTGTATTTTGCCCATGTATGACGTCAGGGCAAGCAAATATGATTTGCATATGGATATTCTTTACTTCTCCATGCATCTAAGGAGCATATTTCTGAAAGTATACAAAGTCTGAGATTGTACTTGATGTGGTTCCAGAATGTCATGGATTAAATAATATCTGACAAAAAAATGGTGTCCACCATATTGTTTACTAAAATATCGCTCTATTAAAGTTTTTAGTACAAAATCTAGACTCTTTGAGACGATATTTTTGTAAGCAATTTATAGGACACATTATTTATGTCAAATTATATTATTGTCAACGATATTCTAACACAGCTGTTCTTAACTTTCTGACTTTCAGGGACCCCCATTGAATCACTTTTGCTAAATGGGGACTTCTGCCTAGGAATTTCTAAGTTTTGAACCTAAAAAAAATGCAAAACTTCAGAAACAAGTATACATAAGAAATACACACATTACTAAATATTAGTCTTTAATTTAACCACACACAAAATATACAAAATTGGAATTTTAATTTTAAAGGGAAAGTTGTAGCGGTTCAAAATGTGGTTTTCTTTTATGTCTAAAAGAAAAAAGCTGTATGCTGGACTCTAGAATATTAGTGTCCTTTTTTGTTCCTAATACATCCTCTCTTTATGTCAGTGCATACCTGTACTTTATGTGCAGCCACCAGTCATCCATACTACTGTTTGCTGTACTTATACTGGCCCTATTAATCATGCTAAGCACACCAGTTTTAGCCTCAAGCTTATAATCCCTTCACATTCACAGAGAGTTTTAAAATGTTCAATTTTAATCTTTTATGTTTATAATATTTAATTTTCGAAACAGTCGGAGACCCCCTCAGCATGCATTTCGGACCCCCAGGGGATCTGCAGACCACAGGTTAAGAACCACTTACTAGCATATAGCCATTGTAGTCATCCACATATGTCCTGATTGCTTGGTTGCTTAGTAACTTTATGTACAAGTTAAATGTACATATAATTACCAATAAGTAAAAGTCTAGTGTTGCAAAAAGAAGGCTCACAAAGTCTTTCATTATTTTAAAGTTAAAATATGAATAGATGCACAAATTACACCATAAATTTAACACTACACAATGTTAAATATAATTACAGAACATGTGATCTAAACAAAATCTGAAATATATGAAGGTAAGCATCGTGATTTTAGTTGAGAGGGCCGGTTTCCCAGTAGATGCAACAATTCTGATGTTCTGCATAGACTGCAGCAGTCGTGAGTGTCTGTGTATTTAACAATTTATATATTTATATATTGGTTTATTTTGAAGGCTTTTAATAATAAATACGGTTATTGACATTAAGCTTTGCTTCTACAAAGAACTGTAATGAAACATTGTACAGTCTTACCAGGACGCATATTTCTTAAACTGAGGAAGCAGTTGAATAGTCTGATTTGTTAGTGGAGAGTGTTCTTCAGAGGTATTTCTTTAACAAAGAGTCATTGGTCTCCTTTGGAGGTTAAACTGGCATTAAGTAAGCATTGGAAGCACCAGCAAAGTGGATTGTAGTTGTGGTTTGGACAATATTAGGATATTTGTTTGTTAATTTTATTTGCAATTTAACTAAATAAGTCAACGTGCAGTCAATTAGTAAATGTGCGGTAATTGGATTATATCATATTCACAGTTCCCCAATATGAGCCAGATGGACAACTGGTTATAACACATTAAAACTCATGATTCCAAAGAATTTAGGAATGGGTTGGTTTCAAAAGAGATTCCTAAAGCTAATTGTCTGTAAACATATGGCTGACTGGCTTTCTTTTCTGTTTAAGTAAGTGCAAATCGGTTTCAGGGCCAACCCACCTTTTCTGATATCCTCTTTTGCATGCCACTTTCTGAAAAAAGCTGGAACAGTAGGGGATTTAGAAACGTGTAACAGAAATGGATGTGAAGTTGCCAGCCTGTACTTGATTCTCAGACAGTCCATGCCACATGTGTTATGATTGGCTGTCACCAGTCAGTTTGAATAGTCCTAACAAAGGGGCATATTCCGATTAGTTGCAAAGGTGACCTATCACATTGCTGGAACAATATACTGCTTCGCCCTTTCAACCAACAACAATAGGTCCTGGTGTTAGGACTATTCTGATGGGTTGCTGGACAGTGAGACTAGCTATTGTTAGTGCAGCTTCCCTGGGCCACGTTTCACTGTCCAGCTATTTTCTGTAATCATGCATGTAAGCCTGACTTTCCCCATTCAGCCCACAGAACAAAGTTTAGGAGTTTTCTAATTTCCTTCACAATTTCAGGGGGAGTTAAAGGGCTATCAATGCATGCAAAGAGGATTTAGATAAATCTAAACAATGAACCCAATTTATGAGTAAGAATGCATCAGCTAAGACACTACTCGTGAGCATATATATTATTTTAATATCTCCTCATATTATTTTAAAAAAAGGCTGAGACAATAGAGATGATTGCTTCTCTATACATAGCAACTGCAGCAATTAATGGATCTATCTTGCGTCCAAACATGAGTGTTTTGAACTTGCATCAGATCTTATTTAGTTCTCGTAAGTCTCAGCGTACACAACCAGGTTAGCTCTAGATGTTTCTTTTCTCGGTCTGGCAACATGTTCATGCTTTTTCTGCTCTGCTCCATTGTAGCTGCCTTGCAAAGTGCTGTGTAGTTTCTCCTCTTCCATAGCTTTCATTTCTTCCCCACATAAAAGAAGGTGGAACTTATCCCTTGTTCATATTACATGATTCTGTAACTGCTCTTGCTGACATATAGAAATATTCCTCACCCACCAGCAGGGCTCTTTGTTGAATATCCAGGAGGCAAGGTTGCTATGGAAGCATCAATAACTATACTCAAGTTAAAGGTGTGTGGTCGGAGGCCACCACTGAAGGATAACTGACCTCCAAGGTTGCTAGTAGTATACTATTTAACAAAAAAGAATCTATGGATACTCACTGAACTATATCTCTTTAATAGTGAATATCTAATTTACATGTTTTTCAGTCCATGGGTCAACAAGTCCCAAAATCTTAGCTATTGCCTTAATGGCCTGTCTAACATCTATTATGCTACTATGTAATGTAATGGTTTAGTGTCTAAGTGGGACTATAATAAGCAGTTAAAGTCTTTGCACAGTCGAATGCTGGAAAAACCCCATTAAAATGTCTGCAGGAAAGCTGGGTTGGTCCATCAACCGAGCACACATTAAAACATTACCTAGGACTTCATGCCAAAAACATCTGACGTGGTTGATTTGACATTCTAGTAGGATATAATGGCCTGAAAAAAGTCCCAGAACAATGTTGCCATGGACCAAACGATTATATTAATCTCCTATATCATGTGTGTCAAGAAACAGTTGGATGTAAGAGTGCCTTCAGGTCACAAAGAGAACATGCCAAGAATGCATACTCTCCCTGGTTCCCTTTGCTCTATATATGGAGCTTTACGGGATGTCTTTACCAGGCTCACCAAAAATAAGTACAGCACAGTGTGTCGACATTATCGCTAAGGGTTCAACATCAGCAGATAATGTGCTGCTCTATACACTGGTTCCTGTTACAGCACGTCCTCAAATCGAATGCCGGGCATCCTATTTTGGACTATATACGGAGTATAAACTCATCCATTGGTGAATGAGGAGACCAGATTCTACAATCTGTAGTGACATTTTTCATGTATTGGGAGATTGCACATACAAGTCAGTATGATCAAATCAGGACATCGTACATTGATCCCCTAAAGAGACATTGCAATCAGTTACTGAAAACATGGAAGCACTTCCCTGTATCACTACTGAGGTGAATACATTTGATTAAGATACTCATTTGCCCTAAGTTGGTATAATTTTTCAGAGCATTACCTATATACATTCTGCCATTCCTCTTGAGAACTCATAACGGATTGTAGGTATTGTCATTCATATAGGGCTGTCTCATTGGACTTTATGGTACCGCTGGCTCCCTTGGTCCTGGGGTGGCTAGGCATTAGCTCGTTTTCAGTTTTAACTCTAGCTGCAGCAGGACATAGGCTAATGTTGCTAATTCAAGAAAGTGCACAACATTCACAGATATGTTTAGGCAAACTAGCCAAAATTATCAAGCAATTCTCTGTTTCTTGCCTGCACACCAAGCATGTTACATTTAAGGTGGTGTGGGATCTATGTTGATATAAGTTTAAATCACAAATAATTCAAATATAAAGAGGCTCACCAATTTGGAGTGCACCAACATTCCCCTCCGTTTCATCCTGCAGTGGAAATCCAACATAAGGTGTATTTATTTGATTTATTTGATGCACCATCAGTTTTCTATAGCACATACTAAACCTAAATAGAAATAGTGCTCTTCACATAAGAACAAGTTGCAAGATACAGGTTACACAAGATACACCAGAAAATTAAGCAAATGTGATATAACAAAATAAAACACAGTAAATACATACTAGAAATTACATGGGGACGATTGCAGTTGGAATTCTAGTTTGCAACCTGAAATGTATATACTAGGCTGTCCTTAGTTCAATACGTGGTTGATGAGCCACAGTACTTTCTTTCAGTGGCAATTTTTGAACACCACCCTCCCCCAATGATGGCCATCAACAAATCTCATGAGGTTATGGGCGAGAGGAGATCTATGGCCAGCTGTATGACAATTTTATTATGCGAGTCTCTAAGTGCAATTTTTTACGACTCGCAATTAAGGACTTGCAAAATGCGATGTACTGATGTGTCTCAAATGACCTACCTCATCACTATTCATGAGGTAGCTCTCAATTTGCAACCCATTGGGAATGGCTTGTAATCAGAGGGATGGTGGCCTGCTGGGGTCAGAAGACCACCATGTTTGTGATTCCTTTTTAAATAAAGTAATTTTTTTTTCCGAAATTAAGCCTGTTTTCTTTAAGGGAAAACGCATCTAAAAAGAAAAATGAAAAGTTTACTTTTATTTTTTTAGGAGTAGAGAGTGGTCTGGACCACTGTCTATAATGTTAGCGCCCCCATTTAAAAAAGGGAAGGGCATTTGCGAATGGGTTACCACCTCCTTCACGGAGTCGGTAAAATACGATTATTTTGCAACTGCATTCCGGTGGCAAAACATTCATGCTCCTTCGACTCACTATTAGGGAGGGAGTCCCTTGAAACGCCCCTTCCTAATACTGACTTGCAAACCCTAATTTGCAAGTCGGTAATAGTTTACCGACTTGCAAAATAGAGTTAGTACATGTGAAAATGCAATTTAGAGGTCGCAAATGGCCCGATTTTCCCTTTGCAACCACTAAAAGCCATCGTACATCTGGACCCTAGTGTTGAGCTCAACCGGTTCATGGTGTAGTCTGTCATTCAGCAGAAACAACATGGCCACCCCCATAGGTAGAGCTCTTGTGTAGCACAGCAAATTCATGCTCCACTCTTTCAATTAAGAGACAACAACATTTCTGCTGCCTTGGGCACAGCTTGCATTATTTACGTCGGTAGTTACAAAGAGGAATTGGAGTGAGGGCTGGTGACTCAAAGGCGGCACCATGAATACACCAGAGGAGAAAGTCTGCCATCTTAGCGCCGATTGATGACACCTGTCCTAATGCCTGGAACACCCTTAATTTTACTTTTTAAAGTCAGCCCTCTCTGAACCTCGCCATATCGCCTCAGTTACTGCCAAGAAACCTCATGTGTACAATGCGCTCTATAAATAGTCTAATCACAATCATGCCTTAATCTCCACACGAGCAGCATCTCCAGCCTCCACCTGAGCTCACCATTACCCACAGTCTATCTGGCAGCTCCAAACAGTAGCAGCAGTGCCTCAGCTCTAGCAAGTGTCACCAACACCAGCACACAGAAGGCTGTGAAGGATGGATTGCTAAGGCCCTAGCCACGGACTCGCTTGGCATACCAAGGTGCAGGTTTCCAGTAGATCACTCCGTGACCAGCCATTGTATCAGGAGGAGATGACTGACAGCTATCTGTGGTGACCCTCAGGCATTGTGTGTTTATCAGTTATTCATGGTGGGGTTTTCAAATTATTTACAGATATTCAGAAGGAATCAACGATTCTGTTTCACTTGTTTTTTTGGTATCCACACACTTATGATTATTTTGTTCAATTTCCAGAGATTGACGGACAGATGTACCTACCGAAATATATCAACTGATATTAACTCTAACATGCCCTTATATCACCGACTTCTACCACTGTTTTGTAGGGCGTTTGGAAGGGCTTTATGGCAATTGTATTATCAAATGGGCTTGCTAAAGTACTTCAACTAGAGTTAATCGTAGAGTCGAGGTGTTTTTTCACTCAGTATTTCCTTTCCTTAATGTAAGGTACTGACAATTTTTGACCCCACAAAACGTCACTGCACGCATTTGGCGATGCAGTGCTCACAACGAAATTCGTTTTATTTATTTAAATGTTTACTTACCTGTATTCGGCCGTAATCCGTGGTTTACTACCCCCCACCCTGCCCCTCCCCCGCCCCACGTCACCGCCCTGCCGGCACTCCTACCACGGACCGCGACTGCTGCCTTCCACAAGTGGTAAATGATATGTTTTTTATCCTGTTATGATTACATTAGGCTTTTCCAAAATCTGTAAATCATAATCCATGTTTTGTACTGCAATAGTAGGTCTGCTAATAATAGCCAATCCCTAAAAAAATCAGCTACTCTTTCCCCCAGGGCATTGAAAAATAGGCATTTACAAGTTTGAGCGATTAATATTTGCAGCTCAGTCAAAGGCATTCTCTAGAATTTTTGGGTAAGTTTTACCTTCGACAGAATGGTAGAATTTCTGTAATAGTACTGAAAATAGTTAAGTTACGTTACCGGAGCAGTTTGCCTTTTCCACATTTTGATTGATAATGACTGCTGCATGTTGAATTTTGTGTGCCCAAATTATGGTAATAAAAATGCACAGCAAACACCATCTCGTCTGTTGCCAACTCACATTCTGATTGACAGCTGAAAATTATTATTACAAGATGTATTTCTCTAAATGGAAGCAGAATGATGAACCAAGTCTGTATTTGGGATATTCAGCATTCGGCTATGACTGTCACTCACAGCTCGTGGTGGGACCTATAAACTAGAGGGTATACAAACACCCTGGTAGGCTATAGTGAAAACATTCAAGTTTGAACAATGGGTATTAAAGAAAGTTAAACCTATTCACAAATTTTAGCAAAAGATGACATTTATTGTGCAAAACATTAGTCTTTGAATATCTAATGGACTTCGCATTAAGAACCCACCTTAATTTAAATCATACACCCTAGGTACATTTTAATGTTCAAATCTATGTAGCAACCATTATATAAAACATATTAGCTATACATTTCGTGAACTATAGGTCTACAATATCTACTCTATTTACATATTATGCAAAAGAAAACAATACATTTCTATTGGAATTACACAACAAAGATCCATGAATACATGAAATACAGCACAGTGGGAGCCCATGTATTTATGCATCCTTATTTTCTAAGGGCCTGAGTTAAGAATCAGGGATCTCAGTTCAGTGAAGATTTCCGCGCTGAGCACTGACGGCAAACGTGGGTTGTCACAAATAGGCGACGGATTAAAAAATGCATGAATCACCCGGTAGCAGCGCAATCTGTAGTAAGGTTCCGCGGTTAGATGTGCACAGCCTCTCATTCTGCATGGCATAGTTGCAGTTCATGTGACAAGTCTTATTAAATCCTCCCTGATGTATTTTTATCCTGGCAGTGCTCTAATTTTCTGCACTGCATTTTGGAAGATGCAAGGCCTTCACAACAGAAGCCTCTGTATATGTCTCTGCATTTCAGATCGCTCCAAAACCTGTCCTCCTTTGTTTTCTGCTTGTTTTGCAATTCTCCTCGTTGCAAATGACATGGTATTTATGCAAGAAGGTATATCATATTACCATATTGTTATGCAAATAGTATTTTAGCAGTACATAGATTTTAATGTGTCAGATAGAATAACCCACATTTTTCTTTTGTTCCAATCTTCCATCAGACCGGCCTGTTCAGGCTGTGAATCAATGTATCAAGGAGAAATGCTTTCCTCATTCCTTTGTGAGGTTTCAATGTATTCACTTATTGTGGACGACAATGAAAGAATGCATGGGGGTTTGCAAAATCCTGAGTTTTAGGTGCGAATATCACAAGGCCTGCACATCTTTATGCGGTTTAAAAAAATATCTATATATATATATATCTATCTATCTATATATCTATCTAGCTATGTGTGTGTGTGTGAATTTACGTCTGGCGCATCAAAATGTGATCATGTGTTTTGTGTTTTAATGTTATTTGAACATATTGTTCCTGGTTCCTGTGTAGGCAATGAACCTATATGTGGGTCATTCATGGATGAGATGAGCATAGTCTTTAACAGAAGGCTTCGGATTTCAATCTAATGTTAAAATGTATTGTTCTTCCTGTGGCTGCTCCCATAATGCTTTTCTTGCAATAAATCTACTTTCACTTTGCTGTACCTGTCTTTACATTGTTGTAAACAATGAAAACAAATCTTGGCAGAAACATGTGCTTCATTCTTACAAGGACAATCAAGTGCTATAATTTAATATTGACTGTATTTTATTATTGAATAAAATAATCATTATTCAATTTAAGAAATGCCTCATACATAAATACATGTAAATTGTAAACGTAGCTTGGGTCACACAATTTAGGTTCATGCTAAAAATGATCAACAACATAACAAAGCAGGCAAGCAGCTAATCCTCACTTTTCATTAATTTGGCAGTGCTTACCGAAAACTACTAGGTATTAGCTATGTATTACACACAAAAGCAAAAGAACATTTGTCACCCAACCTGGCCAGCTGGATTTTCGAATAAGCAAAGTCATGTGAGAAGTGAGAGTGAGATCCCTGAGAACTGTGTGTGTGCTGTGAAGAGACAATATCATGGCCACAACGGGTTGAGAAAAAAGTGCAAAAAGATTAAGAACTATGAGGATTCTGAAGAAGGATGTAGTTAAACTTGGCACAAAACAAACCATTTATGATGAGAAATGGGAGGCAAAAAGTGCAACATAAATATACCCATTTATACTGAATCTTTAAGCTGTATCCATTAATTAGATTCCTACAAGGTCATTTATACTAAAGATTTGACAACAAAAACCATTACCCCCACCACCCCCTCACAACCCTTACTATTATGAATAGAAATGCATGCGTGGGCCTTCACTGAAATCAGGACAATGAATAAGAACCTTGACATTTCATTATTGGGCACTGTGCACTGAGATCCTTGTATCAGGGATAATACATAGAAAACATGTGCAAATAAAGACTCTGCTCTCCATTCTGAATTATTCTTCGCAAAATACTTTTTACAAAAATACATTATTATATAGCATTCATTGCCTATTTGAACCTTTCTAATATTATTTTTCTCATAATTTTTTTTTAGGATTAATGTTCAATATTTTCATTGAAATTGGGCATTCTATAATGTGCTGGCCTTTACACTGAAGTTCTTTACATACAATTAATCAGATACTGAGTTTGGCTTGGTATGCGCTATTGAAAATCTGAGTGCTAACATTCATGTTGTAATATCACTGACACGTCCTTAACATCTCTCTCCATTGATAACCACACTGTGCCCATGACTACTATATATATGTTCAGTCTATGAATGGGAAGGACCCTGAGGAAACTTGACTGCTTTTGCTAATCAGGATCCCATACCGCACTGTAAGCCTTGCATAGGACGTGGAAAAATATTTTGTGGAAAATATCATGGAATGTTAAATATACTAAAGATGGTGAAAACAAGTCGTAATCTAATTATCTTGAAGAATATAATTTGAATTGCTCATTCGACAAAAGGAAGCTTTTTGGATGAAGCCTAAGTCTGACCACTTTTTGAGTGCTTTGCTGTTTCATTTGTGCAGTCACTGAATTAATCCTTTAAAATATCTTTTACGCTATTACCCTATGTATTTATGGAAAGTCTAACAGTTTCAAGTTGAATAACTGCCTTTTGACATGTTTTTCCAAATATTATTATTATTATTGTTGTTGTTTTTTGTTGTTCTTGTTATTATTACTAGTCGTTTTTGTTATTTTTATAACTATAATATTCTATATGTTGCTCTGTATGGTCAAGCTATGTCTCTAAAGAAGGCCCCAATACAATGCAAAAAAAAAAAATGAATATTCACTGTTGTGTCATCATAGCAGTGGGCAATGGCTTTCAACTGTGGTGTCAGTCAGAGACATGGGAATCGCCACCTGCCACCACCGCCTCTGCCAACTCTGCTCTTGGCCCCCTTCTCAGTCCTGCATGGACTTGTGATGCCTTACTGTGAATTGTAATATTTAATATGATCTATGGCTGATTTGTTATCAAAATATGCTTAAAAATAACACTACCACCAAGCATTATAATTGTTTTCAATATTATTATCACTACTTTAATACCATTTTTCTTTGGCCATGCTTTGTCTCTGTGCAAGGCAGCAACATAATGATACAAAAAAATCAGTATTTACCTCTGTTGAAATAAAGTAGTGGACAATGGATTTCCATTTTGGTATTTTTAATAGATCCAATGCCACCTCTATTCAAGGTCCACATTTTTGCCGACCTCGTGCTCCCATAGTTTAGTAAATAATTACTGTTCTGCTTAAAATACTTTATCTATATGACTAATTATTATTATTTAGTATTTTGCATTTAGTTTTTTATGGTCCTTCTTTGTCCTTAAAGAAAGCATCATTGCAATGCAAAATGTCAGTTTGCTGCTGTGAGATCCCAGCAGTGGACTGTTGCTTTCCAGTGCGGTGTCCTTGACAGAGACATAGGAATTGCCACTGTCTCCGTTGCCCCTGCTCTTAGCCCTCCTCAATATTCCATGAATCTTAAAAGCTTGAGGGCAGAAGGGTGTCTGCATGCCTGCAAAGCAGTGTGTCTGTGCTGCAGTCATGTGCTGTTCTCCTTTTGCTGGCTAATAAAAACAATAAAAACTGTTTATTATTATTATTGTTGTTGTTGTTGTTAGTGTTACTACTTACATTATTACCATTCTTCTTCTTGATATTTTCTTTGTCTTCATATTTCCTTTTATAATATTATACATTTTATAATTATCAGTGTAATGTTCTGTCTATTGTTCTCTATGGCGGCGCTGTGTCTCTGTGAAAGAGAATTAAAATACAGTGTTTTCCTTGGAAATAATTAGTGCATACTACACAGCCCTCCTCCATGTGTTGTTTTGCAATGAAGAGTAATTTTGAATAATAGTAGATGATACAATGTGAGTTTCCCCCTCAATAATGATTTGTGGAGAGTTTGTTATACCTACACAAATGTACCAAGTTGAGACCCTCTGCATAACATCTAGCATTTCTTGAGTTCTCATATATATGCCCTGGTTTTGTCACCTCTTGGCAGTTCATCAGTGTATGGCTTTGTTTTGACAAATTAAATTTCCCATCTTCTGAGTAAGATATATGTTTACTTTTTCTGTGAATGTAAGGTATTCATTCAATTAAGCGTTTGCATTTATTGCTTTTAGATTCATATGGTTTGGGTTCCTTGTTTGAAGTGATTATGTGAGAGATAAGGATCCACATTATGCTCATGATTGTTCCCCACCTCTTTAGCTTTGTGCATACAATAGGGTCACTCTTGGTCCCTTCATTTGTGTGGGTAACAACCTCTTTGTCCTAATGAAGACCCACGTCTGAATCATAGTATATATAGGAGTCAAAACATTGAGGTAAACATAAGTTATCTGTAATATCAAAGCATACAGTTGCCAATCCTGAACTCTAATCAGAGTTTGGGGTTTGTGACAGTTATCTGTTTTGAGTGAATATTGTAAATCCCAGTGCACTTCTTGTTAATTTTGTCAGCAAGCATTATCAATGCACAGCCCCATGGAGCGCCTACCTATCTCCGCTTATATTTGCATAATATTGTGAAAAGAGTGATTACATTACAGTGTATTTAGTACATATCTTTTTTGCTTAATATATGTGTTTGTGTAGTATCAAAACATTATTTCCAAGGAAACCATTGTATTTTGGGATTCTCACTAACCACTTTGGTTCCCAGGAGTACTGGATTGCCCCATATAGATTCCTGTGTCTCTTCGGAAGGCAGCAATGTAATGAGAAACATCAATGTTCACATTTGTGGAAATAAAGCAGTGGACAATGGATTTCCACTGTGGTTTTTTCCAGAGACAAATTAAGAACAAATGCATGGCACTCCTTCTGCCTCCTCTATCATGGTCCACCTTTTTGCAGTCTTCACTGTAGTTTAATAAATAATTACTATGCTGCTTAGTAAGCTCTGAGGCTATTTATCATTATTATTATTATTATTATTGCTGTTGTTTTTATTGATATTGATATGGTGATGATGATGATTGTCATCATCATCATCACCATCCAACCTATTATCTTAATTTAATGTTCTATATTTTGTTCTGTATGGTCCTGCAGCATCTGTAAAGAAAACAATTTTGCAATGCAAAATTCCGTGCAAATGGCTGTGACATCACAACAATGGGCCATTGATTTCCAGTGTGGTGTACTTTAGAGACATAGGACGACATAGGAAGTGCGACTGTCTCTACCACCTCTTCTCTTTGCCCACCTCAGTCTCTCATGAATCAGAAGGCAGTAGGGTTTCTGCATGTCAGAAAACCAGTGTGTCTGATCTGCAGTTATGTGCTGTTCTGTGCATTCATTGCAACAGTACAGTCAGAAGGAGCTGTTACAGTGCTCACTCTTGATGCTTTTCTAAATCATAGCAGGTACGAAGCAAAGCATGTTGTGTAAAAGGTGAATGTTATTCCTTAGGGTGCATTGTTATTGTTTGCAGTAGGAGCCAACAAGGATAACGGGCTAGGTAGCATGAGACCATGGCTATATCACAAAGGGCATGGGCACTTTTCAGATCTTTTGGAGACTGACACAGCACACAGTGCCCCTGAAACACAGAGGAGATTTGAATAATCCAGAAGGCTGGCCAGTGAGATCAAATGTTGCACCCACCGGCATGCTCTGGATAAATAGGTTTTGGGTGATAGCCTGATGTATAGTTACGTGTTTGTTCTTACCATCCACATGAGTGTTGATCAATAGTTGTACTGACATTAGCAGGCACCCACCTGTATAATGGGAGTGCATGACTTTAAAAAATAAAAATAAAACGTTATTTTTCAAGTTTTTAAGTAGTACTGTGTCTACAAAGCCAGTTTTACATTTACTAGATACATAAATCATAGATACAACCATGTAACATATACATTTCAATAGCAGTACATTAAGCTTTTAGGTCTGTACGGGGTTTTGGGTGATCACAGATTGTCATGCCAGAGTCCCCTGGGTTGGCTCAGGCATATAGTGCATACTCCTTATGTCATTCCCATAGCCTGGAGTGGTGTTGCCTGCTGCGTGTGCGTATCAGTAGCGGTGTCTAGGGTGAGCAGATAGGATCATAGTGGTTGCCAGATGTCATAGGGCTAGACGAGAAGCAGTGCGATTGCTACATACCGGAGAAATGTTTTCGAGATATCCTGTACATAGCTCAATAGTGCCAGCAGTGGGGAAGGTTATGGGAGCACATTACATTAACAATCATTATAGAGAAGTCGATCATCGTAAAAAATGGAATGGGTGAGGATCCCTTTAGGGAAGGTAAGAGGGTGGAAAATGGAATAGAGTAGAAAAAAAGATCAAGGAGAGAAGAGGGGCAAACACTGAGGAACAGAAAGTGAGAGGAGAGGCAGAGGGTAGCAGAACAGGACAGAAGAAGAAGCCAAAAATCCAGAGGGAATGCGAAGAAAGAATATTGAAACATGGAGAAGTAGCTAGTGGGCAAGGATGCAGGAAAATTAAGTGGGATTAAAGAGGGAGAAGAAACCAAAGGCATGTGAGTAGAAGAAAGGCAAAAGAGGATTAGAATGAGGTCTAGAGTGGCAAGTAGGAGAACTGAGTAAGTAAATAGGCAAACACTCGGTCATAGGTAAGATGCGATTTCTTTGAAGCAGAGATAGATGATTAAAAATAATAGGGTTGGGGTAAAGCAACAAATGTTGAGAAGTAAACAAAGTGAGGGTGAATTTTAGGATAGGTGAGAAAGATAAAGACTGTGTAGAATCAATAGAGACAGGGAGAAGTCTGGGGAAGGAGCTGGAATGGAAAAGTTGTTTGGGGAGGATAGGTATTGTGGTTGGTAAAGATAACAGTGAAATAAAGTTTAGAGTGATTAGGAAGATATTCATTTTTCTTCAGAAGAACCTCAAGTATTCCTACTGATTCCTACTGATAATAAGTTCCATAATTTCATTCCTGCACCAGTTAAGTCTTGGGGGGCTACTTTGTTGGTTACAGTTGTGCTGTTCTGTGAGCTTCTCAGGTTTTTGATCCTGCAGATCTCTGTAAGTAGTCTTATTTGTTGAGGTATGAGACCTTGTAAGTAATGCATGCCAAATTAAATTTTATTCTGGCTTTAAGAGGGAGCTAGTGAATTCAAATAGGGACTTCTAACCACAATTTCCTCACTTTAGAATCTTCCCCGGCGATCAGACTACTTCTGAAAAAGTTTGAGCAGTACCTCTGCCCACTGGTAAGTGGCATTGATTGCCTCCGCGTTGGCGTAGTCTACATCAGAATTCACATCACGGTGCCCATATAAGTACCACTCCCGTGCTCTGACATCAGTTCCTATCTTTCTGCCCACAGCATGGATCCAGGCAGTGTGTTAGAGACATGTACCTTGCAAAACCTACAGGCTTGTGGAAATGTCACAGACAGATGTCGGAGTCTGGTCCTCACTTGGTCTGTCTCTGGTGCCTGGAGGCGAGGCATGACCACAAGGCCTGGGTCGAGTGCAAGCCACTGCACCCCAAGGTGATTCACGAGTGGGCGATGAAGCTCCCAGCAGCATGGCAGAAGAAGGCTCCCTGCCGTTCCCAGCCCTGTGGTAGATATTAGGGACATTCCTGGAGCCGTTTCCATTTACATTCCAAGACCTCTTCCTCCAAGTTGGGTAAGCCCAAAAAGCACAAGAAGAAGAAGTCAAAGCATTGGGACCTGTTTTGCAATACCTGTAGTTCCACAGGGATGAAGAGACACATGCCCAATCAACTAAAATAACTTTACGATACTATGCATGCCATCTTTGTGCTTCCAACTCACTCTGGTGCACCTTCAGACCCCACAGAGCTGAGAGGTGCCCCAGCTGGTTTACCGCTAGCAAGTTCACTCTGGATGCCAGCCGTGCCCTTTGGATCCACCCCCGGATCCAGCTTGATGCTGAAAAGCCCATCTCTAGTCCCCCTGACTCCAGCCACGATGCCACCGGTGCCCCTGGACGACAAAGCCATTCTAATTTCCAACTCTGATTTGGCACTGCCTCAATGCCGCCTGTCGTTGACTCCGGTGCCATCCAGACCGTACTAACCTCTGGATTTGCCACCTTTGGACAAGTCATTTATCCCTGAGGGGCAGCGATGAGGAAGAAGGGTATAGTCCTTTTGTGGATGACCCTGACCAGTAAGAAAACTAGAACGAGGTGCTGGGTGACGCCAGCAGCCTGGAGACCTCCCCAGAATCTGGCATGCTCTCCCCTTGGGTCCCTGTTTTGGAGGAAGGTGCATCTTTCACAACAGTGATGCGCAGGGCAGCAGAAGTCTGTGTCCTACAACTACTTGTGGTTGAGGTCAAGACCAACGTCTTGACAGAGGTGCTTCACCCAGGGGTGAGATCTGCAGAACCTGTGCTCTTCTTTATTGAGGCCCTCACCGATGTTTTCATGGGGACTGGACTAAACCTTGCACGGGGGCTCCAGTGCACCGCATGATTGCCTGTCATCATCGTCCAGCGCAAGGAGATATGGCCTTCCTCTCCCAGCATCCCTCCCCTGAGAGCCTGGTGATACAGCCTAAGTTTACCCATACGCATTCCCCTTCAACTCCACCAGATAGGGAATCCAAGAGGCTGGATGCTTTTGGGAAGCAAATATTCTCTTCAGCCAGCTTGGCTTCGCAGTCAGTGAGTACTGCATGTATCTTGGGCTGGTAGTCTTATGCATTATCTGACTCGGTTGCTCAGCTGCTCCTCATCTTCCTGAAGAGGGCTGCCCCATTCTGAACCAACCCTTGCTGTCAGGTTTGGGCTGGGCACCACAAACTCTCTAGGCAGGACCATGGCCTCTATGGTGTCACTCCTTCACCACACCTAGTTGCGGTCCACTGTGTTTTCCAGGGATGTGCAATCATCCCCAATTGACATGCTATTCTATGTCTCCGCATATTTAGAGACAAAGTTGATTCTGCCCATTAGCGTTTTTGGGAAAGCCGAACCACCCCCAGGTCCATGGGCCTCTCTCTGGCTTTCTGATCACAGCAGCAGACCCTTCGCTTCTTCCACAGCCGCGGTCGGCGCACTTATAGGCATCCACAGCCTTATCTCCCAGCCCACCAGGCTCTCTAGCCTTTTCGTGGAAGGGGTTGCGGATCCCAAAAAGGATGTGGGAGTCATACCCAGTGTGTCATCCAGTTCCCCTCTGGCTGCTGCAGCCTCCAAGCCACTTTAGTGAGCCTTACACCCAACACAGTCGTTCTATTGGCCGCAGAATCCAGCACCACCTGCCCCAATGGAGCAACATAACGTGTGACAGGTGGGTGGTCTAAATTGTGCAGAGGAGTTACACCCTTTCATTTAGGGAAACTCTTGCTCCTTTGCCACCATCCCCAGAGAGGCTGACAAATGACAATCTCTACTTGCGCCATCAGGAAGTACAGGCTCTCTTGGCCAAAGGAGCCATCAAGAGGGTGCCTTCTCCAGAAGTAGGATGTGGTTGCTATTCCTCCTACTTTCTGATGTAGGAAAATGATACAGGACTTCATCCTGTACTAGATGTGCGTCCTCTCGATGCCTTTCTCTAGAAAGAGAAATTCAAGATGCTCCCCTTGGCTCAGGTCTTATTTGCCCTGAATCCTGGAGACTAGATGGTAAAGTTGGATTTACATGACGCTTATTTTCACATTCCCATCCTGCAAGCCCACAGACATTATCTGCGGTTCACAGTGAGCCACAAACATTTTCAATTCACTATACTCCCCTTTGGCCTCACCTATTGCCCACTGGAAGTTCACGAAAGGGATTGTGGTGGTTTTGCTCACCTTCGGAGGCTGGGAGTGCCAGTCATCCCCTACCTCACGACTGGCTTCTGAAGGCGGGCTCATCCCAGGCAGTCATCACCCACCTCCAGACTATGGTGAACCTTTTGAACTCATTGGGATTCACTATCAGCATGCCGAAGTTACACCTGAGTCCTTTTCAGTTGCTCCCTTTCATCTGAGCCACTCTGGATAGAGTGCGGTTCCACATCTATCCTCCGTAGTGGAGAGTCCAGGATATTCAGGCTGTGATCCTGATGTTTCATCTTCAGTTTTGGATTTCTGTGAAACTGATTCTGAAGCTACTGAGTCTGAGGGTCTCCTGCATCTTGCTGGTGAAGCACGCCGGATGGAATATTTGGGCTCTGCAGTGGGAACTGAAGTCCTGGTGGGTACAGCAACAGGGGTAGCTCTCTGACCTGTTCCAGATTTTGAAGGAGACTGCAAAATATCTGCAGTGGTGGCTAACAGACTGGGGTTAAATCCGTGGTAGACCCCTCTCTCTTCTCCACCAAGAGCTGACAGTGGTGACCAATGCATCGTTTCTGGGTTGGGGTGGCCACCTGGGAGAAGTGGAGATCAGAGGACTCTGGTCTCTGCTGGAATCTTAGAAACACATCAGCCTTCTGGAGCTGAGAGTAATCTGCTTGGCATTGAAAACCTTCCTCCCATCCACCAAAAGAATGCTAGTTCAGGTGTTCACAGACAACACCACTGCTGTGTGGCATTACAACAAAGAGAGCGTGGTGAGGTTGTGGATCCTGTGCCAGGAGGCTCTGTGCCTCTGGACTTGGCTGGAGCACCAGGATATCTTCCTGGTTGTGCAGTACCTGGCAGGCTCAGTGAATGCCATGGTGGATCAAATGATCCTTTGATGCTTTGAGGATCACGAATGGTGACTACATCCAGAGGTGGCACAAGGTCTCTTCCAAGAATGGGGAGAACCTTGGCGCGACCACCAAGAACGCACAATGTCAGCACTTCTGCGGGTTGGAATTTCCAAAGCGGCTCCCTCTTGGAGACACATTCCGCCTCAAGTGGAATTCAGGACTCCTGTACACCTTTCCCCCTATATCACACCTGCATGAGTTCTCAAGAAGACCAAGTCCAAATCATCCTAGTGGCTCCGGATTGGGTGACTAGAGTAGGGTAACCTGAATCTTGAGCATGAGCATCGATCCTCTGATCAGGCAGCCCCTTCTGGAGAATCTCCTGTCGCAGTAACAGGGCAGGGCCCTGCACCAAAACCTACGCAATTCCCAACTTAATTTATGGAGATTGAACAGCGAAAGTTGAGGATTTTCAATCTTTCTCCCGAGGTCTGTGCTGTCGTCTTGGCATCCAGATGTCCCTCCACTAAAACTGCATACGCCTGCCATTTGAATAAGTTTGTGGCCTAGTGTGCCTCATGTCATGTGGACCCCCTTTCTGCACCACTGTTGGAGATGTTGCTATTTGTGCTTTCTTTTGCCCGGATAAGCCTTGCACTGGGCACTGTTAAAGGTTACTTGTCAGCTATTTCTACTGTCCTGTGGTTGCCAGATCATCCCTTCATGTTCAAGTCACCAGTTGTGACTCATATTCTGAAAGTTATGCAACACTTTTTCCCTCCTGCCCCTTTCGTGAAACCCCAATGGGACTTCAATCTGGTCATCATGTTTCTCATGTGTTCCCCATTCAAGCCCTTACACAGCTGATCTCTGTGGCCCTTGACTATCAAAAACATCTTTCTAGTGGCCATTACAGTGGTCAGGAGGGTCAGCGAGCTTCAAGCTCTGTCGGGCCACCCTTCGTACACCAACTCAAACCGGTTCTTCGGATGCTTGCCGCTTTCCTGCCAAATGTTGTCACCCCATTTCATGTCAGGCACAGTATCATTCTACCTACATTTTTTGCTCCACCTCATCCTTCCAAGGAGGAGGAGAGACTTCATCACCTGGACCCAAAAAGAGCTTTCTCGTTCCATATTAATTGCATCAAAGACTATCGGGTGGATGATCAACTCTTCTTCGCATTCACTGGAACGAAAAAGGACAAGACTGTGTACAAGTGTACTCTCTTTCAATAGATTGTACTCTGAATTAAGATCTGCTACACATTAGCAAAGAAGCACCCTTCTGATGGATTGCTGCTCCATTCCACCAGAGCCAAGGCCGCTACTAGTGCATTGGCATAAGGGGTTCCTGTCCTAGACATCTGCCAATCCGCTATTAGAGCATCACTCTAAGCATTCATGAAGCACTACTGTTGGAGTTGACCCTCTCCACAGGGTTGCCCCCAAACATTTTGCCTTCATTCCACCTGTTTTCTGAATTTGTTTTTGGTGGCACTAGGACTCTGTGCTTTACCACTGCTAACTAGTGTAAAGTGCTTGTGCTCTTTCCCTAAAACATGGTAAAATTGGCTTACATCTGATTGGCCCATTTAATATTCTTATATGTCCAAAGTATATGGTACTACATGTACCCAGGGTCTATAAATTAAAAGCTCCTAGTGGGCCTGCAGCACTCATTGTGCCACCCACTACGGTAACCCTGTAAAACATATCTCAGGTCTGTCTTTGCAGCATGTGTGTGCAGTTTAAATCTGCCATTTCAACCTCGCAAAATAAACCATTTGCCAGGCCCAAACCTTCCTTTTAATACATATAAGTCCCTCCTAGGGTAGGCACTAAACAGCCCATTGAGCAGGGTGAGGTGAATTTAAAAAGTTGGACATGTACTTTTAAGTTTTACATGTCCTAATAATGAAAAACTCTTAAACTCATTTTTTCACTACTGCAAGGCCTACCTCTCCCATAGGATAACATTGGGTTAACTTATTACATTAAATAAATGATAACTTTCAATTGGGAGCAGGTAGGAATATTGAGTTTGAGGTCTAAATAATTATAACTTAAGGCCCTCTTTAATGGTAAAGTCGAATTTTGAGTCACTATTGTGAAAATCCCACTTTTAGAAAGTTGGCATTTTCTTGTCCTTACCCTTTGGTGCCTGCAGCCTCTGCCTGGGTCACATGATTAGGTGTAGCTGGATGTTGCTCCCAGACTGTAAGACAAAGGGAGGCTAGGTATGGGTAGGATAGGTCACTCTGACTTAACGAGGGGAAGGAACTGTCAAAGTCATAGTCAAAGTTTATTGATTGATCGAAAATATAATTTCAACATCATAAAATACATATAACAATAAAAGCAAATCCAATATTATATAAATAGAACACCAAGGTGCTCACATATTTACAAATAGTACAATAAAAAGAGATTTATTGGTTCATAACATATAAATTGCAGAAAATAAGACCCATTTGACATAAGTTTTCAGGGTTTGGGTAGCAGCTTTTGTCGGATGAATTAAGCTGCGTACAGAAATGTTGATACATCAACTGTAACTATTGTTGAGGAATCGCTTTTGCAAACCCCAAGTGCTTGCCTTTTTTCCATTAAACTCAGGCACCGGCAGAGAGGGGCAATCCACTTACTTCTGGCTTTAGCATGCAATAGACAGAAGAACAACAATACAGAGGTACAGAAAAAACAATGTCAGTGCACGGGTCTGGCGGCATCCCATTATGAAGTGTAGGCTACAATTGGAAGGTTCCCATATCTAAAATGTATAATGGGAGCACGTTCTGGATGGGTATAATTTAAAAATTCCTTTCGGTTTTTAATAGGTTTGTGCAATAAAAAAAATCTAGTAAGGCTGCCAATGAAATTCTTCAACTCAATTTTGACAGCCACTTTCTTCTGAAAATGCAATTTCACTATTGGGGTAGCATTGGTGTGGATAGAAGAGGGATCATCCCAAAAATTTGCCAAACCAAGATCGAGCCAAGCTTTTCGAACAAAGACAAGCCACGTGATTTTTGTAGACGAGTGCTATTTAAAATCTCTGCAAGCCCTCTCTCTTTATAATAGTACAGTTCGCTAGTAGCCCAAATGTGAAACCAGGATAGTAATGGCCTGAAGGAGGCTAGCTCTACATTTGAAGTATTACCTGAATCCAATTATAATGGCACCAATGGAGTACCCTCCTAAGGCCAATAAGAGCTCTGATCAAATTGTTTTCAGCAACCCCCCTTTGGGCCCATGTTGCATTGGCCCCATAGCTCAGCGCCATACAGTGTAGCACCCCTCACTTGTGCCTTATAAATTTCCATTGCAGGAAGAATTGTAAACCAAGAGGCCCTTTTTGCAAATCTGCCTATGGCCCCAGCATAATGTTTAATCATAAACAAGCTTTTGAGGACCTGCCGGTCCTAGGATCCATAGTCCGTAAATAGAATTCCTAAATAATCAAACTCCCAACCCTTTCTAATGCTTCCTTTCCTAAATTGATGGTACCCTTCACCCTTTTGTTTTTAGAGGAGGTCATCACTTAGTTTTGGAAGTATTGATTTCGAGACCATACTCGGTAGAAAATAAGCTAAAACTGTCAATCAGGTTTTGTAGACCCCTCGTAGTTTTTGCCAATAAAAGATTGTCATTGTCAAAAAAGAGCTGGGGCATTTTTTCCTGCCATGGTAGGGGAGTCATTGACATAGTTGAGCAAATACATAACAATTATTGATGTATAAAAGAAAAGGGTAGGTGCAAGGACACAGTCTTGACACACAACTTTCTCAATAGGAATAGTCTCAGTTTGCTCCCCTCTTGTGCCATACTTGACCCTTGCATAGTTCGCTTTGTGGAGAAGCATAATTAAATATAAATTGCAAGGAATCCCCATCCCATGTAGGACCTCACATAATTTCTTTGTAGGAACCAGATCAATGAATGCCACAAAGGGATCTCCCCCCTCCTATAGCTACTGTCGTCCAATTAACCAAAAGGAAGCTGAAGACCTGATCAATTGCACTTGTTTTGGCCTAAGACCTGCCTGGAGATTAGCCACCCTAACACTTGATTACAAAAAGCCTTTTGGAGATTGTCAATAAGGCTAATAGGGTGGCAATTTGAGGAGTTGTTAGGACTTGCTTTCTTAAAGATGGGTGCAATCTCAGCACCTTTCCATGAGGCAGGCATGGGTACCCCAACCACAATTGCATTTGTTACCACGTTAATGTAAGGGGCCCAAAGGGAGTTGTCTGATTTAAAGAGGTCTTCAAGGGTCTTGTCCAACCCTGCTGCCTTCCCTTTCTTAAATGAGGCTACTGCTAGGGCAGGTTAGGCATAGAGCTATTTTCCAGATAAAAATGGCCCATAGCTGTTTCAAGGGCATCTGCATACAAGTTCCCAAAGTGGGCAACCCATTTGTGGGGTAAAATTGATGATTTTGCTGGTTTCCCAAATTTCCCACCACCTATGCTGACTAATCGCCAAAAGTTCTTAAGATAATTATTGGCAGAAGTTTCTAAGAGATCAGACCTGATTTCATTATCCCATGCTACTTTGGCTTGTTTTATTGTGGATCAGTATTGGGCTCTATACTCCCTTATCGTCAGGGTGACTCCCTTTTTAATTACACTCAGGAGCCTGTTCTTTGCATCTCTACAAGATTGAGAAAACCATCCCTTTGGGGAGTTCATTGCCTGTGGTCTCAAGGACTCCTTGGTAAGAGGGTCCGTAAGCTTGTCAAATACTCTATTGTGATCAATCATGATTGCTGCGTTGTTACCCCAATTTTCTACCATATCTCCATATGTATAGCAAGAACTAAATAGATATTTGACACAACATTGGGGGAAGAGCACACTACCTTCCACTTCACATTTCTATGGTTGTTCGTAACCTCTAGCTGCTGGTCATAGCTCTCTGAGTCAGAGGGTGAAACAAGAGAGATACACTGTTTCATTCTAAGTAGCAGAGTGTTATGGTCACTCTCCTCATGGTCAGACACTATCATATCATCCATCTGACTCTAAAGTCTCACATCCAAGGGAATATAATCAATAAAGCTGGAATACAACCCTCTCCTAAAAGTGAGGAATTGGAAAGTGTCAGAGGGTCAATGGTCATTACAAGCTCATAGGCTATATGCTAGAGGAAGATCAGCCACTTGAAGGGCAGCCCTTGTAAGGTTCCTCTTTACTGGTGAAATTAAATTAGGATTTCCCCTATATTTGGTTTTCCATATTAGATAAATCTTGAATAATACCGTTGGTCTCAAAGGTAAGATTGAAATCTTCGGCCACAGTAACACAATGGGACTCCAGATGGTGTGCCAAAAGTTTGTCAAACAAATGAAGAGTCATTGATTCATATATATATACCCACAGCTCCTGTTGTATATATTTATCAACAACAGAGGCTTAGTCTTAGGAGGGGAGAAAATTGGCCCTTGCATGTCCAAGGAAATCCGGTTGAAGTTTGACTACAGGACAAGAAAGAGAAGTACACACCCAAGCGAGTAGCCCATCCGATGGACACCCTGCTGGGGACCTGATTGCAGGGACACTGAAGCTCTTAATGCCCCTCCGAAACACCTGCTTAATAATGGAGGTTTCCTTGAATAAGCAAATTGTGTGGCTATTGAAGACCTAGCCCCAAGCAGGGTTGCCAAGCTTACCCTTGATGCCAACATTGTTCCAACTATGGATAGCTAACTGGTGGAATGCAGGACTAGTGGAAGAACAGTCCACAACTACAGCATCTGGGAGTAACTGTTCAGGGGACTCAGTATAAAGCGAATCCCTGCTTGACACCTTGGGGTAGATGGTAGCATCACATAAGCATGCAGTGTCAGGCAAAGACCTAATCAATCAGGGTCGTTCACTTTGGGAAGAGGAGTCAAGAGGAATTTGCCTTTGTTGCTCTGGAAGAAAGGTGCATTGACTGCATACCAAAGTAGACTTGGGAGCGGCAAGGTTGCCATCAGTGTGCAGTCCGTCCACCAGAGTAAGGGTAGAGGGGGTCTCCACATAGACACAGGGGGTCATATGGGAGCTAATTCTGTCACTGCTAGGGACCACCAATCAAGGTGGAGGTAGATTAATTTGCGGCCCAGGCCTCAGATGGCGGTAGAAATAACCCAATGGGAGGGTAAGTATATCAGAGCATAATCCATCATGTTGAGAATTGTTAACTAGTACACTTTGCACAATGTTTGGGTACCTGAAATTAACAATGACACAGTCTCCTTCAAAGCTTTTTGCCAACGGACCAACCCATCCCGCCCTTCTAACCATCAATATATTTGGTACATCAAGGTATGATAGGCCAGTAAAGGCATGCAGCCAGTGTAGGACCTTGTTGTTGAATTGAGCAAATGACTCAACTGAGTCTGCAGGTAAACAAGGCACATTAGACAGCACAATAACATACAGGCATGCATCGGGGGACGATAGACCAAACTAGGAATGGGTTCATTGGCCAGGGTGGCCCCCTTGCCTGGGATGTCCGCACACACCCATCCTTGACCCAACCCCTTTTCCCACCCGATATAGAAAGTTCAGCTCTTGTCAATTAGCTGGAAGCCACACTAGGTCCAGCTGAAGGTGCCCCAGTCAAAGAATGATTTCCCGCCAGCACAGCAGCTGAATTCTCTAGTATAACAGGCATAGTAGGCAAGATTGTAGAAGTAGTGGCTACAGAATCAGAAGTGGCAGGTGACACTGTGACCTGCTGCTGGTTGGCTAGGGATAAGTTTAGCTTGCGTAGCTCTGCTCAATTGCACCAAAACAATAGTAAATTGGTGTTAATCTATCCACCAGGTACTCCAAGGACTTGTTGCAGAAGTCCTTAATTATGTCTGATACTTTGTCCTTCTCCAAGACCTCACAGTCCTTGTGTGGGAGAATAGAAGTAGAGCAAAAACGTTTCGATGTATCTCCCATTTCAGACCTCTTCCTCTTGCCCATTGGGCCCATGGGAGAAACATTAGAAAATTGAAATTGGGACTCCTCGGACACCAGAGTGTAGGAGGGGGCTTAAAGGACCCACCCCCAAGTCTGGATGAGCAACTGTGTCTCTAGCCTCTTTAATTGTAGGCACAAATGGGACAGGAACTGCAGGGAGAGATACAGAAGGAGGGAAGTAGAGTGACAACCAATGTTCTGCCAACTTGATTTCTTTATTTATGATCTCTACTGCCCTCTGGATGAACCCATCCAGAGAGGTGCCTGTCTGGGCTTTGGGTCCATTTTGGGGACTGGACAGAGCTTGTAGGAAAAGGAGAAGCTAATATTACCTGCTTAATGTCGAGTGAAAGAGGGGTGGCCCAACCAAACCTCCACCAGGTGAAGATGGGCCTCCGGGCACATCCCACATGCATCCTGTGCCGTGGGTATCCTGGCATCTTTATAAGCAACTGCCTGGCACTGTCTCCATGCAGGTGCAGCCTCCCTTCAACAGGGTATGGTGGGAAATGGAGTCTGGTCCTCCAACGAACAAAGTTTGAGTTCCGTGTTGTGGGCATCCTTTTAAGCACCCGCCTGGTGCTGTCTCCATGCAAGAGCGGCCTCATTGCCACAGGGTATGGTGGAAAATGGAGTTTGGGCCCCCACCAGGCAAAGTTTGTGTCCCGCTGTGCAGCAGTCCTGCCGTCCTTTTTAGTGCCCCCCCTGGCACTGTCTCATGCAGGTGCGGCCTCCCTGCCGCAGTGTATCAATCAATCAGGGGTTGGTAAAGCGCAACTACTCACCCGTGAGGGTCTCAAGGCACTGGGGGGATTGAGGGTCAGCTCCATTGAGTGCTGGGGTCATCCGAAGAGCCAGGTCTTGAGGTCCTTCCCGAACTGGAGCAGTGTGGGAGCTTGCAGGAGGTGGAGGTCGTTCCAGGCCTTGGATGCGAGGTAGAAGGACTTTCCTCCCGTTCTGGTCTTGAAGATGCGTGGAATGGTGATCAGAGAGAGGCCAGCTGATCTGAGGTGTCTTTTGAGTGTGTGGAAGGAGAGGTCGTTGTTCAGGTATGTTGGCCCGGTATTGTGGAAGGCTTTGTATGCGTGAGTGAGGAGTTTGAAGGTTATTCTTCTTTCGATAGGGAGCCAGTGGAGATCGCAGAGGTGTTGGGTGATGTGGCTGTGACGGGGAATGTCTAGGATCAGTCTGGCTGTGGCATTTGTACGGTGTGGTGTTTGCGAAGTAGTTTCTTGTTGATTCCGGCATAGAGAGTGTTGCCGTAGTCCCGTCTTCTACTGATGAGAGCATGTGTGACAGTTTTTCTGGACTCATATGGGATACATCTGAACGTCTTTCGGAGTATGCAGAGGGTGTTGAAGCAGGCCAAGGATACGGCGTTGATCTGGTGGTTCATTGCGAGCGATGAATCTAGTATGATGCCCAGGCTTTGTGAGTGGTCCATCGTGGTGGGGGGGTTTCTGAGGGCGGGGGGCCACCAGGAGTCGTCCCATGAGGAGGGGGTGGAGCCAAGGATGGGGACTTCTGTTTTCTCGGAGTTGAGTTTCAGGCAGCTCTTCTTCATCCAGGTGGCGACGGCTTTCATCCCTTCTTGGAAGTTGTGTCTGGTGATGTTGGGTTCGTTGGTGAGGGAAAGGATAAGCTGGGTGTCATCAGCGTAGGAGACAATGTTGAGCCCGTGGTTTCTGATGATGGTTGCAAGGGGGGCCATGTAGATGTTGAAGAGGGTGGGGCTGAGAGAGGATCCTTGGGGCACTCCACAGTTGGTTTGTGTTGGTTCCGAGAGGTAGGTCGGGAGTCTGACTCGCTGAGTTCTGCCAGTGAGAAATGAGCATATCCAGTCTAGGGCCTTTCCGCGGATGCAGGCGTTGTGGTGTCTGGTGGCTAGTGTGCGGTGGGAGACGGTGTCGAAGGCAGCAGAGAGGTCCAGGAGGATGAGGGCTGCCGTTTGGCCCTGGTCGAGGAGGGAGTGGATGCCGTCGGTGTGGCGGTCTCGGTGCTGTGGTTGCTGCGGAATCCAGATTATGAGATGTCCAAGACGTTGTTAGCTTCGATGAAGTTTGCTAGTTGACAGCCTTTTCGAAGACTTTGGCTGAGAATGGAAGCAGGGAGATGGGCCTGAAGTTTTTAAGGTCCGTCAGGTCTGCAGAGGGTTTCTTCAGGAGGAGGTTGACTTCGGCGTGTTTCCAGTCATTGGGGAATGTGGCAGTCTCGAGGGAGCAGTTTATCGTCCGGCCTAGTTCAGGTGCGATGGCCGTGGCGGCTCTGTGGAAGATGTGGGGTGGGCAGGTGTCTGAGGGTGCTCCGGAGTAGATGCTCTTCATGGTCTTTAAGGTGTCTTCTGTCGTGAGTGGGGTCCAATTGAGCAGAGTCTGTTGGGCGGTGTCTCTAGGGGGGAAGCTGGAGAGGAGCGGAGGTCTTGGTTATCGAAGTTGTCATAGATCATCTTAATCTTGAGGTGGAAAAGGGTGCTGAGCCTGTTGCAGAGGTCTTGGGAGGGTGGTACATCTGTTGTTTCGCTGCAGGGTTTGGCAAATTCCTTGATAATGGAGAAGAGTTCTTTGGTATTATGAGCGTTGGTGAGAATTCTGCCTTGGAGGGATTTCCTCTTTGTGGATTTGATGAGTTGGTGGTGTGCTGTGGTGGCTGCTCTGTAGGCGGCGCGTGTTTCCGAGGTTTTGTTGTTCCTCTATGTCTTTTCGAGTCGTCAGCAGGAGTGTTTGGATTTTTGGAGTGCTGTGGTGAGCCAGCTTGCTTTGATGATGTGTCGTCCTGTAGCTTTCTTGAGGGTGGTGAGTGTGTCGGTGCAGTTTGTGATCCAGTGGTGGAGGTTGCGTGGGTATGGTGTGAAATGGAGCCCGGGTCGCCACTGGACAACGTTTACATCCTCTTCCACACTTATACATCACAAAGGCTCTGCCTGAACACACTCACAAAGGGTTTGTCACTAGTCTTTTGTGTGTCCCCAGACAAGTTGGTGCCAGGGCAGGTAGGCATGGGATGTCTGACATCTCAGTGAGGTAAAACCTAAAGAACCTTCCCCTACTTCAAAGTGGGCATGAGGTATAAATAATAAACCCTCAGACCCAACTCTTCAGTACATATCTGGACCTGTGGAAGACTCTGAAGAAGGACTGCTGTGCTGCTTTGTTGCAAGAAGGACTGGCACTCTGCTGCCCTCCTGCTTCAGTGAGAAGGACTGTACCTGCATCCTGAACCAAGGACCACCAGAGTTACTCCAAGGGCTAGTTGACTGGTCTCCTGATCAGAGCCTCAAGGACAGAACAAACTCCAACAACTTTGAACCCAGCACCTGGACTCTGCCAGCTTTGAGTCCTGCCCTCCCAAGGAGTGCCACCCCAGTCCTGGACCCTTGGAAGTGGGCCTGAAGATGCTGTGCCAGCTCAGCTGTGGTCCCAGTAGAACTGACGCCGTGTGATGCACTGCTTTCCAAAACTCTGCATCAGAGCCGCAGCGCGACGCATCGCCTCACGGAACTCTGCATCAGAACCGCTGTGCAACGCATTCCCGACTCAGGTATTCACATTACAGCCCACAGCTGCCTCAGAATCGCTGAGGAACTACGTATCCTCAATACAGGGCTTCACATAACAAGCCCCTAATCTACAGCATCCTTAATGATGATGTAGGATTCTACATCACAGTCTTGCTGCTCCCCATAACTGACACTGTGCGGCGCATCTCTACACCCAGACCTCAATTCGCCTCAGCTCACCGACACATCCTCAATGCCGAATCTCGCAATTAACTTTAACCATGATTTAAAGTACACTTTTTCAGCAGGCCTAACTTGGTCCCTATAGCCGGCCCAAGCTCCATCATGGTCGGCTTGAACTTGTGACTCTGTCCAGGTCTGGTGCGACCAGATAACCACAGTTGGCACTTTGTGCTTTTTGGCGGTATTTTTACTTAAATCTTTAAAATTGCATATCTCAGGGTCTACTGACTGGATTATTTTCATTTTGGTTTAAAATTATTTAATAAATCGTACTCCACTTTTTAAAATTAGTATGGGATTTTTCTTGTGTTGTGCGTCAATTTATTACTGCGTGAATTGCTGCATAAATACTTTACACATTACCTTTAAGTTAAGCCTGACTGCTCTGTGCCAAGCTACCAGAGAGTTGAGCGAAGGTTAATTTGTGCTTGCTTGTGACGTCACCCTTACAAGGATTGTGCTGCTGATTTACTTCTCTGAAGCAGTAACTCATCCTTCATTAAGTAAGACTTGGTTTCTTTCTAATGACTTGCAGATGCTGAGGTGAAAATCGAGAGGAATAAACTAATCAGATAAAGAATAAGACCTGTAGTTGTTGAGTTGAAACAACTCCTATAACTCTGGTCAGGTGAGTCTCCATGAGTTTCAAGCAAATTTATGATAAATAAGATTTTGGGCCTTATTTAGAGTTTGGTGGATGGGATACTCCATCACAAACGTGGTTGATATCCAGTCGCTGTATTACAAATGCATTACAGCCTATGGCACTTGTAAAACAGTGGATGGGACATTCGTCACGTTTCCACGGAGAATCCCATCCGCCAAAGTCTAAATAAAACCTTTGGTTTTTCCTGGTGAAGTTTGGGTAGTCTGATGAAAGGTAGGAGGAAGACAAAGAGCCAGATAAATATTACTGCGTGAGGTTGTTGAGATGGATGAAGGTGCTTCCAGCAGCGGCCGGCTCAGGTAAGCGCGGTGGGGCGGGGCAGGGCGGGGCAGGGGGAAGCCGACAGACGACGGAATAGGTATTATTTATTTATTTATTTAATTCCGTCAGCTTCCCCCTGCCGTGCCCTGCCCCGCCACACCACACCACCCCACCGCGCTTACCTGAGCCGGACGCTGCCGGTTGCTTCCCTTTATTCGGTTATATTTGAATTAGTAATCGCACTGTCTTGCCTGTGCTTAGCTTTAGGAAGTTTAGCTTAGGAAAAGTTAGCCCTGCTGTCTCTCCATCATCAACAATTGACCTGATCTCTCATTCCTGGTAAAAAATAATTCATTTGCCAGCGATCTAGTGGACGAGTAGGTTGATGTGGCTCAGTAAGGGAAGACATTAGTCAATGTAACCCCTGTTGGCATTGTACAACTACCTGTACCTAGAGTGCACCTGGTCAGATCTAGAAACAGTGGACTGGAAGGTAAAAGGAAGAGTATCTCTGTGAATTGGTAACGTGAAGTCATTGATGACAACTAGTCCACATCTTTTCTTTTCACATGCACAGTCCCTTTTATTATAGAGCTTGCACATTTTGCACAGATGTTTTGATTTGCACAAGCACAAAGCGCAAACATGTGAAAAAATACCTTGCAAATTACTTCTAGGTATTTTTGTTTATATTGAGTGGGGGTAGCAGGAGTCCAGAGGGAGATTTGGAAGCGCACCTGACGAAACCAGGTGCATTTAAGTATTTATGGTGTCCCGAGACTCTTTTTCTTGCCCTTAAGGGGGTGGAAGCAATGCAATAATGTGGCATTCATGCACAAAGTAAAATTGTGAATGTTTTCATCCTTCGCAGTCTCCTTGGTTTGGTCAATAGAGTGTCATAGTTATGCATGTGTAGGTGAGTGTTTTACACGGTGGTCTAACGCAAAGTGATGTGGCTCCCCAGCAGAATATGAAGAAGAGCCCAGAGTCTACCATATTTCACGGATTTTATTTGGACTTTGGTTGAATGGGGGTGCCCTGAAGTACATATCTCTGTGATTGAGTCACAAAGTATGCATAATGTGCCCATAAAGTCGCATGTCACATGTTTTATGTTCCCAAATACCATCTTGTATTTACTAGAATGACTGATATTCTTCACCCTCTTTTCTTCACCACGGTTAATGTTGATAGAAATTAGATACTTAGATAAATGTAGAAATTTCTAATGGTAGCTTAGATTAATTTCTACTCGTTTGTGGTTGTTACAAAAGCTACTAAATTGAGGGTAGCCACATTTCCCTATATATCCTTGGCCTCTTCTCTGAAGCCCTCTTTATTATATTAACTTTTCCACTCTCGTTATCAATGTATCAGTGTTTGTAATGTATGCAGTTTTACTTATAAATAACACACTCGATACATCGTTCAATTTTTGCTTTTCTGACTCATGAGTAATTTGCATATACACTCATAAGACTCTTTCCTGGGGTAGATCAGTCTTCTAGTAGAAAACAATTTTTAGAATTGCCTGGTGTCTGTCAGTGACACATTCCGAACCACAGAGAAAACACTCAGTAGGCAATTGTGAGCCTTCCACAATTCTTTATATTTACTTTGGCATACATAATGCATGCATAGGGTTAACGTAGCCATTAGGCACTGCACGAGGAAATAAATAAGGTGCGTCAGGAATTAATATGCACAAAAACAACGTGTGGTTGTGCGTGCACACACATACATGGAGTGTCACGTGTGCCCGGAAGTGACATTTGAAACGTGTAGTATAAGTTTGTGATTCAAGGTCTTCCATCATACTCAGTTTCACTTAAAGAGTAAACGGGGCCCACTCAAGATGCTTCATTATACCTTGAAGGAAGATGGGAAATCTCCCTTTGAGGATTTGAGGTACTGTCTTCTGACTGGTAAGTAATAATTAAAGCTCACGCTCTGTCATATTTTCGTGTCGGTTGGGGACAGCAGAGTTTTCACTAAAATAGATTGTGTGCGCATGCGCATATGTGAGGTGTTTTGAGCTCTCTGCTCACAGTAAAATGTAAAACCTCGCACAATTATTGGTAACTTGTGGGCATCCTTTGGATGATGCTTATTGTCCACCCCTTGTAAAATGTTGGTCCTTTTACAAGTATGTTAAGTCTTGGTCATATGTTGGTATCCATGGGATAAAGGCTATTGCCCAACCTGGTAAAATGCTGGTCTTAGCACAACTGTGTTAATTGTTTGTACATTATGGGCATCCATGCCATGATGCCCTTGCCCATCCTAGTAGAATGTGGGCCTTGGCAGAAAGCTGATAAGTCTTGAAATCGTTTGGACATTCATGGGATGATGCCCATTGCCCTCCATGGTTAAATGCTAGCCCTCGTATAGTGATAATACTTCAGTGCACATTCATGGCATAGTAGTGTCCAGCACCATGGCAAAAAGACACTCCTGACAGTATGGAAAGAATTCCTGGACATTTGTAGACTTCCATTGCACAATAGTGCCAAGCCCTGGCACAGATAGTAAGTCCTGGCATATTGTGGGCATCCATGGCACAGCGATGGTTCTGCAGTATGGTAGTAATTCTTGCTGGATTGTAGGCATTAATGCGTCCATTCCTCCTGTAATGCTTACCCATGCATTATAGAGTTAATTCATGACATTTTGCGGGCATGCATGACATGATTGTAACCAGCCTCGCATAATGCTGACCTTGGGTTAGCGGTGCTAATTCCTGGTATGTTTTGAGGAGCCATGATATGTTGGTTACAATGAAAAAGTGCAAATAATTTTAAATATGTTAAAGTTCAAATAGGCTCAGAGAAGAAATGAAATAATGAAAATGACATATATAACTTGTTCGCCAGGATACAAACTTTTTCAACACTATCTCCAAAATCCACAACAAATATGGCTTTGCCATTCTCTGGATTTTGGAAAGACAACTTATCAGGAAGAGAGAACAATATGCATGTGTAAATGCTTGTTTGATTTTTAGTTAAATCAATGCATAGTTTATATTGTTATGTACTAAAGCATCACATTATTTTATGATTGAACAAATAATAAAAACACACAATTTATATAGATATTTTAATACATATTTTAGAAATGTCCTATTTGCCATGTATCGCCTCCCTCCATTTCTTCCCCATTTCTCACTTCCCCTTGCCTCGATTTACTTGCCATGCTTATTCCCTAATTGGTATTGTAACTCCCTGGTCTTGTACAATAATCCTTTGCATTGTGGCTAAGGTTGCACTTAAACTCTGTCGACATAAATATATGCCTACACACATTTGTAAACACTAACATTGAGCTTGGCTGTAGTCATCAGTTTAAAATAACAATCTATTATTCATCTAGATCAGGGTCATTCATCACAAGAAAGCCGTGATTTTCTTTCACATGAAGAATTAACAAACAATTTAATTTCCAATAAAAAAAATGGCAAGCAATCATGAAGAGCGGACTACCTCCAGCTTATCACTATCGAGCGAGGAATCAGACAGAAGTCATAGTCTTTCTTTTGCTTATGTCAATCAATCTGTAGTCCATAAGTAATATAAAGCAAGCTGATCAACAGCCCTTAGCAATCCCTCCACTGCATTGTTGAGAAGGCCAATATTGTCGGTGTAATGGAAGGCCACATCATGCTCCCTCTAGATTTTGGTACAAATTAGTTGAATATTGCAAAGAATCAGAATAATTGAAATCTGAGATGAGCAAATTAAGTGGGTGGGTGGGTAACAGGCATCTGTTTCCCACCAGAATGATGTTTAATCTTCCCTTGTGTTATTCCAGTTTAAGAATATGACAGTTAAGGCTATAACAAATTTAAAAAGGCATAGGCTTCAAGAATCTAGTTTTCAGCAAAAGCTGAGCTGTCATCTCTTTGAAATGCAGTAAAAATGTCTAAAAATATGCAATTCAGCAGCACCACCCCAAAGCTAGCGCCTGCCTATCAAGGGTAGTCAGCACAGCTGCAACGCTTAGTGTGGATGTTCCCTCCTAGAATCCCATTTGTATCTTACAGAGACAATTTGAAGATGCCCCGCCATGGGCATGCATTCAGGGGGGCACAAAATGTGCCCCCCTGTATACTTGCACCTCCAGTTTCAGCACAACATGGACGTCACCGTCCATACTGTGCTGGAACATTTTTGCCATCCCCATTGTGGTGCCTGTTTTTCTGGCACCGCTGTGGAAAAGGCAAAAGGACTGCCCGCCTGCACAAGTTGAACTCGTAATCAGGTCGGTGGTCCTTGCACGGTTTTGGTGCAGCCGTGCCGGTGGAGACCCTGCGCAACTGCTCCAAAACCGTAGTCGGCCCCAAAGTATTCAATTAGCGAAATATTCTCTATCATGTACAACATAGCTATGAAGATGCAGTTCTTGGCAGCCTTCTTATTTTCCCATATGAGTGGATTAAGATTGAACTTTCCTATTGGTTAGCTACATTAGACGTAGAAGACATTTCCTTAAAGACCAATAGCCATACACCCATCCATCACATAAGAAGCCTTCAATGATGGGTTTGGAATTCACTTGGACATAAAGCGATCGAAGTGTGGAGAGCATCCTTCATCAAAGTGACTGCTGAATAATCTCACTCAGTTTCACCTATTGCAACCTATTAATCTCAAAACTCTGAGCTTTGCCGCTTTCGCTAAAAAGAAGACCTCATATAGGCTATCAGTGTTTCAGACTATTACCACAATTACTGCCCTTCTTAGAGCCTACAGAGCCACTACCGACTGCTTAAAATAGAAATGTAACTATTTCAGAGAACCTGTTCCCTCCTGGAAGTACTGCATTGAGAAATTTAAAGAAGTGCATATACTAAGTAGCTGTGCCTACCTGTTTAAAGAAATGACTAGTGAAACATTTCCAAAAGTATATTTTGGGCCTGATTCACATACGTGTTTCTATGAATCTTTCTGCCTTAAATGAGAATTGCACTGGAATAGCCAGGTCTGATATGATTAAGAAAGCATTGTTTGCAATTAGTTGTATCTCAAGACTTAGGTGTGGTTTACTTATGAATTTCAAGAGAAAGACATGCTTATTCTGGTGATAAAATGTTTTGTGGTTCATGAAAGTTTTTTCTGTGAGTACGCATGACCTACTCCTAAAAATACTTTTATACATCAATCTGATGCAAGATACGGCTATTCAAAGAAAATGGTTTGTGAATAAGGCCCAGATATGCAGGAGTAATTCACAAATTCACGTCTATGACAGTAGTGAGACACTGAATCAGTGCATGTATTGTTTTCAGTATCCTCTCGTGACCCAGTTATGTTGTTACATATTCTATTTGTACTTTCTATTCCAGGCTTGAACTTAGAAGCCATTTCTAAAGTGGAGAGTGACACAGGTCACACCCGCATAGTGGTATCTTCCTACCACCAGTTGGTAAGAACGGAGCCCCCCCCATTCCTTATACTTAGGTCCTGATGAATGCCCTGGACCCACTTGGGCCATTTTGGCAGAAACATGTCGACCGCTCACACTACGGTTAAGGGACAATCATTTCCCCATACACCGTCCATTGATTTTAATATCATATAGTTACCAGTCACATTAAAAACACAATTTGATAACTATAATGATTTTTATTCTCACTCACTTTCTCACGGGCCCCCACTTAGTTTAGAAGTGCATCCCTGTCGTCAGGTGTATGCCCGCCCTCTATCAAACCAAGGTTTAGAGGGCGAGGACTGGTCAATGATGAAGCATGACACCAGGTGGTGTGTGAGACCAGTCCGTCACATTTTGTGAGATGCCTACACTCACAATACAACCATAACTTCACAGTGGTAACTACACTAGGAGCAGCTCTTGTTGTGGTTAACGGTAGTGAGACAGAACCAGTTATTGAAAAAAGCTTTGTGGATCAGGCTCTCTATGATGAAATAAGATTGTGTCCATCATTATATCTAAAGCCACTGGAATTATGAGGATCAAATTATGCAACAAGGTTGACAAAATTATGTGGTAAGAAAGGTTAGTTATATGGGTTAATGAGGCACATTTTTCGATAGTATTGCTTTATTATTGCTTTATTATTTTTACAAATGCTAACACTGGCTGAGCAAAAGTTTCACCTCATAGGTTATGTTATGTTATATTAGCATCACTCACTATAGTGCAATGAATCATACCCGAAGGAAAATCTTGGCGCGTAGATGACTTGAGGCAAGCTACCTAACTAAAGCAGTCATGTTTTAAGGAGTTTTTTAGACTTACCAAGCTCAGTGCATGAACAGATATTTAGGGGAAGTTTGTTCCAATGTAGGGGGACAAGGTAAGAAAAGGAGCTCCTGCATTATCTTGAAGTACGGATGCACAGAATTTGAAGTAAGGCTTTGTCTTTAGATCTCAGTGATATAATCGGACAGTAGTAGCTGAGTCTCCTTTATAGGTAGGATGGACTGTTGCCATTTAGAGATTTATGGGTGACAAAGCATAGCTTAAAGATCACCCGTTTCCTGATTGGCAGCCAATGCAAACAATACAGAATAGGAGAGGAAGGAGAACCAGATGGGCGATTGCAAACTAGTCTGGCTGCAGTATTCTGTACCACCTGCAGTTTAGACAACTGACACTCGTTTTCTGATACCAGTAAAGCGTTTCCATAGTCTAGGCGACTCGTAATCAATGCTTGAACTAAAATTTTCCTAGGGGTTAGTGGAAGCCAAGGAAATGCTTTTCTCAATAAGTTCATAGTAGCAAAGCATGTTTTGCAGACAGTGAAGACATGTTTCTTCACAGACAGTGTGAGGTCTAATTTTACACCAGGATTTTTTACTACTTTTTTTGGGGACAGGGCAGGCCCCAGTTCAGATGGCCATGAGTTCGAAGCCCATAGATGCTGAGCTTTATTGAAAGCAGTATTTCAGTTTCTCTCCGTTTAGTTGCAAGCAACTTGTTGACATTCAAAGAGCTCATACAGTCAGAAAAATGGGATTTAACCCCATTCAAATCCTGACCAAAAGAGATGACCAATTGAGTGTCCTTGGCGTAAGATAATATCTCGAAGCCACATGCTTTGACGATCTGTGTCAAAGGAGCAACATAGATGTTAAATAAGGTGGGACTCCACAAAGAGCCCTGTGGTACCCCTTTGTCAACAAGCATGATGCGAAACTTAAAAGGATTTAAGGAGATCGTTTGGGTACAATCTTTCAAAAAGTCCAGGAACCATTGAAGCACTTTGCCATAGCCCCTAGTGTCATACAGCCTACAAATTAGAATGTCATGGCAGACCACGTTGAAAGCTTCAGACAAATACAGGAGCACAAGCATGACTGGTTTGCCCGCGTCAAGGGACCATCTAATGGAGTCACTGACTGCAACTGACTTGGTTTCCATGCTGTGGAATGCTCTGAATCCCGATTGAGATGGCTCCAGCAGCCTGTGTTCTTCCAGGAATGCTGAAAGCTCCTTGTTTATAATGGACTGTAATATGTTATTCAAAAGAGGAAGTAGCAAGATGGGGTGGTAGTTCGAGGGGTTACCTGGGTCAGCGTTAGATTTCTTTAATATAGGAGTGACATGGGTAGCCTTCCAGGCCATGGAAACTGAGGCTAAGTCCATCGAGAGGTTGACGAGGGACATGATGGAAGGAGCAATAAAGCTGGAAAGACTGACCATAATTCGGGGGGTACAAGTCCTGAGGGGAGACTGATTTGGCTAATTGTAGCCACCTCTGCGTCTGCTTCAAGGTACAGTGTTCAAAGCTCTCCAGATGAGACATAGCCTTAGAGGAAGGCAAAATGAAGTCAGGAGGATCATCTGGCTGTCTTCTGATTACAGGAAAGTTAGCATAAATTATATTGATTGTCTCCTCAAAATATTGCCTAAAAGTCCCATAATTTTTGTGATGCCAGGATGGTACGGCAGCAGACACGTGGTTTGATAAAATCATTGAGTGTTTTAAAGAGTACTTTATTGGAATTGCTTGCTTGCTCAATTTTATAAGTGATGACATTTCTCCGAGCATTTTTAATATTGTTATGGTAACTTTTGAGCATCAGTTTAAGTTCTTCTTTGTCTAAAGCAGATTTTTAAATTGGCTGTAAACCAAGGGCGTTTCTTCTGCTAGAGGTAGCAGGTACCTGTTTAAGGGGGGGGCGATTTGATTGAGGGCCTGGTTGAAAGAACTATGGAAATTAGCCAGAGTGACATTCAAATTAGGGCTACAAGGAAGTTCAAAATGAAGGTAGCCCTTAGCAAAGAAATCCGGAGATACAAGTTTCCATTGTCTAGTGGCCTGCCTAATCTCTTTTACAAATATTGCAGACTCATTTGCCTTGGGGATCTGAAAATTAATCAGGTAGTGATCCGATCAAAGAAGAAATAATGGGGTTTAGACGTGAAATCCAAGAAATTAGTAAAGATCAAATCTAAGGTGTGACCTGCTGAATGAGTGGGCCCCACCACAATCTATTTGAGACCTAGCATCTGCATGTTGGCCAAAAGGGAGGCCACCTCAGTTTTTTGGACATTTTCACCATGGAAATTAAAATCCCCCATGAGTAGAAAGTTATTAAATGCCAGTATATGAGGCGCAATGTGCTCTGTTAGCAAAGATCTAAAATCTTTCTTGGCTCCCGGTGGATGATAAATCAGAGCACCATTCCAAAATTCTGTAGCCGAGAGTGCGATTCTGAAAACAAACAATTCCACCCACTCATCTAGCAGGGTCTCCTTCTGGTCTGGACTCTCTGTACAGTTTGAGTAGCTGGTACTTCTGCGGGAGGGCCAAAGGAATACACACAGTAGCGCGGCAGAGTTCAATCAAGTCTCTGTGAAAAAACACAGGTCAGGAGAAAGGGAAGTTAAATGGTCCCATAATTCCAGCAAATGTTTCGACATGGACCTATCATTGCAATACAGGCTTTTAAAAGTGCGGAAAATGGCCCAGGGTGCAGAGCTGGGGATAGAGTTTAGTTCCTCAGGCCAAGGACCCTCCTAGGTGGTTGCACTCTTGATATTAGCAAGTGGGAAGACCACCATAGGCCAGGTACCAGCTTAACACCCAAAATATAGCAAAGAACTTAAAGGTGACTAGTCAAAGCTTGTGATGGGCCTTCCACAGCGCAGCAACATGTGTCCCTGTGTTTCAACAACTTTTGATCTGTTTAAATCAATTTTTTGGGTAAATTATGCAGCTGATGATGATTTATAAGGAAAATGTGGCAAGTCCATAATGATGCTGAAAACGCCATGACTGCAGAATCACATAATTCCAGTGGCCATAATTATATCCCAGCTTTAATATGAAAATGCATCTGTTTGAACTATTATCTAGGTTTTAATAATGCTGTTTGATTTTCTTAATTTTAATACATACTTTTTCGTCTGACCTGTATTTATCACTTGACATAGTTTCCTTAAGACATGACACGTGTAATTTTTAATTATTTTCAACACATTTGAAAAGTTTCATAAATGGTTTTGCTTTGCATGAATTTCTGTGTCACTATACATCACTCTGGTTAACTGTGTGCTTGCAATCTTATGTGTCTGACGTATAACTGCTCAAGATGACGAACACTCAGTACACAGTGTTGCGTATTCTGGTTAACCCTGTGAACAACATGATTGCATACTATGACTAATTATTCAAGCCATTTTCGCTTACTTACTGAAGTTACTTGCAGGATTAAGAGTTTTGGCTATTACATCATCGGCTGATTTCCTGATAGGAGTCTTTAACTATCATCCACTTTTCTAGCCCACGACTCATTTTACTGAAATTAGTCATTAACTGATAACTACGCTATTCAGTTGAGATCAGCAGAGTTGCTTTCCTTTAGTATATATGGCGTCCTACCAGACCAGGTACTGGCCAATATCTATGCCACACATGGAGAGTAATTTTACACATTTTTATTCCTCTGCGTGTCAGTCAGAACTCAATATTCTAAGCCTGCCTTCAACTCATCCCTTCAATGATTACGTCACAGGCCTATGGTGTACAGTGGAAACCAAAAGTGTTCCAGCGTTCTTTATTTACCAGACACTGCAGTATATATGTTGTATCCTTCTTCCATTCTCAACTTACTGATGCATTTATGAAATATTTGCTTTCTGTGGCACTGCTGTACAGTTATAACCATGGAGCCAGATGTACGACCCTTACAATTTACGAGTCGCAATTTGCATCGTTTTGCGACTCGCAATGTGCGACTCGCAAAATGTAATTTACAACAGTGTCTCAGACACTGTTTGCGATTCCTAATGGGGTCGCAAATTGCATGCCTCATTAATATTTATGAGGCAGGTGCAATTTGCGACCCCATTTGGAATGGCTAGCACTCCCAGGAATGGTGGCCTGCTGGGGTCAGCAGACCACCATATCTGTGACTGCTTTTTAAATAAAGCTGTTTTTTTTTAAGTGCAGCCCGTTTTCCTTAAAGGAAAACAGGCTGCATTTAAAAAGAAAATTAAACGTTTCTGTTTCATTTTTAAGAGTAGGCCGTGGGACCCCTGCCTGCTCTTAAAAAATATTTTCGCACCCATTCACAAAGGGGAAGGGTCCCCTGGAGACCCCTTCCCGTTTGTGAGTGGCTTACCACCTCCTTGAGGTTGGTGGCAAACTGCGAGTGTTTTGCGACCGCAATTGCGGTCGCAAAACAATCATACATTGAAGTGGGAGTTGCTATTAGGAAGGGATGCCCTTGGCACGCCCCTTCCTAATAGTGAGTCGCAAACCCTATTTTTGCCAGTCGGTCAAAGGTTACAGACTCACAAAATAGGGTTTGTACATGGGGCAGACCAATTTTGCGGTCGCAAATGGGCCGATTTCCCATTTGCGACTGCAAAAAACGGTCGTACATCTGGCCCATGGGTCATAACACAATTATTGTCTAAAAACATTGTCTGAATATGTACATGAGACTGGAGTACAAACCATGTCAGTGTAAATGCACTGCCATCTGTAAACCTCTTTTGTATGCAGACTGCTGTTACTGCCATCAATATTGCTTCACGCTCTGCATGCGGCTGGTGGCCATCACTTTAGAATCGGCCGTATATCTTCTGTGTAGTGTGGATTCAAGGCCCCATCTTTGTGAACGTGACCACGCATTTGCAACCTCACATCTGTCTGCGAAACTGCCCAGCAAGCTTAGCCTTTTGGCAATTAAAAAATGTTAATGCCTAGACTGCTGCAGATGTAGCTGGAAAGGTTCCACGTGGAAGCCGCAGTCGCTTACCACCGGTTCGAACTTTTGGGTTTGAAAAATCCCTGCAAAGGAGCAAATAAAGTATATGTGTCTGTCATTCAATGAATGTAAACCCAATCTTTTGTTAATGTTGCCATCCTAAACATTGCCTTGGCTGCGTCATTAGTTGGATCCCAATCACTGCATATTTTATCTGCACCTTTTTACAGATGTCTCGAGTTTGATTGACTCTCTTGCACCGACGAGTGGCGGTTTCAGTGCCAAAATGAGAGAAGAACAACAGTGTGTGCTAGGCCAGCCAGCACCTGTGAATCATACACATACTTCTGCATTGTCTAAAGCAAAGGATAAGAAAGGGAATCTACAATCCACACTCCGTCTGCATTGGATGGCCTGCTTATGGCAGCTTTAACTCAAACACTCCCTTGTTAGTTTAATAAAAAGGAGATAACTATAGAATTAAAGGCTGGCGGGACTTGCAATAGGGAGACCCTCGCACAAGAAAGGATCCCTTATGAGGCTTAAGCTGCATCTTCTACAGTAAGGCTGCTTCCGTGCGGTAAATGTTTGAATATTTGCAATCAGGGGTTCTTTCTATTTTGCTGGATTACATTTTGTCAGAGCCTCGGTTTCCTGTTCTTCTGTGTGAACGTGGGATGCCGTGTATTAATTCTGATTTCCATTAGATTATTCTGATGCTGAGGCAACCTCAATGGTGCTGATTGAAGGGATCGTTGGATGTGACTGAAGGGAGCAGATAAGTAAAACATGGTATTTTACATGCATTGAAATCTGCAAAGCAATTTATTTTACGCCATAACCCGTGCTCCTTTCCTTATGTGGTGTATTTATCAGCACAATATTTTAGTGTTTTATTTCTCCTAGTAGCTAGCTGTTAAATGTTTTATTTCAGTGCCTGAGATTATGAATTATTTTCAGCATACATGTTTCTTCTTTTGTTCAGTAATTTGCCTGGCACTGCCCAAGGATGTTTGTGACTGCAGTGTTGTCTTAAGGATTTCAGGGGCCCGGGGCAAAAAATATTTTGTGGGCCCCTGTTTGGAACAGCTTTAAATGTTATTGCCCATTTTCTGCTAATTCAAGCCCCATGATGGCAAACAAAATTGAATCATATGTTAAAGGTTGAGACAGAGAAATAAAGAAAAATAAAGAAAAGGTTCACTTTCTGGTTCACTTTCTCAGGGGCTCCTTGGAAGGTGGGGCCCGGGGCAATTGCCCACTTTCCCCATGCTTTAAAACGTCTTTGTGTGACTGCCACTGATACAGTTTACTCGATGTTTTCCCTCTAGCTCTGTAGCTGCATTGTCATTGGTAAAATAATGGTGTGTGTGAAGTCAACAAAATAAACCGCATTGGTTCTATTTTTACATCTCTTTGTTAATTAGACAACATTGTGCGGCCTAGGGGTGTGCAAAAGACAGCTAAATCAAGTACCCGTCCTTCCCGAAGAATTCTGCTGGTATATACGATAGTTTAATATATAGATTGTTTAGGAGACCTGTTCTTGTGTGGCTGTGTGATTCATTACACATGCTGCTGATTAAAATTGTCCCTTCAGTGTCGCCGTATTCCTGCCTCTAATGCTTAACTGCAGCCGAAAAGATCAATATTCACGAAGTGTATGCAGTGTGCTCTGGCCAGCTTAGCACCGTGGCACAATGAATGGCTGCATACGGGAGCTCCCAGGGCCCGTGTGTTCCCAGTCACAAAAACTGTCCCTACCGCTTGCTCCCTCCTCCTTCAGTACACAGAACACAACTGATGATGCAAGAAGTGGGCCTATGAGCCACACATATTTTTCTTCCCATCGTGCTGATTCAGAAAGATTTTTTTCCCATGAGTAGTTGTGACGTACTCCTGAGAATCTCGGACTAAGTCAGGAGTAAGTCACATCTACGTACAAAAAATTCTAAATGGGATCCAGAATGATGGGAGTTTAAGCTTGTAGATGCAGTCAGCATGGTGATGGGATAGAACAGGTACGATTGAAGCATATAGAAGAGCTTGACTTACTAAGTGTGATAAAGAGGGTCTAGATAAGAAAGCCAGTTGTGTAATTATGTATTAAATGTGGGTGATCACATCCCTGGCACACCAGCCTGATGGCAGAGCTCGGCCTGATTTACCCATCTCTAAGACATGGTGCAGTGGAAGTTGTGATAGCAACAGTACCTCTCTCTACAGGAGAGGGGGTCTGGGGGGGGGGGGCAGGAGTGGAGCTCTGTGTGAAGGAAAGTTTACAGAAGTACACAGCACATGGACAGAAGTAAAGTCTCTGTATTGCAGTAGTGAGAGGCACCACGAGTGGCAAAAAGCTGCAGAAGGGAACACCTAGTAATAACTGAGAGGACATAATTCATCAGAGATCTAGAAAAGCTCCTGGCCGGTGGTGCGTCCATTCATCAGATGTCAAGCATCAAGGCTGCTGGTGCAGCTAGGAGCAGGCGCTTCATAGACTCCGCACCAGTGGGCTTCTCATGAACATCACGATGCACCACCTCTCTGTAACCAGTAGAGCACAAAACCTATATTTGTAAATAGTGAGGACATTATAGCAGTGCCCCTGGCACCGAATGGATATAGGTAAAACTATAAGACTGACTGACTGCATTTATATAGCATGCAACACCACTTCAGGGCCTCTTGACACAAGTGTAAAATGCAATCTCCAAACAGGTAAGACTCCGGCTTTTTGCTTCGTCTTTGGAGTGTGGGTGCCAGGCTGTCTTCAGATACTGGATTTAGTAACATAGGCACCTGAACTGTGAACTATCACATCCTGTGTGCTCAGATTGTGTTTGGAGACATAAATTAGCCTTGTTTTTGCTGCTGCGTATAAATTGTGTATTATTAAATTGATTTTGTGATGCTGATAAAAAATCACGAGGACATGCACAAATACAGTACCGAAGGAAGGTGGCAGAAAAGCTAAAGGTAAGAACTTCAGCATTCGAGACAAACAAAGAAATTTCATCATGGAGTGGGCAGAGAAGAGTATTTGGCAAAGAAGTGAAAAGCAACAACGCCGCAACGGCAGAGGAGCAAAGGTACAACTAAGGTAAATTCTGTCGAATGTGTGAAGTAAGTAATCCATATATTTTATTGGCGCCTGTGTACAAAAGAAAAGCTTTAGTTCAATACTCACAACAGAAACCAATCATGGGAGTCCACCAATGAGGGACAACCATTAAATGGTGGTGAAATGGGAGCTAGCAGTTTCCCAGACTCGCAGTGCTGCTGCACCTCACAATTTCTAAGGGAGCTGTGGAGCCCTTCCGCAAAGGAGTGGTAAGTAATAAAGTGGCTACTACAAGGAAGAAGGTATCAGATCATTGCTGGCATGTCTACTTCAATCTCTTCTTAAGAAAAAAATGATCAAACAGCATGCAGCAAGTCATTTGAAGGGTCTAAGGCCTCATGGTTTTAAATAGAAAAAGCAGGTCAGACAAGTGAGATTGTATTGTTTAATGAAGGGACGAAGAACACAAATTAAGTTCCACCTCTGATAATGGCAGTGCTTAATTTGAGCCGGTGATTGCCAGTGGGGCCCACCGGCACTCGTTTTTCTTTCTCAGACATTCCTGGAGAGCAACAGAAGGGATTACACGCAAAGGACTAAGAAGGAGGAGAAAGACGGAAAAACCGCCAACAAGGGAGAAAGCAGGAGTCTGTGAGAGTGAGATACAGGGGCAGGGAGCCTCTGGAAGTGGATTAAAGAAGCCTGAGGTGGAGTCTGGACAACGCAGCCTTGGTATTCGGCGCGGGGACATTTAAGAGCACCGGCCGCAGTCTTTTGAGCAGTGTTTTGGGTACCGGCACTGTTTATATTACAAATTAAGTAGGGGTTTTTGGCTTCAATAAAACCTGTGATGCCCGATGAAACATAAAACCTGCAAACAATCCACACTTCCATGAGACAGATGGAATCCAGGGGCATATGTACAAGGGGTTAACGCCTCTTTAGCGGTACTTTATGACGATTTTGCGGCGATATTTGTATCGTCATATTTACAAGCTGTCGCTAACCTCTGTTAGCGGCAGTTTTCCGGCGAAAATGTCCATTTTAAAGATCGCCACTTCTGTTAGCGATAATGACATGCAAGGGAGGCGTTCCCGTGCAAAAACGGCCGCTAACCCCACTTCGCGATATTTACAAGGGAATTCTTGAAGTGTGGAAGACCAAAAAAACTGCCTCTAACTGCAGTTAGAGGCAGTTTTTTAAGACCAGAAAATAGCTGGTCTTAAAAATGGAGATAACCCTTGGGGCCTCATTTCAGCAGGTTTTGGTGCTGGACCGCGCTGCAAGCAATGTTGCTGCGCTGCCCTGCGACAAAACTACAGGGCAGGAATGCGCACCATCAATAAGATAGTGCACATTCCTGGGCCTCAGTCATGAAAAGTGTTGCATTGCTGCGACAAGACAGCGTTGCAACACTTTTCACTATGCCCTTTTTGCGACACCAAGGATGCGCTGGATTCACTGGACAGCGCTCCATGTCGCAAGTAATGACAGATACGTCTGGAATCCTGACGTATCTGTCAGCGCTAAAGTCACGCATTGCTGCAGTTGTGTCACAAGCATGACGCAACTCCAGCAGTGCATGGGGCCAGCCTATCCCTGTGGCACTGCGTCACCCAAGGTACTGACGCAGTGCCGTCCTACAATTGTCACAGTGAAATCTGATGGATTTCACTGTGCCACTCCTATGAGGCCTTGTTGCATGGGAACGCACACCCTGCATACATCGTACCTGATGCAGGTATGATGTGGCACCGGGCTTCACAAGGTCACGCATATTCCTACATGCGTCACTTTGCAAATACGGCGCAACGTGGTGCTAGATTTTGCCTGGTCTGTTCTTGAGGGGTGCCAGAGTGTCGGCGCAGTTGGAGATCCATCGGTGGTCGTTGCGCGCTGCGGTGTCATCGCCTGTAAGTGTTGGCGGAGTGGTGGTGCTGAGGGAGTTGACAAGACGTTCTTCGGTGGCCTTGATCCAGCTGCGAGGGGGGGCGATGATGGCGGTGGTGTACGGTGGGCATGGTGAAGACGTGATGTATACAATGATGGTCGGTCCAGGAGAGTCCGGTGGTGTGGCTGTAGTTGAAGTTCCCGCTGGCAGAGGAGATGTGCTTGACCGTGTATCCTGCTATGTGGCTTACTGCGGTGACTAGCTGCTTGAGTCTGATGTTGGGGAGCTACCCCAGGGGGGGTGGTGTTCTGGTCACTGGGGTTGTCCAGGTGCAACTTGAGTTCACCGAGTAGGATGTCGTCGGTGGATGGGAGAGCCTATTTATTTATTTATTTAAATATTTATATAGCGCACTACTAACCGAGGGCGTCTAGACGCTTGCAGAATAGGCACGCAGAACACACTGAGATGTTAGACTTCCAGTCCTTGGGCCGATTTACAGAGTAAAGAGTCAAGTCTTAAGTCCCTTCCTAAAGGACAATAGATCAGAAGCATTCTTTAAATAGAATGGTAGCTTATTCCACCATCTTGTGGTGATGCTAAAGAAACCTTTGCCACCCCATCTCTGGAGACGGAAGGTAGGCTCTGTCACCAGCTTCAATGAGGTCGATTGAAGTGTGCGTGCAGGGGTATGCCATTTGAAGCGCTTTATCAGGTAACTAGGGCCTGAATTTTGTAATGCCTTAAAGGCAATACATAAGGCTTTAAACCTGATGCGCTTCTCCATTGGTAACCAGTGCAGAGAGTTGAGAGCATGTTTAGCTGACGAGTATTTGTCTAATCCAAAGAGCAATCTCGCAGCGCAGTTCTGGAGTACCTGTAGCTTTGCCACTACCGATTTGTTTACTCCGACCAGTAGCCCATTGCAGTAGTCGAGTTTTGATAACACCAAGGCTGACACCACAGTTTTCTGCAAATTCGTCGGTATAAATGGGAGCACTTTCCTTAGAATTTTCATAGTGTAATAAATGGATGCAGTAAACATTTTTACATGCTAGGAAAAAGATAGGGTGGAATCCATAGTGACTCCAAGGTTTTTGGCCTTGGTGACTGGGTCGGGAACAGTCCCCAAATCAGATGGCCACCAGTCTGAGGACCAGAATGTTGTATCCTTGCCAAAAAGTAGAACCTCTGTTTTATTTGAGTTCAACTTAAGGCAGTTTTCAGCCATCCATTCGCTGACACCTCTCATGCACTCCTTAAAATTGAGAGCTGTATCATGATTTTTGCTCAAGATCGATATGATAATCTGCGTGTCGTCTGCGTATGATACCAGTTCGAAACCGTGGGTTTTGATCATACGAGCCAAGGGAGCAACATAAATGTTGAAAAGGGTGGGGCTCAAGGATGAGCCCTGGGGCACCCCATACGGGAGCCTGAAACATTTTGATTTAAATCCTCCTACCTCAACAAATTGTTCCCGACCATGCAAGAATGATTTAAGGAGTACGAGGGCTGGGCCACCTACTCCTGCCTCTCGAAGCCGGTCTATTGAAGTGCTGTGGTCTACCGTGTCAAAGGCAGCTGACAGATCTAACAGTATCAGGGCTGCCGATCCTCCTTTGTCAACTGCCTGTCTAATTTCCTCAGTAGCGGTAATCAAGGCCAGTTCGGTACTATGTTGGGCTCTAAAACCATACTGGGTGGGATCCAGGACCTGATTTTTCTCAATAAAAGTGACTAATTCCTGATTCATATGTTTTTCAAGAATCTTAGCTGGTAGAGGTAGGCGGGGGTGCAATGAGCTCTACAATGGTATCGGAGAATGGGGGTCCATGGCCCGGGGGGCCTGCAGATGAGGGTGCCGCAGAGGATGGGGTTGGGGTTCGTCTGAATCTGGAAGTTGAGGTGTTCCATGGTCACCGTTGGGTCATTAGAGTGCGTGGTTAGTGGGAGTGTGCTTCTGTAGGTGATGGCAATGCCTCCTCCTGGACAGTCGGGGTGGTCCTTGCGGGTGATTTAGTAGCCGTCAGTGATGGTGATCGCGATGTCTGGTCCGGAGCAGCGGTTGGTCCTGGCAGGCGCTGTGGCGTCCAGGGTTGATGGCGAGGAGGGTGCTGGCGTCGTATCAGTGGAGTGTCCGAGAGGAAGGGTCCTTGGTGCTGAGCGCGGTCCAGGGGCAGACGGATGCAGACGGGCTTGCCTGTGGCTTGCCTTTGGCAAGGGAGATGTCCATTACAACGCAGGCATTACATCATAAGCTTTTACAATGCAACTCCAACAACGCAGGTGCCTTTACATGGCATTCCATTACAACGCATTGTGAGGTCAGTAATGGGGTATTTTTAAGTTTTAGGGTGGGTATGGGTTTCGGGTGTCGGAGATGAAATTTGGGATGTGTTATGGGGTAAAATCTGAAAATTGGGGTGTGTTTTGGGGTCAATTATGAAATTTGGGGTGTGCATTTGGGTCAAATATGATTTTTAGGGTGTGTTTTGGGGGCTCAAAGATGAATTTTAGGGTTCAGGGTGTACTTTGGGGTGCAAGGGTTAGTTTTAGGGTTGCACTCACTGAAGTGGGAATAGTAATATTTACATCTCTGCTATCCAACACCTTCCCTACTGTTGCAATATGCTTAGTATTGGTATGCATTGTAATGGAATGCGATGTAATGGTATGCGTCGTAGCTTCATATATGCCTTTGGCACACCAGTGGTACGCCGCTGCACATTGCCGCACAGCAGCCGCCATTGAGAAGTACTGCGGGGGGGACTGGACAGCTGGGAGGTGGGAAACACCGGAAAGGACACTGGATGGGGCGTGGACGCGGGGGGTGTGTGTGTGTGAGTGGGTGTTGTGAATATTAAAATGAGAGAAATCTTACCTTGAGGCCTGGTACCGTGTCTTCGTTGCTCCTGCTCTCCTGAGTCTGCTTCCAGGAACAGGAAGTAGGCAGCCAGGCTCCCTCCCCTAAGCCAATCACAACGCTGCAATGCGGCATTGGGATTGGTCATTAGCGCTGGGACGAGGCGTTCATGCAGGGGCTGGAGGGGTGGGCATGTTCTCCATCAGGCTGTAATGCAGCCTGCATTGCGAACAGGACAGTGTGCATGGCTGCTTTGGGCGGCCTGAGCGGGCCGACCAAACAGCCATTGCACACTTGAGTGGGCATGCCACTCCGCCCCTGCCCTGCTCCATGAGTGGAGCAGCCCTACCCCCCCTCCCGCCCGCAAAGGAAACATGGCACGATTACATCAGGAAGTTATCATCATGTGATGATTGTTCCTCTTCTTGCACTGCTTGAAAGCAGTGGGGAGATGCTCTTCCGCCATAGCGGATGAGCCGCCACTGGGGGTGCGTCATCTAAAGGTGCTAGGCCTGGGCGACTTGACCACCGGGCCTCCTCCGCTACGCGCCCCACCTTCTCCTTACCTGGACATTGACACTGTAAATATCACGAAGTGGGGTTAGCGGCCGTTTTTGCACGGGAACGCCTCCCTTGCATGTCATTATCGCCAACGGAAGTGGCGATCTTTAAAATGGACGTTTTCGCCGGAAAACTGCCGCTAACAGAGGTTAGCGACAGCTTGTACATACGGCGATAAAAATATCGTCGCAAAACCATCGGAAAAGTGCAGCTAAAGCGGCGTTAACTCCTTGTACATATGCCCCAGTGTGTTTTAGAACTGTGTGCACTGTAATACTGCTGATCATTGCTATAGCTCTACTCTGACCCTAAAATTCTATTGGTAAAATTGGTTTCACTCATAGTAGATGGTGCAACAAATGAACCAATGGCATGAGAGTTAAATGTTATATAAAGGCTGCACTGTGTATTTACACTACCAATATATATAACAAACTATATGCCTATGAGAAGCGTCGTGCTCTAGCTGAACTACAGCTTAAAGACAATGCAGTAACACAATTCAAGGAAAGATGCCTTGTTCTGTATTAAAACCTCTTTTTATACATTAACGAAATTAATGAATCACTCCTAAAGTCTGCCTTGTAAGCCCACAAGGCAGAGCACATACTATATAAAGTATGGCACACTATGGAGTCGATTCACAGAACTAATCTGAGATAAAATCCTAAACTTACTACTTTTGGTATTCACAGAAGGCATTGAGTAGTAGTAAAGTTAGGACTCCTAACTTTACTACTACTAAATGCCTTCTGTGAATACCAAAAGTAGTAAGTTTAGGATTTTATCTCAGATTAGTTCTGTGAATCGGCCCTATATATTTAAAAAGTGTGCCCTTACATTGTGTGAAGGCCTGGTAGTAATTTCACTGAGTAAGTTTAGCTACATTTCTACAGGACAAATCTAGGTGTTATTGAGCTATTTAATTATGCAGCTCCACGTGGGAAAATGCTGCAAAAGTCATTCAAAGTTATTTTCAAAATCAGATTTATTGTTCAATCAATCAGCATTTGTATAGCACTGCAATCACCCCGAGGGTATCCAGGCGCTTGTTGAAATCAGATGTTTAATAAGGTGAATGGACAACTAACTTTATAAATTATATGTTATGCTATCTAAGCCAGCACTGGCCTAAAAGCAGTTCTGCCGCTCAACAAACCTTCAGGTGGAAGACACATTCTTGGCTAGGAGAGTTAATGGCCAGGATCGGAAGACATTTGTCTACCCCTGAGCCTAGGATGGATAGGGTGGTGTTAGCTATCCGCTGTTTACCAAGTATTGGCTGTCTGTGAGTTCACAAGAACAGCAGCAATAACAAAGGGCAACTTTTGACTTGGAAATACCAGGGATGTACTCTTCTACTCATTTAGACGACAACTAGGCTCCAGTCCCAGGGGGTAGAGAACTCATCTGAATTAAGTGGCTAAAGAGCTGAAGACAGGCCTGCCTGGTGGCAGAAGGGAGTTGCCGTATTGAAATGGGCTCCTGGGTAATTTTACAGTTGACAAAGAGGAAATGATGCAAAAGGAGGCGCTAAAGGAGGCGGGGTTTGAGAAAATAGTTAGAATTGAGTGGCAGAATAGCTTCATTCACTTTGCAGTGCACAGAATAAATCCGGCACCACCTCCTCAGAACATTCCTGGAACTGGGAGGACTCCATTGGAAGGAGACCCTGCTGGAAGAATACTCCTGACTTCTGTCGGAATAACACGACTAACTAAAGGACTCACATACTCTTGACTCCTGCTGGCACCAAAGAACAGTAACTGCTCATCAATTGTCAAGTGGTTGGCTTCCTGTTTGCCTGCTTCAGGAACACACAAAAGTAGAAGTTCTCCTGACTCCAATAGGGAGCAGATGACCACAGAGAGCTGGACCCTGCAAGAGACCTGGCTGGAGAGCAACCTTGTGCTTGGAACCCTGCCCCGAGGAGCTAGGGTAAGAAGGACTCATCAGAAGAACTTTCCAAGCATTTGGAGAAGAGTGGGATTTAGGATGTTATTTAGAGTTTGGCGGATGGGATATTCCGTCACACATGTAGTGAATGTCCTGTCTGCTATATTACAAGTGCAGTATAACCTATCACATTTCATCACATTTTGATGGAGCATCCTATCTTCCAAATCTGAATAAGGCCCAAAGCCTTAAGGCAAAACCATGGAACAGGATGAGGTGGAAAATATATTTGATGGTGAAACACCTTTGGGGGTCAAGAAATCCAGCTTTGTTGTGTTCGGACCTTTTGGCACCGAAACAAATGGCTTCAGTGGGAGTTTGACCATGATGCACCTGACTTCATGGGACCCTTTCCAGCCACAGCTTTAGACCTTGCCCTGCATGAAACATTTGGCTTCCTTTTCAGGGACTAAGTCTGAAGGTAAACGTTTTGAACAAGAATGACCTACTTGATAAAGGTGACCTCCACTCCATCGCAGTCACACTGATATCACGCCTAGGTTCTGGTCACTGTTCAATGGCTCTTTAAATTTTCTACCTTTTCCCCTTATCCTATTTCAACGATCCTGGTGTATTTTTGTCCATTAGAAATTGTTAGTAATTTTGAAATGTATTGTGTTGTTTACTTTAAAATTGTTGGTATTGTCTAAATTTAACACACATTTCGCTGGTAATTGCCCGATATCTTCTCCTCGAAACCTAGGGTTGAGCAGAGATTTTCTCAGAACCGTGTATTGGCCTAACCAGATTATGTTTATTAAGTTGGCAGATGTAACCCCTACCGAATTAATATCCCATTTTCTGACAGCGATAAAAATAGAATAGGAAAGAGTACCTTTAGCAGTGACTGTGAGGAAGCTGACTCTCTGTTTTAAAGACTAACATTGTATACAAAATGCCTTTTAGAATTTATCGTTTATTATTAAAGCAAGAAAGACATATTTAAAAATAAGTTCTTAACAAGCAGGATTAGCAGCCCAACAAGGATGAAAAAAGTTGTGACGGCAGAGGCAATGGCCCTGCAGAATTATTCACTTTTGTTTCTCAAAAGGGACCACTACTTTATTTTCTCCATTTTGCCTTGTTTGCGATATAATCTCTCACAGGTAGCTGCAACTCTTTTTGGGTGATTTTCACATAACAAACATTAAAAAAATACTCTTGACACTATGGAAAGAGTCAGTGCTCATGCACATTTGAACTGCCAGAATAAAAAAGAGAAGTTTTAGAGAATGGCATTGCATGTTTGATTTCATAATACTTTTCGAATGAGCGTTATATAAATCTGTAAGTGACAGCCAGATAATTTGCATGTGGAAGATGTTAATCCTTGAAGATGCCCTACCTAGCCTCAATCAAATTTGGTTTTCTAACCGGGATGGGAACACTTCAGCTACTTAAATCAAATTAGACTTCTTCTATTCACTCCATAGACTCCTTTTAGAGGACCTTTCTGGGAAAGGTACTTGAAAGGTACTTGAAAGGTACTTGAAAGGTAGGCAGCACAATCGTCTACACTGCAGTGAATACCATTAGGGGATTACAGGCATTCGAGACAGTTCAGGTTCATAGCAGCCTTTAGATCTGTCTCTAAAAATTGCTAGATTTTTTAATATGGTCTGGTACTGCCTAATACCCTCTCCCCTCCATAGGACATATACCCTTGGTGAAATGAGGGACCCTCCCCACTCCCCTGGGAGGCTCACCGACCCTCACTTTCCACCAAGGCAAAACAATGCAAACACCACAACTGTTTGGATTAGGGGTCGTAGTAACCCCGGCCGTATTTTATTACATAAAATCTTAAAACATTAATAATCATTTTTATTTACATTATGTACAATACGCAGAAAGTCTAATACATTGATAGGTACACGGTGTCAATTGGCTAACCTTAACATGTTTCTAATACAGAGCCAATCCTATCATAATCTAAGTGATGAAGATATTAACTTTCTGCGTATCCCTGTTAGAGCCTACGGCAAGGTCAATGACTGGCGTTCCCAGATCCTGATCCAGCTAGGTCCACACCTCCTTACCGGCGTGACCTTGCGTAGGGGCCCAACTTACCGGATGGATACCTCCCCGGGCCCCCCTACACCCTCAAATGTTAAACTCCATAAAAGGGGCACGGCAATTATGCCTCCTTGCGCCCTTGAGCGCATGCGCGTGCGGGGATTGGCCAACCAGCCTACTGGAAGCAAGACTTCCCTTCCCCCCGCACCCCTCCAACCTACCGGCTGTAACTGCCCCTGGAGTTCCATGAGAGACCCCCTGTCTCCCCCTCTGGCGTCCCCATTTTACAATGGTGATGCCCGCTAAGGACCGAAAACTATGCTCACCAATCATGACCTTACCGCCTGACCAAGGAAAAACGCATAAAATACGACAAAATTAGTTATCTTGAAATTAGCTGTTCAATTAAGAAAACGCAACTCTTTATTATAAACATTAAGAAACAACATCAAACTATCATATTAATTTACATTACTCCTCCTGTAAACGGAAAAACATACTTATTAAACCATAACATCTGCCTTAGGGGATGGTGGGTGGGTGAAAAAACTTCATTGGGGCCTCAGCCTGAGGCCCTGTCCCTTCGTGTCCTGTCGGCAGGCTGGGGAGCGGTGAACAGAGACTGTTCGCTCCGCTACCCAGCCTTTTAACTCTTTGGTGCCAGGCAAGTCGGTTCAGACCAGCTTGCCCGACGTTGTTCCAACGCGCGAACCGGAAGCATTTGAAGTGCTTCCGGTTCACGCCCGGCTAGACCAATCAGGCGGATGTTGACAGGGGGAGGCAGGCCTTCCCCCGCACCCCTCCAACCTACCGGCTGTAACTGCCCCTGGAGTTCCATGAGAGACCCTCTGTCTCCCCCTCCGGCGTCCCCATTTTACAATGGTGATGCCCGCTAAGGACCGAAAACTATGCTCACCAATAATGACCTTACCGCCACAGGCCAGTATAGTTGCCCGACTATCTGGCCTCCCCCCTCTACCTACTAGAAGGTCATGTCCTGCTCCTTGCTCCCTCTAACCATGCCATTATGTTCTCCATGAATATCTGATTGCCCTGACTTGAGAGATGCACCCCATCCCGCAGGAAAAACTGTTCCCCTCGGATGTACCCATGACCTATAGATCTTAGTTTCGGGGTTCTGAATAACTTTTCCATTTTCTTGTTACTCCGTTTAACCGAATTATTTAAAGCCCATACTGACTCACCCCCTCTCCACTCTAATCTGGGAATCATAGCTGACCACACTATCATTGACTCGGGGCATCTCTTTGCCAACCACCCTACCTCAGTCAGCAGCGCTTCAATTACGCCCCTCCGCCCCAGGTGCACCAGGTCATTACCCCCTAGATGTAAGATCCAAACCGCAGGAGGCCCCCCACATTTCTCCAGGGCGCGTGCCACCAGGGCCCTAAACTGGCTTAGTCGCAGACCCCCTGCCCGTGAAATGAGAGTTTAGCGCCTGCCTTGTGTGCCCTGGCCTCATAGGAACCTGCAACAAAAAACTGTTTTAACCTCCTTACGTATGAGTGGCCGATATTCCACACCTCCTGTTCCCTGAGGTCCCAGGCGTGCACCTGGTCTGTAACGTGTGCTGCTTGATGATGACCCACTGATTGTTGTCTTCCTGCCTGACAGGATGTTGCCGCCTTTGTTGGACGGTGGACCGATGCAGGCTTCCCCCCCGTGTCACAGGATGTAGAAACTGCAAGAACCATAAAAGAAAACCAACCGTCAGTGCGTTATTTTGACACTTCTATAGCATGTGTAGGCGCACATAGCCTTTATAACAATTTGAGGAGCATCTCCCGATCCTTTGCACCTCACTCCCGGAGAATCCCCTGGCCACTGCCTCGGTGGCGGCCCCTAACCTGAAAGAGTGGGTCCCAAAGCTGCCCGGGTCTAAACCGGCCTTCTGCATGGCTAGGCCCAAGACCCTTTTGAACTGGAAAAGAGTGAGGGGAGTCCCATCTGCGTGTACCAGTAGTGGTCCCCCCGCACCCCCTGGACGTTGCGCCAGATATTTCTCCAGGCTGGCAATGGGGCAGCAAGTACTCCCTTCAGCCCTACGCAATACCACTCCTTCACCCCCTGCCTTCCTGATCAGTTTTGGACCTAGGTATAGATATCAATAGGGAGTCACCCTGAAGCAGCACGTGGGCCAATTGGAGCCCCCCCCTGCCAATCTGTTTTGTTTTTAGCTACCAATTCCCCTATCCTAAAAGCGACATAGAACGGTAGACAGAAAGCTGTCTGGAACAAAAGTGTTTCCCCAGCTGAAGTGCACAACTGATGTAAAGCATCCACCAGCGTGGCCAATGTCTGAATACCTATTGGTCTCCTTCCGTCAGGCTGTCCCCCCTGTAGGCGTTGCCACCCTCTTAAGGCTTTCCGCACTATGAAAGTGCTAGTGGGATCCCTTTTTTCTCTAGTTTTAGCAAAGAAGGAAATGGCTGCCATATGCCGCCTTGCCGATGCTACTGAGCGCCCCTCATCTCTCATGGCCCTCAATAAGAAATGACAGACTCAGTGTCGTGCCATTTTTCTGGCCAATTGTCCCCCAAAAAATAGCAGTAAGCCCCAAACGCCCCTTCGTATGCCCTCCTGGTCCTGGGTGCTAGGCTAGCTGCCACGAGGTCCGATAACTGCAGGCACCAAGTTGCCAAAGCTGTTCTGGGAAAGGCGTTGGGCTCTCCGCCGCCTCTGGGTGATGAGACCTGAATACCCGCATCTTAAAGCAAGAGAGAGCATCAGCAGCATGGTTTAAGACTCCTGGCACATGTTTGGCTCTAAACAGTAAGTTCATTCTCATGCACAACAGTATTATCTCCTTCAGTAAACGCAGGATCATTTTACATTTTGCATTTTGATTATTTATGCATTCCACCACAGCCATGTTATCGGACCAGAAAACCTCAGTTGTTCCGGCCAGACTGTCAATGTGACCAGGATGGGGAAAAGCTCCAGGAAGCTTATGTTTGTTGTAAGCCCAATGTCCACCCACCATGCTGGCCAGCGTTGTGCAACCCATGCTGTACCTAGAATGGCACCAAAACCCTCGCTACCTGCTGAGTCGGTCATCAGACCCATCTCCGGGCTGGATCTGGGAGCAGCGGGCCACACAACCCTACCGTTGAAATCTCGCAGAAATGCTTGCCAGATCCCCATGTCCTGCTTGACCTCACTGGACAGTCTGGTGTGATGGTGCTTCTCCCTGAGTCCTGACATGGCCTGTGGGATGGTGCGCGAGAAAGGTCGTGCCATAGGAATTATTCTCAAAGCAAAATTCAATTGACCTACAACCTGTTGTAACTGATGAAGCGTAACCTTATCTTTTCCCAAGCACTGCTGCAAAGCAGCCTTGAAAACCGCTATTTTTGCCTGCGGTAGACGTGGCACTCCCTGCACTGAATCCAACTCAATCCCTAGGAACTCAATTTCCGTGCTTGGTCCCACAGTCTTGCCTTGTGCCAAAGGCACGTCCAAGTCTCGCATGAGTGCACAGAACTTCCGCAATGCCCCCCGCACTCCTGTGAATCCGGGGCCCCCAAGAAGAGGAAGTCATCCAGGTAATGCAGTACCCACTGGTGCCCCGTTGCTCTCTGAAAAACCCATTCCAAAAAGGAGCTGAATTTCTCAAAGTATGCGCAAGACACTGAACAACCCATAGGCATACATTTGTCTACGTAATACTTCCCCTTGAATTGAAAGCCCAGTAGGTGAAAATCAAGTGGGTGCACTGGCAATAGGCGGAAAGCTGACTCAATATCTGATTTTGCCAACCAAGCGCCACGCCCCAAACCTTTGAGTATCTCAACTGCCTGATCAAAAGAAGCGTACTTAACACTGCATAAATCGTCGTCAATGGCGTCATTTAGTGACACACCTCTGGGGGCCGAAAGATTATGAATCAATCGGAATTCCCCTTGCTCTTTTTTGGGCACTACCCCCAATGGGGAGCAGACAAAATCCTGCATTGGGGGGGCCTCAGATGGGTCAGCTACTCTGCCCAACCAAACTTCTTTCTCAATTTTAGCAGCCGCCACCACTTCATTAGTCCTGACTGATAACTGATTTTTGCAGTGTGACACCCCTACATACCCAGGCGCGGGGATCCTGAAACCATCCCTGAAACCTTCTAACAGAATTCTCGCAGACTTGGGGCAGCTGTAACTGTTCAGCCATGGTATCAAAGTGCTGGTTATAATGGGAGATCTGGCCTTACTGAGAGACATACTCTCAGTCATGTTTTTTGCCTCCTTTGTCCTTTGTTTTCTTAAAACACTTTGACTCTGGATGTGAAGAGTTCCCGCAGAAAGAACATGTGTGCTTGAATTTACATGTGCCCACCGCTCTATTACACGAGCGCCTGTTAAAGTCCCAGCACGCCCCCTTACTTTTACTTCCGCCCCCTGAGCCACTTGGGTGGCCTGGGCGAAAGGGCTGACTCCTGTAAGTGTCCTGTGCCGGACCCCGGGTGGCGTCCTGTGGACCCCCTCTCGAATGCGTCAGGCATATGATCATATCTATCTGATTCCAGAGCCGGGTCCGATGCCTTAACTCTTCTAAAATCCTTGTCATAATCTTTCCACCCACTGCCACCATAAGTATCATGCGCACAAGCTATCCTATTTTGATTACAGGCCATTTCTGGAGCCAGGCCTGGGAAACGCTCGCCCATTATGGATGTGAATACCGTGAAACCCTTGATCCAATTTACCAATGTTTCCTCAACCCTAAACTTCAACAGCATGCTCGCCCACTCTCTTGGGCGTGTCCATTCTTTATTCTTTTTGGCCTCCTCCCTCTTTGACTCATCCAGCAACAGGGAAAACATATTCACATAGGAGCCCTTCCAAATGTTTTCTTTAGTCTCCTGAGACACATGTCGGCCTAGATGCTCCCTACCGGAGCGGATTTCACCTAAACCCAAAGGTGGCAATGTTTGTGGTATACCTGTTGGTGGTGCTGCCGTTGGCTTCGCCGCTCCTGCATCCGTTGGTGGGGTGACCATGGCGGGGACTCCGTTGTTTGTCCCCGTGTTCGCCCCCGTCGCGCCCACTGCTGGTACAGTTAAACCACCTATGGGCTGAACCCCATCTAACTGTGACATTATCTGTCTGGCCTTTTCCAGTGCATCCTTCCCACTACCTGACACCCCTGCTGCTGGGGACCAGTTGCCCACCTTACCCAGCCAAGGAAGCATCGCTGCTAGACTAGCTACTAAATCAGGCTGGACTGGCGTGCTCCCAGATGGGCCCCCAGTCATAGGGACCAGCGGGGCCTGTGAGGTACCCCCCATCGCTCCTGACTGCCCGCCACTGAGGATAGGGACACACAGTGTGCTTGGTTGACCTCCCGCCGGAATTCCTGCCCCCTCGCTGCTGGGTAGACCACCCCCAACACCTGCATTAGGCTGGCTGTTGGTATGTGGGACAAATAGGGGCTCTACAGTCCTGGGTACCCCCTCTTCTGGAATTGGCGCTGTGGCACCCTCTGTCCCTTCCCCCTCACTAGGTCGTGGTGCCCCACCTTTCCTAGTTCTAGTCCTTTTAGGTACTGAGGGAAAAGCTGTCTTAGGGGCAACCCCCAAATGTCTGGGCCTGTCCCCTGTCCCCTCCTGGCCCTCAACCCTGTCTGTCAGAGCTGCTAATGCCTGCCCCATTTCATCCACCTTTTTCACCATGGAGTCCACCGCCCCCATTTTCCTCATCATTGTAGCCATAAAAATATCCATCCGTAAACGCTGCTCATCCCGCTTCACCTTCAGGGCCATTGTTGTAGGCAAAACCAAATGTACCGACACACAGTTAATCCTGTCATGCAATAGCTGGCAGCAAGACCCTTATAAATGCAGTGCACCAAATTAATGCTGGTTGCAACAGGGCACAAAACCACCCTTTAGATGACAACCACCCACCAAAAGGCACACGCACCAAAACACTCCCGTGACCAGGTCTGAGCCACTGCCCAAACCCTTACCTTGTAGTAGTAGCACCCACCAGCTGGCCACCGCACCCACGCAACCAGAGCCACACCGACCAGCTAGTCCAGAGGGTCAGGTGAGTAAACTCGAACTCGCGTGGCTCCCAGAAGCGATGGAAAATGCAGGCCTGCCGGTGTTGCCTTAGTTGGATGGTTCTGAGTGACCTGTTGCCTGTGATGGCGCCAAATTCCTGTTGACCGGTGCGTGCCTGTTGGTTTTCCACTGCAGGGGAGTAAACAATCAAGAAAAAAAGGAGGGGGGTGAAACCTCCCGATTTTGCCTCTTCCTTGTCGTGCTACTTGACAATTCTGGCACTTAATACAAAAGCCCCCCCACACGCGCTCTTCCTGCTGCTGTCCTTTTGCAGTCAAGCGTGCCACTGATCTTGCCCAAAAAACGCTTTTCCGAAAACACGCGCTGTAAGCGCTTGTATGCCCCGCTTAAATGATATTGCCACTGATATTGCCACAGACAAAAAATGAGCTGCCGCAAACCGCGCTATAAGCGCTTATATGCCCCGATTACATGTGAAAACAACTGCTGCTCGTTAATGTTGCCAAACTGCCTTTGCCCAAACAACTGGCCCGTAATTAACCGGAGCCCCGATCACGCCACAAAATTAACTGCCGCGCCCCCGGCCGCGCTCTACCTGCTTCCGACTGCGTGTGCCAAGCTGCTGACACACTCCCAGTCGCTCGCAAGACCGCCGCGCTGCTCCGCCGTGAAAAAACAGCTGATCCGCCGCCGACAGACTCGCAGGTGCTTGCCGTCCCCAATGCGCCTCTCGGAGCTGCCTTCCCGTCGTCCAACCTGCAGGGAGACAAGAAAAGAAAAGCACCACGCTCTCCTCGCCGTCGCGATTTACCTGCAAAACAAAAAGGGAAAAATGAAAAAACTTTGTTGGGGCCTCGGCCTGAGGCCCTGTCCCTTCGTGTCCTGTCGGCAGGCTGGGGAGCGGTGAACAGAGACTGTTCGCTCCACTCCCCAGCCTTTTAACTCTTTGGTGCCAGGCAAGCCGGTTCAGACCAGCTTGCCCGACGTTGTTCCAACGCGCGAACCGGAAGCACTGTAGTATGGATATGTGCAATAAAATACAGACGAAGTGAAAAGAAGTAAAGTTGAGTTTATTCCATACATAGGACCCATGACCTCCAGCCACAGCAGCAGAACATTCAATGGCCCAGAGGTTCCAATACATTAGAACACCTAAAGAATCTACATTCCAATTATGACCTAATAACTTAAAGAAATACACATATTTATTTACAATACATTACCACACATTACACCCCCCCTTCCTTTAATAAACAGAAAATGAATTAATAATACACGTAATCTCTGGAATGAATGGGAGCTGATCTTACTCTTGAGCTACATCTTATTAGGTTGTCTCCATCACCTCCAGAAGTAACATTAAAACGTGCAGTATGATTTATGATGGTATTTCTGTCACCTCTGTCCAAATTAGTACTAGAAGAACTTACCACACTAGTTTGCAAATTTTCATAGCAAGCTGAATTAGTCAAAGTATCAAGGTCGAACCAATCACTTCTTTCCTTCTCCTTTGTAGAACTAACTCTTTGTAAAATTATCTTAGCTTGTTCTCCGGTCACCTTAACTAAAGCATTTCTATTCCACCATCCCTTATTCTGTAATAAAACAGCCATCCTAGTTATTTTCAAAACCTTTACTGGTTCTGAAAACTTCGACAGTCCTTTACTGATCCTAATAGGTTTTTTGATTAAAACCCAATCACCCATATTAAGAACACCTTCTTCCACATGCATTCTTCTGTCATATTTACGTTTATACATATCTTGTTTTCCTTTGACATGTTCCCGTACACTTTGTAAATCAATATTATGAGATATCTCAACCTTATCCAATAACCATGTTGGACTAAGAACTGAAATAGGTTTTCTCCCTCTTAACAAAACAAAAGGAGCAACATTAGTAGTGCTCTGTGGAGTGATATTATAATTCCAAACCTTAAAATGTAGATATTCAGCTACATCCAAGTTATTGGCCACTGCTGTCTGAACACCATCTTTTATCAAGCGATTAGCCCTTTCTACTAGACCATTTGAAGCTGGGCTATACAATGGTGCAAGAATATGTTTGACATCATGTTTATCCAAAAATTTAGAGAACTCATCAGAAATAAAATTAGACCCATTGTCAGTAACAATTTCCTTCACCCTTCCTTCAATACAAAATAAATGCTTCAAAAATGAAACTACAGAAGCTGAGTCCGCACTTTTGACAAAAGAAAAGTACAACCACTTTGAAAAGTAGTCAATAGCAACTATAAGAAATCTTTAAAAATATTGAACGGACCAGTGAAATCAAGGCCTATTTTTTCACATGCATTATTTGGCCAACTCACAGGACATAAAGGAACTGTGGTTGTCTTCCAATGTTTGTCAGAACATAGACATTCAGTACACGTTTCCACAAATCTTTTAACTTGGCCATCGATACCAGGCCACCAATATATTTGTTTAATTTTCTTTGCGGTTGCAGTAATACCCAAATGTCCCTCATGAGCCAAAGAAATAATCTTTGGTCTAAGACTCACGGGTGGAACAAACAAATCTTGCCTAACTAAAATGTCATTAACTAAGGATAACTCTGAAGCTACTTGGGAAAAAATTCTAACATCTGTAGACATACTTCTGTTACACGGCCAACCCTCAATGAGAAACTTTTTACTTGAATCATACAATCATCTTTATCACAACTTTCAATCCATTCCCTTTCCGAAATTTTGAATTGTTCATTTATATCATTAACCGTAAAAACATATTCCAAATCCGTTTCCTCATGACTGTTAACACAATCACCTTCAACAGGTAATCGTGATAAACAATCTGCTCTGACATTTTTACCTCCTGGAATATATTTTATGTCAAAATTAAATTCTTGTAGTCTTGCTAACAACCTAATGAGTCGAGACGAAGCCTTATTGGAACAACTATCCCCTAACATATATATCAAAGGCTTATGATCGGTATGCAATTGAAATCTTGTTCCCCAAATGTACATTTTGAATTTCTCGGAAGCCGAAGAACACGCAAGTGCTTCACGCTCAATAGTACTATAATTCCTTTCAGCATCATTAAGAGTGCGTGACGCAAACGCAACAGTGCACTCCTGACCATCTATGATTTGGCTTAATACTGAGCCAAGACCTTTGGCACTCGCATCCACTGTGATAATACACTTCTCGCCATAAGTAAAGGGTTTAATAGCTGAAGCAGTTGTAATTAATTATTTGACCAAAATAAAAGCACTCTGACATTCATCAGACCATACATACTTGGCATTTAAAAAAAAAAGATTTCTCAATGGTTGAACAATGACAGCATATCCCTGAACAAATCTTGCATAATATTCACTTAAACCCAGAAAGGCTCTAAGTGAATCCTTGTCAGTAGGAATAGGTGCATCATTAATACCCTTCAATAACGAAACCTTAGGTTTAGTGCCTTCTTTAGAAATATTATGCCCCAAATAATTGACTTCTTGAGAAACAAACTTGCATTTGTCAATATTGATAGTCATACCTTGAGAACCCAATTTACTCAGAACCTTCTCTAACAAGGTTATGTGTTGATCTAAACTCTCAGTGTGAATTAAAATATCATCCTGGAAAGCCTGTATGCCCTTTTCCTCTCCAAACATTTTATCCATTTGTCTTTGAAAAACACTAGCAGCGGATGCCAAACCAAATTGCATTTGCTTGTACATATATACGCCAAAAGGTGTCACAAATTTGGTAAGGGGTTGAGACTCTTCAGATAAGGGAATTTGATGGTACGCCGAGCGTAAATCAGTCGTGGAAAAGTATTTACTTCCCCCTAATCTGGCCAACATCTCATGAATTCTAGGAAGAGGATGACAGTCTACAAGAATATTTCTATTGAGGATTCTCAAATCCGCACATAGGCGTATATCGCCAGAGCTCTTGCGTGCAACGACAGCAGCTGAAACCCATTCTGAAGATTCTACATGCTTAATAATACCTTGAGAACACATATCATCTAACAATTTTTTAAGGTCCTCTCTAGCAGACAGAGAAACAGGTCTTACTTTTTGTATTACTGGAGTGACATTACTCTTCAATTTAATAGTATGTTGGAATTCCTTAACTACACCAATCTTTTTTGAAAAAACTTCCGGAAATTTAGAACACAAGTTTTGTATAATCCCTTCATGTATATTGGTCTCTTGTACAGTTAACACTGGCATATCACCCAGTGTAACTGGTTCAGCGTGCCCAGGTCTGAGTATAATTCCTAGTTTGGCTTGATCTTGCCATCCAAGTATATCACGTCCATTAACTGCAACGTAAATTTTAGTAAAAATGTTTCTTCCTTTGAATACAATGCTGTCATCAAAGTAACCTTTCATGATTATATCATATTCACCAAATGCTTTAGGATTTATAGTAGTAGATTTCAATAGTTTCTCAGACCAAAACTTGTTGAATGTGTTTTCCGCAAGGATAGTAATGGGAGACCCAGAATCCGCCATAATGCCAAGGTTAATTACACCAATTTGTACTTCACAAATGGGACCTTTACACTTTCTTTCAGAATCACCTAAAGCATTGACCTCAACAGATAATGAAACATTACTAATTGCCTCAGAAATAATGTCATTTTCAACATCAAGTTGACTAATTTTAAATTTTGTTTTGTTAGAATTACATACAGTGTAAAAATGCCCAATTTTTTTGCAATTGTTGCATCTTTTCCCCTGAGCAGGACAATTAGGATAATTGCCCATATGAAACCTCGAACCACACCTATAGCATGCTCCTCCAAACCTCTTTTCACTTGTTTTCCTAGGTATGTTCTTATGTGAAATCAAATTGACATCAGAAACACTAATATTAGTTACAGCAGCAATTTGTGCTACTTTTGAAATATCTGAAGAAATTGTAGTGGAAGATTCAGTTAAAATTTTAGATGAGACAACAGAACGTTTGATACTCCTAGCTATATCCATGACTTCTTCAAGTGATGGATTTTTGCATGTTAAAATACGTTCTTGAATCTTCTTATTGAAGCAATTAAATACTAATTGATCACATAAAGCAGTATCTAAATAATTTCCAAATACACATTTTGAGGCTAAAACACTTAATACTGCTAAATAATCCTCGATAGACTCTTCAGCTGTCTGTTTGCGTTTAAAAAACTTGTGTCTCTCAACCATAACAGATGGTTCATCAACGTATTGTTTTCCAATGCGTGCTAAAGCTTCCTTGAAGACATCCCAAGTTTCATCTCCAGCAGGCGCAGGAAAAACCGGTAGATTGTCAAAAATCTCTTGCCCAGCACTGCCTAAATGGTTGAATAATAAAGCTCTTTTCCTTGAAGGTGAATATTTGCTGGCATCAATGGCTTCAAGGTAATTTTCAAACACTCTAAACCATTTATGCCAAGGTGTTAATGGTTTACCTGCAATTTCAAGAAATGGAGGTGGTTGCATGACAGTATTAACAGAAGCCATGTTACAGAACCAATATATGTGCTTACCAGAAAATATACCACAATGTTTAAAACAAAAGAAATGGAACAAATGAAATATTACTTGTAGAATTGAAGAGGAAAAACGTCTAAATTTGTTCCAAAATAAACAAATTCTCGTTGAAAACAGTTGAAATGTGCTGTTTTGAAATAAGTTACGACGAAAATGACGTGAAAATGGACTTTTGAATGAAAACTTTCCCAATCGGTAAAGATGGCCACCAAACGTGCTCGACATACTCTTTACAGTGAGTAGAGGTTGTTGTGGCAATGTTTGATGGCGTGATGACGTGCAAAATTCAGCCTCCAACTTGCATTTGAAGACTCGCAGCCGTCAGCGAATAATGAACAGCTTCTCAAGCGCTGATGAGGAAAGCGCGAGAATGATGTTTGAAAGATGCGGTATGAAGCATGCGGGTTTGAAAAGCAACCGGTCAGCAGTTGACTACAACAAATAACTGCAAGAAGGTATAAATGTACTTTACCGCAATGCTCCGCAATACTTCTCAGTGATATGAATAGTAGAAAACTCCGCGTTGATAGAAACGAGATTGTGTCTTCTAAGTCCCTTTTTAATAATTTTCTGTGATAAAGTCCTCTTCTTTCCTTGGAGTGGCAGAATGAAAACAGGCACAAACCGGAAAATTAATGCGTCGGTGGGTCCAACCAATCAAGAAAATCGTCGCCATAAAATGTAGTATGGATATGTGCAATAAAATCCAGACGAAGTGAAGAGAAGTAAAGTTGAGTTTATTCCATACATAGGACCCACGACCTCCAGCCACAGCAGCAGAACATTCAATGGCCCAGAGGTTCCAATACATTAGAACACCTAAAGAATCTACATTCCAACTATGACCTAATAGCTTAAAGAAATACACATATTTATTTACAATACATTACCACACATTACAAGAACTTGAAGTGCTTCCGGTTCATGCCCAGCTAGACCAATCAGGCGGATGTTGACAGGGGGAGGCAGGTCGCCGCGTCACTACTGTGCGCGGTGCTCCCTGCCTTCCCCTGTGTGCGGGGGCCCGGCGCGACCACCATAATGGCGGCGTGCCCGAGTTGGGCCCGCCTTCCAATGATACATCAGAATTATATAAAAGAATACTACTTTGCAAAATGTTTTTCGAACATCAAGAAAGTGTACTTATCGCCGCTCCCACTTCAAGGCAGCAGAAATAGGTCCAGAAAATGTTCTAAACAAAATGAAAGAGCACATAAAAATCCAAAAGACACCGTGGATGAAAAGCATGAAAATATGTTGGCATTAGTTTGGACTGCCAGATATTAGGGAAAGCTTATGAAGACTGCAAGTCAGTCATACCCGAGGTGAAGAGTCAGCTCTGACGTCATGCGCACTAGCTCAGTTTAGTCAGTGTCCTTCCACCTGTACAGCCAGCCGACGTTCGTACATTTTGATTCCTGGGGGATCAAAGTGATCCTTGTGTGTTCGACCAGAAAAGACAGCTTTTTCTGATGTCATTAGAATAACTCAAAAGTAGTTATTAGCTGCCACTGAATAAGTGACTGCCCCCAGTGCCGCCGTTGTGTTCTTTTTAGTGTATTCCTGTTTAAACCTGCACTGGTCAGTGGCTGAAGGTGATGATATATGCATAAATGGTAGATCGGAAAGCTGACAAAAGATGGGTGTGGTGAAGCCCACAATGCGACATTCCTTATAAACAGGGCCACTGGAATTATGCGGCAAGGGAATGGCAAATTATGTGGCAAGGTGGAGTCAATTATGCGGCACAGAAAAGGCAAATTATTTGATGTAATGCGGCATATTTTGTGGTATTATTGCTTCATTATTTTGTCATTATTACACTTGTTAACACTGTTTATGCAACGGTTGCACCTCATTAGTACCAGTTTAACATCCAAATATAGCAATAAACAACAGAAAGGTGATCAATCATTCTTTGCAAAGGGCCTTCCACTGTGCTGCAGCCCGTGTCACTGCGTCTTTAGTAACTTTTGAACCGTTTTAGCTAGAAACAAAACATTTTCTATGTTAAAATCTGCAGAATATGCAGCAAATTATGGATTATGTGGCAAGTGCTGCAAATCTATAATGATGCGAAAAACGCCACTGTCGCACAATCGCATAATTCCTGCTTATAAAGCAAGTTCTACTTATTAAGGGAGTGCCAGACCATTGTCAAATCCTTCGGTTTATCAAAGAGATTGTATCACCTGTTGTACTTTTTGTAAAGACAAACTCAGTTTGTCTTTACAGAAATTACAACAGGTGATATAATCTCTTCAGAGCTGCCACATGTGGAATACATATGGGGAATAAGCTGCTTTATATATATTTGTGGCAAAATAGCATTCCCAGCAAAAATCACTGACAGTGCCTAATTATAAGGGCTCTGGTAAATTGGGATCCATGGGCAAACACCTGAATACACAGGAATCACAATTATAAATGGTGCGATGTTTATCACACCTGGTAATATGTGGGTGCTATAAAGTTCGAACCCATTTGATAAATTTCTAGAGGACACACCTGATGGAATTTAACAGATGAAAAATTCTGGTAAGAACAGGGACACATGGATTACGGTGTGTTAACCACCAAAATCTGCGCTATTTCTCACTTTTCCAGACTATGCTCAGAATGGTAATAATTGACATACCCAATGAATTCCGAACACCTTGATGCCAAATTTGACAAGTGCAATAATTATCACATCTATGATTTAGAATCACACTCGATATGTATTCTGGATGTTTTACATGAACTTGTTGTTCAAGTGGTTACATAGGCCTTTTAGACAATGGGAGTAGAGTAGAAGAGACAGACTTCACAGACTCTACCTACGCAAATAATAATTTTCCAGTTTTGTGGTGAAATGGGAGTAGCTATTTTACTATCAATGATTTCTGAGAATTAAAAGGAGTAACAGAAACATCAAGAAGTAGAATTGCTACAATGATATGGTAATACATGAGGGCATTTTTGAAAACCTGTATAGAGGTTTAGTTCACCAGTCCATGAGAAAGTATTCCAACTCAAGGTTTCCAGCAAAGTTAAGACCTGGACTCAATATGCTACAGGAAACAGAGGTTACTATACATATGCATGCAAATAATGGTTATACTAAAATGAACGTAAAAAATGAAAGTTTAGAAAGGTTTTTATACCACAGTCATAATTAGCCAGTATCAGCAAGTTTCAGCGAAAACATAATTCGATCTTGTATCAACAAGTTTAAATGAAAAGGTGCTCAGCGCTCACACGTTATACACATGGTGATGAGGTCATGCCAGGGCATAACACATAGCGTTTTATCTATACTACCATGTCAGACAAAAATAGATTAGATCAGTAAAAAGGGTTGTAAAGAACAGTCAATAATGTTTCAATCCCCTACAGATATGGGATTTTCATCAGGACTGGTCAAAATTTGATGCAGGCCTAAGAGCAAAATGCTGTAGTTACAGAGCTTTCAAAATTTAATAGAGACAAAAAGGAAAAGAAATTTAAGGGGAGTAAGGGACCCTGCTGTAGCTGACAGCTGTAGGATAGTGGGTTATTAGTGGGTTATTAGTAGGTTGGGGTATTCACCCTCAGCTAGTAATAATACCACAATCACTAATAGGTCAGTCAAGTCTCAGTAAATTAGTCCTTGCTCAGCCCTGGATAGCTTAACAAATCAGCACTGAGACTTAACTTAGAAGACAGGTATGTCTAAATCATTTAATACCACCAAAACTGTAAATAATTAAAAGACACAACAGAATAAAACTCCAACACCAATTTATGAAAATAGAGAATATTGTTATCGTTATAACAATAGCAAAATGACAAAAATCCAATGCAAGGAACCGGAGATATGAATTTATAAAGATTAAATAAAAAATAGTGAGTTCTAGTGGCAAAAAAGCTTAAGGCGCGACTCGCAGCTCTCTGGTCACGCTGGACCGGGACACAGTCAAAGTTTTAGGCCGACCACCGCTGAGCGAGGTTTGAATAGGATGAAGGCTAGGCCCCGGTCAAAAGTTTACCTTCGGACTTAGCGTCTGATATAGATCTTGGCAGTACTCCCATCGTCCCTCGTAGTGGCAGTTTCAAGTACTCTGTTGAGTTGATGGTATTCCGCCTGCCGTATTTAGATGTCTGCTGGCTGAACCGCTGCCTCGGCAGTCTCCTCTGCTGGCTAACAGTACTCCGTCGCCGTCATGCCAGTGGTATTGCGCCGAGCCTATTTAGATGTTCTCATTGTGCTGGCGGTGTCCTAGTGGAAGTTTGCTGATGGAGTGAGTCCCGAGTGGAGACTGCTCAGTACTGCTTATTAATGTGTCAATACCATATGTGTCATGTTAACATCCAAAACATACATAGGCAATGTGTTATGGCCCTTTGTGTTACATATTGCATGCCACACACACAACATACACACACTATTGAGTGCACCCCCACAGGCATCACAAGTACATCACTCCAAACCCCTACAACGAAAAATCTTTTTTTAAGTGTCAACACAGGAGTGTTCAATTTACCTTTTTTTGTTCTTTTTTTTTTATCAAGATCCAAACATTGCGATAAAATACATCAAAACGAAGTGATCATACACCTAAATACAAATATCGAGCAGCGATAAAGTTCTCCACATGGCATAAATACAATAAGGAAATCTAAACAGCTTCTTTGAAATTTAAGCCACTAATAGTGCATAAGCGCTAAATAAGCAAAACAGCAGAAAGAAGAAAAGGAAACATATATATATAGATGTATATATATATATATATATATATTTATATATATCACACAACGAGATATCCGGGAAATCCTGAATAAATCAAGCGGCACACCACAAGGACAGCACAAGAATTTATTGTGCATACAACGACGCGTTTCGGCGAAGCCTTTTTCTAGTTGTGTGACCTGCGCCCAATTACCCATAGAAATACGGGTTGCAGTGCATGAACATAGAAAAAATATTCATTACAATTTCTAATGTGATGGAAAACGAACATTATTAATTCATAATACTGTGCAAAGCGATGCAAAACTACAATTAAATTTGAAATTAGATAAAACATACAGGGCATGCTGACCTTTACCGATTTAAAAATAAATATAAGGTTTTGCCCGCTCTCTCAATGTTTACCAGATATAGAGGACAGACTATACTGTCAGCATCTCTTATCGATGTTACCTTCTGTTCTTTAAAATGAAGGCAGATAAACTGCAAATGAACGTTGCCCATCCTGCACAATTCATATCATAATTACCCACATAAGGACATGCATATCCTTGTGATTGGTACGCATGGGGCAGCAGTTTCCTGGGTAATGTACCTTGATACAACATTCTATCATACAGGCAAAAATAAAAACGTCACATTGCGACTGATGTACTCCTAATAGATACATTTCATTAGAAAATCAGAGCCCCCATTCTATCCGAGCCTAATTAATCCAACCAAATCACGGGTACTGTACCCCACAAAATTTCATCTCATAAATGAACAAATACGGGCATTATTAAAATAGTCACATTTTGGCCAATGTCCTGTTAACAGATACATTTATGAAAATGCCCCCATAGCATCCAATGAGCAAAATCAGTTCAACCACGTCATGGGAGATGCAATCCAAGGAATTGCATCTCATGAGTGAGCAAGGCCTAAAAGTCACAATCAATTCGGCAAATGCCGAGCATGCGTTCATGTTCATAAATAAACACGGTTATGCAAATCGCACAAGAATTTTCGCACAAGAAATTTTCGCACAAGAAATTTTCATAATTATTCCTGAACTATGCAACAGACAATGGGCAGGTACTAAGTAAATGTGATACACCTAAGTGAGCAAAAAATAAATAAATAGGTAAATCCAAAACCTGGAACAGGAATTCTACTGGCAGGGACAGAGACAACATTCAATACTAAGGGAATCAGGTTATCGTGCTCAATCTAGTTTAACTGAACCCACCATGGGGACATGATAGGCCAATGCCCATATATCATATCCGAAAATTGCCAAGGCTGTATTCTCTACTAAGAATGTTGCAACATCCCTCCCATATTAAAAGTGAAGTGTAATTAAAATCAGACAAAGCTGAACAAAGTCATATAAGTGCACGGTCAGAAAGGCATATAAGACCACCCCCTCATCTATATCCAATATGGGTTGCTAGCTCTTCTCCTGAATTGAGCCCATTAGGCCACTTCGTATTGAGCTCAATAATATACTTTGATTCTGTCACTCTTAGAAGTTTTTCACGATCACCTCCCCTGGGATGTGGCAGAACTCTATCAATACCAAAACACTCCAAGAGATTGCAATTGCTTTGATGTTTCGCTTGGAAATGTCTGGCCACCGGATAGCTCAAATCGACATTGGTGACAGCTCTCATATGCTGCAAAACCCGCGTTTTTAATTGCAACTTTGTGCTTCCAATATACTTCAGGCCGCATGGGCACTGTAAAGCATAAATAACAAAGTCACTCGTGCAGGTAATGAGCTTTGTGATTTTCTTGGTTTTTCCTTTACCTGACATATAGCTGTCTTTGTTGTGGCTAAATTTACAGGCTTTGCAGGAGTTGCATTTCCTGAATCCCTTCAGCATTCCTAGCCAGGTAGAGGGGCTGGATGTGTCTTGATAACTATGAACAAGGTGGTCCTTTAGTGATTTTGAATTTCTGTAAGTCACTAAAGGTGTGGTGCCCACAGACGATCCTATTACGGGATCAGTTAATACCAGACCCCAATGGCGTTTCATAGCTTGCTTCAGATTGTTGGATTGAGTGTTATAGATGGTAATTAGTCTAGGCGCCTCTGTTGTATTCTTATTATACCTAGCTCTTCTCTTTTCTATTGAAAAAGAGCTTCATTTTGTGTGACACTACTGGCTCTATTGCTAGCTGCTGTGATAACCTTGTTCTTATATCCACGCTGAAGGAACCTCTCGGTCATAACCTGTCGTTCCTTCTTAAAGGCCTCTTCTGTGTTGCAATTCCTGCGAGCCCGCAGGAATTCGCCATACGGGATGCTATTACGTAAAGGGACAGGATGGTTACTGTTAGCGTGGAGCAACGTGTTGCCAGCAGTGTCTTTTCGAAAAAGGCTAGTCACAATCTGTCCATTTTCTATGGCAACTGCTACATCCAAAAACTCGCAATAGGTGGAACTAATCTTGTGGGTAAATTTTAGATTCAGCTCATTCCTACCCAACTCCATAATGAATTCCTGTGCTAGGTCCACCGGCCCATCCCATATCAGGAACAGGTCATCAATGTACCTGATCCAGATAGGGATGTGTTCGGTGAACCTCTCATTAATGTCAGTCCAAACCACCTGTTCCTCCCACCAGCCCAGGAAAAGATTAGCCAGGCTGGGGGCGAAACAGGTGCCCATACCGGTGCCAGATTTTTGTCGGTATAGAGTCTTCTTGTAGAGAAAGATATTCTCCCTCAAACAATACAGCATCATGCTCCTCAGCATCTGTGTGTGGTCAAAGAATGAAATGTGTCGTTCCCGAAAAAAATACATACATGCATCTACCCCTTGCTGCTGGTCTATGGATGTATATAGCGAACACACATCTAGCGTTATCATGTTGTAGGATTCCTCCCACATAACATCGTGTATGCGTCTAAGGAAATCAGAGCTATCTCTGCAATAGGACCGTAATTTCACAACAAAAGGTGCTAAAAACAGATCAAGAAAGATTGACGTGTTCTCCAAGAGTGCTCCATTGGAGGAAACTATAGGCCTGCCTGGCGGTCTCGTTAAATGTTTATGCACTTTAGGCAATAAATAAAAAAAATAAAAAAAAATAAAAAAAGAAAAATGCTCATCGAATTGGGATTTAGACCTGATGCTTCCTGTAAAAGTGGATTCAAACCAAAATCTAATTTTAATCCTAATGTCCCATTTGATAACATCGAAGCCTTTAATGCCATTATGATCCATGAAATAAACAAACTAAAGGATACACCTCCGGAACCAAGACGAGATAATTTAACCAAATCACAACGAGTAGCTCTCAAGGGATTATCTGAAGATCAAAGTATAATCGTGAAACCATCGGACAAGGGTGGTAATATTGTGGTTATAGATGTCCAACAGTACGATCAAGAGGTCATAAGACAATTACAGGACACAAAATGTTATGAAGAGATTGGAAGGGATGCCTACACTTTATCCATTACAAGATATCGTGACTTATTGAGAAACTGGTGGGCTGAGGGTCTTTTGGACAGGGATGAGTACCTATTTTTGAAAACAGATAACCCACGTATACCCTGTAGGAATTGCAACACAGAAGAGGCCTTTAAGAAGGAACGACAGGTTATGACCGAGAGGTTCCTTCAGCGTGGATATAAGAACAAGGTTATCACAGCAGCTAGCAATAGAGCCAGTAGTGTTACACAAAATGAAGCTCTTTTTTCAATAGAAAAGAGAAGAGCTAGGTATAATAAGAATACAACAGAGGCGCCTAGACTAATTACCATCTATAACACTCAATCCAACAATCTGAAGCAAGCTATGAAACGCCATTGGGGTCTGGTATTAACTGATCCCGTAATAGGATCGTCTGTGGGCACCACACCTTTAGTGACTTACAGAAAATCAAAATCACTAAAGGACCACCTTGTTCATAGTTATCAAGACACATCCAGCCCCTCTACCTGGCTAGGAATGCTGAAGGGATTCAGGAAATGCAACTCCTGCAAAGCCTGTAAATTTAGCCACAACAAAGACAGCTATATGTCAGGTAAAGGAAAAACCAAGAAAATCACAAAGCTCATTACCTGCACGAGTGACTTTGTTATTTATGCTTTACAGTGCCCATGCGGCCTGAAGTATATTGGAAGCACAAAGTTGCAATTAAAAACGCGGGTTTTGCAGCATATGAGAGCTGTCACTAATGTCGATTTGAGCTATCCGGTGGCCAGACATTTCCAAGCGAAACATCAAAGCAATTGCAATCTCTTGGAGTGTTTTGGTATTGATAGAGTTCTGCCACATCCCAGGGGAGGTGATAGTGAAAAACTTCTAAGAGTGACAGAATCAAAGTATATTATTGAGCTCAATACGAAGTGGCCTAATGGGCTCAATTCAGGAGAAGAGCTAGCAACCCATATTGGATATAGATGAGGGGGTGGTCTTATATGCCTTTCTGACCGTGCACTTATATGACTTTGTTCAGCTTTGTCTGATTTTAATTACACTTCACTTTTAATATGGGAGGGATGTTGCAACATTCTTAGTAGGGAATACAGCCTTGGCAATTTTCGGATATGATATATGGGCATTGGCCTATCATGTCCCCATGGTGGGTTCGGTTAGGCTAGATTGAGCACGATAACCTGATTCCCTTAGTATTGAATGTTGTCTCTGTCCCTGCCAGTAGAATTCCTGTTCCAGGTTTTGGATTTACCTATTTATTTATTTTTTGCTCACTTAGGTGTATCACATTTACTTAGTACCTGCCCATTGTCTGTTGCATAGTTCAGGAATAATTATGAAAATTTCTTGTGCGAAAATTCTTGTGCGATTTGCATAACCGTGTTTATTTATGAACATGAACGCATGCTCGGCATTTGCCGAATTGATTGTGACTTTTAGGCCTTGCTCACTCATGAGATGCAATTCCTTGGATTGCATCTCCCATGACGTGGTTGAACTGATTTTGCTCATTGGATGCTATGGGGGCATTTTCATAAATGTATCTGTTAACAGGACATTGGCCAAAATGTGACTATTTTAATAATGCCCGTATTTGTTCATTTATGAGATGAAATTTTGTGGGGTACAGTACCCGTGATTTGGTTGGATTAATTAGGCTCGGATAGAATGGGGGCTCTGATTTTCTAATGAAATGTATCTATTAGGAGTACATCAGTCGCAATGTGACGTTTTTATTTTTGCCTGTATGATAGAATGTTGTATCAAGGTACATTACCCAGGAAACTGCTGCCCCATGCGTACCAATCACAAGGATATGCATGTCCTTATGTGGGTAATTATGATATGAATTGTGCAGGATGGGCAACGTTCATTTGCAGTTTATCTGCCTTCATTTTAAAGAACAGAAGGTAACATCGATAAGAGATGCTGACAGTATAGTCTGTCCTCTATATCTGGTAAACATTGAGAGAGCGGGCAAAACCTTATATTTATTTTTAAATCGGTAAAGGTCAGCATGCCCTGTATGTTTTATCTAATTTCAAATTTAATTGTAGTTTTGCATCGCTTTGCACAGTATTATGAATTAATAATGTTCGTTTTCCATCACATTAGAAATTGTAATGAATATTTTTTCTATGTTCATGCACTGCAACCCGTATTTCTATGGGTAATTGGGCGCAGGTCACACAACTAGAAAAAGGCTTCGCCGAAACGCGTCGTTGTATGCACAATAAATTCTTGTGCTGTCCTTGTGGTGTGCCGCTTGATTTATTCAGGATTTCCCGGATATCTCGTTGTGTGATAATTTTAGCGGGTGTCATTACCGCTGCTGGCACCGACGTCGAGAGGAGGAGGAAAGGCATCGATGACAAACTGTTCATATATATATATATACACACATACATATTTATATATATATTCACTGAAAAAACCATAGGTTTTAGGGACAGTTATAGTTAGTTGGACATTGCACTCGTACAAAATCCGTGAAATTCCCCCGTTATAGTTAGTTCAGGTAACTATAACTCGCGCCCCGCAATGCACTGCTGATGACGTCACATATTACATCACTCATGACATGGTCAGTGACATCACTGATGACATCACTGATGACATCTCAAATGACATCACTGATGACATCATCCAGTGACTGTGTGTTTCTGTAAAGTTTAAATATGTTTAATATATATAGGGAAAGGCGTATTGAAGAATGAGTGGGTGTATAAGTGTCTGAATGGATGATTTAGTAGGTGCGTGACTAACTCTATAAGTGAGTGATTAAACGTATCTTACTGAATGCATGGGTTAGTGACTAAACTGGGTGAATGTCTGTATCCGTCTGTCTGTTGCTGTGTAAGTGGCTGCATGGGTTTGTGAATAGCTACATGAGTGTCTATATGAGTTATTGATTGGTTGTCTGAGTATCTGTATGGGTGCCTAAGTGTTTGTGTGGGTGGGGTGTGTGCGACTCTGTGCATAGGTGTGAGTGGGTGATTCACTGGGTGGATGGTTTCAAGAGTGCATCTGTGATAGACTGTATGGGTGGGTAAGTGTGTGTAAGAGTGTGTTAGTGAGTGAATGTATGTCCCAGTGGTACATGTGTGAGTAACTACATATGTGAAAGGCAGTATATATGTGTGTTGGAGTATATAAATAGCTATAAGCGAGAGTGTGTGATTGTGAGAGTGACTGTATGGATGAGTGTGTGCTTGTATCAGAGATCGTATAAGAGCGTAAGAATGTGCTAGTATTTGTATGAGTAAGTGAGCTGGTGTGTGTATAACTGTATAGGTGAGTAAATGGGTGTGTGCTTAATTTTTTGCATGACTGACTAGGTGTGTGAGTACCTCTATGGATGAGTGGCGGTGTGTGAGTGTTTATATAGGTGTATGAGTGCATATAATAGTCCTGTACTGAGTGACTATAAGTATGAGTGACTGTACGGGTGAGTGAGTAGATGTGTGTGTGTAGACCTAAGAATCAGTGAGTGTGTATATAGTAATTGGTGTTGGAGTGTCTATGGTTTTGACAATGGCAGTCTGTAATTTACAGTGGGTGTATCAAAAGTTATATTAGGGTGTGAGAAGATGCATCAAATTAGCACATGGATGATGTCATCAGTGATGTCATCAGTGATGTCATTTGAGATGTCATCAGTGATGTCATCAGTGATGTCACTGACCATGTCATGAGTGATGTAATATGTGACATCATCAGCAGTGCATTGCGGGGGCGCGAGTTATAGTTACCTGAACTAACTATAACGGGAGTATGCGCAAGAGAGCTGCGTTGCAGAGAGGTGTTCAGAGGCCACGCCCCTTTTTGCACCTCTCTGCAACGCAGCTCTGTGGCGCTTTCTGGACGTACCTGGTGGGCTAGTTGGCCCCAGGGACCCTCAGGATTGAAGGGGATTTAATTCCCCATCTTAAAACGCGCCACGGGGCCTGTTTGCACACATGTCACCTGAAGCCCCGCCCCTCCCTTCACCACTGTGCGAACGCGCCCGTGGCACGTTTTAAGTTGGGGGATTAAGTCCCCTTGAATCCTGAGGGTCCCTGGAGTCCAACTAGCCCACCATGTACCTCCAAAAGCGCCACAGAGCTGCGTTGCAGAGAGGTGTAAAAGGGGCGTGGCCTCTGTACACCTCTCTGCAACGCAGCCCCCTGGTGCATACTGGAGGTTCCTGGTGGGCTAGTTGGCTCCCAGGGACCCCCAGTATTCAAGGGGAATTCGTCCCCCTCTGCAAACCGTGTGGAAAGCAATCTGCTTTGAATTTTGGAAGAGAGAGCAGGTTTCCTACTCTCTCTTCCAAAATCCAAAGCAGTTTGCTATGACAGGACGGGAGCCGCGAGGCTCCCGCCCTGCCATAGCAAACTACAGTGTCCCGAGGGTAGGCACCCCGGGACACTGCAGGAGCCGGCCCTGGGGGGTGGTGGTCCCCAGGGCCATCACTGGCTCCAGGAGGGGGGCCGCGCAGCCCCCCTCGCCACAGCAGCAAAGCCCCAGGGAGGTGGTTGTCCCCGGGCTTCGGGGTCCAAAACGGACCCCCATTTTAAACTTGCTAGTGCCCCGGGAGGTGGCGGTCCCGGGGCATGTGGGGACTGGAGCCCCCCACACAGGTCATTCAATTAAAAAAGAAGCCCCGGGAGGTGGCGGTCCCGGGGCTGCGGGAGGGCGGAGAGCCCTCCCGCACCATTTTTATTTAAAGCCCCGGGAGGTGGCAGTCCTCGGGCTTGGGGCCTTAGAGGCCCCCATAAAATCTAAACCCACTCCTGCATGCCCCCGGGACTTGGGCCACCCGGGGGCAAGTGTAGCATCGAGCGCGGGAGACCGCGCTCGATTTTTTTTATCGGTGGGATCCGCCCGCGCACCTTAAGCGCATCCCGCCGATCTTTTTTTTTTTTTAAATGCTTTTTTCTGCCCAGGGGGTTTTTGTGGGACCCCCTGAGCAGACCTAGGGGGTCAGGGTGTTTCTACCCTGCCCCCTTTGTGCGTTTTGCGCACTTGTTTCTTGTGCTTTTTTTTTAATCGGCGGGATCCGCGCACCCTAAGCGCATCCCACCATTTAAAAAAAAAAATATGCTTTTTTATGCCCAGGGGGTCCTTGTGGGACCCCCTGAGCAGACCTAGGGGATCAGGGTGTTTCTACCCTGCCCCCTTTTTGCGCTTTGCGCACTTGTTTCTGTCCCTCGGTTCTACCGAGGATAAAATGGCTGCCAACACTTCCTGATTTGGAGTGTTGACAGCCACTTGACAGCCAATTAGCATGCAGCTCGTGATCGGGAGGGTACGCGGACCCTACTCGGCCATAGATATATATGTGACTTTACTTTTGATTTTCTCAGGAACTACTGAATGGATTTACACCATTTAAGCAAAAGGCATGACACTGAACCAAGGGCTACCACTTTGCCAAATTTGGTGTAATTCCGTTCAGCAGTTCGGGCTGTAGCCGCGATGAAAGGTCCCTATGGAAAAATGAATGGGGAAAACACGTTTTGGGACCCCCCTTTTTTCTCGCCCCCGCTTGATGAATCACCCCAAGACTTTCAGGATAGGAGCGGACCGGAGCGCCCCAACAAGTTGGAAGCTTTCGCGAAGATTCGTCAACCGGCGCCAACGTTATTTCAAATAGAATGTTGCGGATTTCCTATGGAAAATAGGTCCTAACTATAACTATCTACTGGCGACCGCCAGTAGATAATATATATACATATATCTATCACTTCCAGACTTTCGTTTGTTAGCACTTCTGCTCTCTGTAGAAAAAACGAAAGGCGAACTCCGTGTTTCCTGGTGCAAATGTAATTTATTTCTCCCTTACACCACCGCCATGACGCGTTTCGGCCTGAAGAGGCCTTGATCACATGACTATATATATAGCACGTTTCAGACACTCTAAGGGGCACTAGACCCATGAAATAGTGTTCAGGATCCTTAAGACAATTCATCAATGCTACAGTATGAATTATAAATCACAAACTGTTCACTAAATGTGTAAAAAAGTTTACACTTATATATGTTTATATATAATTTTTGAATTACATTTGTGATATTAACAAATGTTATGTTTTGTTTTGAATTTTAATAACACTAGAAATCACCGTAGTATTTTCTTTATGTCTTATTGCACGCTGCGTCGTGCAAGTCAGTATGTCTTTAAATGTACGTGGAACTGACAAGAGGTCATGTGACCAAGATCTCGTTTGAGATCGAAACGCGTCGTCTCTGTTGCCGCGAATAAACCTGTAACACTTTACAGCCTTGTAACTGGAGTGGCTCGTTTTTCCTGCTTGGATTGCAGGGATCAGCTTTGCATATGTCAGCGGTGGCGTCCGCTAAACGAGCCCCGACTCGGAAGGAAGGGCAGTGTTTCTCCGCCAGCTCGTCGTTTGGAAGCCCAATGAACACGCCCGCCGGCTGTGACCCGTAAGGAGCGGGAGCTCTACAGCAGCACGCCAGCACTGGGAGTGAGAACTACAAACGTAAGCACTAGACAAATTGTCACGTAGCCATTTTTCATTCCCAGCTTAATTGACCGCCCGTGTTATAGAACTTTACACGAGCGGAGTCCCGGGCACGCCAGAGTTCGCTGGTAAACTATTTACAACAGCGCAGTTATTTAAGGTGAATGACTGTACAATTCACAGAGTTTTTACTATGGCAGCAGAATGGTTGAAAGGACGGGAAGCGTCCGCAAATCTAATCTTCAAGAGGAGTAACGAGATAGTGGGGAATGCCGGCAATCAACAAGCAGCTCCGCCACCCATGTCGACTATTAAACAAAAGGGTAACCAACTGGAAAGGCTACGAAAAAAGGAAACGAGCAGATGGTGGGAGGCCACCTCTCTACAAAATTACCTTGAAGTGAACATAATCCCGAGAGGGTTAAGGATCTTTATCATACCTACACTGAATAGCCCCAAACCACAGCTGCTTAAAGACTGGACAGACAACACGAATGCGTGCTCCAAGAATATGCTCCACATGCTGATCAAGAACGCATGGGATGAGCATAAGGAGCTGACCCAACAGATTCAAGCAATTATGGACGATCTGGAAAAAAATTCGGACCAGAATGAGGTGAAGAATGTACTAATGGCTGTGGATGAAAGGATCAAAACATTTGAAAAAGTAGTAATTGAGAGGAAAGAAAGAAAATTCCAACGGGACGAGAGGGATTACCGGACCGGGCGAGTACTAACTTTCGCCAGAAAATTCGACAAAACGAGAGCGGATATGGCGAAAGATAGAGCTTTAGGCATAGCCGACAAAGGCATGGATGGCTCCATCACGTACCTCAGCTCAGACCAAGAGTCTGTGGACAGTGGTGCATCGAATCAGGGGGAACTGTCTTCTTTTTCCGAGGAACTACGCCTCATACAGCGAAATCAGGAACAGTCATACAGGGGAAAACCCGGGGGAAGAGGAAGAGGCGCCAACATGAGAGCCAAAAAAGGTGCTGTAGGAGAAGAAAAGAACAGCTACACTGGTGTGGGAACAGGAAGCCAGAACAACAAGAGGAAATAATGGAGAACAACACCCAGCAACTTATGGTAATCAACCTTTCTTGTAGAGACATAACTGAAATAGAAGAACAAGTCTTGAAATTAGGCTTATCTTTTTGTCCTGATGCTCCCATAGATTATGCACAAACACGCATCGATCTATATCAATTTATACGTAAAGTTAAATTGTATAAAATGCATACTATGCGGGGTAATGCAAATATTAGGAGCATGGTCTCAACTAGCCACAATTGTGATGTACCACCACCACTAGCTATAGCGGACATCCCCACATTGAATATTATGCAGCATCTACAGGAACAAACTTCTATTTCAGCTAGTTCCCAAAATCCCCTAAATCAGTCACACGACGATACTACTTTACACACATTAGGCATAGACATAGGGGCTTCTAGCCTCACTAAATTCAGAGCACCATCGAAGTATGTACCCCAAACACCAAAAGACAACATTGATCTGTTCCACGAAACAGTAAGCAATGATCTACTCAAATTTACAGCCACTAGCCCCAAGATGAGAAACATCACTAAAGAACAGTGGGAGGCAGTTTCCAGATTACAAAAGGATGATAAGATTGTCATCAAATCATCAGATAAAGGGGGAAATATTGTGGTGATGGATAGGGATAAATATGTACAGGAAGCCCAGAGACAGCTCAGTAACATTACTTGTTATGAAAGGGTAGACAAAACATACTTGATTACCTTACAGACCAGATATCATGAGAATCTAAAAGAATGGTTCAATAACAAACTCCTGAGCTGGGACGAGAGACAGTTTCTATTGAATGAAACTCCCACCACACCCACCTTTTACCTTTTACCAAAGGTACATAAAAACCCTGACAACCCTCCAGGACGTCCAATTGTGTCCTCCAAGAATAGTCTACTAGAGAAAACATCTGAATTTGTAGACCATTTCCTTTTCCCATATGTTAAAAATCTTAATTCCTACCTTAGGGATACAAAAGATTTTCTACAGAAAATCCAAAACCTACATTGGGAGAGTAAATATTGGATGGTCTGCTTAGACGTTGAAAGTCTCTACACGAGCATTAGACACGCAGACGGCCTCAGAGCATGCCAACACTTCCTTAAAGCAAGAAATATTGAATTTCTAGAACATACACGCATGATCTTACAGATGATTGAAATATGCCTGACAGAAAATGTATTTATGTTCGATGGGAAGTGGTATAAACAACTACAAGGTACATCGATGGGTACCTGCTTCGCCCCCAGCTATGCCAATCTTGTGGTGGGCTGGTGGGAGAAGCAGGTACTCTGGAGTGAAGAAATGGAACATTGGTCCAACAATATTGGACTATGGCTGAGATTCATAGATGATGTCTTTTTTGTGTGGGAGGGCAAGGAATGTGATCTCCTCGAATTTGTTGAATGTTTAAACTGTAACACCATGAATTTGAAGTTTACCATGCAACACAGCCAACAGAATATTGACTTTCTTGACATCAGATTAACTGTGAGTGATGGCAAATTAACAACAGACCTATATAGAAAAAAGACTGCAGGGAATTCCATCCTTCACTCAGCAAGTTGTCACCCCCTAATTTTAGGTGGACTATCCCGTATAGCGAGTTCCTTAGAGCGAAGCGCAACTGCAGCACAGAAATCTCTTATGAGAAGAACAAACAAGACATGATCAAGAGATTTAAAAGCAGAGGATACACGACCAAGATGCTACGCAGGGGTATCACTAAAGCTGACTCTGTCAGCCATAATGACGCCTTATTCCAACCTCCCAAGATTCTTGATAAAATAGATGATACAGGGACACCAGTAAGGTTCATAACCACATACAGCACACAGGCAGGTGAACTGAGAAATGTCCTGATGAAAAGATGGCATATTCTGACACAAGATCCACTACTGGCAAAAAAGTTAGGCAACTCACCAGCTGTCACTTTCAGAAAAAACTCATCCCTTAAGGACATCTTAGTCAATAGCCACTTACAGAGTAACAAAAAAACGTGGCTAGAGCAAAGGGGAGGCTTCTACAAATGCAGTAAATGTAAAGCCTGCAGTCATAGTGAGAATGTAAGGGAAGTGACATTACAGAGATCTAGAAGGAAATGGAAAATAATAAAACCCATAACATGTGGGACAGATTTCGTAGTCTATGCCATCACTTGTCCATGTGGGAAATGGTATGTCGGTTCGACAACATTTCCAGTCAAGAAGAGAATCTTGGAGCATTGGAGAGCGGTAACCAACCGCGACTTCAGTTACAGTACATCGAGACATTTTAATGAGGCGCATGAGGGCGACTGGACCAAAGGCAAATTCTTCGGTTTAGCAACAATCCCTAAACACCCCAGAGGAGGAAATCGAGTTTTAGCGCTGCGTAGACTTGAGTCCAGATTAATTCTTCTGGCTGGCAGCATGTTCCCCACAGGTATGAATAATGACGAAGAACTATACGTACACCTATGAATATTTGGACTCTTCCTGTTAACCAATTCAATAGTTCCCATTCAGTTAGACTGTAGATTTCCTAAATTTTTAACTTTCACCTGTTAGTAATTTTAATTCGTACTGTTGATTTCTTGTTTCCTTTACTGAAAACACATGTTGCATTGAAGTAGTACATGTGGATATCAATTAACTGTTTATATATTGTCTGATCCTGAAGTTTTGATGCCCAACCCAGGTATTGTAAAAAATGATGTCATGAGTGTGGGGTAATTGCGACAGTGATACTAATAGTCTCTGTTTTTATATTTTCAACAGATTGGCTTTACAGCATAAGAGGAGGATAGCCACTAAGATATTGCTATGAGCACAAGAGATCTAGCATGTTCATAGGAACTGTTATCTCTACAGAATCTTTGGTCACGTTACAATTAACATCGTCAACTGCACTGCACGGATAATTTGGTAATATCAAATACTATGTATGTTACAAAATAAACAGGTTTCTATGATGTAGATATACATATGTGCAAGAGGAGTAGGAATATAGTATGCAAAGCAATTGCACGTCAGAGACTTCTCTCTACAACTAGCCACATCACGCACTAGTCCCCACACTCGTATTATATTCAATATAAGCATTATGGCTATCATAAGGAGGTCTGTTTTAGGAATTCACTGTTGTGAGGGTACTACACCCAAGTCAAGCACGTTTCAGACACTCTAAGGGGCACTAGACCCATGAAATAGTGTTCAGGATCATTAAGACAATTCATCAATGCTACAGTCTGAATTATAAATCACAAACTGTTCACTAAATGTGTAAAAAAGTTTACACTTATATATGTTTATATATAATTTTTGAATTACATTTGTGATATTAACAAATGTTATGTTTTGAATTTTAATAACACTAGAAATCACCGTAGTATTTTCTTTATGTCTTATTGCACGCTGCGTCGTGCATGTCAGTATGTCTTTAAATGTACGTGGAACTGACAAGAGATCATGTGACCAAGATCTCGTTTGAGATCGAAACGCGTCGTCTCTGTTGCCGCGAATAAACCTGTAACAATTTACAGCCTTGTAACTGGAGTGGCTCGTTTTTCCTGCTTGGATTGCAGGGATCAGCTTTGCATATATATATATATATATATATATATATATATATATATATATATATATATATATATATATATATATATATATATATACATATATATATTACTAAAGTTTAAAGGCTAACCTTCTGGTTCTTCCATAAAACGGCACCAAAGTTTATTAAGTTTCTTAATCCTCCCATTACGCAGTGCGTAAAACCGCTCCTTACTTGTTTCATTGTTTGCATCCATTCTCCTATTGTGAGGATCGACTGTGTCCGCCACTTTTGAAGTAGTAGAGATCTGGCCACCGCCTTTGCCATGTATATAACAATCTCACCAATCTACCGGTTAAACCAGAAGCGGGATCGTACCCCACAATTTTCCACCATAAGGTGGGTGCTAATTTCATCTGCCAATCATTCTTTAAATACTGAAAAATTCTATTCCAAAATCCCTGAATAGGGGTGCACAGACCTATTACATATGACCAATTTGCAGCCGCCCTTGACATACAGTCCTGTCCATCAACCATTTACTAAAAAATAACATTCAGCACCAATTGGCACCTTTCAAAACACTGAAATTTAGTTTGTTAACTTCGTCCCACATTTTGTGTGTTAATTGCAACCCTTCATACTTTTACCATTTAATAATGGCTTTTTGTCTAAGGTTGGGGCCCTTCAATGAGGCGAGCAACATTTTCCATTCCCCAGGGCGTTTCTGGTTGGAATCTTCAACCAGAGTGGAGGCCACTTTTTGAGTAACATCTAAACCATTGAATACCTTACTCAGTGTTTTAAATGAGCCTAGAAGCAAAAAGTCACCTCAAACTATTTCACTGGCTAAAGACAAACATATCCACCTCTCTTCGGATAGAAAATCTGCTAATGATTTGAAACCCAATTTTGCCCATTTTTGCACTATATCAGGTGCCATATTGATGCCGGTATGTGTGACAATTTCTGACAAAAGTGTAACTGCATTAATATAAGGAATAGCATATCTGCTATAAAGATCCATACGCTTCCGGCGAAACCACTTCAAACTTTTTTAGGTGACTTTGATATTTTTAGTATATTACGTATATCATATTCTTCAAAGATCAGCTGCATAAAATAATTATTAAAAAAGCCATTGTGAAGTTTAACATTAAACCTAGACATGTACTTTGCAAAGTATGCAAAATAATAATCCCTAAGATTAGGGGTGCCAGACCACCTTTTTCTACTTCTTCATAGAAAGTGCTAAGTGCACTCTGGTGTTTTTTTTTTGCCAGATAAACAATGAAAACGTCGACTATACTTTTTTAAAGAAGATTGTCGTTAAAACACATGGAATGGTTGAAAAAAGACAATTAAACAGAGGGAGAATCGACATTTTGATCAAGGCAACTCCTCCTAAAATAGTTGAAGGAAGAGAATTCCAACGTGCAAATAGGGCTTGTATTTTTAAAAGCAGAGGTGGGAACTTGGGGTTGTTTAAATCCTCAATCCGAGAAGAAATCCTGATGCCCAAGTATCTTTTTGGTGACATATTAGCACAGGAGACTATGTCTGGATGTAATACGTTGGGGGTACCACCACATAAAATAATTTCTGTTTCCTTCCTATTAATTCTGTAGCCCCACAATTTTTCGTAATGTGCAAAGATCTCAAACTCTCTCTCCTGCGAGCCTATATTTGTATCCAAAATTAACATAATATCATCTGCACATAATTTTATTTTCCCCATCTGTACTAAAGGGGAATGGATGTTGGCACTATCCCTAATAGCTATTGCAAAAGGCTCAATAAAGAAGTCAAATGCCCTGCCTAGTTACCCGTAGGACTTGTAATTTCCCCACCTTTGAGGCGCTTATAATGATATTAGCTTCAGCATTGCGGTACATCCTGTGTATCATCCCCATGATCTGGGATGGAATCCCTAATCTGGATAAAATATAGAACAATGTATCCCAGACCACGAGGTCAAACGTCTTTTCAGCATCGAGTAAAAGTACGATCGCCGGGACCTTATTTACTGAAAAATAGTCCAGTACTTCGGCTGAGTAGTGTGTGTTTGTGCCCAATTTCCATCCAGCAATGAATCCATTCTGATCCAAATGAACCAATTGGGGTGCAATTAGATTGAATCTATTGGCTAATAATTTTCTAATTATTTTATAGTCGATGTTTAATAGTAATTGGACGATATGAATTTGGGTCTGCGCCATCATTCCCCTTTTTTAAATAGCTTACCACATTCCCATTGTGAAATGAAACTAGAATAGGGCCCCCTTTCTGCATTATGTTGGCGACTAGTAAAAAATGATCGATTAAAACATCTAGAATTTTTTTTAAAAATTTAGCTGAAAGACCATCAGGCCCACAGGCTTTACAGTTTCGGAGATTCTTTACTACCTCCTCCAGCTCTTCTTTGGAGAACGGTCAAGTAATACTCTCCGCCTCGTCCTTGGATAAAATGGGGATATTGCAATTTGCTAAAAACCTTTCCAAAAAGCTTTGTCTACAATTTGATTTTGTGTATAGATCTGTTTATGGTGTAGAAGCATAATTACCCCACTTTTTCTGGTTCGTTATATTTCACCCCAGAAACCTGGCACTTCAACTATCTATCCTATAATTGATGGATTGTTCTCAAGCCTGCCATGCTAAAAATCTCTGTGTGAAGTTGCTCTCTTCATAAACATTTTGCATATAGGCACTGTTTAAGACCTCACACTTTGTATAGTACACTTCTGTCAATGTCTGCTTAGCCCTGTCTAGTTCTCTCTTATTCGCCTTAGATGAATTCCGAAGGACTTTTTCATAGCTATCCTGAATAGTCCTTTCTAGGGTTTGTTTTTGTGGTTTTGCCCTTTTGCTGTTCTCGCCATCCTTCCCTATCACCAGCCCTCTAATATAGGCTTTTAAAGCATCCCCCACTATACTTGGGGAAGCAGAGGAGTGATTTATCCCCAAGAAATCCTTTATCTCCTCTTTTCAGATACTGAACCAGCCTTCCTCCTGTAAATACTGCTTATTAAAAACACAACGTCTGAAATGCTCTGTTACTTTTCCCAATGATATCTCAAGAACAATCATTGAATGGTCTGAGAAACCATTAGGGAAAGTCCGCTGGTCTTTAAAAGCCAGAGCTCGGGAGAGTAGAAAAAAATCTATACAAGAGGAGCTGTGAAATTGTCCCGAGAGACAAGTATATTCAGTTCTTTTGGGAAAAGCCACCCTCCATTGGTCAAATAACCCCAAGGTTTTTTGATAGTTCTGTAACACCTTTGTGGTTTTAGCCTTTAACTGGCTCTTTGATTTTACTGAGGAATCTAGTCTGGGATTTTGTAAAAATTAAAATCCCCGCAGAGGATAATTTCACCTGGGATTTGTAATAAAGACTAGAACAGCTCCTCATAAGGTGCGGCATTGTCTTCGACTGGTGCATACAAACTTGCGCACATAAGATGCCTTGATAGTATCCGACAACTCACCCAACACCAACGTCCACTTTTAACACAAAAAAAATCAACTATTTCGACACCAACCCTTCGGGCTTTGAAAATAGCGGTTCCGCGATGTGCCACCTGCAAAGAGGAAAAGCCCTTATAACCAGCCCAAGATTTAAACAATGAGAAATCAGACAGTTTACCAGCATGAATATGAGTTTCTTGAACTAAAATAACTGACGGATTCTCAGTTTTAATCCAGACTTCTATTGCACGTGATTTCTTTTTATTGTTAAGAACATTAACATTAAAAGAGGCTACCTTCAAAATATTTATCAACTTCATCACAGCTGTCAATTCTCAAAAAAACACCAAGGGAAAGCAGCTAAAAGTGCATAAAGTGCATAGTGTGCAGGAAGGCAGTCGCATATTGCCCATATATTTTCTACTAAACCAACCCGTGGCCGGCACCCATAATACCCACCCGGGGCACCACGGAAAAAAGAATAGATAAGGCATATCACGCCTATAGCCCCATACTCGATATAATCTCTCTTGTCTCTACACTGCTTGTCTAATGCATAAAGCATGTGTGCCTGACCTTTTCTTATTAAAAACCACCCTATTAAAATATAGAACTGCTGTAATCTGAAAATATGATCAATCCCACTCTGTTGCCCCTAATCTAACTTTGTCTAAAAAAGACATTCTGGTGTTCTAAGAAAAATGCATGCTTCTACAATATGCAAATTTTGGATTTTTTTTATCTGCCCACCCAAACCCACCACTAGACCCCCCAGGACCCCATCCCCAAGCAATGGTAAGTGACTTGCCTTGCTCCCACACCAGACATGCTCCCCCCCTTGTGAGATAATGGCACAGAGACATTGTGCCAAGACTCATGCAGCCCCTCTCCTCCAAACCCCTACAAACCGACTACCCCAGAATAAAGAGATCCTAAATACCACCCTACAAAAGACACATAAGCTTAATGATTAGCCTATCCACCAACTCAGGTGGCAGTGAAACCACACTGGCTGAATACACTAAACAGGCGCATATAAAGATGAAATGAAAGGGACTAAGACTTATTGAAAATCTGGTGTAAAAGCTCCTGCGCTTCTGAGACATTACAGAATAGGTGGAACTGCTCTTTTACAAGCACGTTCAACCTGGATTGCTGTGCGATCATTGCCTGAGCCCCTTGAGCTTTGAACAGATGATGCATTTTTACAAACTCTTTCCGGCGCCTTGCTGCAGAGGCAGCCATGTTCGGATAAATACAACAAAGAGGATCCTCAGGCGCAGTGAACTGTCTATGTATGAAGGCCTTTGTTAGCACCTGCTCTTTAATTCGGTTGTCCCCAAAATTTACCAGGAATGTATGAGGGAAGTTTGTATTAGGAGGTAATTGTGCCTTTACACGATGAGCTCTGGTAATAGTGAGGTCACTGGAATATTCCGGGAGGACATGGGTTTTTATGAATGAATCCACCCAATGAACAGCTTGATGACCCTAACATCCCTCAGGAACCCCTACGATGCAGAGATTGGAGCGCCCGGAATGATTTTCCAACTCCTCCACCTTGCTTTCGGAGGTAAGCTTCTGCTTGTGAAACAAGACCACCTCCTTCCACATCATTATGACCTGATCCTCGATTTCTGAGATCCTGAATTCAGCTTCTTTTAGCCTCTCGGGAATCTGAGCTACAGTATCCTCATTCTTTGATTATCTGGCATGCAGAACGGAAATTTCTGTCATTTTTAAAGGTTTTAAGATCTCTAATCTCCTCAAGAATAAGGTTGAGCACTATGCCCTTGCCCTCCAACTCTCCCAGCTGGCATATATGTTACCTGGGATTCCAGACCAACCTCAATGGGTACACATTGAACGGCATCTACTATCTGCAGACATAGGCCTCTCTGCTCTATACGGGACAGGGACGTGCCAGCAGGACGCCAACCACCCAGTACTATCTGCTATGTACAAAGCCTGGCAACATGCGCATCGCTTGCTAGGGTCGAACCCACGACTCCACTAGAAAGCCCCCCTATGGGGGAAAGCCGGCATATGCATCAATGGGCAGAGACTATCCTGGCCACGATGGAAGGCAGCGGGTATACACACTCTTGATCAGCTCCTCAATAATGGTGACTTCAAATCATTTGCACAGATAAGGGAGGAGATTGGCCTCCCCGCACCACAATCATGGCGATTTATTTAACTGCAGCAGAGTTTGAGGAAATACCTAGGTTTGCGCCCATTGTTCTTGTCAGCCTCACCAGTGGTGACGTATCTCCACATGTGGGGGAAACACAAAGGGGTGATGTCTGGACTATACGGTGTACTCTCCTCTCACCTTTTCTCTCAACCCCTGTTGCAAGCTCTCTGTGCCAGATGGCAAACCTGACTATCAGTTTCCTACGAGGAGGACAAGTGGGCTGACACCCCAGAGGCCATGGAGAGAGGCACCAGAGAGGCACGACTGAAGTTCTACCTTTTTAAGACCCTTCATGACTGGCACTGGACACCAATGAAACTGAATAGAGCAGGCCTGCTTCTGCATGCAAACTGCTGGTGATGCGCGAACACGCGCTGCACCACAACACATATCATATACGAGTGCCCATCGATTAAATCCTTCTGGTCCTATGTAGGCCAGGTCCTGGGTGCCTCTATGCCCCTACACCTACCACTCACTCCCTCCGCTCTTCTTTTACATGACCTACAGCATTCACCAGAGCTATCAAAGCCGCAACGCCATCTCTTTCATATGGCGTTGGCCACAGCTAAAATATGTATCCTACAACAATGGAGGTCACTGACACGGCCATCACAGGAGGCCTAGCTAGTGGCTATGACCAACACTGCCTCAGAAGAACGAGTCTACAAGATCAATCCAACCTGTTTCTACAGACATGGGCACCCTTCCTGCACACAGAAGATGATTGCTGGGGAAACCACACAACGGGGGGCTCGGACCCCCTCCCTCATGCTTGCCATACACCCCCATCTCCACCCCCACCACAGTCATAACAATAATAACAATAACAACAGTACCAGCAATAGATGGAAGACACATAGACTGCAACGAACAACACCACTCTACACAACAAGTCTACCCCCGTACTCTGGCCGGTTCACACACTCCCACATCCGCCCCCCTTCCCCTACACAATCTTTGTAGACTATACACCCAAAACTTACCCCAATCTATCCATCCCTCACATCTTCTCGTCATCCTATCACAACCAGGGCCACTTCCAGTGCTTATCCTGCCTTCCTATATTTGCGTCCCCTACCCTCCTCCTATCCCTTCATATGTGACCGCCCCCTCCATATATCCCTCCCGACCCCACCCCATTTCCCCACCTCTTTTCTTCTATTCTCGCCCCTCCTTTCCCATTCCTTACCCCCCTGGCTATACAGATCCGCAGAACCCTAGTAAAAGGGCCCTCTTTTCCACCCTGAGGTCCGCAGAGGAGACCACCGACACTGCCGGAGAGTGTCGCACACCCAATCCCCCCATATCCATCCCCCCGTCCTGCAGCCTGCACCCACTTCGGCAGCAACACACGCCCCCATCAACCATAGTGGACAGGGCAGAAAGGTGTGCTACCCATTAACAGCACCACTTACCTCCCACTTATACTCCCCACCACACACCCCGCCCACACGCTCCCACACTCATGCAAACACACAGCTCAGAAACCCCACCACCACCCCGCTCCCTTGCTCAGCTATACACAAGCATGTCCTCCTAGGACTACAATCTCCCCCCACACTCCAGGACCACCCCCGGTGGCGATCAAGGGTGAGCGGACCCGCCTTCAGAGGTATGAACGCCTGATATCCGGTAACTTATCATCTACAGAGAGAAGCTGAAACTCCCGGACCACATAACCTCACACCCTTGGACATTAATACCATACGGGATAGTATGCAGATGAGCACAAACCCAGAGGACACCCAGCCCTACCCCCTCACATTCGCAGCTCCCCCTTTTAAGCAGATATATTTTCCCCGCTCCCCTCTTCCCAATCCCTCTCCTATACCCCTATCTTTTCTTGTTAATATGATTTGTATATCATCCAAGTTATTATTGTATATGGCTATTGTATCTGATTGTAGGATGATGACTCTCCATGTTGTATATCCTCATTGCTCATTAATAAAGAAATGCTACACAAAAAAAAGAATAAGGGTGAGCATATTTTTAGCTTCCCATTGCATAACAAATGTCCTGCTCCCCTGCTGAGGAACTTCCCTAGGCTAATCTACTTCGCATCGCCCCTTCTCATTGACTAAGATGGCCCCCTCATTTGTTTCTGATACAGACAGTGACGAAGGATCCTGTGAAGCTGACAGAAGTGTATGAGCAGTGGCTGCTTCGTGACCATCTAAGATGGTTGAATCCGAGGAGCAGGGAACAGTAAAATGAAAGCATTCAGATGAATCACCCCCAGGACATAAATCCAACTTGGTTTTTGAGAACAGAGCATAGTCTTTAATTTTCGACGAGCTTGCCGCAATCTCATGAGAAGGCGTCGTTAACTGATCCGCAAATAGCTGATTAAGTAACGTTATTTCTGCAGCAGGGCTATTGATCCTTAATGAGTGAGTGCAATTTTGCTCATCCAGATCTGCTTCGGGGGATTGGGAGAACTCTGACATACTGAGGCTGCTTTCCTGGCTTTCAATATTGGTAGTCATTACGAGATCTTTTCACAGAGTGGCAGTGCGGTTTGAGCGGGCTGTAGCCGCATCACCTGCCTTTTCACATTCTGTGCTGGGACTGATGGATCCAAATTGGCAGAAGTGCCAGGCGTCTGAGTGACTTTGCATGCTTTACTCAATGCTGATCTTCAAACTGTCTCACCAGATTAAACTAGGTTAAATTAGCCAGAATAGTCTCTGGACGCCTTCACCAGAAGACACCATACATTAATCACAGATTGTAGAGAATTGCCCACCCAACGACCCTCAACCGAGTAGTGATCCCATGCCCTGCATTAACAAACCTACAGGACAAAATATTTATCCCCCGGTGAGAAACCTGGTTGCCGTGAGCTGGTTCTGTTGCACAGAGTCACAGGACAGAAGCTCCTAAAAAGAGAGAAAAAAAATGCAGCCGCCAACAGTCGTGTTCAATTTACCTTGAGAAGTAGAAAGATGAACAGTACAGCAGTATACCTAAGAAAAATTTTGCTTGTAGGAGCAATGAAAAAATACATGAGGCTGCAGCAATTGTCAACACACGATACATAGTAGGGCAATTGTACAAGTAGCTTACCTTAGATCCTGGTGACAATGGAGTCATTTGACATACTGGTGGAGTCGAAGCAGCAAAGAAGGGACCTGGACGCTGAGGTTCAAGACAGAAATGGAAGTGGGAAAAAGTAAAAATTAACTTTTTTACCTCATTTCCTTTGATTCTGCCAACTCAAAGTTGTCTCGACAGAAAGGCACATCATGATCAGCTCGGCTGGGCTCTTGGCTAGAGTCCCGCCGACAGCCGCTTCTGCCTATGATGATATAGGGTGGGGGGGACCGCCAAGTCAGCGGGCAGTGAATCCGTCAAAAAAGTGACGACAGGTCCTTTACTGCTAAGATCTAAATCAGGCCTTTAGTCTTTTTCTTGGAGCTTTTCTCGCAACGACTAGTCTTCGGGTTCCTCGGATCCAGAGGTCGATTAGATGATGCGACCTGCTGCTGCGCAATGCCTCAGTGAGCCTCTGAAAGTCTGTTTACTAGACGTTGATGGCGAGGAGTTCTGGAGCTTCCCTGCGGGGCAAATCAGCATGGTCAGGCTGATTCGTGAGTCAACAATGGTGGCTTGACTCTCAACGTCGAGCCAGTCTTCTCCTAGAGCTTTTATGCAAAACTTTCCAGAAAGTTTCCAAATTTTGAAAACTTGCAGTTTCTTGGTTCCTGTGTAACCCAACCAAAGGTGTGGCTAACTACTGACTACACTCCCCTTCCAGACCATCTCCTAATCTAATTAGATTCTAATTAGATATGACTGGGGATCAAAGAAGTGGGGGCTGGCCTAGGTCCTGTGAGATCTGTTCCCCTGCCTTTGAAATCCAGCTTATCTCCCCAGCCCCCTCCTCTCCCTGGCTTCTCCAGGAAGCAAATCTACTCCCACCAAATAAATGGCTTTAATGTTTCAACTCCAGGCCTCTTCACACCTACTCAGGGAGCAGCTTGGCTCACGCTGTCAAAGGCTGACAAATCAGACAAGGCTGCTACAGGGCTGTTTTAGGTAACATCAGGACAGTAAGTTCTAAAACTACTGTAATAGTTACATTAAATCCAACTTTGTAGATTTGTTGTATTTAAGGTGATCATTAATTTGATACTTTGAATGAAATTGCTAGCTAGCTCCAATGCAAAGATAGACTTTATTACATTTAATAAAGCCTTCACCTTGTTATCCTATGAGGCTAGCAGCACTGCAATAAGGAAAAACACTGTCTATTTTTCCTTACTAGGGCATATAAAACATCTTTCATATTGTCCCTGCATTTTATATCACTACTGCACCTAATATGTATCTGTCCGGCACTACTAAATATTCAGAAACTCCTTTTACGGCCAACACTGTAAAGAGAACAAATAAGGACTTGCGGAGCTGCCATCATAAAATGCTTAGGAGGCTCGACAGTCCAACTGGCATGCAAGGCGATAAAGTTTCAGAGCCTAGCAGCAAATGAATTAGAAAAGAGTATCAGATGAATTGAACTTGCCTTTTCAGAACCGCCTTGTTTACTCAAATTAAAATTCCGCAGCTCATACGACTACAGCACAGCACTTTATTATAAACTATGAAACTATGCATGTTTGCGTCCAGTTTAAACCAAATTCATCAGAAGCCAGCTTTTTCTAGTAGGGCTGGACATTACATGCCCACATGGAATCAATGAAAACAGTTTTAATATTATTTTTAACATACATTTAAATGAGTCTCATGTAATTTTCAAACCAGAGCAATTGTTTGATATTTTTATGTATTCTGGTGGTTTGTGCCACCCTTTTATGATTTTAAAAGAAATCGAATGAAAGTACTTCTTCCCTTGTTATCCTATGAGGCTAGCAACACTGCAATAAGGAAAAACACTGTGTCTGTTCTTCCTTACTAGGCATATAAAACATCTTTCATATTGTCCCTGCTTTTTATATCAAAGCACCCTACCCTTGGGGCACTTAGGGCAGACCTTAGGGGACACGTATTAGTCATAAAATGGTACTTTTGGACTTTGGAATTACTTTTAATTCCAAAGCTGAATTTGGAGGTAGTTTCATTTTAAAACCAGCCTGCAAGACAGGCCTGGCTTTAAAATGACACCAGACCCCATATCAGTTCACACTTAAGTGCATTAAGTCTACTGGTGTCTCTAAACCTACATGCTCTACCATATACTAAGGACCTACAGGTAGGTTATCTTTGCCAATTAGAATTATAGCAATTACCATACACATTCGGAGGAGAAAGAACTAGCTCTGGGCCTGGTTAGCAGAGCCCAGGGCACTTTCAGAGCCAGTAACCACTAGCATCAGTCAACAAATGGGGATGATCAGGGCAAAATGGATGACTTTCCTACAACAGCAAGTTTCAAATGAGTGCAAATGACCCCATGCAATACTGAAATTTACCAAAAGTCAGTGTAGTGGGCACAGAAAGTGAAGGAGGTTAAACGGATGCTGGCAGCCTCTGAGAAGCATTATTAAAGGGAGCCCAGTGCCCCATGGCACTCACCATAATACTAGCCTTGATAGGAGTGAACTGAATGATGCTGGAGGCACTGAATGGAAAAGGTACAAATGTGTGGGCTAAACCAGGGTGAAATAAATCATTAGTTGTATTGAAGCACTCCATAATTTCCAGACTTCCCAAGGTGAGTATAACAATAACAGAAGTTGGGAGCGTTATTACCTTCTTTTGCCCCTCATAAGGCAATCAGTTACAAGATAACAGCAAAATTCAATGCTGTGACACAACATATTCCTTCTAAATGGGTGTGAGCTGGGGGTGCACACAGAGAAAAAGCCCATGTCCGTAGTAAAGTCCGAGGTCAGAAATCTGGCTCACCTCAATATAGGTATCGCTGAGAGAAGGGGCTGACAAGATGTCTGCAATAAATAGAGAATACTTGTGGCCGGTGATGGCTGTGCTGCTGAAGCAGTATGAGATATGATTTTCACCATACAAAGCACTAGTGCAAATTCCAGTGGTGGCTGCCACCGAGTAGCACGGATGGGGCGGGGGATAGAAAAATAAATAAAAAAATTACCTTGATTCCGGACCGCCGCCTCACGTTGTCCTCGTCTGTTCCTGCTTTAAGCAGGAAGCACAAGCAGGCTCCCCATGCCAATCACAATGCTGAGCATTGTGATTGGTCCGAGAGCCGTGGTTTGGCGCTCAGACAGGCAGTGGGAGCCTGTGCATGTTCCCCACCAGGCTGTGTATAACAGCCTGGTGGGGAACATGCAAAGTGAGCATGACTGTTTGGTCGGCCCACCACTCCTCCCCTTGCTGGCTGTGACATAGTCAAGCCCTGCCCCGCCCCGTAAGCCAGAAAAATGTTGTTATCATTTTATATTTCCTTTATCCACTGCTCAAAAATAAGTGGGGTTACTCTCCTCTGCCTTAGCGGAGGAGCCGCCGCTGGCAAATTTAAGTACAAGTTGCACTCTATTTTTCTTTTTTGATGCAAACATGATAGTTTTTAATTCAACTTGAAATATGTGATTTTTAACATATGTAAACAGCGGCAGACTTATTAATTGTGTGCTTTAAATATAGACTGTTGTTTTTGTGCTGATTTTATGGCTTATTCAAAATTCTTTTTTTCCCCATTGAACAGCAAACATAGAAGAATTTGTTACATGATAGAAATTCATTAACAATATAAAAATAGGTATTCTTCCTCATTAAAATTAAAAATTAATTTATGACTTTGGTATAATACTGTCTAGTCTCACTTAGACATAATAAAGAGTGAAGTGGTTGAAGTAGCTTTAACAGAGCTTATGCTGACAATAAAAACAAAAAATAAACACTAAGGGGTCGATTCCGATCTCGGCCGGTAGGGCACCTAACAGTATTCGTCCGGAAAAAATACAAGCTGAATGCGTGTTTCCCGACCGATTCGTACACTCGTCCGGACGAACAAGTACGATGCGTATAACAACCCAGTTTCCGAGCGAGCCGTACTCACCCAATCCAGCTCCTGTTCCCCGCCCGAGCCGGATCCGTGAACGCCGAATCGAGCCGCACGGAAGCAAATACACGGCACCTTCCGGCCGGACTAGTACGATGCGCAATCCGTACGCGCCGAACCCGTCGCTACGTCCGGCCCGTTTGAGCATCCGTGCGAGCCGTACATAAGCTCCGTTTCGCGCCACAAGATGATCCACGGCTACGAGACGAACAAGCCTGCTACGAGTACGACTCGAAGACACGAGAAACCCGAACGAGACGATCCAAGCATGAATCCCATTGCGCAGGTCCTACCTATACTCTACATCTATTACCGGGACCGGCACGGACGCGTATGGCGCAGACGGTAAGTCAAACACCAACAATACAAACAAACTACACGTACCCGAAATATGTCACACACACATAGGGATGCACAAATAACGTACACTAGCAACAGCAGAACCATAGGGGTGGGATGGCCAACACCAATGCCATACACACCCATAGGGGGATGGATGCCTACCACCAACACCACCCTACAACCACCCCTACTCATGGGGGCTAGATGCCTGCCACAACCACCACCACCCTTCTCAGGGGGGCTGGATGCCTGTCACTACTACCAACCTCACCCTTAGGGGCTGGATGCCGGTCACCACTACCAACCTCACCCTTAGGGGGCTGGATGCCTGTCACTACTACCATCCCCACTCATGGGGTGATGGATGCCTACCACTACCACCACCACTACTAATGGGTGCCTGGATGCCTGTCACTACTACCATCCCCACTCATGGGGGGATGGATGCCTACCACTACCACCACCCCTACTCAGGGGGGCCTGGATGCCTACCACTACCACCACCCCTACTCAGGGGGGCCTGGATGCCTACCACTACCACCACCCCTACTCAGGGGGGCCTGGATGCCTGCCACTACTACCATCCCCACTCATGGGGGGATGGATGCCTACCACTACCACCACCCCCACTCAGGGGGGGCTAGATGCCTGCCACCACCACCACCCCTACTCAGAGGGGGCTGGATGCCTGTCACTACTACCATCCCCACTCATGGGGGGATGGATGCCTACCACTACCACCACCCCTACTCAGAGGGGGCTGGATGCCTGCCACTACTACCATCCCCACCCTTAGGGGGATGGATGCCTACCACTACCACCACCCCCACTCAGGGGCGGCTAGATGCCTGCCACCACCACCACCCCTACTCAGGGGGGGCTGGATGCCTGTCACTACTACCAACCCCACCCTTAGGGGGCTGGATGCCTGTCACTACTATCATCCCCACTCATGGGGGGATGGATGCCTACCACTACTACCACCACTACTCAGGGGAGGCTGGATGCCTACCACTACCACCACCCCTACTCATGGGTGCCTGAATGCCTGCCACCACTACCATCCCCACCCTTAGGGGTATGGATGCCTACCACTACCACCATCACTACTCAGGGGGGGCTAGATGCCTACCACTACCGCCACCCCTACTCAGGGGGGCCTGGATGGCTGTCACTACTACCATCCCCACTCATGGGGGAATGGATGCCTACCACTACCAAAACCCCTACTCAGGGGGGCCTGGATGCCTACCACTACCACCACCCCTACTCAGGGGGGCCTGGATGCCTGCCACTACTACCATCCCCACCCTTAGGGGGATGGATGCCTACCACTACCACCACCCCCACTCAGGGGGGGTTAGATGCCTGCCAACACCACCCCTACTCAGGGTGGGCTGGATGCCTGTCACTACTACCAACCCCACCCTTAGGGGCTGGATGCCTGTCACTACTACCATCCCCACTCATGGGGGATGGATGCCTACCACTACCACCACCACTACTCAGGGGGCCTGGATGCCTACCACTACCACCACCCCTACTCAGGGGGCCTGGATGCCTGCCACTACTACCATCCCCACCCTTAGGGGTATGGATGCCTACCACTACCACCATCACTACTCAGGGGGCTGGATGCCTACCACTACCACCACCCCTACTCAGGGGCCCTGGATGGCTGTCACTACTACCATCCCCACTCATGGGGGATGGATGCCTGCCACTACTACCATCCCCACCCTTAGGGGCCTGGATGCCTACCACTACCACCACCCCCACTCAGGGGGCCTGGATGCCTACCACTACCACCACCCCTACTCAGGGGGCCTGGATGGCTGTCACTACTACCATCCCCACTCATGGGGGATGGATGCCTACCACTAACACCACTCCTACTCATAGGACGGGTAATGCATGACACAACTAGCATACTCCCACATAAGGAATGACAGAAGATTACATCCCCCCAACACCATGACAAGTGTGTGTAGTCTGTGTCAAATGCCTACAACACTGAACATGACATTGAACATACAATGTGACCCCCTAGCACATGTGTCACACAGAAATGTGTGTGGCCTCCACAATGCAAGCCGACCATGGCCACTGTGGCAATGGGCTCGAACACCCCATCACCACAGTGACCAAAAGGTAAGTGTGGGGTCCATAGCTGATGCACATTTTGAAAAGTGTGGCAATGTGGCCTAAAGCCCCATCACCACAGTGACCAAAAGGTAAGTGTGGGGTCCATAGCTGATGCACATTTTGAACAGTGTGGCAATGTGGCCTAAAGCCCCATCACCACAGTGACCAAAAGGGAAGTGTGGGGTCCATAGCTGATGCACATTTTGAACAGTGTGGCTATGTGGCCTAAAGCCCCATCACCACAGTGACCAAAAGGGAAGTGTGGGGCCCATAGCTGATGCACATTTTGAACAGTGTGGCAATGGGGCCTAAAGCCCCATCACCACAGTGACCAAAAGGGAAGTGTGGAGTCCATAGCTGATGCACATTTTGAACAGTGTGGCAATGGGGCCTAAAGCCCCATCACCACAGTGACCAAAAGGGAAGTGTAGTCAAGGTAAAAGCTGCCAAAGCCAAACTGCATGGATGAATCCTGGTCACACAACAACAAACACATCAGTGGCATAGTAGTGCTTGTGTCCCATAGCAACATAGATTGGTCGAGGCAAACAGTGCAGTGTCACTGAAACATCGTTTTGGCCATGTGCATACAAACATCACCCATGGGGGCCCACATTGTCAACATTCACAAATAACACAATGACAGAAGTGACCATCATAATGCTGACCCACATATCTGCACCAATGGACACACAAATGTAGATATCCTGTGGAGACTGTAGATGTCAGGTGAACAAATACCATACCATGGCAGCAATGGGACATACAAACCATGATTATTGTGCTGACTGATGACCTAGGAGTCCCAGGGACAGCAGGGGAAAGCCACCAAACAACATACAGCCAATGGCACACTCAAGATATGCCAATGCAGTGGTGCAAAGGCACAAACACAAACAGGCAGACTCACACTGCATATCAAACACAACAGGTGATGGGGGTGTGCCAGTGTCCCCAGGCAACCACACAACACATGAGGAGGCCTGAATTCCAACCACACAGATGTGTATACAGTGCCATACAAAAGTTACTCATGGATCGGATACCCCTATGTGGGCAATCAGGCATTGTTAGATGAGAGGGAGCCCAAATTACACGTCACACAAGCTTGTAGGAACAGCAACTAACACAGCAAGAGACAGACCCACCACAGCACTACCCCCAGGGACCCCACATTGTGCTGACACTAGCCTGCATGATAATCCCACTGTGATGACAAAGTTAGATGTCGTTCACACTGTGACCCACAGCCATGTGTCCTGAGCAACTAACTACCATCACACCTACACAAGCTCCAATCAATCAGCACGGCCTGCCAGCCAAGGCCAATATGGAGGTAGGGGTCTAGCCGTGCAACAACTCACTTTTGCACACACTCAACACCACACACCCTGATCTCCACCAATGTGCAGCAGTGAAGCTCACATGGACTGGTGACATTGGACATGCACCCATGACAATACCAGGGGTGGTGGTGGGAACTAAGGTGCAGAAACCCATCACACATGGCCAGTCAACAAGACTCGTCAATGTCTGACACACAGCACAGTATGCCGTACATGGGCATGATGTGAAATCCACCACAATCAATGGGATCCTGGCCATAGTCACACACCAACGAAGAAGCCAAGGTGACACATGAAGAACACACGTACACAACTTCTAACATTGCAGCTCTGACCCTGAGGAGTGGCAGCAGTCGCACACACAACGTGTCACAATCACTGAAAGCTACCACAAACTGTAAATCACATGACTTGTGTAAACAACAAGTGCCAAGGGGAATCCTGAATGTGTCCCATCTGCGTTTGCCCACATCCCCAGCCCTGACAACAAAGACAACCTGGTATGACAACCTCATGAACATTAGTTTGCCATGCACCCACATCATGGACAAACCAGGTCCAAGATGCTGGATGAACACAGAACAACTCAGCAAGCATCACAAACAGGAACATCCCTAGGGACACAGCCTGTGTAGGAAAAGGGAAGGGAACACGCACAGACATGCTTACACAACACACAACACAGGCCCACGCAATATCACCGGATTACACACTGCCATGAGGGCACTCCACTCCTGTGGAAGGTCCGCTGTGCCAAACCTTGTCTGTGCACGACCCAAACATGTCAGCAGAACACTCCGTCAGTGAGTCAACAACCACAACACACAGAAGGCTCTGCTCACATCAGCCTGGGTACGGGAGTGTCACGTCAGTCATCTGCATACACACAAAACACGTGTCAAGCAAGTTGCACTGTATACACAGATGAGTCCTTCGACATTGATGTGCAAAACTGCATGTCCAGTGAAGCTGGGCACACAGTCAGGGAAATCGGAACATTGAACAGTGGTAAGCCCACCAGATGTGCATCAGTGTAAGACAAAGATGTTCATTTACAAATGCAAAATGGACATCCCTGTGTCAAATGCTGAACATTACACCCTCAGACTGTAGCAAAGGATGCCATAGATCCAGACTACAACTGGACACATATCCCATGGACCACATGGAGTCCATCACTGCAACACTTCATTTTCCTGATATGAACACTATTACAACTGCAAATGCAGGATGCTACTCATCCACATCATGTACATCAAAAGAAAACCCACAAGTAAACAAAAAGAGGCTTTATTCAGCAAATGTCAGGGTAAACACGGAAGTCCAAAAGAAACTAAGGCCAATGGCCAGTCCAAAATCACAGTCCCAACAGGGTGAGAAGTGACAACTGGTCACACATTGCTTGCCTGCACTGGTACGGTTAGGGGACATCCCCTTTGGAGGGGCATACAAGGGGCAGGCCAGGCACCGCAGGGACAGGATCAGGGGATGGCAGAGTGAGGCAGTGAAGGGGTGGTGGGTGCAGGAGTGTCACCGGCAACTGCAGTGGAGGTGTCTGACTCAGGGGGGGCCGGCACCACTGTGGTACACAAGTCAGTTGGTGTGGGTGCTGCAACCACTGCAGTGGGCTGGACTGATGTAGTGGACTGGGTACCCACTGCAGTGCCCGAGTCAGACGTTGTCTTTGTGGACTCCACTGCAGTGCATGCCTCCAAGGGAGTGGAAGGGTGGGCAGATGAGGTGGGCAGGACAGAGGGGGGGGACCCGGTCTCCACAACAGTGCCACTAACAGGCAGAGCGTCTGGGTTGGGGGTGGAAGAGCAAGTGGCAGGGGGGGAGGGCCTAAGCATTCTGGGGATGCGGTATAGGTGTGTGGGGGAACCTGGGGCAGGGTGTGGTGGGGGAACCTGTGCAGTGGTGGCCTGGGGGATGGAGGAGAGAGACTGGGCGGTGGAGCTGCGTGGTGGTGGTGGTGGGGTCTTGCTCTTCCTGGTCCGGGGGACTTCCTAATGGGGTCCTGTGTCTGCCTGCGCCTGGGGGAGGGTGTCCGGGGGCGAGGGGCACTCCCCTCTGTGTGGGTGGACTTCCTCTTCCCCCGGTATGCTGGATCAGCAGGATTGGAGGGGAAGAGGCCGAGGTCACACAGGAAGATCTGCTGTGTAGGTGGGGTAGCAGGCGAGGCAATGGAAGGGTTCTTGGAGGGAGAGGATTTGGAGGACTGCGGAGTGAATGTGGATGCCTGTGTGTGTGTGTTCCCCATCCCCTGTGTCTGTGGTATCAGTCCCCTGAGGATGCTTGTGTGCACGTCTTGCCTTTCTCTTGGGTGTGTCTGTGCTGCTCGTGTCTGTGTGTTTGGGTGACTGTGCAGGTGTGCATGTGATTTGGACAGGTAGGGGGCAGGAAGTGTGGATGGGGCAGAGGTGGGAGGGGTGAGGGACTGTTGGAGGAGGGACACTGCTGCCGTCAGGGAGGAGTCCATGGACTTATTGCTCCTCTGTAGGGCAGACATACCCGTCGAGATGCCCTCCATGAACGACACCAGCTGTGTCAACAGAGTGGTGTGGGCATGGAGGACACTCAGCATTGCTGTCTGCCCTACATGGAGCTGCCGAAGGAGGTACACAGACTCCTCACTCAGGGCAGCAGGGGACACAGGGGCAGGGGGTGCGGTGCATGGCATGAAGGAGACACGCTCCCGAGCACGGGAGCCTCCACGGACCTCAGGAATGGGAGCCAATGGGAGGGCGGTGGTGGTGGTGGTGGCGGGGCCAGACAGACTAGCTGGCCTTTGGTGGCTGCTGAGACCCACCTCCACAAGGGAGTCATCCTCCGAGCTGCTGTGGTCCTCAGCTGAGGTGGATGGTGCTGAGGACTCCTCGGTGTGGCTCCCCTCGCCCTCCATGCCACTGGGTCCCTCTGACCACTCGTCCAATGCTGACCCAGTCTGGCTCCGCTGCTCCTCCTGGTCCGTGGAGCTGTCCTCTCCTGTGGCCGTGGATGTATCTGCAAACAATTAGGGAAACAGACAAACATCAGTCACCTGCACTGACCGCACACACCACAGTAAGTACAGCACATTACAGAGCAAGCCCTGGCATCCTTAGTTGAACATTGCCTAAAGTCCTCACACAGATTCGGGGAAGCCAATTGTCAGTCTGATGGTCAACCATGGGACTCACACCCCTCCTGCCCTTGCACCCATCTGTCTGGTGCCTGTCTGATGGTAAGACCCCAGTGTGGACACATGCACCACCTACACAGTTGTTGGACATTGCAGGGAACACGGTGAAGTATGTGAACATGCACACATCACATCTCTTGCCACTGAGTCAGTGCAGGTGTCCGGATAAAGGGATGGCCAGAGTCTAAATAGAAATGCATGTGATGCATACCAGCACCAGACACCATGATGCACCCATGTCCGGATAGTCAATGCCACAATGGGGTGCATGTTGCACATGTCACTCCACTGCAGGATCAGCCTCAGGAAGTTTAATGCCATGACACAGGAATGCGTGCAAAGTCATACATTACTGTCTCAAGTCACATGGCCATGGCAGCCAGCCAACAACAGTCTGCACTGTGTCACAATCCGAGGGCATGGGGAATGCAAGTTATGTGACTGACAAGTGCACATGTCCATCCCCCAAAAACCACATCATCTGTACTACTATTTGTCCACGTCATACCAACTGGACATATGGGGGACATGAAACACAACTCTCTGAACATGAGCACCTCACAGTGTGCTGTGAATGAAAATACAGCTGCCTGAAAGTCACAGTCGCAAACACCTGTGTGCACAGTCAAGTGATCAGAAACCTATAAGTCACAGAAGTATCATCTATCATGGTCACATCTCCGATGGCATGCTGAGCCCTAACCGATAAACATACCAGTAGTCCTGACAACGAAGACACAGCACAATGAGACAGAGGCAGACACCTGAGGGTACATTTCACTGATCACAACATGCCAGATGATACATGGGAGTGGGAGTACAGAGTGTATTGTATGCCCTGGACTAGGCATGACTGTCCAGCTCCACCTGTAAGAGGGATGAGTCCTGGACAGTAGGCAGGTGGCTAAGCATGTGTGACACACTGGATACACATACTCCTGAGGCCCAAACATTGTTCCCACCAGCAGCATGGGTGTGTGCCAAATTCCCCAGGGACATGTGGTGAGCCAGAGCAGCAAGCGGACCACATATCAAAGTTACACCCAGATTACATGTCAGAACTTAGGCATTGTGTAAGCAATTGACCCACCCATGAATCGCACAACATAGTCACAGGAACAAATGCTGTCCCCCACCTTGAGCAAAGCTAAATGCAATGACACAGTCCCCAAATGACACAATTTCCTGACTATAAGGGCCACACATGCGTATCGGAGGAGAAGTGGGCATGTCACAAATGAGGGACATGGGTCCTGGACCACATGACTGATGTACTGTGGAAGTTTAACCAGGCCAGAGGAGGGCACATAGCATGTCAGACAAAGTGCACAGTGCAGTCATGGACTCACCCCCTCCTTGCTGCTGTCTGGCCTTCAGCTGCCCATCCAGGTCAGGGAAGACCACCGCCAGGATCCTGAGCATGTGGGGGGTCAGGATCCGGTGTCCGCCCCTCCTGCGAGGAGGCGACAGCTTCAGCTGGACCCTTGCGATCCTCCGGGTCCAGCCCCGAAGGTCCTGCCACCTCTTCTGGCAGTTGCGGATCCTGCGCCTGTAGACCCCCACGGATCTTACTTCCCGGGCGATGGTCAGCCAGATTTCCTGCTTCTGGTGGGCATCAACCTGTGAGGATGACAAAGTGAAAAGGCCATTACTACACATGCAACATATACGTGCATCACACAGTTGGATATACATGTCTCAATCACAGGGGCATATGATGTACACAGGCAGTGCAACAATGGCTATGATCAGTTTGCCAGCAGTCACTACATGGTATCATTGCATGGGAAGTAAACCTAGTTGGAATGCACTGTTACTGCACTGTACCAGTTCAGTGCATGTAACTACACACTTTGGGGTGTGACAACTACTCAGTGAGCATGCTAGCCAGTGGTGTGCACACTGTAAGTCCTGCTAGTCAGACAACATGCACAATTAGTAAGGCAGTGGACAGCACACTCACCTGCTCCCCTGGTTTCCCATACAGCTTGCTGTACTGTGGAAGGAGGCTGTCCAGCAGGGCCTGGTTCTCCTCAAGGCTGAAGGCTGGAGCTCTCTCCACAGTACGTGCCATTGCAGTAGCCAGAGGATGCATAAACAGCAGCAGTGTTGGTGGCAGATGTCGTCCTGGAGCATGTAGTGCAGGCAAGTGAGCTCTCAGGGGAACAGCCAGCACTATATGTGTGCTGCAGAGGCAGATACTGTCCCATGTGTCCAAAGTGATAGGTCCAAGTCGTTTGCATCTTCTGAATCTGACCAATCCATGGAATAGCAGCACTAATACACGCCCACAGCATCCTTCAAATCTTCAACTTCATGACACCCATGATTTTGCAACATTGTTGTGGCTGGCCAACTGAATTCACTGCATCAGACTTGTTGGAGCTTCGAAAACGCGTCCGTTGCCATGTCAGGCCCCAGCCAATGTGTGCGCACCGTTCGGTCCATTGCTGTACAACGCGTATTTCGGGATACAACGCGTACCCGCACACATCATATGCAATGGGCCGGCCGGGCACACCGATCGGTCCATTGCTGTACAACGCGTACCCACTCACAACAGATGCAATGGGCAGGCCGGGCACACCGATCGGTCCATTGCTGTACAACGCGTATTTCGGGATACAACACGTACCCGCACACATCATATGCAATGGGCCGGCCGGGCACACCGATCGGTCCATTGGTGTACAACGCGTACCCGCTCACAACAGATGCAATGGGCCGGCCGGGCACACCGATCGGTCCATTGCTGTACAACGCGTATTTCGGGATACAACGCGTACCCGCACACATCATATGCAATGGGCCGGCTGGGCACACCGATCGGTCCATTGCTGTACAACGCGTACCTGTACAGGTCAGTCGCATATGTCACCATGCTTGTCACTGGTGAACGTATGCCAGCCACATATAACTGCCAGGGACCCAGGGGCACACCTACAACACCACACCCAGTCCACACTGTTTCCTGAGGCATGTAAGGCTGCATTTCCTTCTCTGTGTATGGGGGTTAACATGTGGTTTCTGTGGTGGCACTTGTGGGCAGCCACACCCAGGCTGTGCATGTGTTCATGGGGACAGGGTCCTTGGTGTGTTGTGCACATGACCACTGTGATGTGCAACAGATCATTTTGGAGCATGTGGCATGGTCACATTTCCAGGTTGTGTATGTGTATGACATGTCACATACCCCCAGAGTCCCATGTGGGAAGGCATGTACGTCTCAGGATGACCCATTGCCACAATAGTGATGTCCCTCCACAGTCTGTGTGCATGTTGTGTTTCCGATGTCACTGATTCCATGTGCACGATGGGAGACAGTCTCCACATCAACGTTGTTTGTGCATGGACTTTGATGTTGTGCGTCACTGGCGTCCATGTCTGTCCTGCGGATGCGACAGGGGCCACTACCTGTGGGAGTCATGTTTGTTTTTCTGACGTGTACATGATACGCCATGTCATGCCAGTGTCCATGTGGCAAGACAGGGTCACTGGGAATCTACCTGTCAATGATCTGTGATGCCTGTGGCGCATCTGTCCAGACATGTCACTGTGGTGTGTGTGTGGAACGTGACAGCAGTAAGTGGGTACTGTGACACAGCCTAATGGTTTCCCATAGCACAACCTGGTACCTGTTGTGCACACATGTTGTACTGAGAAGTTAGATGATGGCCATGTAGGTGCGAGTTATGTCCGACAGAACGGCACACACATCAAGTACTTGTGTCACGTAATGATGTATCATGTGAAATTGAGTATGGTGAATGGCACATATGTGGGGTGACTGACAATCTTTCTTCCTTCAACCTATGCACTGCAGGGCTCCAGCTGTCCATAGACCATTCCCTGACCTGGCAACGATGGTGGAACGTGACAGCATCCGACGGTACCGCTTCACCAGGCAGCTGATTGAGGATTTGGCAGTGCGCTTGGCACCACATTTGCAACCTGGCCAGACGTACCCTACGGCTCTGACCCCCAAGGTGAAGGTAATGGCAGCCCTACACTTCTTTGCCACCGGTACCTTTCAACACACTGTTGCGACTGCCGGTGGGATGTCACAGACTATGTTCAGCCGTGTGCTACGCGATGTTTTGGAGGCAATGTTGAGATGCCTGAACCAGTACATCTATTTCCCAACACGTCAACAACTCACTGACGTCAAGAGTGACTTCTATGCCCTGGGGAGGATGCCACATGTCATTGGCTCCATTGATGGGACACATGTGGCTTTGATACCACCACAGGCACATGAGCAGGCATACCGGAACCGTAAACATTACCATTCGATCAATGCTCTGGTGGTATGTTTAGCAGATATGAGCATCACACATGTGTGTGCCCATTTCCCTGGTTCAGCACACGATGCCTACGTGATGAGGAGTAGTCGCATCCCGAGGATGATGGCACAGATGCAGAACCAGCGTGCCTGGCTTGTCGGTGTGTACTGACTTTGTACCATTGTGTGTGTTCTGATCTGTAGTATTCCACCCACTTTTCCAAATCAGCTAATGTGCACTTGTCTGTCCGTAGGTGACTCCGGATACCCCAACATGCCGTGGTTGCTGACACCCCTCAGGAACCCTGTGACACCATCCCAGATGCGCTACAATGAGGCACATGGTCGGACCAGGAGAGTGATAGAGCGGACCTTTGGTCTCCTGAAGAGCCGCTTCCGCTGCCTGGACAAGACAGGAGGGGCCCTCCCATATGCCCCAGCAAAGGTGTGCAAGATTGTCATCGTCTGCTGCATGCTACACAACCTGGCAGTGCGGAAGGAGTTGCCTCTCATCCTGGATGACGATGACCAACGTCCACCACTTGTGGAGGATCCTGGCCTGGACCACAATGCCAGTGATGATGATGATGATGGTGATGTCCGCACACAGCTCATCACCAACTTCTTCAGCTGAATGTGAGTATCCAGGGAGATGTAATGTGAATGACGTGAGTTTGCATGATATGTGTGGGTGATGCTCTGGTGCTGTTTGAGTGTGGCCATGTGCTACTTGACTGGATGCGTGCAGCAATGTGTCCTTCCAGGTAGTCTGAACTCCCCAACAGTTTTGATATGCTAACTTGGTTTTGTGTAATTGTCTTGTGACATGTATTGGGCATGAGTATTGCAGTACTGTCCTGTTCTACAGTGATTTTAACTGTGTGTCATGTCTGTCCTTCACAGGGTGCTTACTGAGTACTTTGGTCAACTTGGATCCCCCGACACCATGATTCAGCTTTCAGGGTGGCAGCAGTAGTTGGCCTACAAGTGATGTGCCACACACCCCTGGACTTCATATCTTCTGCACTTGTTGACTGTGTGGCCACTGCCACATGGGTAAACCTTGCATTTGTAGTGGAAACAACATGTTGCAAATGTGTAATAAACCTGTGCTTCACTTTGGGATGTGCGTTGTCTGTGGTCACACATCTGACTGACATTTGCTTACTGCACCTGTGGGCTAGTTGACACAGACTCTGAATAGGTGTGGTGTCTGTGCATTCCACTGTATTTCCTGGCAACATCACTGTGGGCGATGAGTCCGATGGCCCTGGTGTCTGTGTTGTGTAGCCCTAGTGGTGTGTCTCCCTCATATGTGTCACGTCACCATGACTCACACGACGGTGTTGTACTTGCTGTAGCAGTTAGCATACACAGTGTAATTTAGCAGAACATCATCACCATAACAGTATCCACATTTGAATAACAACAGTGGCAAGTATGGTGTACTAGTGATTTTATTTACAGAAATGTGTGTGTGTATAGTGCACAGGATGGTGGGTGCTGTACATTGGGATTGGGATCCAAAGTTCCCAGATGAGTTGGAAGTCTTGGTAGCAGAAATGTCCTGAGTGAAGTCCACAGTCATATGATACATTAGTCCAACTTGAACTCCCCATGTCATGTGGGAAAGTAGTGTTGCATTCGACAGGGTGAAACGTTTGCACACAAAGGAGAATTTCCGGAACAGGTGTTGGCTTCCTGGGGGATGTACGTGGCCATCAACCTCTCAGTTTTCCTTCCTCGGACGACCCCTCTTCTTTGGGGGGGACCCTCACGTGCAGGCTGCTGCGGTGCAGGGGACTCTCCGCCAGAGTCCTCCTCCCTCCCTGTGGCGGTGTCAGTTGTTGCAGCACCAGATGTTGTGGGCACACAGGGAGGTGTGGCCATGTTGGTGCTAATCTGGCGGAGGCATGTCAATATGTCCCTATGCACCGCTGTGAGTTCTTGCAATGTGTCCCACTTGGACTCCATGCCCGACATGCGTGTCTCCACACGGGCCATGTGTGTCTCCACACGGGCCATGTGGGAGTCCAAGCGGGCATGATGGGCAGCCTGCTGCTGTTGTATGTCCTTGAGGATCCCCACTACCTGTCTGACCTCTCCGGTGCTATCCTGGTACGCATCAGCGATGCGTGCCAGTTGTGGGTCATCATGCAGTCCAGACCCCTCTGCAAGCAGCGACCTATGTCTACCACCCCTCCCACCACCCCATGCGACACGTGCAGGACCTGCGGTGGCACGCACAGGTGACCCGAGGCCCACTTGGGGGTTGTTAGTGGTGTTCTCATCCGTTGCTCCACGGTGGGCCTGGGGCCCTGTGCTGTTGTCAGCGGTGGTCCTTGGTCTGTCCGTGTCGGCGGGGGTGGTCTGTATGTTGGCAGTTGTTGGAGGGGTGGGTGCAGGGGTGCAGATGTTGGTCCAGCTGGTGCTGCATGATGACTCACACCGGAGGGGCCAGGTAGGTCTTCGCCATCCGAGGAGGGCAGAGGCTGTTCCACACCAGTGAGCTCTGTGTCCCCCGGAGCCTGGGACAGGGACTCCTCCTCACCTGCTGCTGTGTCCCCATCATCGTCACCTGTATTTGGAAGAGACACACATTGTATGTAATGTTTCTACAGGCATCAATGGTTCACACACCTGACAGTTGTGACTGTACCTCTGGATGCGGGCATGTACATTGCATTGTCCTAAGTTGTCACAGTAAGAGGTTGATATTGGTGTAGCACATTGTCATGCATACCTGGGGCATTTCAATATGAATGTTGAGGTGTGTGCATGGCCAGCATTGGTTGTATTTGGTGGACATCCGGCCATCCTTCTCCACCTGGCCCAGTTATCCCACCATGAAGCATGCCACCCTTGCAGTGGGTTCAGGTTGACTCTCAGGATGTCATTCAGTGGTGTTGTGCTGTTTGTTGGTGCACAGTTCCCAGCAGGGCCTTGTGCTCCCCACAGCAGTAGCCAGTGTCAGCCATCTTGTCAGTCCTTATCCACTCCCTGTGATGTGAGCATGGTTCAGAGTGGTGTTGATGGGCCAATTGTGAGGGTGAGCAGTATCTGTGACTACAACTCCCATCATGCTATTGCCTACACCCCCTTCCCAGCATGCCCGTACTTCCTTCCTTTGGACTCTGCTTCCCTGTGGGGTAGTGTGCCTGTGCTGACAGGAAGGCTGACAGTGTTGTCCTTGCGTTTGTTTGGCTACAAGTCCCAGGTGTGTCCCTGTGCTTCACACAGCATTACCCAGGGTGGTGGTTCTTTGTGGGATCTTCATTTGGTATGTGAGGCATTGCATTCTCCCAGGTGGGTTATGTGGAGTTTGTGTTGAGGGGGTGTGTGAGGTGAGCTGCTTGTAACTATGGTCAGTGCTGTGAGTCCTTCTTCCCAGCCAGCCAGATATCCCACCATGCAACGTGCTTGCATTGCAGAGAATGCAAGTTGGCTTTCAGGATGTCAGGCAGTGGTGTTGTGATGTTTGTTGGTGCACAGTTCCCAGCAGGGCCTTGTGCTCCCCACAGCAGTAGCCAGTGTCAGCCATCTTGTCAGTCCTTATCCACTCCCTGTGATGTGAGCATGGTTCAGAGTGGTGTTGATGGGCCAATTGTGAGGGTGAGCAGTATCTGTGACTACAACTCCCATCATGCTATTGCCTACACCCCCCTTCCCAGCATGCCCGTACTTCCTTCCTTTGGATTCTGCTTCCCTGTGGGGTAGTGTGCCTGTGCTGACAGGAAGGCTGACAGTGTTGTCCTTGCGTTTGTTTGGCTACAAGTCCCAGGTGTGTCCCTGTGCTTCACACAGCATTACCAAGGGTGGTGGTTCTTTGTGGGATCTTCATTTGGTATGTGAGGCATTGCATTCTCCCAGGTGGGTTATGTGGAGTTTGTGTTGAGGGGGTGTGTGAGGTGAGCTGCTTGTAACTATGGTCAGTCCTGTGAGTCCTCCTTCCCAGCCAGCCAGATATCCCACCATGCAATGTGCTTGCATTGCAGAGAGTGCAAGTTGGCTTTCAAGATGTCAGGCAGTGGTGTTGTGCTGTTTGTTGGTGCACAGTTCCCAGCAGGGCCTTGTGCTCCCCACAGCAGTAGCCAGTGTCAGCCATCTTGTCAGTCCTTATCCACTCCCTGTGATGTGAGCATGGTTCAGAGTGGTGTTGATGGGCCAATTGTGAGGGTGAGCAGTATCTGTGACTACAACTCCCATCATGCTATTGCCTACACTAACTTCACCAGCATACACAGAATTCCTTCCTTTAAGTGAGCTTCCCTGTGAGGTGGTGTTCTAGTGGTGGCAAAATATCAGGCAGTGTTTGTTGGTTATATTTGTGCCACTGCCTTGCTCTATTTGTTGTTAGGTTTGTACATGTCATGACACAGTTACATATCACTATGAGATGGCATGTATTGTGTTTATCTAACTGACATACACATCTTGGGATGATTATCTTTTGGTTGCTGTTGATTTGCTAGGGGTGGATGGTTTGACTGTCCCCTTGACAGTGATGTGTGTGTATTGGCACACAATATTGTGTATATTAGTTGTGTACTCACCAGGCTCTGGGATGTCTGTTAGTTCATATACGCACACTGGTGGTAGGATGGCCCGCACCTTCTCCTCCCAGGGCCTGAGGTATACTGGTTTTGCAGGAGGGCCACTGCCGGTGTGCTGGCTCAGGAGGTAATCCTTCTTGAGTAGGTCTCTGACCCTCCTGCGCACATCATACCACCTGTTCTGGATGTCTTCCATTGTGCGCAAACATGGTGATTGTGCGTTCACCCTGTCGACGATCCTCGCCCACATCTTGGTTTTCTGCGACATGGGGGGTCTGTTGGACCAATGTGCCAAACAACTGTGGCTCTACCCTCAGGATCTCGTCTACCATGACTTCCAATTCACTATCTAGGAACTTTGGATTCTTCTTTAGGGGCATGGTGATGGGTGGTGGTGGTGGTGATTGATGTGTGTGTGTGAAAGTGAGGGTGTGTGTGTGTAGGTTTTGCTGTGTGTGTGTGTGAGGGTGCTATTTGTTGAGGTGCTAATTGTGTGTGGCTTTTGTGTTGGATGAGCTGTGTGTGTGTCTGTGTTTGCTGTGTGATGGTGTTCTGTGCTGGCTGGTCAGTGGAATTTGCAAAGGATCATGGTAGGGATTTGTGGCCTTTATGTAGGTGGAGTTGGGGGTGTGTCCTTGTTCCATTTTTTTCACCCCCTGTATTTATTGGCTTTGTCATTGCTTGTTTGGCCCTTTTTTTTTGTATTTTTTCATTTGTGATTATTGTACATGTAGGAGTCGTTCTTCTGACCGAGTAGGACGTTGCAGTTGTCTCGTGCGCGCCTCTCCGAGTCGTTCCCGCTGTGTTTCAGCTCAGTTTCATATGCGGCGTACGCGTCGGTCGCGGAGTATTGTGTTTGTTCGGCTGGGTTTTGTATGCGTGTCGGTCGTACGGCTTGGGCTCCGTACGAATCGGTCTGAATTTGCACCCATTGCATCGTACTGCGCGGGTCGGAGTTCGTGGGTACGTTTCGTTCAGGTTATTTCCTGATGCGTGTCGGTCGGTTCGATTCGCGTGGTTTCCCGGCCGGATAGCTTGTTTCCGTCCGGGTCGGTCGTTCGCCTTGTGTTCCGTGCGAGTCGGTCGTGATTCCCATGCATTTCATCGTACTACCCGGGTCGGACGGCGCCGGTACGTGTCGGTCGGACTAAATTCCAGTACCGAGTCGGTCGGTATTTTTTCTGGCCCGAGTCGGAATCGGCCCCTAAATTGTTCGACGATTCGAGGGCAATAATATGAAATCACTCTAAATTACATTGGGTCACTATCTACTCCCTCCAAATATGTCCAAACCCGCACAAACCTTCTAGTTGATCCAACCCTTTTTGCGTAAGCTTCTTTGAATTTTCTTACGTGAGTCATTTTATTATATCATTGTACGTGTGTAGGCACTCGGAAGTCCTCCAATTCTACAGGATCAGGGATCGTGCCACTAAAGAGGCTATTGCAATAAAAAAGTCCCCCTGTTTTTGCTTTTAAGACATTTTGACTCAGTTTCAAGATGCCAAAGAGAGCCACAGCAGCCTCAGGCTCGAGTCGAATCTGCAGACCATTACTAAGAGCCCTAAATATTGCATCCCAAAACTGGGTCAACATAGGGCAGGCAAAAAAATATGAAGCCAGTCGCCTGCTTCCAATTGCTGGCAGCGAAAACATTTGTCCTCCAAGTCAGGGGACATTTAATGAAGAGCTTTCGGGTTATAATAAGCCATCCAGCATGACAAGAAAGACATTTGCTTAAAGTTGGCCGCCCTTAAAGACTTATTGCTGAGTTGTGAATTCGTCTGCCACTCAGCCTCAGTAAAGAAGCAATTCGATGTCTCGGAGATTTTAACCAAAAGGTTTCTATTAAGTGACTTTCCACTTGATTCCGCAGAAGTCTATACCAATTACTGACCCCCCTTAACTTTGTTTTAAAGAGAGCAGCTGTAAGGGGAGATGAGCCTACACTAGCCACAAGACAACATTTCTTCACTAGATGCGTTATCTGCAAGTATCCAAAGAAAATAAGCGTACAGCTATGACCACACCTAGCTTGGAGTTCCTGCCAGGTAATGCATCTCCCTCCCATCAGAAAGTGACCCAATTCTCTGAAAGCGTGAGTATTCCAAAATCTTAAATGACTAGACTGGATATGCAGCCCAACAAGTTTACATTCCCTAAACTGCAGGTATTCATATCTAGCAGACATAATATTCATGGAGTATAAAGATTAAAGTTGCATACGTAATTCTTGTAGAAGCTTCAGTCTAGTGGGTGGAACTTTGCCTCAAACTGAGGCTTAACATCAACACTTCAACAGTGCATCAAAAACAATGAAGCACATTAGGCCCCACAAGCATGACAAAGAGCAGTAAATTTCCAAATCATGAGGATTTATGGCAGATTAGCGAAGTCAAATCTTTCGAATTAGTTATAAATCAATAATCATATTATAAGAGCATTGTTTGGCATAATCCAAAGTTAGTCAAAAAAGCAAATATAAAGAAAAGTTATTTAAAGATTGTCATATGCAAATCGAATAAGATTCAGCTTCCACTGAGGGAAAATTCCCTAATGCTAAGCCAAGAAATCTAAAGATTATGGAGAATTTAGGAGCAGAAGGTATGAGCAAATAAAGGCTCTAAAAGGCAGAATCAAATGAAAATTCAGCTCATAAATGAGTTTAACTCTGTGAGCTGAGGCAAAGGCAAGTAACAGGTCTCAAGAGTGTGGAAAGGGGCATCTGCTTTTAAGCAAGGGTGAAAGCGTAGCTGAATGTAACTAACAGCAATGCTAATTAAAGCATTACATTTTCGACAAACTGCTGCACTCCCCCTTACCCCTGTTTACAGGGAGATGCAACCAATCAAAAGCACACAGTTATGTTAAAAAGTAAGCAGTTTTCTTCTTTAGCATCACACATTGGATGGTTTAAGCTGCGTGACCTTTGAGAGATACCTCGTACAGGATGGTATATCACAGTCAGCTTGCCTCAGGCACAGGTGTGGGAAATCATTATTCATTCTCTATGAAATACATTTTTATTAGCTGTTCTCATAAAAACTAAACATTTAAGACAGACTATTGCAACTTAGAGCTTTTCTCCTTAAACGAGAGAAAACGAAGACAGCATCACAGTAGCCAAAATACATTTCAATGTTACAGTGAGATTCCAGAAGGGATCTCGATAAGGGTTTGAAATGATGTCAGGATCATTTATTAGATGTTTTCGGTCCTTTACCAAAGATTTTCAAAATGTGTGAGGAGACTGCTGTGGATGCTTTGGATCTGCAGCAATGGGTGCAGTGAGCTGTGTGTTTGTTGGGAAACACGAATGCAGCTTTGTGCGCTGAGCGCAATAAAAGTCTCTTAATGAAGATAGATCCAAAATTAGCTAAGTTCGCTAATAAGGAGTCGGCCCAAGAGGCAAAGGGCCTGTTGTTTGGAGATGAGTTTGTGAAGGAGATGGCAAAGTATGCTGGGGCATTTAATTCAATACAGAAATCGCAGAAAGATATCAGGAATTTTTCGGTTGGGCCGGGAGAATGCGGGATCAATTACCTGGCAGTGGATTTGGGATCACGCAGAAATCTTTTTCACATGGGTTCAGGCCCTACAGATATCAGGCAACTGGTTGCTACCCCTAGAGGCAAAGGGGAAGAGGACGAACCAGAGGAGACAGGAGGACAAGGGGACAACAAGGTATGTTTTTAAAAAGACCCTTTGTGTATTCCAGTAAAACTGGGTGGCAGACTCGCCCATTTTTTAGAGAGATGGAAAGAGATTATTGTGGATCCATGAGTATTGCAAACAGTGCAAGGGTACTGGATAGATTTTGTCGAGGTGCCAGTGCAGAGGAGTTGACCAAGGCCTTTAAGATTCTCAAAGGAAGAACAGAGAATGGTGGAGCAGGAGGTAAAAGAACTAGGAATAAAAGGAGCTATAGAGAAGGTACAAAATGTGAAGCTAGGGTTTGTTAGCAACATATTTTTAGTAGAGAAAAAGGACAAAAGAATGACGCCTGTAATAAACTTGAAAGAGTTGAATGAATGGGTTCAGTATAATCACTTCAAGATGGAAAGAATTCATATGCTGAGCGATCTGTTAAGGAAGGGAGATTGGTTAACTCAGCTGGATTTGAAGGACGCTTACTTGACGGTCCTGGTTTGCAGGGAAGAGAGAGATTTTCTAAGATTCCTGTGGCAAACGGTAATGTGGAGGTTCAAGAGCCTTCCATTTAGATTGAGTAAGTTCCATGGTGTTTTACCAAGGTGATGATGCCAACTGTGACTTGGTTGTGGACAAGAGGTGTCAGGTTAAGTGTATTTAGATGACATTTTGATAATGGCAGAGAGCAAGGAGTTAGCTCATGGGCACACGGAGTTGACAGTGCAAGTGTTGGAGGATCTTGGGTTTGTAGTGAACAGGAAGAAGTCATGCATGGAACCAGCTCACGCGATGGTGTTTTTGGGCTTTCAAATTTGGACGTTGGAATATATATTGAGGTTACCCTTGGAGAAGGTGAGGAAGATCTGCAGGGAGATAAAGAGGATGTTGGCAAGCAGATGGGTAACTTTACGTCAGTTAGCAAAGATACTGGGTTTGCTATCACCATGAATTAAGGCAGTATTTCCAGCCTAGTTGCATTATTGAGCATTGCAGAAGTTTCTATGGAAAGGGGTGAGATGTTCCCAGAAGGTGCAGGTGGATGCAAAGACAATGGGGGAGTTGGAGTGGTGGTTAGGAAATTTGGAAGCCAGGAATGGAAGGGCAATTTTTGGCGACATTCCAGAAATGGTGATAGAATCGGACGCCAGCCTTCAGGGTTGGGGAGCAAGGTGTGGTTCCCTAGTAACAGGGGGAAAGTGGACAGTGCAAGAGAAGGAGGTGCATATCAACTATCTGGAGTTGTTGGCAGGATCTTTTGTGGTAAAGAGTTTTGTCAGAAACCAGGTGAAGTGTTGCGTTTTATTAAGGATGGACAATATTTCTGCCGTGAGGTATGTCAACAAGTTCAGAGTAGCACGGTCAAAGACTTTAGCAGATTTAAGAAAAGAGTTTTGGCATTTTTTTTTAAGGAAGGATATTTTGATTCAGACTCAGTACATATGGGGAATGACCAACACAATGGCAGATTGGAATTCCAGAAGTTTGAACTGGAGGTGTTCAGGGCAGTAAGCAACAAATGGGGTCCGTTTATGGTGGATTTGTTCGCGAACAGGGTGAATGCTCAGGTGAACAGGTTTTACAGTTGGAGACCAGATCCAGAGGCAGCAGATGTATTTCTGCAGTGCTGGCAAGGTGCCCGCAGTTATGTTTCCTGCCTTTTGCATTGATTTAGAGGTTAATGTTGAAGGTGAAGAGAGAGCGCACGGAAGTGGTGTTGGTTGCTCCTTTTTGGCCATCCCAAGTATGGTATCCGGATGTCATGGAATTGTTAATAGACAAGTCAGTATTTCTGCCAGAGGATTTGGATCTGTTAGTGAATGCGATGCGGGACAGGCATGAATTAGTTCTGCAGGGACAGTTGAGATTGATGAGATGGTTGATTTCGGGGGAGCCTAGAAAGTGTCAGCCTTATTGTCGGAGGCTTCTAAGCTCATCAAGGAGTCCTGGGCTCCAGGGACATCTAAGGCATACAGGTTGGCATGGAATAGATGGTTTTGTTGTTGTGTGGCATGGAGTTTGGATCCTGTATCAGCTCCTGTGGTTGAGGTAGTACATTTTTCGACAGGAGACATTTTTTTAAAGGAGTCTCGTACAGTATGGTGAATGTCAGTAGGTCGCGATTTCTGCCAGCCATGAGTTGGTGAACAGCTTGCCAGTTGGGCAACATGATGTAGTCAAAAGGTTGCAAAGAAGTGTACGGTTGAAAATACATCTGGTTCCGAGGTATTCGTCCTTGTCGTATGTTGATTTGGTTTTGAAGGAGTTGAATGGTTGGAAGGATAATTAATTTTTGAATTTGAAGCGTTTGTCAAGTTAGTCATGCTTCTTTGTTTAATTTCTTTTCAAAGTGTGTCGGATGTTAAGGCTTTGGAGGTAACATCAGAAAGTTATTTACCAGAGGGAGTTTGTTTCAATGTCACGAAGAGGACTAAAACTATGTCTAAAACACTTTTTTATCCTACTTTAGATGAGAACAGGAAGTTATATGTGTTTAGGTGTTTGCGTGAGTATGAGAGAAGAACAGAAGGCTTTAGACCTGGAGGAGAAACGCAGTTGTTGATTTCATTCAGGCACCCCAATAAACCAGACTCTAGTCCTACGTTGGTTAGATGGGTAAAAGAGGTTATGAAGAAAGCTGGAGAAGCTGTAGCAAGATTTGGAGCGCATTCAGCAAGAGGGGCAATGACTTCTAAGGCTTTGGTGACAGGCGGTGGTTTGAATAGAATCTTAGCAGCGGTGGATTGATCTTCAGATTTGGTATTTAAGAAATTTTATTTTAAACCAGTAGAACGGGCTGTGAGGAATATTATGGCAAGGCTTTACACATGCATAATATTGGCCTCTGTACCTTGCCATAAAATTCAGATTTTCCACAGCAGGTGTGGGTAAAAAATCATGATTTTATTAAAGACACGGAGGCTAATATTATCCCTCCCTGTGTGGTGCCCACCCTTTAATTTGTTATTTTTTGTTCTAGGAGGAGGTGACTACAGGAAGTAGAAAAGAAGATCGTGGAGTTTGGAAAAGAAAGTTGATATCCTTTTGGATTGATTCAAGTTACGAGGAACTGTTCTTATTTCAATTCGCAGCAAAAAAGAAGAAAGATGGTTGCCTGACAGGGCATTATATAGTGGATTTGAATGTTCTTACAATTCTTGTTCAAAGTTCTAAGTGTTTGTTCGAGTTGCTGTTGTGAGTTGGCAATAAAGAGGTTATGCATAATATTAGCCTCCGTGTCTTTAATAAAATCATGATTTTCTACCTACCCCTGCTGTGGAAAATCTTAATTCTCCTGTCTGATGACTCAGAGAGCCATTCATATGTCCCCTTGTGCCTGTTCTTTCAAAAACCAGTTGTTGACGTTTGCTGTTTAAATCTAGATTCTTCCAGACCTTTTATTTCAGCATAAAGATGACACTGCATCTCCTCAAACTCCACCTCTTCTCTCTTTCATTTCTTTCCATTTCCCTTTGTCACTGATTCTCCTTCACTACTACTTGCATCACTCCTTGCAGTCATCCCTCTAATCCACCTCATTCACAATAATGAACAGATAAATATAACAGCAGTGATTAGCAAGGAAGTCAAAATCGTCCCCAATATCCCACTGTCTATGCCACTAACTAAGCCATCTCCCTACTGCAGAAAAACATTTCCCAATTGCCTCCCAGGTGCCTGTTGCTTCCAACTCCTCCAAATCTTTTGAAATTCCAGTAATGCTATTAACAAATTTGTGAATTTCATTGCTGTTGTCAGGCATGTACGTGCAGCACTGCTAAATGCATAACATGTGACAGACTCCACCCTCTTTTGGGAGTAAGATATCTAAAGCAAGCCTGTTCTGTAAAGCCATGGCACTAATAGCCATAGGTTCTGAATTAATAGCGGGCAACGCTCCTGCAGTATAGGATGCAAGACAATCAACCAATGCAGATACCTTTTAACTCTTCAAAACTGCTCCAACAGAAAGAATCCTGGTGCCAAAGATGTTACCTGCTATTTTCCAAGCACTACGTTGGTGTCTTCCATGAAACACCACTCCCTTAGCGTTCATATTACCTACATGATACACCTTAGGAAACACTAAAGCTAGATAGTTGCTGCCTATCTAATTTGTAGGAAGCCAAAAATAACTGTTCTTTCCACACACATAATAAACTTAAAAAATGACAGGATCCCTCCCACCAAAGACCTGTTATCCCAGAACTTAAAATCTCTGCAAGCATTCACACCAACCCATCAACTGAGGATTTCTAATCTTTTCCTTTCTTCTCATGACAGAAGGTTTTTCTTGCTTTTCCAATCCAAACAAAGCTTTCTGTGTAGCCCAGCATCGTTTGCTTTTTCATCCTCCTTTTCCCACTCTCCCTGAGATCCTTTCTTTGCCTTGTACTCAAGTCCTTACATTCTATCCTCCAATTCTTCAATAAACTCTTTCTCAGGTTTAGTCAACTTACATGTCAACCCATCTTTCTGAGCACTGGAAACATGAATCTTTGTCAGAGACCTAGAGAAATGCCATACTGTGTCCATGTATCTAGCATTATAATGAGGATTCAAATGTTTGCACATAGGCACCTGTTCAAAGACTATGTCAAATTTTGAGAAATAATATTCAAACTGACCCTGATGATAAAGAACACTAAGCATTGTACTACAAGACAAAGAACATGTAAGAGGTGATGGTGGGCCACTCCCGCCACAGTAGATGCAGGCAAGTAAGCGCAGCTATTACAATCATGCATGTGCATGACTCTAGAGTATTCATGCACAACAACAGGTTATCAGCGGCGGCCGCTATGGCAGAGGAGCGTCTCCCCCCTGCTGGCCAGCTGAGAGAAAATAAAAATAAAATGATAATAAAACAGTATTATTATCATTTTATTTTTCCTCTGGATGGAGCCGAGACTTTGAGAGCGGGGCCATGCCATGACAGGCATGGAAGGGGAGTGGTGGACAGCACTGCTGTCAGTGCGCATCACGATATGGCAAGCTGTCTTAGGACGGCCAAACCATCATGCGCATTGATATCTCCCCAACCTGAGCTGCATTGCCTGGTGGAGAGAACAGGAGGCATAGGCTCCCAGTCCCCTTTGCAGCGGAAAACAAGCCCGCTCAGGTCAATCCAAGTGCTTCTCTTGTGCTGGCCAGCATGAGAGAAGAGCTGAGATTGGCCGTGGGGAGTCTTGGAGCCTCAGCATGTACACAGTGGAAAGGAGAGAAGCAGCAGAGCGGTGATCGGTGAGGAGCAGATAAGTTATTTTCTTTTTTGTTTTGTTTATTTTGTCATCTGTCTGCCCCCACACCCATATCCCTCCCCCACCACGCCACTCTGCCACAAGGCCAGCAGCTACTGCAGGTTATTGGTTTAGTTCCCTTGGTAACCATCTCTGTGTAAAATCATCATGTTAAATCTATACTGTTCGTATAAGTTAGTTGAATTAGGCTTAGCTTTGGTGGAAGCATGCTGAACAGGAGAATTTAGGCCCACTAATAAGCAATCACTATAATAGCCAAGACAACTGCCAGGACACTTAGTATCACCCTACCTTTGTTTGGCAAATTAGTCGCCATGGTTTCTCTCAGACTTAAAGGAATGCAAATCAAAAAGCAAAGTAAATTCTATTTGTTGTCTTCTACTTGTGCAAATCTGAAGAACGCTGATCGGTTCAAAAGTGAATGTATATGTTTAGTTATCTCCAGAAGTTATCCCTAAACCTACATCAGCTTCTTCTAAAATGACAATCCCACTATTCTACTGGAGCCTGGTCTCTAAAAAGTCTCACAAGCTCAGAAACGTTTCTGTTCGTTTATACAGTTCTCTTGGATTGAACCAGTCAAAAATCATATTCAATCATTCTTCACTGTGGTAGCCCTATGTACTGAGGTTTTTCAAGCACTTTGTTGATCCTCAATATAATGTTTTTTGTAAGTCAAGCTCACTCTCAGCAAACTATTACCATTCAGGAGTTGACTACCTTCGACTAGGCACCCGTGTTGTCTTTGACCTCCAGACTACTGACTGTTCATCGTCACTGTCATTTAGCCCACTTGTCTCTGTTTCTTCATTGACTGTCTCTGGGATATGCTCCTCTGACATAACAGCTCTCTGTCTCCCACCTTTACTTGGTCACCTTTCCCTTCTTGGCCCCCCTTCAATTGCACCTCTTGGCACTTTAGGATCTGAGTTGTCGTTTGCAGTCTCTTCAGTTTGATTCACTGTGGCTACTCTTGGTTCATTCAGCACAGACTCAGCACTTGTCTCAGGTTGACTTTGAGACACTTGGGCACCCTCTTCTCCCCCCTTTGATAGTTCAGGGCACTCTGGATCTTGATACTGCAAATCAGGGTTTGTGGGCACCAGCTTGCCTCACTCTTCGGGTGTGAAAAGCATGTAACCAGTTTGGAAGGCAACCACACTTCACAGCAGTGTTTGTCACGAGGATGACTTGGAAGAGGCCATGCCAAACACAGCGTCTTGATGTGTTTCTTCACTAGGATCTAGTCTACTGGACTAAGGTCATGGCACTATTATTGGCTGGGAAGGGGAATCACTGCCTCGGCCTGATGAGAGACAGAATTCACCACATCAGCCAATCCCTTGTGGTAGTTGAGAACCATATCATCTGTAATATTCTCAGGTGCAGCAGCAGGTGTCATGGCTCTCCCCATAAGTATTTTGTGCAGAGACAGTCCTGTCCTCCAGTCAGAGGTTCTTCGGAGACTCATAATAAACAAAGGAAGAACATCCGACTACTTAAGGGATGTGGATGCACACACTTTGGAAAGTCGGGACTTCAATGTCCCATTGATCTGTTTGACAATACCTGATGCTTCAGGCCAGTAACTGCAATTAAGTCCCTGATCCACTTGCAGGGCTACAGACAGCATGCACATTGTCTTCTTATTGAAATGACTCCCACGATTTGACTCCAAAGAAATGAGTAATCCATATTGAGGGGCTAACTCCAGCAATAACAGCTTGGCCACAGTGAGACTATTACTCCTCCTGATAAGGTGCTCTTCCACCCAACGTGAAAAATTACATACAGGGATTTTGATAAAATCAAGTTGCATGCAATTGAAAGGACCACCTGATGTCCCTCTATAGCAAATCATCACTACAGTTTGTCTACCTTCATTTAACTGCTGGAATGTGACACACTGGTGACACAGATTCTCGACAATGACATAGAAACGAGAATTGAACCAGCGTGACTTAACAAGCGCATCATCACATCTCTCTCTACATTGGTTGGGTTGTGAAAATGTCTAGCTAAAGGGGACAACATGGCATCTGGCAAGATAGGTCTCCCATCTATTGAAACCCAAATCTCATCTTGATTCTTCACACACTCTGTGGTGACCCACAACTCCTGTTCATTTTCTGGGACTTCCTCCTTTAGATGCTTGACCTCTTCCCACTTATCAGCAGCAGTCAACAAGAGGCTAGCAGGAACATCAATTCCAGAATCATTTGAATGGTCTCCATTGAACATACAGGCTCTAAGAGCGCAGTATCTGGCTACTTCATCTTCACTAAATCATATCCGCTGTTGTGTGCCTCACATTTTACAATTGCTATTCCAGCAGCAACTGCAAAGCCTCAAGCAGGTTCAAAATATAATTTCTAGTTTAGATGGGGAAACCAGGGGAAGCCATAAGACCCCTCTGGGACCACAACTGTTCGATATCAATCATGGACCACATGAAACACGTATTGGTTATCGGTGTAAATGGTGACTTTCAGCTTGTAAGTGACACAACAGGCTCTAGTACGAGCAATCTTGAACACAATTCTGTAACATCCAGACAGTCATGGTCAACCCCATCATCATTCTCATCAGTCAAAGGGAAAGGCAATGGTGTGGCTGGTTTGAAAAAGAAGCACCCTATGCAGAGTACAATTGGTCATGTGTTTGGTTTGAGTGCGGGTGAACAAGATTTCAACAGAATGAGTAACCATAACTGTAAGAGGGTATCCCATTACTATGCTCTTACACTGTTGAATGCTTTCACGAACTGAGGCCACTGCCTTTGGGCAAAGCAGCAATGCTGCGGCTACCGGGTCAAGTGTGGTGGAGAAATAGGCAACAGGTCATTTAGAGTTGCCATGGGTTTGTGTGAGCACTGAGAGGGAGCACCCATCCCTTTCATTGCAGTAGAAGATGAAGTCTGTATTATAGTCAGGTATTCCTATAGCTGGGGCGTGGCAGGGACTTTCTCTCAGCTCAAGGAAGGCACTGCATGCAATCGTTGTCCAATGGCAGAGGATCAGAAACATCCTTGTGTGTAAGTCTCTGTAAAGGCTTTGCTACTTGGGAAAAGTTGGGAATCAATTGACAAGAGTAGCCCACTATTCCCAGAAACATCCTGATTTCTCTTTGAATTGTGGGAGGGGTCACTTTCAGTATGGCAGAGATTTTCTCTTGAGCCACCTTTCTATCTCTTTTTTTAATATGATGTCTTAAATACAGGACTTCCTACTGACATTTGTGCAATTTGGTCCAGGTCACTTTATATCAATTTTCAGCTAAATTATTTAACAGTGCAATGGTAACTCATTTGCATGCATCTTGCATTGTCGACGCCACCAACAGGTCATAAATACACTGGGCCAACACTGAATTGCATGGCAACTGCAAGGTCCCCAGATTCTTTTTCAAAATCTGATTGTTGATCGAGGGGCTTTTTGTTTACCTCTTTGGAACTCGGTGCAATGCCAGAACTTTATTCTGAAATTGGAATGCAAAGAGGAACTGGCTGTCCTCATGCAAAGGAATGGAAAAGAATGTTTAGCACAGGTCGATATCCTTAAACTAGTAAGCATCGCAATGTATTTGGAACAGTAGGAAGGAAGGATTTGGTACCACAGCCCAACATTGGACAACAATATTATTGACCTTTTGCAGGTCTTGAATAATTCTCCATTTCTTGTCTGGTTTCTGCAAACCCATTATAGGAGAATTTCAGGGACACCCTAATATCTCTTTTATGATGCCCTGCTCTAGCATGGACTCAAACATGGGTGTAATTCCAGCACCCGTCTCTGTTGAGAGGTTGTGCTGGAGCGTTCGGGGATACTCTGCATGCTCTTTGACTGTTATTCTCACATGTTCAACATCTTTGATCAGGTCAATATCTTTTCCAGTATAATCCTAGACTTCCTCTTTCACAGAGTCCTTTAAGCCAGGGGGTAACTCTTCCTTTGTCAATACTGGAAATAATCCAACGTCTGATTTTTGTGTGCTCAGTTTAAAGTCGGCATTCTCATCATGTGTCGGAAGCTTGACACCATCCGGTGAACAATAGATCACACAATTTAATTTGCAGAGAAGATTCATACCCAATAGATTGACTGGACTCGATTCACATATTACAAACTGATGGTCCTCTTCAAGGGGACCTATCTTCATGAGTACTTAAGCTGAAACAGGATTCACAATCTGCTTGTTTGAAATGCCTACAACTTAAACTTGTTTTTCCAAGAGGCAGTAGGATGGGACTTCAGCAGTTCTTATGGTAAAGCGGGTAGCTCCTGTATCAATTAGAAATGGCAAGGGGTGGCCATTCACCTCACCATCCATATAAGGGTCACTCTGGACTACCTCAAACTCTGCTCCAAGCACACATTCTTCCTCTCCTCTCAGACACCGTCATTGTGATTGGTCAGAACCTGGATCTCTGAAGCTGAAGACCGGAAACTGTTAAAAGTGGTTTGCTGGACTCTGGGGTTTAGGTTTGTATTAAACATTGGACCATTTACATTTGGCTGCATCAACAGGGTTTGGGGCACATTAGCATTCTAGGGTCTTTGTATTTGCATACTCTGAATCAGCATCATATTCATATTTGGCATCTGACCCTCAATTTGCATTTGATATGGATTCAACCGACATTCCTGTTTCTAGCGGCCCACCGTGTTACAATAATGACATGGAGTATTCTTTTTCAACATGGCTATGTCCATTCTTGAAGTTGGGGCAATCGGCATCCTTTATCCTCTACCCTGTGAGGCGCCACTCCCATTCTGCATCATCTGACCTCTACCTTGATATTCAACTTCCTGCATTCCTGCACCAGCACCAGAACCTGAATTTGCCACAGACAGGCCATTCTGAAATCCTTTCTGTGCTAGCTTTGTTTGAGCTAACATGAATTTTTCCTTGATTCTCTTCTGTCTCAATTTCAAATCATCACTGCAGTATTTTGTATATCGCAGGATTTCGTCCAATGGCTTTGAACGCCAAGAAATCACATTCTGCTGAATATGTACCTTAATCTCCGGGTGTCGTTCAAGAATAAATGGAGACATAAATTTTCCTCTTTCAGGATTTTGGATACCATTATGCTTATGGAAAGCCTGCAGCAGCCATTCATAATAAGCATGCACAGACTCTTTAGACTCTTGAGTGGTTCTCGCTATTTTTAACCAATCATTATCTTTTTGGGGGAGCTCAGTCTTCAAAAAGTGAATCACCTGATTATATTTATCCATAACAGTGAATGAATAAATGAATGAGAGGTATTTATAAAGCGCACGGCTACTCCAAGGAGTGCCCCTGTGCGTCAGCTCAAAGTGAGGAAAGCAATAGAACATGCTACTGTTCTAAAATGAGAAAGGTTTTTTGAGCTTTATGAAATGATGGTTCATGAGAGACAAAGCGGAGTGAAAGGGGAAGCTGATTCAATTTGCCACCAGCCAAAAGCATAGAAGACCAGCCTCTACATCTTACCGGGCGAAACCTTGGGATGGTAACCAGCAAGGCAGATGTTGAGCATAGGGATCAAGAGGGCTAATGGTGTCTAATTCTAATCAGATACTGGACCCGCCAATAATATGCCCGATGTAAAATGGTGAGAGTTTTGAAAAGAATACTCTGTTTGGCTAGTAGCCAATGTATCTCCCAAAGATGCTGAGAAATATGGATTCTCTGTGGAATATCTAGCATCAGACAAGCAGCCACGTTTTAGGTCATTTGAAGTTTCTTGGTCAGCTTGAATGGAAGACTTGGATACAGGCTGTTAGTGCAGCAAGTCAGTCAAATATTCTTTATTTGGCTAATCTCAAGCCGTAAAAGCACAGGATAAAATACTACAGCCATAAAACTTCATAAAAAAAATGAAAAAGAAACAATCTTAAAAAGGAATCAGAACCCCAAATACATAAAACAGCAAAAACTTATAAAACAAATTCATTACACTGCCACATACTGATTTCTAATCCTCATTGCACAACAAAGTTTAACACTGCTACACAGAGATCTAAGTCACACAATTTCTGCAATAAAATAAATGCCTCTCTATGCATTCTAATCTTGGACGTACGAAAAACTGGTCTCAAAAAACACTTCCTGGGGTAAGAATATGAATGGCAGAAAAGGATAAAGTGCATAGTGCTTTGCTTGGATGTATGGTCACAAGGACAACTTCATAAGGTTGTACTCCAATCGACATCCCTGGGAAAGGTCACTAATAAGTGTAGGGAATTAAAACGAAGCCTGGCAAGAAAAAAACTACTATTCATATTAAAAGTTGAATTCAAATAAAATTCACAACCCAGAGTTATGATAAGATTATAATTGACTCTACTACCTAGTTTATTAAAATATGCCTGATGGAGACTGAGATGTCATTCCCTGAATGCCTCTTTCACCTGGGACATGCCATTTAACTTTATATTTCTTGGGTTAGAAAATAGATCTGCGAAACCCAGATCTATGAAACCCCCTTTAATATTGTTGATCCAGGAGATCGCCAAAGCATGATCCTGGGAAAGGCAGTCTTCCAATACATCATTGTGAGAGTGAAGCTCCCTTTCTTCCCCAAATTTTGATCCAAAGTATCAAAGGGTCCAACTTATCCATCAGGGGGTACAAACCCACCTCTGAGTGACAAATAAAAGAAGGGGTGGATTGGGGGACTGCAAGAAGTCTTCTTAAAAATGTGTTCGAAACCTTCGGGTGTGGACCAGCACCTGTATACCCTCAAACTCCTGCTCCATATGAAGGTACGGCAATGCACATACTTTTGTAAATATTAATCATCTTGTGTACTGGGTTACACCCTAACCGGCATGCAAAAATTAACACCGCCTCCATGGCTCTTTGGGATTGAGTAACCATTTTGGTAAATAGGCTATGCCAGGTTAAATTGTGGTCAAGATAATTAAAAGTCTTGAACATATAGATTTCTGAACCACCCAGATGGAACGTTCGGGTTTTAACATTTTTTGGGCCAATGCTCAAAGCAAAGGATTTACTAAGATTTCTTTTAAATCAAGTCTCCCCATAAAACTATAAAAAGAGTAGGCCTGGGAGTTAAACTCCGCTCCATTCGCAGAGTTTGTGAAGTTTTCCGCACTCCGCAGAGCACAAGGAGTTCCGAAAGACTCACAGAGCAGAGTTTTTTACCTCACTCACGCTTGTCCATTGGTGAGCGCGAGCGAGGAAACTCCAAAGCTAGACCACCTCCCAGAGAGATTTCTCAATGTGGGGGGGTTGCGGATGGTCGCGACCGCTCACGTTGAGAAACCATCTGTTCGCATTGAGAAAGCTGCTCCTCGAGTAGAATATCTACTTGAGCAGCAGAAAGAAGCAGCGCCCTCTTGCGCTGCACATGGTGCCGTTCGCACTGATTTTCCAGTGTGGGTCAAACACCTGGTGCTAAAAATCAACGCGCACGGTGTGACCTAAAGCACTCCGCATGCTTGCAGAACTTCGCCTAGCATGGCAGAATGTTTTGGTCACTTCACGGGGTTCCACTACGCCGAACTCCGCAAACTCCACCCAGGCCTTAAAATGAGTCTAAAAGACATTGTAATCCATTAAGCGGTTCTTGACATAAGAACTGTGGGGCCGATTCACAGAACTAATCTGAGACAAAATCTTAACTTACTACTTTTGGTATTCACAGAAGGCATTTAGTAGTAGTAAAGTTAGGAATCCTAACTTTACTACTACTAAACTGAGATAAAATCCTAAACTTACTACTTTTGGTATTCACAGAAGGCATTTAGTAGTAGTAAAGTTAGGAGTCCTAACTTTACTACTACTAAATGCCTTCTGTGAATACCAAAAGTAGTAAGTTTAGGATTTTGTCTCAGATTAGTTCTGTGAATCGGCCCCTGTATCGTCGGCGTACAATTAAATCGGTAGGGCACTTGCCTTCACATTGGGCAGATCTTTCCCTGTTTTGCTCAAATCCACCTCTAAATCATTGATATATATGAGGAACAGTGAGGGGCCATCACGCACCCCTGTCTGACCCCATAGAGGATATGATTACAGGGGAGAGTTTGCCCGCAGTGCCAACCCTAATCAGGCAGGCCCAATGCATCCTCTGCAACAAGCTGAAAATGGCCTGGCCAATTCCAACCCTTGTAAAAAAAACAAACACTAACTTCTCCAATTGAAACACACTATGTTGTATTTGTTTTTGTTTTGGATCGTCCCACAGGCTCTCTTGTGTGATTTTGCACGTTACTTTACATGCTAGCTGAGTTATCTTTAGACCCAAGTATTTTCTTGTTGTTAAGTAATTTCCATCCTTGCCATAATGCCCCAGAGCTAGGTCTATTAATCATGTCAAAGGATAAGGAGAGGTCCATAAACACTAGGTGAATTGAACCTCTTCTTTCCTTGACATACTTGCTGATGAGCAGCTGAATTTTCAAGCATTGCTCGACTGTGCCCAACCTGGGAAGAAACCCTTACTGAACTCTGGATAAGTATCCAGTTTCCTCCAACCAATCCTCAAGTTTATCTGCTATCATTCTAATGAGGATCTTAAGGAAACTATCCAGAAGTGAAATTGGTCAGTAGCAGCAAGGAGCATATCTGTCTTCTTTCTTAAAGATGGGGACCACTATCGATTCCTTCCATGTATGTATAAGTTCCCCACTGATGGTAGCTTTAAAAACATTGGTTAAAATCGGGACCTCCATGCAGAATTATCTTTAAAAAGGTCTAAAGGGACACCATCAGGGCAGCAATTATGTCCTTGACTACAATAGAGTCATAGAGGTTGAAGTATAACTCTGAATTATCATAAGCTACCCATTCACCCTCCTGAATGAGAGCCCTATTGTCCGGATTGAAAAAGCTATTGTAGTGAACAACCCATGCCTCCACTGGAATAACTATTATCATAACAGTATCCAGAGAGGGTTTCTCATACCCTGTGAAAAAAGGCCAATTAACGACCTTCCAGAACAATGTAGAATTCTTCAGAACGGAGGCTCTTGACAACTCCTCCCAAGCTTCCTCCCTTAGTATGGATCTCCTGGCCTCCAAAAGGGATTCATAACTTCTTCTTCCACTCAATATATCACTTTTTAAGCATGGGCCAGCGTACAGGCATGATCAAACTAACCTGTAGGAGACAGATATTTTGGAGGATTTGCTCTGCCTCAACCCCTTGTCCACAGCAATACATACGATTCTAAAGGCATTGGGGATGTCTTCTGGTCACTCCCCCTCCAGGGTGAGTACTGAGAATGCTTCTCTGTTCTCACACACATGTTTTCCCAAAAAGGTCAAGACTAAGTTTAAGGGGATTATGGTCGCTGATACATGAAACAAAACTGATACTTTTGTGTGCCATTAAAAGTAGGGGGAGGGGCACCCGAAACCTTAAATTCTTTAGCAAAACCCAGGAATCTGGAAAACAACAATCTATTCAGGGCCTCCCCAAAGGGAAAGTGTAGATATTCTTCCACCTACGATGTCTCCAAACCACATGAAGAGGGATACATTTTCCGTCTAAGCCTTGTGTTAAAATCCCTCCCCCAAACTATTAATGACTCTTTATTATGACTATCCAGGAAGGTCACTAAATTACTCTCCATGTCATCAATTATGGCAGTTACACGGGAGTCGAAGACGTTGTACAAATTAACTAATTACACATTAAAGCAGTATGGGGTCTGCAATAAGACAGTTGGGCATAACTTAAATTGTTCTGAACGAGATACCTGTTAATTTTACAGAGCACATAATAATAGCTAATCCACTCTTAGCTCTGCCCGCACAAGATGGAATAGCTGAGCTGCATAATGTTTGAAAAACATTTATGCTAAAATCCTCAGTCGCCGACGTCTCCTGCAATAAAACAATGTCTGCATTAATGGCAGAGAGCCAGCCTGGGTTCAAAAGTTTAGTATGGACACTGGCAATGATCCATGATGTAATTTTCAAGCCTTTCAGCCCAAACCTCCCTCTCTCCGAACAAGACCCTACCCTACTCCGCCTGCATCAAGAGTTCTTTGGTCTCACGCACCCCTATGTGAATACTTTTGCAGTCCAGATATTCCAGGGGTGTGAGTGCTTCAAAAGAATTCCCCACCTCTACATTATAAGATGGGTTCATAACCCTCTGATTATGCTCAATGACTTTCCCATTCCTTACAGACAGAACCTCTGGCAAATAGAAGTAACCTAAGGGTAAAACCTGGTTAGGGCTGGGTGATTGGTCCTGATTATGAAAAAAACCTCAATATAGAACAGTGTGAGGAGACTTAGGATTAACTATTACACAGTCCCCGCTCACTTCCTTTGTTCCTGGACCAACCCAGGAAGGCCTTCTGACCATTATAACCTCCCTTGAGAAATTAAGCGGCCATCCAGTGTCTGACCCTTGCCAGTCGGTTACTTTATTTTTCATTCATTTATTTATTTATTTTGATATGGAACTCCGACGGAGGTCCACAAAAATGCACAAATAGATTAGAATACAAAATATTTTAAGTACAGTACAAAATTCTTCCATATTCAACCATCAGATAAAACAATGTATATAAGTAGCATTAAAAATTATCTAATAAATAACCAGAAATGTTTTAAAAAATTGATATATCTTAAAACAAACCATTTCATTTGGAGGAGACAAAACGAATGAACGGGCCTCCTGGGCAGAATGAATATTGTATTTGATAAATATAGGTCTTAAAAACATATGCCTGGCCTTTTGTAACTTCATACAAACAAATAACACATGATTAAAATCTTGTATTTGCGAGTGGCACATTTCACAGATTCTCTCCTCACTGGGAATTTTGTCCCATATACCAGTAACATCTCTTAAGGGCAACAAATTAATTCTTAATAAAAGAATTAACCTTCTAATTCCATGTGGAAGGTTCCAGGTTAAATAAAGCTGTGGTCTATTCCCCAAAGCACTCCCACAAACTACCTCATTGCGAGACTTGGTCTTACTTAAATCAGTGTCTCTAGCTAAGCTGATAGAGGATGCAAATTTCTTTATAAACATCTTTAGTGCAGTTTTTGGCATGGGGGAGTCAATATTCAAGGTAAGACCAAATGAGACATTTGCTTGTAAAAAGGACCTAAAAAATGTTGAATGTTCTCTCAGTTTATCAAAGATTTCTGTTCTCAGGGCAGCCCTAAGAGTGCCCTCCACCCCCCAGCACAGAGAATTACCCCATCTCAAAACCGCAGCCCCGGATAAAATGTATGAAGAAACTAAACCAAATTCCAGACGCAAAACATGTACGGCAGCCTGAGAATTTAGATTACAAATTTGACGAAGGATTTGGCCTTAAGCCTTATCAAAAGAAAGCCAGTATTTCATATCCAATACCTCTGCAGCGTATGTTAATTAGGGGGAATTTTTACCTTAAAAACTGACAAAACATGACTAAAATGGCGTTTCTCACAAGTTTTATAAAATCTATTTAAAGCTCCAGCCTGGGAGACAGCCTTGCTAACACAGTGTTTGATGTGCTCTAAATCTCGCCCTGTTTTCGAGAAAACCTTCCCCAAATATAAATAGGAATCAACCGATTCCAGTTCTTCAGACCCCAGTGACCACTTAAAACGTCTCTTTAGTCTATGTCCTCTCTTGCGGAAGACCAAAATTTTGCTTTTAGCAATATTAATTTTCAAAAAGTGGGCTTCTGCATATCTAATTAGGACATTCAAACGTCGCTGCAGACCAATGGGCGTTAAATCAAAGACTGCAACGTCATCCGCATATAATAAGGAGCCAACGGACATTATGCCAATCTTGGGGGCATCCCCCCGCACTGAATTCAAAGCGGCGGGCAGATCAGATATATACAAGGAGAACAATAAAGGAGCCAACAAGCAACCCTGCTTTAGCCCATTGTTCGTTTTAATCTTACGTGATAGCCCCAACGCACCTCCCATCAGGACTTGACACCAAGTATCTGTGTGTAATTCTATAATAAGACCCAGCAGGTGATGGGGTATACCAAGTTGAACGAGCTTTCTCCACAGCGTTTGACGGTCGACTTTGTCAAACGCTGTGGAGAAATCAATAAATGCCGTATAAACTGGCATACTTCGCAGGAAAACATACTTCTCTACAATAGTCTGGACAACAGCAATGTTGTCCAGAGTACCAAGATTCTTTCTAAAGCCAGCTTGCTCTGGAGGTAAAATATTCTGATCATGGGCCCATTGCTGTAGATGACATAGAATACTTTTTGCAAATAACTTGCCCGAAGCATCCAACAAAGCAATCTGTCTAAAACTAGCTGGTATAGTTTTTGGACCCTTTTTATACAAAGGGACGATTATACTCCCCTTCCAGGAGGGCGGAATACTACTCGTTTGAAAGTAGTGTTTGAACAGTGGCGCTAAAAGAGATCCCCATGCAGCTGACTCCTTTTTGATTAGCACAATCGGAATTCCATCCGGCCCCTGTGCGCCGGAGGTTCTAGCGTTTTTTATAAAACCTACTACCTCATCCCCTGACGGGGGACCATATTCAAGGAGAGAAGACTCCTCCATGCATATCGTTACTGGAGCTACTGAACTGTTGTTTTTATATAGTGAAGAAATATAGACCACCCACTCCTTTTCTGGAATCGGTATGGGTAAAGCCCTCTGTCTTGAGTCACAGTATTCCGCAATCAGGTGCCAATACTTTCTTGAATCTTTGGCCCTTGCAGCTTCCCTCAACCCAATCCATTTAGCGTCAAACTCCCTTCTCCTTTCGCTAAACTTACGGCGGCTTCTTATTCGCTTGAGGCGATTGATTTCCTGCTGTTGACCTATTGAAAATTGAATATATTGATTTCGAACGAGTCGATTAATTTCCTGATTTAACAGTTTCAATGATGACATGCCCCGTTTAAACAGACGGGGACCGACAGATCTAGAACTTAAGTTCCGTATCTCTTCCATTTGGGCCTCAAAGTGCTGTATAATATTTGCATGTGCATAGCCCTCCTGTTCTACATGAGCCTTCTTCACTATTAAACTCACTTCGGTGGTATTTTTGAACGTCCAAAAAGAGCGTCCATTTACTTTATTATAGACCACCATGCCCTGGCCTGAATTCCCTGGGTCCAGTGCAGGAAGAGCAAAAAGCATTGTCTACCTACTATACTGTGGTCACTCCATACCGAAGGAAAGACAAATAAGTTTTCACAAGCTCCAAACATTTGATAAGACACGACTACATACTCTAAAAGACTCTGAGTGTGACGGGAGTGAAAAGTAAATTGGGCTATTTCATCAGCGGGCACTCTCCCGTTTGAAATAACAAGATTTGTACTTCTAATACTATCCAACAGGGAGTAGCCCCGTTTATCTGTTTTTATTTTTTCCGGTAGAAGAATCTCAGGGATATGCCAAGTTTCCTCTTTATCAGTATTCGCATAAATCTCTAAAGCAGAGTTGGACATTTTGGCATTTAAGTCTCCCACTATTACCACTAAAGGACATTCTTCCCTGATGGCTATATCATGAATATATAAGAAAAGAATACTCAATAGATGGTCAAAGTTTCTCCCAGGCGGGATATAAAGATTTGCCACAAGGAAAAAAATGGGCCTACCAAGGTCTCCCAAACCAGCCAACTTCAGACATATGCAAAAGTTTGAGGGATGGCGGAATACCTTCTGGTTCCAATTAATCGAGTTCTTAAGCAAAATGGAGACCCCCCCCACTAGCATGACCTCTTTCAGAACGTATAGCATGAAAGGAAAGAACAAAATAACCATCACAATCGAAATCCTTGCAAGACCAAGTTTCCTGCAGACAGATGATTAAGGGATTCATGGTTTTCAAATAGTTCAATTTCGCCTCGTTATGACCCAAGCCAGCCATATTCCAAGATGAAAGTAACCCACCCAGGCTACCTCAAAGGCACGTTTTTTTCTGCTACCGGACAGGTATTATTCAATGCTCTTGCGACCCAGCTCCACTGAGCCGATTCTTCTTCTACATCCACGGCCTGGGAAACAGCTACCATATCGGAAACCAAATTTATTGTGCGGCCCCTTCTATCCAGAGAAACCACAATATTTTTGGTGTTACTCAATGAATGCTCAAAATCGGGGCCCATCGCATCTAGCGCCACCGAATTGACGGCCCTAGGAGCTGTCAGACACTGCTTTGGAAAACACATAGAGGGATATTCCTCATATTCGGGAACGGATGTTATATCAAGCCCTCGTTTCAGGAAATGCTCACAATTCTGCATAACCAAGTTGCCAATGATCAGAGAACTAAAAGTAACTCTAGAGTAGGAGAAGGTTTCCTGTAAATTAATCTTCACATTTAAGATGTCCCTACTTGATATCAACCTCAACGCCTCTATTTCTGAAAATAGACACAGAATGGATCCTCGATTTACCGGATAGGATTCATTATCAAATAGCCAGGTAAAATCCACAATAGGAAATAAAGCTCTCTGCGCAGCACTGTATTTCTTTGAAGCGTCCCTTGGGGGGATCCATAGTGGGACCCTATCAACACAACTGACAACATTTAGGCCGTCATTGGGCTGAATGGTAAAGTACAGCGCCGTAGTGGTAATTGGGACCTCTAAACTTCTGTTAGGCAAAGATGTATTCCCTGTAAGAGCTCTATTCCACCCAACCTGCTTTGTGCTCCGTGTTTGGTGCCCCTCCTCCAGATTCTCATCCACCCTAGCCCCAGGAACCCCAGGCCAAGTCTGGAGCATATGAACCCCACCACCCGTTTGTAGTTCCCTTTCAAAATGATCAACCGGCTCGTTAGTCAAGGGAGTGTGAAATACTAGAGTGGGCTGTGACATTGAATTTGGTAAGCATTCTCCTGTTCCAGAGACCCCCACTCCCCCAGCCGATGACATACGCACTCTGTGGGGCTCCTTAGGAACACCCTCATCAGACAGGGGATTGGGGTCTCCCTCCTCCTTTGTGACTTGAGTATCACTCTGGCTTCCGAGGATCCGTGAAAAGTGCAACTTTGACGCTTTCCGTTTAGAAAAACGCCTCAGCTTTTTATGTTTCTTTTTCATATTTACCCCCTTCAGATTTATTGTGGGACATCCCCTCTTCCTTACTTTCAACTCTCCCTTCTCAGGCGTGTTTGAGCAACAGGCCTGGGAGGTAGAAGGAGTTAGGACCTCTCCCTCCCCCTCTCCACTTGTTTTTCGGAACCCCTAATTTTCTCAGTTCCTCTACTACCCCCTTTTTTACCAATATTAAACAGAGGGAAAGATTTTATTATAGGCTTTTACGACAGGGGTCCCAAAACGTCCTCCCCAAACAGGGTACTTAAGCATAACTCTTCTTTTTCGAAATTACACATGGGTACAATAGGGGGCAACATATGAAGAGGTATTCCCACTTGAACAGAGACATCTCTAAATTCTCTCAAGGGGACGGAAGAAGGAAGCCTGTCATTTACCAATTCTTCCGTTTGTGGATGTATCGTAGACATGGGTTGGATAAAATCAGGCTTAGTTACCTTTTGCACTTCAAACAACATTACAGAGATCATTTCCAATATATGGTCAGAGCTTAATACAGATTTCTCTAGTAAAGACAAAATAGAATTTTAAATAGTTTCAATGCAAACGAGATATTCCGAAGGCACAACATCCCTCTCATTTCCAGACTTTGGTTGTGTACAGGGTAAACATACATCATGGGGAGACTCCAAAGACGTGCCAACCAAATGACTTGTACTACAATACATGAGACACAAAGAGAAACGCCTAGGAGAGGAACTTACAACTGGAATATTATTACCCCTAAGACCGCTCATCGGGTGATCATTCTTATGATGGACTTCCCAGCCACTAGTATGGGTTTCTATGTCAATGTCTGGGAGAGTAAAATCTTCCCCTAAGTTTAACCTTTCACAAACAATTGACTTCTCAACCATAAAAGGAGCATCATCCGACATACCTTCAGGGCCACCCTCCCCGCTTGTTCGCTTACAGATATCCCCCTGTGCAGATGAAACAGGTGGTAGGACAACAGACCCACAGTCAGGTTGTGGTCCATCCACAGGGATATATTGTTGACTCTGTGGATTTGCTGGAGGGTCTGCGCACGATTTTGTACGTGAAGAGACGTCGGATGTGACAGATACCACAACAGACATACAATCTGGCTTCGACCTGGCCGGGGAGGGCTGTTGCTGGCTCTGATGGACATTGCGAGAAACAATACCCAAATTTGCATATGAAGGGGCGACAGATTGCCCACTTTGACCATCCTCAACGGCTTCAGCTTCGTTCTTCTGTCCACATGCCCCTTCCCGGGAATGGTTCTGGTCCCCGCAAGAGTGCAAGTATCTCCCAATGACTCCCCAACAAAGAGGGGCGAGGACGTTGTTAAGTGGCAATTCAAGAACTGTCCATCTTGAATCACTGCTACCACTTCAGGTACAATCCGGGGCACCTTGCGAAAAAAACCTGTAATAACTGGGTGGGATTTGTAGCAGAGTTGCTGCAATTGCCTAGTGCCACTATATGATCTTTTTAGTTTATGTGACCGACTTGGAGATGAAGAGAGCACACGCCCGAGCATAGTTTTTTGGAAGTCATATTGCTCGCAAGGAGTGCACTCTTATCAGGACTTACTGCAACCCACCCCCTCTCAATTACAGTTACAGAAGTACTAAGATGTTTTAATGATTTAAGGAGCCACTCCTCACAACTCCCAGTTCCTCGCAGCTCCTCGCAGCTGTCAGGTCACAGTTCGCTATTAGGTATTTGAGAGTATACAGAAAAGAGGAACGACCAGTGAGTGGGGCTCTGCAGGCGGACACAGGCCACACCCAGCGTTACCCGGGCCACCTCCGCCCCCGCCTGAAGCACACTCTTCGCTACCACCATCTGACGGTGGAGCACTCACTGCACTCACCAAGACGATGGGTCTACGCGCTACTCCAGGCACCACAACAGGCTTCAAATTCAGCGTCCTTGGGGTCCTCAAGCCAGGCAGATAGAGACAGACACCCACTTTCGGCGTGGCTTCGCAATTATAGCAATTATGGCACTGACACTAATGCTCGACACTCTCTGCACTCTCTGCATCCGTCTTCAGTAGCCCAATACCGCCACTGTTGACGGAAGGTGAAAGTTGGTAGAAGCTGAGGGAGAAACCACAATAGGCTATTGCCCAGCCGTCGCCACTACCACCGCGATGTTTCCAGAGCCTACCGCAGGCCAGCAGCAGCAACCGGGCACGGTCGAGTAGCGGTCGAGTAGCGGGCACCACACACCCTCCTTCACTTGCCTTGCGGTATCCCACAAGGGCGCAGACTGTGGGCCATGGGCCGGGAACTGGCGGTCATCCCAGCTGCAACTACAGCCCACCACGCCGCACCTCACCTCAAACCGCTAATATAGCCGCCGCCTGGAGGGTCTCAAATATAAAAAAATCAGCAGCGCGGCGAACAGCGGGAGTGGCAACGGCTGGCTGGACTATTGAAGATTGCCGCAACCGCTTTCCTCTTTCGAAGCCTTCAGTGTGCGGTGCGCGGTCTCCAGTCTTTTGGCCTTTCGGTCTTCGATACACGGCGCCTGGCGTCGACTAGCGGCGTTTAGCGTCTGACGTCATGAATCTTTGTATTCTCCTGGTAAACCGCTCTGATCTTGAAATAGCGGAAAATGTGTGCCTTTTGTACTTTGCAAAATTGATGGCTTTATTTTTCAATTCTTCATGGTCTTCTCTTTGAGAGGGTTTAATGGGCGGTACATTCTTCAAGACTACCTTATATGGGGTACACTCTGGTGGAAGCTGGGGAAAAGAGTGGCGGGAGGACTATTCACTGCCCCTGCATCCCTCTCTCCACCTCTACCAACTGTGATTTCCTGTGGACTTGATACTTTTCCCTCTTGGGCAGTATGGCACCTGTTCTTAATTGGTATTATCAAGCTTGGGGAGGCTAGAGGCTCTAACTGGTGAGGCAAGGAACCAAACAACATAGGCCTATGTTGAAACCCCCGATGACACAGCCTCTGGCAACTGAGCTGACAAGGATGCTCTCAACCCAGATATTTCACTCTCAATCTTTCCCAGACATTCTAAAATGGGATGGAGCTTATTATTTAAAAACTCCAATACTTTTTTACAAATGACATCCATTATGTCTGTTGATTTGTCCCTTCTTCTATACCTTCCCCCAAAGAAATGAGGGAAGTTGACAGACACGGCCTCTTTGAATTGACCCTGCCTTCAATTCCCTTTCTTTTGCCAACTTTGCTCCTGGTTTTAACTCCCTGTCGATGTTCTTGGGATGTCCTGTATCACCTCCAGCGGGACTTGTGCTGAGGGCATTGATGAACAGTCTACCTCCCCAGATTGTTGACTCACATCAGGGCTCGGGCCTATGATAACAGCGTCCTTAGTAGCCCCCGAGTCACTGGGGATAAAAGGGGGTGGAGAAGCAGGCGACAAGCAGCATTCAACCAGCTCAATTTCCCTGTTGACAACACTAACCACTCTCCGTAAAAAGCCACCCAGTGTTGTTCTGGGAGTTCTGGGAAGAGAATTTGCGGATTTGGTACGAATCTCAACCACTTTTCACTTCCCTATTAATAGAGGCCGACAAAATGATGCCAAAGAGTCACAATAAATTCAGTTGGCGAACAAATTGAAGTAAAACGACCACAACCCTACCTTATAGGTGATGAAAAAGATGTGGCACAGCCCCTTCTCTTCCGCCCAATGACGGGCACAGTCCAGTGCTTTCAAGCGCACCACAGCCAATGACTGGCAGGTTCCAGTGCTTTCAAGTGCACCACGATAAGTTTGGCCCCTCATTGCTGCTATGTTAGCTGGGGGACATAGTCCCACCCCAGCCAGGGCCTCCGGTGATGATTGTGGGCGGTGCGGGCAGGGAAAACCACCAAGAAAAGGAACCTGCGCTGAGGCCAGAGTCCAACACTTTCAAGCGCACCGCAGTAAGTTTGGCCCCTGCTTACTCTATGTTAGCTGGGGCAAGTAGTCCCACCCCTGCCAGGGCCCTGGCAATTATTGCGGGTGGTGCAGGCAGGGAAAACCAACCCCAAGAAAAGGAAGTTAGCATAGTCCAATCTCAAGGCTATAAGGGCATCAACCACTGTCATACGAGTCTTAAAGGGCAGAAGATCAAAGAACTTCCTGAGGGATCTAAGAGGAGTAAAACAGGTGACGGAGGTGATTTGAGAAGAAAAAGACTGCTTATCATCTATTTTTATACTTAGATTTCTGACAAGTGATGAAGGGCCTGGAGGGGGAGACAAATCCCTCAGCAACAGATAAGTAGCTGTTATATTGCCGAGTTAGGCACATGTAGCGAAGCAGCTTATTTCTTACATTGCCCTAGAAAATAACATTTCAGCTGTGAATTTTTGCACACATTTGCATGCACGACAATGTTGGATTAGTTTCACTGAAACTACTTTGTTTACACATCCAGCTTCACACAACATTATCACGACGCCTTGAACATCATGTACTAGGCTCCTCTTCGCACTGGGTACAAAAGTCGTCCTATCTTCATCCACGAGGTGACAACACTATCTACATATCCATAACATCACAAATCTAACATGCACATCGCGAGGCCGCCTTTTCATTATAAATATTAGACATCCCGATAGATTGGTAGAGGGGGTACTTCCGCTGACACTGAGGGTCCGTGCATGTTGAGAATCCATTACGCATCAGTCTGACATTTCTGTGAGGGGTGTCCAACTCAAGACTAAGATGGGTCCTTCACTCTCTCCCATCAGGTAATTGGGTTGGACCGTCCCTTGGGGGGATTCTTGGCTCTACACCTACACACACACTCTAGGTACACTTAGAGTGGGGTTCACATAGTAGGAGTATGCTAGATTACCATTTTGCATATATGCCTGCATATATTCATTGCTTCAGCACCATGGTAGAAATGTATCTACTCTTCACTCTCTTGGTGCTGGTAATCTCATATATTTGCTACTGTCTCCTAATCATTGCAGCACATGTATTTTATACAAGAATAACATTGGTTCAATAAGTATTATTGAAAACGTCCCACTGTGTATTCTCTGTATATTTCTCTGAGAACAAGTGAGCATGAGTGACTGAGCGAAGGTTCTGTACTGTTTCCACGATTCCTAAGTGCTGAGGATTGTCATGTTCAGTGGTTGCCAGAGTCCATTCACTCCCTGGTAAGGTTAGGGGGGCCTATAGTGGCACCATGAGCTAGCTGGTCTATAGGCCAACATATCCTGCGAGGGTTTATGAAATCAGTCTTGGCACCAAACCATTAGTTTATGTTGTATGAACAATGTGCAGGTCCTACGGATTGGTAGGAACTACACGACATAGCCATTCCTCTTCCATGTGGCCAAACAAGAGGATCTCAGTTGTATCTGCATTGCATTTCAGGTGGCTCTCTCTACCTGTCAGTACATAGAGGCAACCTTTAAATGCCTCCGCTGGACAGAGGAAGAGTGATCAACTGTTAGGAGAAACAGAGTGTTTTCAGCATGGGAGATAGTATTAAGGCCACAAGATTCTATCAATTTGGCCAGGGGAGCCAAACAGATGTTAAATAACGTCGGGGTCTAAGGCACACCAAAGACAAGCTTCATTGCTGTGACAGACAGGGAGCAAGCCACACTTCTTTTTTTCTCTCCTCAAGTAAAGATCTGCTCAATCCTCAAGCAGTCCTGCCAATGCCAACTTTAGGAAGGCGTAATATAAACGGGTGAGAGACCGTATCAAATGCCATTGATAGATCAAGTAAAAAAAGAGAGGTACTTTCCTCTGTGTCCAATGTGATTTTAATAGTCTCCATAATTTCCAAATGAGCAGTTTCTGTACTATGACCTTTTTAAAAAAAAATTATTAATTTGTTTATTGCATTTTCAAGCAAACATACAACCAGAAATAAAAGAGCGTTGGAGAGACATTGCATAGCACTTAATAAAAGAAGAATGCAAAGGTCAAATCATACTATACATAGATACCATTGTCTGCTGGTTATGCATTGACCCAAGGTTCAGTATATGACACAAATTGTAAGCATAATCATGAGTTAACATTGATTTCAACCTGATCAAGCACAGTACATCTATTATTGGATATTATGTCTATTAATACATGGAACATAAAGCAGTGTGGGGGATTTTATCTGCCTCACGCCCATCAAGCCGTATACAGCAGCTCATTCCCCAGTATACATGTATAGGTATACACGGCTCTACATGTCGTTATTCAGTAGTATCCTTTAGGTTCTCCATCCATGGTTCCCAAATGTCTCGAGGGCGGGACGACGTCGGCAGGAGGTCTGCATAAGTCACAAGTTGGTCTCTACAATATATGAAGTCAGAAAGTCCTTCCTTAAACTTGGGAGCACGCCCCCTGCCCCACCTACATGCCAGTCGGCGTTTAGCCAACAGTAAGCCCAATGCAACAAATTTTCTTCAGGAATGCTGTATATTAGTTGTGTACCCCAAGAGTGCTAACAATGGAGTAGCTGGGATAGCAACACCAACCATTTTAGATAGCACCTCCAACACCTTTCCCCTGTATTCGCATATCGCCTGGCAGTGCCATGATAGGTGCAAGAAATCCGCATCCTCCCATCGGCATCTCAGGCAGCGATAATCCTCACTCAATTTGAATTTGTGCAGTTTTGTAGGGGTATAGTAGGTTCTGTTCAGGAATTTGAAATGGATTATGCGCAATCGACTACTTGCAGTGATGGCCTCTGTTTGCGAGCAACAGTATGCCCATTGCTCATCGGTTAGTGGTACCCCCAAGTCAGCATCCCAGTCTGCTCTGGCGCCGTGTGTCGCTTGTGGCCTTTCAGTCAATGCTGTTCGGTAAATGTGGGAGACAGCATGTGCCGGCCCCGACATCTGCAATGCAGAGTGGAGGACCTCTAGTGTGGGCGGCTCTGTTGGGAAGCCAGGGACATTGGCCCTAATCTCGTGTTTAAGACATATATATAGAAACACTTCCAGGGTAGTAGTCCAGTTCCCGACTAGTAATTCCTGCTGGGTTTTAAATTGCCCCCCATGATATAGGTCTCCCCATACATTGAGATTTCGCTTCCGGAACATTTCCCGGCATGCAACTTCCTGAATAACCGGCGTGACGTGCAAGTACAGGAGTGGCAACAGCGTGGAGTAGAGTACCGACTTCCCCATTATTTTGGACAATCTCTTCCATGCAAGATTGGTGCAGCTGACAGTATAGTGAGCGACCCCCTTGCCTGGGACTGCATTGCCCAGGAAGGAATTTAGGGGCGTGGGCCACATGTACCCCTGTTCGATAGCCAGATGAGGCATAAAGGGGGGGGATTGAACCAATAAGTAGCGTAATGGGCCTGTGCGCTAAGAAAATACAGCTCCATATCTGGGACCTCAAAACCCCTCTAGAAAATGGTTGAGTCAGGACCTTCCATCCCACCCTGGGTTGTTTTCCACCCCATGCGAGTTTAATGAGCAAGGATCGGAGAATGTTGAAAAAGGCCCAGACAGGGTTGTAGGGAATATTGACGAACAAGTATAAAAGTTTGGGTAAGATGTTCATTTTCATTAACACCACTCTTCCGGCTAGGGAGAGTGGCAAAGTGATCCACCTATCTATCCATGAACGGATAGTCTCAATCGCTGTTCCATAATTGGCTTGAAGGGTTGTTTCTCTCTCTCTGGTGATGACCACACCCAGGTATTTTATTCCCTGATCACACCAGCTCAGTGGAAATCAGGGGTAAATTGTGCCGTATTGGGAGTGAGTGGAAATATTTGAGATTTATTCCAGTTCAGTCTTATACCTGAAATGTTGCCAAATCGTATATACTCCCGAAGAATCGGATTGAGGGTGATGCTGGGGTCCCGGAGATATAGAGTAATATCATCAGCGTATAATGATATCAAAATCTGACGAGAGGGATATTGAACAGCATATTCCCTGTGATGTTGTCTGATTTTGGCCGCTAAGAGATCAAAAGCGAAAAGCAGCGGGGACAAGGGGCATCCCTACTGCGTGCCCCTCGTAATGGTGATCGTTGCGGAGTATAGTCCATTAACCTGAACTATTGCCTCAGGTTTAGTATATAATAGCTCAATCCACTTCAGGAACGGCACGGGGAGTCCTATTCTATGCAATATGGCAAACATGTATCCCCATTCAAGGGAATCAAGCGCTTTTGTAGCGTCTAAAAAGATTCCCGCCACCGAGATACCCGGGTCTATGTCATGCAGCAATGCGAAGGTGGTTCTTAAATTATGTGAAGTGGCCCTCCCCGGTACAAACCCAGCCTGATCCGGGAGGACCAGACCGTCCATTAGTAATGATAGCCTATTGGCAATGACCTTGGCCAGAATTTTGGTGTCGCAGTTAATTAGAAATAATGGCCTGTAGGCATTACAGCTGGCGGCTTCTTTACCCGGTTTGAGTAGCGATATAATCATGGCCTGGCGCATTCATGGTGGAAGGGCGTCTAATTCCCTAGCCTCCTCAAAAACTTGTTTAAGTATAGGGGCCAGCTTCTCAACATAACATTTATAAACATCTACCGGCAATACGTCAGGCCCAGGGGCCCTGCCCGAACGCAGACCCATGATTGCCGCACGGATCTCATCTTCTTCAAACTCAGCAGATAAGAACTCGCGAGAGTCACTTATCCACCCCAGCGCGGTGTCTTCAAAGAAAGATGCTATATCTGGTGTGCCATTTTCCGTAGAACGATAGAGCGTCGCGTAGTAATTGGAGAATACCTCAAGGATCTCTTTAGAGTCGGTATGCCTGTTACCCCCGTCATCTATTACCTCGAGCACTTGGTTGACAAATCTAGAGGTCCTAGTGGCTTCCGCGAGAGCCCTTCCCGGGCGTTGCCCCTCCCCATAAGCCCGAGCCACATGGTATTTTGAACGGAACTTGGATTCTCGCTCTGCTTCGTCTGCATATTTCGTAAGGAGCTCCCTGAGCCTTGTGCTAAGAAGTCGGTCAGGGGAGTATGCAATTGCCTCTTCTGTCTTTTTTATATCCGTCTCTATTTTATGTAAAGTGCCCTGTATAGATTTAAGAATCCCCCCACTTTTGGCCATGCACAGTCCCCTCATCGTAACTTTGAAGCTCTCCCACACACACGACAGCATAGCAACGCTATCTACATTGCGCTGAAAGAATTCAATGATCTCCTGACGTATCTCCTCACAAAAAGCTGTGTCTAGCAAGGCCGTGGGCAGGAGCCTCCATGATTGATAAGGGGAGGTGACACCCAGTGGGGAGAGTTTCAAAAGAACCGGGGAGTGGTCAGAGAGGGACCACGCAAGATGCGATACCCCCTTGAGCCACGTGTTAAGTCCCGCAGAGAGTAGTCAGAAGTCTAGCCTCGACCAACTGGAATGTACGCTGGTCACAAAAGTACCCTCCCTGTGGGCAGGATGGAGGACCCTCCATGCATCAAACAATTGGTGATCGGCCATAATGTCTAAAAGATGTTTGGTCGCCTGGGGATGTGAATGTGTATGCATAGGGGAGCGATCTAGCCCGGGGTCTAACGTTAAGTTAAAGTCGCCCCCCATATAATGAACGTGGATCCTATTTCTAAGAGGCGCCCCCAGAGATTGGCGAAGAAGTCCGGATCATCAATGTTGGGTGCATAACAACAGACCAACGTAACTGTGTGACCATGGAGCCTACCCCACATGATGATGTATCTGCCTTGAGTGTCCTGCAGTTGGCCTATTGGACAATAGTCTACCCCTGATCTAACAAGTATAGCCGTGCTCCGGGCATATGTGGAGAAAGAAGAAAAGCAGCTGTACACTGCCCATTTTCTACCAAAGGCAGCCGGAACCTGTGGGTTGAGATGCGTCTCCTGTATCATAGCTATTTGGACCTGGTGCCTTTCTAAATAACCCATAACCAGCCTACGTTTGCGTGGGTCACCAAGTCCGCGCACATTCCATGTCAGACAGTGAATCATGAGAGTCTTGTCAGGGTTTTCGTCGACCTTCACCCCTTGGGAACTACAGTGATGGCGAGGATGCATGTGATGTCCATACTGTGTTGTAGCAATACGGTGAAATCAAGCATATACAGTCATATACATTCAGTACTATGCAATGCATTACCTCTCCAATAAACACAAGTAACCTTGACCCACCCACCACCCACATCTGTAGCTTAACCCCACAGGTGAATGCATACCCACCCTTTTCAACATTGTAAAATCCAAACAAGGCACCTAACAAGGTACAAAATGTCACTAAAAGTGACATGTTATAGAAAAAAGATATCAAACATGGGGGGATATTCCCACTGGGGATGTATGCCAGAGGGACCGCTAGCGCACCTCGCAGTAGCGAGGGAGCCCGGGAGATCATTATTGTAAGGCAAGCTTAGCATATCCATTAGTAGTTATGCCTGGCATATCATCATGTACATTCATAGGGCCGTATATGTCCAACATCTATGTGCGCCGTCGTGCAGTTCAGCAACCCATACTGCCCCTTCAGCTACACAAACCCTTTAGTTCATGAGTACATGTTACCCTCACTCCTCGTCTGGAAATGGAGATGATCCTCCAGAGCGCCTGCTGTCATCCCGAGGCGCGGGCGAGCGCCGCAGGGCAGTTTTCAAAAAGTCTTGGGCTTGCTGTGGGTTGTTGAAAATGTGTGATTTGCCACAGTGGAGAACCCGTAACCTGGCGGGATAGAGCATGGAGTATTGTATATTGTCCAGTTGAAGCTTTTTCTTAATTGGAAGGAATTTTTTCTGTGCCTCCTGCACCGCCAGAGTGAAGTCAGGATAGATAGATAATTTGTTTCCATCATATAACAAATCCTGTTTTTCCCTAGCCAGTCGCAGTGCATTATCACGGTCTTTGTAATTAAGTAAGCGTGCCAGAATGGGACGGGGGGAACCCCCGGCGGTAGTTTTGGCGCCAGGGAACGGTGAGCTCTCTCAACCACCAGGACCTTGGAAAAGGCCTCGGGCCCAAAGACGTCCAGCTAAAGTTTTTCGATGTAGTCCTCCATGCGTCCGGTGGCAGTGGTCTCCGAAATCCCCACAAAGAGCAAATTGTTCCTATGCGATACCCGCTTCTAAGTCCTCGTTTTTGGCGGCGATGACCTTCAGTAACTTCTCCATACCCAGGATTTTTTCACTGCTGGCCGAAGAGTAGTAGTCTTCCATTGCAGAAATGTGTTGTTCGGTTTCGGAGATTACGGAGACATTAACATCAATATCACTAATATCGATGAAAAAAATATCATTATAACTAATATTGAAAACATTAAATAAACATACAAAATGACACACATATCGATAACAAAAATATAGACCACACAATTATCGGCAAAAACAAAATATCGACACCTTAAAAATATTTTTTATAACACACTATATATTAAAAAAAAAACAATATCACAAACACACATAACATATTAAATAAATAAAATTAAAGTTAAATAAATTATAATTAAAAAAATACCTTTAACATAATTAAATTCACCAAATTAATTACTCCTTACAAACACAATATATAAAATAAATAATTTTTATTATACATTCAATGCCATATAAATTTACATCTAATATACTATTAAATAAAGTAAGAATAAAAAAAGTTTAACTGAACATTAATTAGCGTTTCCAATATAAGGAAACAACTGCCAAATTAATTGAAAACATTAGTAACAACCAATAAAAAACACCTACAACTTAAATAACCCAATAAGATTGAAAGCACAACTAAACAAAAACTATGGGGCCTATTACGTTGGCGGGCGGAGGCACAGCCGCCGTGCTGGCGGTGGTGGAAAATGCCCTTTTCCGCACTCCATCGGCGGTCTTTGCGTCCGCCGTATTATGATGGGCATAGATAGCCCATTTCCCGTACGCTGCGGTGTTCCGGGTTCCGCTGAAAATCTCCGTCCGCACCTGTAGCAGACGGAGCCACATCAGAGGTACCGCCGTGTGGAATGCGGTCAGGACCGCTGGTCAAATCACGATGCCTCATACAGCCCACCACACCGCTGCGGAGAATCCGGCCATTCGAAGATGGCGGTGGCAATACTGCGGATAGCGCCATGTGTTCCAGACCGCTGGGGAAATGGTGGTCTTTGGCCTTTTCGCAGCAAATCCGACCACCGCGGACGGATTTTCAGCTTTTCCGGCGCCGATTCCTGGAATCCGACCGCCGCGGTAGGGAGTTTCTGGCGGTGCATCCTAATCTGGCCGGCGGTTTTGCCGCAGTACCTGCGGGCAGAAGTTTCCCGCTAGCAGGGCGGTCGGAATGTTTTTCCGACCGCCATCCTAATAGACCCCTATATAAACTAAAGAAAATGTAACATTATGTTAGGTTGTATGATTATACAACGCATGCATTCACATCGCATGCTATTAGATCGCGGTTTTTACCACGCAAGTCGTTACAACGACTTTCGTTGGAGGGCGCTGGACTTAGGAGTAGTTAAATTTACTATTCCAACTCCAGCCTACGTACAGTAGGGAAGGTGTTGGATAGTAAATTAAACTATTCCTTGTCCTATAGCGCCCTCCAGCGCAAGTCGTTGTAACGACTTGCATTGTAAAGACCGCTATCTAATGGCATGCGATGTAATGCATGCGTAGTAAAGGTTGTTTCCCTTATGTTATGCTCCAACAACAAAACGAAGAAAAAGGGGAATCTGTGCCGGATTGCTTCTGCAACATTGGACTTCCTCATTGAAAGCTCTGATTTCAACGTCACAAAGTAAGTAAAATATCTATTTAATGTTACAACTGTATAAAATAATCGTAAAGCACTTTTTACAATAATTAAATAATAATGTATATATTTTTTAAATTATATCTCCTCTACAGAAACTCCAAAAGACACTCAACTAACTACAAACATCATCAAAAAACCACCTTGACAAAAAAGTAAGTATAAATCTAAATTAAACTTTTAAAACAACTAAAAATCCCAACCCCAAACGCCCACTAACCACACAAACCCCAAAATAAAGAAAATACTGTTTAACACATTTATTAAAATTATCATTTTTTTTCCTGCAGGAAATAAATAAAAACACTAAAGCCAAACACCAACAGAAACACCCCAGCGTCAAATAAAGTTCAACATACTCAAGCATGTAAGTATAATTTTGTATATAAAAATCTGTATTGCAATAAAAAACAATTACAATACATTTAATATTTTTTATATACATTTCTCATAGCATTTGAAACATCAGAATGACTGAAGGTGCAAAATTCATAACTTCCCAGAAAGGAAATTTTTATTATTCTATATGGGATATGTCTACACCCAAGAAAAACAGACAGGCGACAAAATTAATTGGAAATGCAGCAAATATTATTCAAATGCATGTTATGGGAGGGCTACAACAAAAGAAATTACTGTATTAAATGTTAAGGAACATAACCTCCCCTAACTTAGCTTAAATATAAGTGAGAGACACTTTAGAGACTCTGAAAGAAGCTAGCACTAGCTCTCAAAAACCTACTACTGAAATACTAAAAGACGTACTCCCCAGAGTTCCAGAACATGTAACTGGCCAATTACTCTCTGTCTCAACATTAAAAAGCCTAATAGCTAGAACAACCACTTACCCCCAAAACTTTCAGTGAAATTCAAATACCACCTGAACTCACTGTAACTCATAATGAAGAGCAATTTCTACTTTATGACAATAAATCTAACGACAAAAGGATTATAATATGCAACTCCCACAAACTTACATAAACTACAGAATTGTGAGACATGGATGATGGACGGAACATTTAAAATATGTCCCAAACCATTTTACCAATTATACACAATCCATGGACTGTATCACAATACCAACATCCCCTTTATATATGCCCTGTTACCAAACAAACAAACCACTACCTATGTAGACCTCTTAACAAAAGTAAAGCAAGAAACTAATAATTACTATCCCCAAAAAATTATCATAGACTTTGAACAGTCAATGATACAAGCCATCCTGAAAAACTACCCTCACACAGCAAGACAAGGTTGCTATTACCACTTTAATCAATGCATATGGAGACACCTTCAAAAATCTACACATAGGGGTCGATTACGATGGCGGAAGGACCGTCACCGCCAGCCCGGTGGCTGTTTGTGCACTGGGGGGGTACCCATGGTACCCCCGACATTTCACTGCACCAAGTGACAGGCACCGTGTGGTGCCTGCCACGTAGTGCAGTGAAATTCACGACATGCATTTTTGACATAGCGGCGGGTGCTGCTGTCAGCAACACCCGCCGCAATGTTAAGAGTGCAAGGTGCGACCGCAATGGTGGCGGTCACATCCTAATTCGGTGTGCGGAACCGCCGCAGGTATTGCGGATGGTCCCGGTCGCCACCACCATGGCGGACAGACTCCAGTCCATCCGCCATCGTAATCGGCCCCTTAGCGTAGAAAATGCAACTCACAGCAATTTTGCATATGAAATTAAAAAGCTAATTGCACTAGCATACGTCCCAATAACTGATGTAACAGAACACTACTATCTATTAATAGAAAGCCCCTACTACCAAACAAATGAACATAAACTAAGGGGCTGATTATGAGGGCAGAACGAACGCCACCGCCGGCCCGGCGGTGAGGTCCGCCGGCCCTGCGGACCGCGATTCTCCGACCGCCATATTACGATGCCGGTGGGATCCAGACCGCGACCGCGGCGGAGGCAAAGCCCGTCCGCCATGGAACCGCCACAGGCAATCATTACGATTGCCTGGCGGAGCGGTCAGCATGCTCACAATGGTTGCGGAGCCTAGCAGGCTCCATCCGCCGAATTACGATGCTGGCTACAGCCAGCCTTTCCGTGGCGGGTAAACCGCCATTGAAAGGCTGGCGGGGATTGGTTCTGGGGGACTGTTGCGGGCCCCCCTTGTGTTGGGGGGAGGTGTGGGTGCGCTGGGGGGGGTACCATTTCACTGCACCATGTGGCAGGCACAGTGTAGTGCCTGCCACGTAGTGCAGTGAATTGCACAACATGCTCTTTTCGACATCGCAGCGGTGCTGCTGTCTGCAGCCACCGCCGCAATGTTAACGGTGCGGAATCTGACCGCAGCGGTGGCGGTCCCATCCTATTCAGGTATGCGGGACCGCCGCATGCAAGGCGGAGGGTCCCAAACACCGCTACGAAGGCGGGCGGACCAAGTCCGCCCGCCATCGTAATCAGCCCCTAAGTCCCCTACTCGACTATTTCAAGGATACCTGGGTGGGAAGGCTACACAGATCTGGACACAGGAGACAGCCCAAATACCACATTCCATGGTGGAATGTATATAACAGTACCCTAAACAAAGAAGCAAAAACTAATAATGCTGTGGAAGGATGGCATAATACTTTCCAAGCCACAACAGGCCGAACCCAACCAACCCTCCATAAATTACTACAATCAATCCAAAAAGAACAAAGCTACCAACAACTAAGACTTGAACAGTCTGTAACACAACTAGGTCCAAAACTAACTAAACAGACTAAAACAACGTTTGAGCACTTACAATACAAAGTAAGACTCTACCCAAACACTAAAGGGCTAGAATATCTAGAAACAATAGCTAAATCCCTACTTTAAATCAATAATACAAAAACATAGAAAATCGTAATTGTGAAATGAATTCTTAAATAAACATTTCTTGGCAAATATCTAAAATATTAATATTATGTCAATTAATTTTAACTTTTTAAAATAAAATAATTGACATAAATATATTTTATATATTTAAAAATATCAATAACAAAATTTAAAAAATTACATTTCCCTCCTGTTGTAAATAATTCAAAATAACTTAGGGGCCTATTACAATGGCGGGCGGAGGCACCACCGCGGTGCTGGCGGTGCGGAAAAATGCCATTTACCGTGCACCGACAGCGGTCCTCACGCCCGCCATATTAGCATGTCTAGACAGAGCCCATTTCCCGTCCGCTGCGGCGTGACGCCGACCGCCATCAAAGTGCGCCCGCCACCGCGGCGGTGTGAGCCAATGAGCACTCACCGCCGTGCGGAATGACGTCCCGTCCGCCGAACAAATCACAATGCCGGAAACAGGGCAGCACACCGCGGCGGAGCAACCGCATTGCCAGAGACGGCGGAGACACCACAGCGGAGCAAGAAAATAGACACCCGGCCCACACCGTGATGGATCCAGCCCTACACGCCTTTCCGGTGCTGTATATGATACACCACCTGCAAGTCATTGTCCGGCGCGGACACCGCCGCAGGTACGTACACACACAACTGTGCATGCAACACAATACACAAGTCAAGGGTGTGAAAACGGTGCATGTCCACACCAGACACCCCTGTGGGGACAGGCACACAGCCATCACTGCATCCACACATGTCCCACCTGTCACAAAAACACCTCGCCACATCCTGGTCACCCATGTTCCGCGATCATGAACAAATGTCCCGGTCTCGTCACCGCCGCGGTCAGTGTGCAGGAAAACATGCACACAACGCAGAGGCCAGTGCCAGCGCCAGCCAGGCCACTGTACAAACAGCACAAAACCACTACTCAACACACAACACACTAGCCCTCTCCCTGAAGGGACATATCATGTGCCACTCCTGCACAACAAACACAGGTGAATACACACCCTGCCCCACATCCCTAACAACTGCAGAGATAGCCACAGCAGGAGTTGTTGCACAGGAACACATACCACAGAAGGCCAGGCCCCAGCCAACACACACACCACAACAACACCACACACGTCAAGAACACTGAGCCCCAGCACAAAATGTACACACACACACATATTGATGATCAAACAATTCACTGCACACACAGCCTACCAACTCACACAGACACACCCTACCCAGCCTCACAGCCACATACACAGACCACATGCTAGCAGCAATGGAGGACAACATACATGAAAGCTAAAGTGATGTGCCCACAAATGGAAGGACAAGGACACAACTATCAAGCATGTGTACATCACATGCAAGACAACAGACATCTGAGAACACTCACAGCCCATCAAATCACACATGGCTGCCACAGTGAGCCAACACAAACCACAAGCACCTCAATTCAACAACTCAGGGAGACAGCAAGGCCACCCATGTTAAGGCACAGGGATGAGAGGAAGGCCATGAAGTCAAATACTGAACAGACACACATAGGTATGCAATTACCTGACAAGAGCATCTCTGCACCACAACACACAGGCCCCATTCACACACTCCATGATTGAGAAGCACAAGTAGGATACGTCACACATCCCCCTCTCACATCAGCAGCACACAACACTCCCATGTGCACCAAATCACAATTGCAGGGCACAACAAGTACACATTCACGCACACCACTCCAGGGTGACACATGGGTGTAGTTGACAATGCAGGTGCACACACATCAACAGTCACCACAAAGTCACCCCCTTCACACCACACACTTCTCCACCACCAAAGTGTACACTATGGAAGTAAGGCATGGGACCAGGATTACTGACCACCACAAGATGACCGTACACATACACTGCTGGGCACACAGTAAGTAAGCTCACACAGACACCATGACCCGTGCCAACCTGCATGAAAGCCTGTGCATAAACTCCCACCCTGTGCTGACATTACCTCCAAACATGACATGTCTACACCATAGACAGCATGGACAAAGAAGGATGATGACAACAAGAAATTTTCACAAACCACCTTCACTGCACCCACAAGTATGAGTCAGGAAGAATTGAAGTCCCTGTCACCCTCAAAAACATGGAAACGTGAGACAACCCATTGCCAATGTTAAAGTGCCATACTGAGCATGTGACACAGTAAACCATGCACACACAGAAAAAGTTTTATTGAGAAATTACACTGACAGAACTGACAACAGGAACAACTGTCTTTATTCACACTTGTGCATAGATAGACAACAAATGTGGGCAACTGCATGGGCAGTGGCCACTACAATGTACAGAGTAGTTACATCAGAAGCTGCACATGCAGGGGGCAAACAGCAGTGATCAACAAGGCAAGTACAATGTGCAGAGTAGTTACATCAGAAGCTGCACAGGCAGGGGGCAAACAGCAGTGAACAGCAAGGCCAGTGGCCAGGACACAGTGCAGGTGAGGTACATGAGAAGCTGCACAGGCAAGGGGCAAACAGCAGTGAACAGCAAGGCCAGTGGCCAGTCCAAAGTGAGGGTGAGGTACATGAGAAGCTGCACAGGCAAGGGGCAAACAGCAGTGAACAACAAGGCCAGTGGCCAGTCCAAAGTGCAGGTGAGGTACATGAGAAGCTGCACAGGCAAGGGGCAAACAGCAGTGAACAGCAAGGCCAGTGGCCAGTCCAAAGTGCAGGTGAGGTACATGAGAAGCTGCACAGGCAAGGGGCAAACAGCAGTGAACAGCAAGGCCAGTGGCCAGTCCAAAGTGCAGGTGAGGTAAATGAGAAGCTGCACAGGCAAGGGGCAAACAGCAGTGAACAGCAAGGCCAGTGGCCAGTCCAAAGTGCAGGTGAGGTACATGAGAAGCTGCACAGGCAAGGGGCAAACAGCAGTGAACAACAAGGCCAGTGGCCAGAACACAGTGCAGGTGAGGTACATGAGAAGCTGCACAGGCAAGGGGCAAACAGCAGTGAACAGCAAGGCCAGTGGCCAGTCCAAAGTGCAGGTGAGGTACATGAGAAGCTGCACAGGCAAGGGGCAAACAGCAGTGAACAACAAGGCCAGTGGCCAGGACACAGTGCAGGTGAGGTTCATGAGAAGCTGCACAGGCAAGGGGCAAACAGCAGTGAACAACAAGGCCAGTGGCCAGGACACAGTGCAGGTGAGGTACATGAGAAGCTGCACAGGCAAGGGGCAAACAGCAGTGAACAACAAGGCCAGTGGCCAGGACACAGTGCAGGTGAGGTACATGAGAAGCTACACAGGCAGGGGGCAAACAGCAGTGAGCAACAAGGCCAGTGGCCAGTCCAATGTGCAGATGAAGTCCATGAGAAGCTGCACAGGCAGGGGGCAAACAGCAGTGAACCACAAGGCAAGTACAATGTGCAGAGTAGTTACATGAGAAGCTGCACAGGCAGGGGGCAAACAGCAGTGAGCAACAAGGCAAGTACAATGTGCAGATGAAGTCCATGAGAAGCTGCACAGGCAGGGGGCAAACAGCAGTGAGCAACAAGGCCATTGGCCAGTCCAATGTGCAGATGAAGTCCATGAGAAGCTGCACAGGCAGGGGGCAAACAGCAGTGAACCACAAGGCAAGTACAATGTGCAGAGTAGTTACATCAGAAGCTGCACAGGGAATGTGTGCGACTATACCATGCCATGCTCAGCAACAGAGTCATGGGGATAACAATGGGCATCACAGACACTGCTGTGGACAGACCGGTGTGTGAGGGTGACTACCACTCAGATGTGGCTGTCTGTCGGACTTGGAGGTGACTGTGTGTCACGGTCAGTAGGAGGACTGCCCCGGGGAGTGTGAGGAACATCTGTGGAAGAGACATCTCTGGCTTGGGAAGCTGGAGGGCTGCTTGGACCAGGTGGGGTGGTGGGCTGATGCTGTGGTGAGACCCAGTGTGTGCAGGAGATTGTGGAGGGGTGCCTTTCCACTTCTTGGGGATCCTGAAAGGCTTCCCTGTCTGGGGACTAATGTGAACTGGTGTGGACACAACAGGTAACCCCACTACCAAACCTGCTCCTGGTGCTGACTCTGGGCCCCCTCTGGGGACATGCTGGATCCAGCTGTGTGCTTCCCTGGGGCTTGCCTCCGCCCTTCCAAACCCTGTCTACCATGTTTAGCCCCTACAGTGCCCCCTTGTGCCTGCTTCACAGGGCTCGGGATGGGAGTGGAGGTTGTGGGTGGATCAGCCATAGGGCCCTCATCCAGTGTAAGCCTTGCAGGTAACACCTCCTCAGTGGGCAGGGAAACTGTCTTCTTTGCTTTGCGAGCGGTCCTTGGGACAGGAGAGTCCTTGGCGGGGGATGACTCTGAGGCCTGTGACCCTGAGGCCTGTTTATTGCCCCTCTGGCCCTTGGTGTCGCCTAATGGGCTTTTATCTCTGTGCTCTGGGGTGGTCTTAGTTTTCTGTGGGGATGGTGTCTGCGGCCTGGACCGTTTGGGCTGTTACTGCTGCTGTGTGCTGCGTGTGCTGTATCTGAACTTTGGGGTCTGTTGAGTGTAGGAGAGTAGGATCTGCTTCACAGGGGTACCCCCACTTTTTGCTGATGCTTCACTGTTTTTCGACTTTAGTCTGGCTGGGGCCCTGCTAATCAGAACCCCAGCCTAGCTGCTTCCTCTCTAAAATGGTTTCCATGTGCCTTAGGCACATCTCTGATTGGAATCTGGAGTGCCCTTATAAGTCCCTAGTATATGGTATACTATGTACCCAAGGCATAGGTACCTCAGAGGCCTGCCAGGAGCTGAAGCATGTATTATGCCACCCCTGGAAGGCCAGTCAAAATGACACCACAGGCCTGCTACTGCAGCCTGAGTAAGGTGGTGCATGCATCCCTTACAGTGGTATAGGCTACCTATATCACTACCATTGCACACACATATAAATCTATAAGTCACTCCTATGGCAGGCCTTGACAATCCTGAAGGCAGAGTGCTTGTTTTTTATGTGAGAGGGTGCCCCTGCATGAGCAGAGCCCCTCTGCAGCATTCGGAGTACCTCCTCTGATGCTGTTTGCAGTGCAGCCTGACCATATACTCTTAAGTGCATTATATCCTCGCGGTAGAATGCTAACTTTGGACTGGCTGCACCAAAACATGTTGAGTTTGGTGTCAAACATCTTGGAATACTAGCCCCCCACCAGTTCTGGCGGCGGGGGTAGCATTCCACCCTTCTAGAGGGAGAGACATGTACCCACCGGCATACCCGGTAACTTCTTTCCAGAGCCCTGGCATCACAAAATGGATGCCGCTGCCACAGACACGAGTCTGGCCTCCTGCTGCTGACCGAAACTCCGGCAGGGGAGGCCTGGACAATAGGTTTCCTGTCCCAGGGAGGTGTAACCACCTCCCCAGACAGGATAGTGTGTATTGGGGCTGGGCGGGAGCACTCTCTGGTGCTTTGAAGTCCTGCACTGGGGGCGCATTTGGTGTCCCTTTGCATACCCCAGTTCAAACCGGCTCAGGGGCTTCCAGCCCCTGCTCTGGCGCGAAACTGGACAAAGGGAAAGGGGTGTAGCCACCCCTCTGCCCTGACCCTCCCATAGGTGGGTCCCCAGAGTATGTCCAACCCCCTAACTTGGTATAAGTATGGGACCCCAGTCCTTAGGACTTTAGATTTACCTGGACGAAACTCTGACACAGAATCCTGGACCTTCGACGCTCTACTTTTAGATTAGAGGACTGAAGAATCTCCCTTGGGGTCAAGGAGTGACTCCCCTGCTTGGCAGGCACCAAAGAAGCAATTGTCCGGTCTGCATCACTGAAGCTCCCGCCGGACGCCAAAGTCTTTGCATCACCAGAGGTGGATTTCCAGACTTCCCCGAGGCTGCCCTGAGTCTCCAGCAAAGCTGAGGCCCGTAGCTGACGTGGGTAACGTGGAACCATGACCCCTGGACACCGAGTACTTTTGCAAGTGCATCCTCTTCTGGGTCACCCACGAAGTTGTGCTTTGGGCTCCGAGTAGCCCCAGCCTCCAGCACCGACTGCACCGAAGATCACTGGCCTCCACTCCACGAGTGTCCTGTGAGCCAGCTCCAAGTGCGTCCACTCGAGGCTCCTTTACGGTCGCTAGTCCGTTGGCTAGTGGGCCCTTCCGAAGGCAACTCTTCTTTTTCTTGGGCTTCCCTTGTTGCTCCAGTCCAGGCGTGCCCTGACTTACCCTCGCTGGGTGAGTCCCACAGACCTTGCTGGTCTGCACCACCGTCCTTCTTCTATTTCCACGAGACTTGCCGTTGCCAAGACTTGTTGGGTCCAATCCGGTCGCCGACACCCCTGCAATCGACAGACATCGTGGGACAGCTCGAATCCAACTCCTGGTTGTCGTCGACGCCTCCTGGACCTCGTGGCTGAAGAGTCAAGACGACCGTCAACCTACCTGAAGCACTCGACATCGGTGGGCATCTGCTAGTCGCCTTCCTGCTCACTGGCTAGTGACCCAGACTCTGTCCCCTCTGCTTTCAGGTTCTTCAGATCTCCGATCCACCTTTGGATCCACCCGAACACTTTCGACTTGGCCGCCAGCAGCACTTTGCAGCAGATCGCCATTGAAAACGACGACGAAACCCGACCCCGAAAGACACCTATGCACCCGGCTCCCCTGGGTGAGGTAACTCGAGTACTCCGGTGCTCCCGTGGGTATTGACACTAGAACAGCCTAGTTCTAAAAGGGTTTGCTCCAAGTCCTCCTCTAAGTGTCCCTTTTCTTTAAAACTCCAACGGCGACATTCCCCATAGAAGTCAACGGCAGCTCGCGGCTGTGTTCTCACACTGCACGCGTCCCCCGTGGGTCCCCTGTGTCACTACCTTGGGTGGTTCCTTGAGGGCCAAGCACTTCTACAGGCTCTAGGCCCTGTGTCTAGCTCAGTCGTGGTTCTTATACCACTTTATTGGTATATGGTTTGGTACGCCCCTAGGGCCCAAACGTGTATTTGTGCTATTACTGTTGATAACTAACTTATAACTTATGTACTTCGAACTCTAGCCTCATAAAGAGACTAGAGGGGTGTGTTTAGCAATAAATACATATATTTTGAATATATACCTGGTGTGGTCCTCTTTCATTTGGTCACTCAAGAGATTATAGACTGGTAAAACAGGCTGCTTTACATTCCTTCAAGACTTAGCCTGAAGGCTGCTCTCCATAGCTACCACTAGGATAGCTTTCAATAAAGGTTGTCTTTAACCTATCTCCAATAAGGGGTTGTTTGGACTGGTGCAAGGTGCCCACTATAATTAGTGGACAGCATATACCAGGCCAACTTCTCACATTGGTGTGCAGCGTGTGGGATTCCAGCTTGCTATTGTTTTACCAGATAATCTCAATTGAATTGATCAACTGAAAACCACTAAGGGTACCTTAGGTACATATAAATCAAGCTTAGTATTCAGTAAGTTCTACTGAACTTAGAGTTGTGTGTTAAGGGATAGCACACCCTTTCTACAATTCAAGAGAGTTTAGTAGGCCACACTAGAGTAGGTAGTGCATACACCACACCTCACTAGTAATGTCTTCAAAGCCAGGACCCAGTGAGTCCTTGACAGAAGCCAGTGGGCTTCTTCCCTCCAAGTATGATAATCTCCCATTCTTGGAATTGAGAGCATTGTGCAATGCTAGGAAGCTGAAGGCAGGCAAAAGTGCCAGCACCCAACACCTCAGAGAGGTGCTACTGGCTGATGATCTCAGCAGGCCCCTAGGGTCTGAAGGGGTAGGCAGAGAGGTTGGGGCAGAACAGGAGGAAGGGGTCAGGGGTGAAGAAACCCAGGCCCCCCCCTCTGAAACTGGCCAGGAAGGTGACAATGACCTTGCCCTGGAAAACCCAGCTATTCCTGTGGATGAAGAGGAGGATCAGGATGACCTCACCTTTGTCCCCCAGGAAGAGTTGAGAGTGTGCCAAGAAGGGCTAGATCTCCTTCTCAGGAGTCTAACCACTCTGACACCTCAATAGGGACCTCTGTCTCTTCTCATAGGAGAGAATCCTCTCATGAGAGGAGAAGGAGACCGATTCAGTATGAGCAAGCCCAGCTTGAGCTCAGAAAACAGCAGTTGGCTATAGACAGGGAGTCCCTAGATCTCTACAAAGAGAGAAAAAGATGGGACTAGAGTCCCATGGTGGCAGCAATTTCCCCAGAGATAGGGAAAGGTCTTATGACCATAGGAACCTGAGCAAGATTGTCCCTCCCTACCAGAGTGGGGATGACATCCACAAATGGATAACTGCACTGGAGAGGGCCTGTAAAGTACAGAGGGTCCCTCAGAAGCAGTGGGCAGCAATCTTGTGGCTCTCCTTTGCAGACAAAGGTAGAGATAAGCTCCTCACTGTTAGAGAGGAGGATGCTGATAATTACACAGTCTTGAAGAGTGCTCTGATTGATGGGTTTGGCCTAACCACTGAACAATACAGGTTAAAGTTCAGAGATACCCAAAAGCACAGACTCAAGACTGGGTGGACTTTGTTGATTGTTCTGCCAAGGCTCTGGAAGGTTGGTTATTGGGCAGTAAGGTATGTGACTTCACAGGATTGTACAATCTTATCATGAGGGAGCAGATTCTTAATAACTGTCAAAATCAGCTGTTGCATCAGCACCTGGTGGACTCTGATCTGACCTCTCCCCAAGAATTGGGAAAGAAGGCAGACAAATGGGTCAGAACCAGGGTGAGGCAGAAGGTACAGAACCAAGGTGGTGACCCTAAGAAGCAAGATTCTAAAAACTCTGATAAGGGTGGGGAGAAGGGTAAAGACCAGAAGTCTTCACAAGGCCCCCAAAAATCTTCTTCAGGTGGGGAGTCACAGTCTAACAAGGGAAAGGGCCAAACGAAACCATGGTGCAAAGTCTGTAAGCAAAAGACACACTGGACCAGTGATTGCACCAAGTCCAAAGACTCTATTCCAGCCACCACCAATGCCCCTAAGGCACCTGTTCCCCCTAGTGCAGTTACAGTTGGTGGTGGGAATACACAGGCCAAGGGTTTAGTAGGGTTGACCCTGGGTAAGGAGATGAGCTCTGACCTAGTCAGAGAACTCACTCAGGCTGTCCTAGTCTGTGATGGAGGCATGGATGTGACCTCCTCTGTGAGTCCCAGTAATCTGGGCAAGTACAGACAACAGCCATTGATAAATGGAAAAGAGGCTTTGGCGTTTAGGGACACAGGGGCAAGTGTCACCATGGTGACACAAGACCTTGTGGATCCTGGGCAGATTATACTTGGTGAAATGTACCAAGTGACCAATGCTAGCAATGTCAGAACAGACCATACTCTGGCAGTTGTTAACTTCTCCTGGGGAGGGGTAACTAGCCTTAAGAAGGTTGTGGTAAGTGCAGACCTACCAGTTGAATGCTTGCTTGGCAATGATCTGGAAACTTCAGCTTGGGCAGAAGTGGAGCTCAGGACCCATGCAGAAATGCTGGGCATCCCTGCAGATGTGTTTGCTGTGACCAGGTCACAGAGCAAAATGTCTAACACTGAACAGGCCTTGGATCCTGGAAAAATGGACCAAGTGCCCTCCAAGAGGAGGAGTAGTAGGGTAAAGGCAGTGCCTTCCCTCTTGGCTCAGAAGGAAGATCAGTCTCTTGAGGGGGATGATCTCAGTCCTGAGGAAGGAACTGTCCCAGAGGAGCTTGAACCTGACCAGGTTGAGTTCTTGGGGACAGGGGGCCCTTCCAGGGCAGATCTGAGCCAGGAGCAGCAGAGCTGCCCCTCTCTTGAACCCCTCAGACAGCAAGCTGCTGCTGAGGGTGCTGGGAAAGCTAGTGGTCCCCATACAGTGTATTGGGATGATGGACTCTTGTACTAAGAGTGTAGAGACTCCAAGCCTGGTGCCACCAGGAGGTTGGTTATACCTCTGAAGTTCAGGGGCTTCCTATTGACCCTAGCCCATGACATTCCCTTAGCAGGTCACCTGGGCCAGAACAAGACTTGGGACAGAATTGTCCCTCACTTTCACTGGCCCCACATGTCTGAAGACACCAAGGAGTTTTGTCGCTCCTGTGTAACCTGCCAGGCCAGTGGCAAGGCAGGTGGCACTACAAAGGCCCCCCTGATACCACTACCTGTGGTGGGGGTTCCCTTTGAAAGGGTGGGGATTGACATTGTTGGTCCCATGGATCCCCAAACAGCATCTGGGCACAGGTTTATCCTGGTGGTAGTGGATCATGCCACCAGGTACCCAGAGGCTATTCCCCTTAGGACCACTACAGCCCCTGTGGTGGCAAGGGCCCTCCTGGGAATTTTCTCAAGAGTGGGCTTCCCTAAGGAGGTTGTATCAGACAGGGGTGCAAACCTTATGTCTGGATACTTGAAAGCAATGTGGAAGGAGTGTGGAGTGACTTACAAGTTCACCACACCCTATCACCCACAATGCAATGGTTTAGTTGAGAGATTCAACAAAACCTTGAAGGGCATGATTAAAGGGCTCCCAGAAAAGCTTAGGCGAAGATGGGACATACTCTTGCCCTGCCTTTTATTTGCATACAGGGAGGTGCCTCAAAAGGGGGTTGGCTACAGCGCTTTTGAACTTTTGTTTGGTCACCCTGTCCGGGGTCCATTGTGCTTGGTAAAGGAAGGATGGGAGTTACCTCTCAAGCCCCCAAAGCAAGACATAGTGGACTATGTACTTGGTCTCCGCTCCAGGATGGCTGAGTACATGAAAAAGGCAACTAAAAACCTTGAGGCTAGCCAGGAACTGCAAAAAGCCTGGCATGACCAAAAGGCTGTACTGACTGTTTACCAGCCAGGACAGAAGGTGTGCGTGCTGGAGCCAGTGGCCCCAGCAGCTCTCCAAGACAAATGGAGTGGACCCCATACCATTGTTGAACAGAAGGGTGAGGTTACCTATTTAGTCGACCTAGGAACCCCCAGGAGTCCCCACAGGGTTCTCCATGTCAACAGGTTAAAACCATATGTGGACAGGGCAGACATGGGCTTGCTCATGGCTACTGATGAGGGACAGGAGGAAGAGAGTGACCCACTCCCTGACCTGCTCTCACAGAACCCTGATGATGGGTCAGTGGATGGTGTAGCCTTGGCAGGCAGCCTCACTGCCCAGCAGCAAACTGATTGCAGACAGGTGCTCAATCAGTTCAGGCACATATTCTCACTGACACCCAGTCAGACCACCTGGTGCACTCATGAAGTGGACACTGGGGACAGTCTGCCTATTAAAAATAAGATTTATAGGCAACCTGACCATGTCAGTGACTGTATCAGGACAGAAGTCCAGAAGATGTTGGATTTGGGAGTTATTGAACCCTCAGATAGCCCTTGGGCTAGTCCAGTGGTCCTTGTGCCAAAACCTCACACCAGTGGTGGGAAAAGAGAGATGAGGTTTTGTGTGGACTACAGGGGTCTCAATGCAGTCACTAGGACTGATGCCCATCCAATACCCAGGGCAGATGAGCTAATAGACACTTTGGCCTCAGCCAAGTATCTTAGCACATTTGACCTAACAGCTGGCTACTGGCAGATCAGGCTAGCTGATGATGCAAAGCCAAAAACAGCATCTTCAACCCCTAGTGGGCATTATCAATTTGTGGTAATGCCCTTTGGTTTGAAGAATGCACCTGCCACTTTTCAGAGGTTGGTGAATACAGTCCTTACAGGTCTGGAAGCCTATAGTGCAGCATATCTAGATGATATTGCTGTCTTTAGCTCCACCTGGGAGGATCACCTGGTCCACCTCAGAAATGTTTTGCAGGCCCTGCAGAAAGCAGGCCTCACTATCAAGGCTACAAAGTGCCAGATAGGGCAGAGTCAGGTTGTGTACCTGGGCCACCTTGTGGGTGGAGGCCAGGTTCAACCATTGCAGAGTAAAATCCAGACCATCATGGACTGGACTGCTCTAACTATCCAGACTCAGGTGAGAGCCATTTTAGGCCTGACTGGCTACTATAGGAGATTTGTCAAGGGGTATGGATCAATAGTGACACCCCTGAATGACTTAACCTCCAAGAAAATGCCCAAAAAGGTTCAGTGGACAGTTAGCTGTCAAAAGGCATTTGATGACCTGAAGCAGGCCATGTGCACTGCTCCCATTCTACAGAGTCCTGATTACTCCAAGAAGTTCATTGTCCAAACAGATGCATCTGAATTGGGGGTAGGGGCTGTACTGTCACAATTGAATGATGAAGGTCAGGATCAGCCAGTAGCTTTTATTAGCAGAAGGCTGACCCCTAGAGAGAAACGTTGGTCAGCCATAGAGAGGGAGGCCTTTGCTGTGGTTTGGGCTCTGAAGAAGTTGAGGCCATACTTGTTTGGTACTCACTTCCTTGTTCAAACAGACCACAATCCCCTCCTATGGCTAAAACAAATGAAGGGTGAGAACCCCAAACTGCTTAGGTGGTCCATTTCCCTACAGAGGATGGACTTTACAGTGGAACATAGACCTGGGAGTAACCATGCCAATGCACAGATGGACTCTCTAGGTACTTCCACTTAGAACATGAAGACTCAACTGGTCAAGGTTAGTTTAAGGTCCCTACGTTTGGGGGGGGTTGTGTAGGAGAGTAGGATCTGCTTCACATGGGTACCCCCACTTTTTGCTGATGCTTCACTGTTTTTCGACTTTAGTCTGGCTGGGGCCCTGCTAATCAGAACCCCAGCCTAGCTGCTTCCTCTCTAAAATGGTTTCCATGTGCCTTAGGCACATCTCTGATTGGAATCTGGAGTGCCCTTATAAGTCCCTAGTATATGGTATACTATGTACCCAGGGCATAGGTACCTCAGAGGCCTGCCAGGGGCTGAAGCATGTATTATGCCACCCCTGGAAGGCCAGTCAAAATGACACCACAGGCCTGCTACTGCAGCCTGAGTAAGGTGGTGCATGCACCCCTTACAGTGGTATAGGCTACCTATATCACTACCATTGCACACACATATAAACCTATAAGTCACTCCTATGGCAGGCCTTGACAATCCTGAAGGCAGAGTGCTTGGTTTTTATGTGAGAGGGTGCCCTTGCATGAGCAGAGCCCCTCTGCAGCATTCGGAGTACCTCCTCTGATGCTGTTTGCAGTGCAGCCTGACCATATACTCTTAAGTGCATTATATCCTCGCGGTAGAATGCTAACTTTGGACTGGCTGCACCAAAACATGTTGAGTTTGGTGTCAAACATCTTGGAATACTACCCCCCGCCAGTTCTGGCGGCGGGGGTAGCATTCCACCCTTCTAGAGGGAGAGACATGTACCCACCGGCATACCCGGTAACTTCTTTCCAGAGCCCTGGCATCACAAAATGGATGCCGCTGCCACAGACACGAGTCTGGCCTCCTGCTGCTGACCGAAACTCTGGCAGGGGAGGCCTGGACAATAGGTTTCCTGTCCCAGGGAGGTGTAACCACCTCCCCAGACAGGATAGTGTGTATTGGGGCTGGGCGGGAGCACTCTCTGGTGCTTTGAAGTCCTGCACTGGGGGCGCATTTGGTGTCCCTGTGTATACCCCAGTTCAAACCGGCTCAGGGGCTTCCAGCCCCTGCTCTGGCGCGAAACTGGACAAAGGGAAAGGGGTGTAGCCACCCCTCTGCCCTGACCCTCCCATAGGTGGGTCCCCAGAGTATGTCCAACCCCCTAACTTGGTATAAGTATGGGACCCCAGTCCTTAGGACTTTAGATTTACCTGGACGAAACTCTGACACAGAATCCTGGACCTTCGACGCTCTACTTTAAGATTAGAGGACTGAAGAATCTCCCTTGGGGTCAAGGAGTGACTCTCCTGCTTGGCAGGCACCAAAGAAGCAATTGTCCGGTCTGCATCGCTGAAGCTCCCGCCGGACGCCGAAGTCTTTGCATCACCAGAGGTAGATTTCCAGACTTTCCCGAGGCTGCCCTGAGTCTCCAGCAAAGCTGAGGCCCGTAGCTGTCGTGGGTAACGTGGAACCATGACCCCTGGACACCAAGTACTTTTGCAAGTGCATCCTCTTCTGGGTCTCCCACGAAGTTGTGCTTTGGGCTCCGAGTAGCCCCAGCCTCCAGCACCAACTGCACCGAAGATCACTGGCCTCCACTCCACGAGTGTCCTGTGAGCCAGCTCCAAGTGCGTCCACTTGAGGCTCCTTTGCGGTCGCTAGTCCGTTGGCTAGTGGGCCCTCCCGAAGGCAACTCTTCTTTTTCTTGGGCTTTCCTGGTTGCTCCATGCGTGCCCTGACTTACCCTCGCTGGGTGAGTCCCACAGACCTTGCTGGTCTGCACCACCGTCCTTCTTCTATTTCCACGAGACTTGCCGTTGCCAAGGCTTGTTGGGTCCAATCCAGTCGCCGACACCCCTGCAATCGACAATCGTCATGGGCCAGCTCGAATCCAGCTCCTGGTTGTCGTCGACACCTCCTGGACCTCGTGGCTGAAGAGTCAAGACGACCGTCAACCTACCTGAAGCACTCGACATCGGTGGGCATCTGCTCATCGCCTTCCTGGTCACTGGCTAGTGACCCAGACTCTGTCCCCTCTGCTTTCAGGTTCTTCAGATCTCCGATCCACCTTTGGATCCACCCGAACACTTTCGACTTGGCCGCCAGCAGCACTTTGCAGCAGATCGCCATTGAAAACGACGACGAAACCCGACCCCGAAAGACACCTATGCACCCGGCTCCCCTGGGTGAGGTAACTCGAGTACTCCGGTGCTCCCGTGGGTATTGACACTAGAACAGCCTAGTTCTAAAAGGGTTTGCTCCAAGTCCTCCTCTAAGTGTCCCTTTTCTTTAAAACTCCAACCGCGACATTCCCCATAGAAGTCAATGGCAGCTCGCGGCTGTGTTCTCACACTGCACGCGTCCCCCGTGGGTCCCCTGTGTCACTACCTTGGGTGGTTCCTTGAGGGCCAAGCACTTCTACAGGCTCTAGGCCCTGTGTCTAGCTCAGTCGTGGTTCTTATACCACTTTATTGGTATATGGTTTGGTACGCCCCTAGGGCCCAAACGTGTATTTGTGCTATTACTGTTGATAACTAACTTATAACTTATGTATTTCGAACTCTAGCCTCATAAAGAGACTAGAGGGGTGTGTTTAGCAATAAATACATATATTTTGAATATATACCTGGTGTGGTCCTCTTTCATTTGGTCACTCAAGAGATTATAGACTGGTAAAACAGGCTGCTTTACATTCCTTCAAGACTTAGCCTGAAGGCTGCTCTCCATAGCTACCACTAGGATAGCTTTCAATAAAGGTTGTCTTCAACCTATCTCCAATAAGGGGTTGTTTGGACTGGTGCAAGGTGCCCACTATAATTAGTGGACAGCATATACCAGGCCAACTTCTCACATTGAGCATTGTCACTGTTGTCAGAGGTGCACACTGACAGGACGGTGGACAAAGGGACAGGAGCTGCTCCCTGAGAATGTGCCTGTTGCAGGGCTGCCGTCACTGTTGAGGACAATGACTGCACAGTCCGGTGTAGCCCACCCACATCCGAATGTATGCCCTCCTTGAAAGCTATCACCTGGCCCAACTTTTTATCGTGGTCTAGGAAGGCATTGAGGAGAGCTGTCTGCCCCACACACAGCTGGCGCAATAGCTCTACTGACTCAGCACTGAGGGCTGCAGGGCTGACATGGGCCGGGGCAGCAGTGCCTGGGGTGAAGGACACTCTTCCCTTTCGACTTGTGCGAACACGGGCAGCACCAGTGGAAGTAGATGGGAGGCTGGGCACTGGACGCTGTGTGGCGGAAGAGGAGGCAGAGTCCCCGTTCCCTGTGGCCCCCAACATGGATGCGTCACCGCTGGCGTCAGATGACGTAGAGCTTTGCGTCTCGGGTTGTGATTCCTCCAGCAGACTCCTGTCCCCCTCCTCGGCGCTGGTCACATCTGTGTCACTCTGCTCCGGTGCTGCTGTTGCACTGGATGCCTCACCGCTGGTGTTAGTGGAGTGGCACCAACTGAAGTAACATGTGCAAGTAAATCACCATTCAAGAAGATGTGTTATCCACGTTGCACATCACCCTGACTAAATATACATTGCCACCTCAATTATCAACCCAACAGTGCATGTAAAGAACAAATCCAGCCATAAGTGATCCCGGTGACTCACACAGCACACCATCCTGCCTGTGGCCCACTTCAGACACAGGCACAAAAATCTCTCCAACCACACAGGGTGCTGAGGATGGCAAGGATGAACACCACAACATGGTGACAATTACGTACATGGATGGAGCAGTAGGGGAGCACACACACACAGACCACAACATAATAGCCCACAATGGCCATTAGCGCATGCCAGCCACCATGTTGCTTGCACGGGCACAAGTACTGTAGCACATTGTCCTCAGAAGTTGTAGCAGCTGAAATTTGCTGTCAGGCATTGCACGCATTGATTGAAACACACTCAGATTAGGCACACTGCCTTCAACATCAATATGAATTCACACAGCACCCCACTGCACAAGGTACCTGAATGCCACAGCTTTGAATGCAATGGCAATGCACATTGCGCAGATCACATCAGTGAGTACAGGTGGGACAAATGCATGTCAGATGCACCCAGCACAGACGCCACTTACAATCCACTGCATCACACTACCAACTTCACATAGCTCAGAGTTTGTCCAATCTGTGGACACATGCAGCCACTCCCTGCCAAAGCCACCCGTCAACAAATACTCACCCCTAGCTTGCTGCTGATGCTCCTTCAATTGTGCATCCAACTCAGGCTGTGTTACGGCCAAGATGCGGGCCATTAATGGTGTCATGGCGCGTCGGGCCAACCTGCCGCTCCGAGGGAGCAGCCCCAGCGCCATCTCGGCCACGTTCTTGCTCAGCCGGCAGATGTCGTCCCACCTTTTATGACAGTGGCTGCGCCGTCAGTTTGACACACCCAGATCACGCACCTTGGAGGCAATGGCCCTCCACACGGCTTTACGCTGGTGGAATTTCAGCTGCAGGCATGGGAGACAAGAGGGGTAATACATCAGTGACACAGTGTATACTACCAAAATCTCTTAATATAGTGGCACGATACTCACTCATCCCAAATCAACAGATATGTGTAACAGAGCCAAGAATGCATGGCACATGGTACAACGGCATTGGAGAACCACACGTGAATCCATGAAGGTGGGAGGGTGGACACAGTACCTCTACATCCCATTCACATGCAGGATGCTAGCACATCAAGTAATGTGTAGTCTGCCCACATCTACTGTCCGCTGTTAGCTAGAGCAACACATAGATTAGATAGCAACACATGGTTGTTGGTGGACTCACTGTGTCCAACACTGCGCAGCCCCCAATGTCCTAGCCCTGTGAATGGCTCACTGTGTCATGGAGCTCACATACAGTGACATCAACTCTCATACACACACCCTTGTCACAAGGCTTGTCGTGTGCAATCTACAGGGCAGAGATGGCTCTTTGATGAAGATGTGTGAACAAAAGACACATTAAACACACTGTACATGCAGTGATGTGTACTTGTGGGATTGGGCGGCGACTGTGCAGGCCAGGTGGGCTGACACTGAGAGGGACATTTGGGACCCACACAGCCATTCACACAAGCAATCACTGGCCTGACTCCTGCATTACCAATTTGCTGCTTCACTGTATGGCTGACAGGACAATACATGTCCCTCAAATCTGGATGGGCATGCAGGGAAACGTGTGAAAGAGGCTACACAGCCCTTCCCCCTGGAGAAAACATGCTAGGCAGTGCATGTCAGAGCCCCACACTCACTGACACATACTGCAGCACCTCCACCTTACGTGTGCCCCCCTGCACTCTCACTCACACTGTTGGAGACTTACCACGACATTAGGGGCACCATAGAGCCTTGGGTACTGTGCAAGCACCCCGTCCACCAGGACCTCCAGCTCCTCGCTAGTGAAGGGACTGGCCCGGATCTTCTGTGTCCTCAACATCACTGTGGACAGGTGGCAGCAGCAGCAGGTGGAGTTCAGGGGTGGCAGGCAGCAGTCCCTGGAGACAGCAGCAGTAGCAGGTGGAGGGTGGCAGGCAGCAGTCCCTGGAGACAGCAGCAGCAGGTGGAGGGTGGCAGGCAGCAGTCCCTGGAGGCAGCAGGTGGAGGGTGGCAGGCAGCAGTCCCTGGAGACAGCAGCAGCAGGTGGAGGGTGGCAGGCAGCAGTCCCTGGAGACAGCAGAAGCAGGTGGAGGGTGGCAGGCAGCAGTCCCTGGAGACAGCAGCAGCAGGTGGAGGGTGGCAGGCAGCAGTCCCTGGAGGCAGCAGCAGCAGGTGAGGGGTGTCAGGCAGCAGTCCCTGGTAGCAGTGGAAATGTGGGGCACCCTCCCACACATATATATGCCCCTGGGGCTGTGTCAGTGGTCCCACGCCGCTGCAATTGGTGTACCAGGTCTGCTATTTTTAAAATCATCCAATGTCCGCCTCCGCGGTGGCGGTGCACGCCTACCACGATTTTCAAATCCATATGAAGCAACTGCTACTGTGCTTCCCATTGGCTGCAAGGGCATGGACCATGGCGGTGATTCACCGCAGGGGCCAGGCGCGCGCTACCGCGGTGGTGCATCTTTTGAATGCTTCCAATGACCGGCTCCGCGGTTGCGGAACACGCCTACCGCTATTTTCAAAATTGCATCAGGCTACCGCGAGGGTGCTTACCATTGCCTGCCAGGGCATGGTCCATGGTGGTGACAGTCCGCAGGGGCCAGACGGTAGGCACCGCCAGATGGGTGCCATACAGTGCCTGTAGTGACCGTGAGCTGGGTAGCGGTGCATGCCAACCGCCATTTACACATGTAGGTATGGCTGAGACTACCGCGATCGTGTCTGGGATATTGGCGGGGACAGTCCACAGGGGCCAGGCGGTAGGCACCGCCAGATGGGTGCCTTACAGTGCCTGTAGTGACCGTGAGCTGGGTAGCGGTGCACGCCAACCGCCATTTACACATGTAGGTATGGCTGAGACTACCGCGATCGTGTCTGGGATATTGGCAGTGACAGTCCGCAGGGGCCAGGCGGTAGGCACCGCCAGATGGGTGCCATACAGTGCCTGTAGTGACCGTCAGTGGACTCGCGGAGCAGGTTTGCTGCACATATGGAGTCATCCAGCTCTATCCATAGCCCAACATGAACAGTGCCCAGTGTCTCCAACATTGAAGGACCCTCATGAGGCCAACATTACGAATGGGACATTTAACTCCATGTCACCTACACATACCATATATGTGTATGTGATAAATTGCATTGACACATACTCACGCACATGTCACATGTGATGTGTAAGGGCATGTAGACTGTACAGTTTTTGTGTTGCATAGCATATGTAGATAATGGTCAATGTGTGTAGGTGCAATTTCACGCACAATGCTGTCTCATTGTGTGAACTAGGGGCAGCATTGACTGTCACATTGCACACACGTGTTCACCACGCTCAGCCTGTGGTCAGTGTGTACTTGATGTGTGCCATGTGCAACCTGTGTTGGGAGGTGTATCATGTACAGCAGCACGGTGTGCTAGGGTAGTATTGTGGTTTGACACATATGCTGGGGGTAATACTCGCAGGTGTGCGCACACATGTGGTTCCATATCCCACTGTGCATGCCAATGAGCAGGAGGTGTGCACAGAACATTGCTGCGGGGAAGGTGACAAGTGTACGAGTAGTGTGCCTGATGTTTACCGACTTGTGCAGTGCTCTGTTGGTTGATGGTGCAGTCTGTAACATTTGGCAATGTGTCTGTAGAAATGTGAAATGTCCTGTACATCTCATGGTGTGTTTCATTGACATATGTGCACTTTCATCTGACCTAGGAGGAGGCCCAATATCCATCGTCCATTCACAGTGCTGGCTGACATGGAGAATGAAGAGATCATCCGCAAATTCAGGCTGGATAGAGTTTCCCTACAAAACCTATGTGCCATGTTGGAGCCCCACCTGCAGCCACGTCGCACATATCCAACAGCTTTCACCGCGACTTCAAAGGTGATGGCGTGCCTGCATTTCTTTGCGACAGGCTCATTCCAGGACACGGTAGCAAGTGCAGGTGGGATGTCTCAACCGATGTTCAGCATGGTGCTGAGGGATGTACTGTCAGCTATGATGAACTACAAGGACAGATACATTCATTTCCCCAGGGTGCCAGAGTTGGTGGCTGTGAAGGGAGATTTTTATGCCCTTGGACACATCCCCCATGTCATTGGTGCCATTGATTGCACACATGTTGGGCTTGTGCCACCACAGGCACGTGAGCAAGTTTACAGAAATCGGAAGCATTACCACTCGGTAAATGTTCAAGTGGTGTGCCAGGCGGAAATGATCATCTCCCACATGTGTGCCAGGTATCCCGGGTCAGCCCATGATTCGCACATCATGCGCAGCAGCATCGTCCCGCAGCTGATGGCCAATCTGCTTCCTGAGCGTGCATGGCTTGTGGGTGAGTATGCATAGTGGAGTAGCGTGGTGTGTGTGTGACATGCTGTCCTGTGGCATTGTGGAACATCAAGGTTAATCGGTGTTTCTCACACCCAGGTGACTCTGCATATCCTAACCGCCCGTGGTTGCTGAGCCCACTGCGGAATCCTGTGACAGCAGCTGATGTGCGATATAATGATGCCCATGGGAGGACACGGCGTGTAATAGAGCGTACATTTGGTCACGATTTTGCTGCCTGGACCGTACCGGAGGTGCCCTGATGTACTCGCCAAGGAAGGTGTGTCAGATAGTCGTGGCATGCTGCATGCTCCACAACCTGGCCATTCGCAAGGCAATACCCCTGATCCTGGATGATGATGAGCAGCCAAGGCCCCCACCTGCAAACCAACCTGGGTCCAGTGACGAGGACAGTGGAGAGGAGGAAGGTGTTGACATGCGTCAACAGCTCATCAACCGCTACTTCACTTGAAGGTGAGTGACGATGTAGGAGGGACACATGGTCTGATGGTGTTGCAGTTGCTGTGAGGGTGTATGTGAGCTTGGTGACTGCAGCCTTGTGTTCACTCATTGCTGGTTGGCAATGTTTGTGGGATAGGGTAGTTTGACACAGATACAGGATGTCTCTATGGCGACTGTTGCTCTGTGTAATGTGTGACGATTGGAGTACCTTGTTGACAAGTGTTGTGTGATGTGTGTGATGCCACACCAAAACAAGTGACTCTTGTTCTAATGTTTTTCCTTCAGCCTCTCCTTGCCTACCTACATTCCATTTCCCTGGGACATTTACATCACGGTGAAGGTTGCACATCCTGTATTAAAGACGGAGCAGACAACAACATGTGTGTAAGGTGTATTTATTTACAATTGTGACATGTGAGGGTTGAGAAAATGTACAGGGGGGGAATTTGAAAAAATGAGTTGACGGTCATGGTAGATGAGATAATTGAGTAGTCACCACAGTGATGTGGAGGCCCAGTCCAACAGACAGATGCCATTCACATGGCAGTGTGGGGAAGGATAGTCCAAAAGGTAAATGCAGTGGTGCAGTGGTCTGCCATCATGGCTGGTTCCGGGACTTGCTTTTGGCAGGTGCTTTGTCACTTGATGCCTCCTGGCCTTTCCTTGGATGGCCCCTTTTGCGCTGTACTGGAGGGGCCTGTGCTGCAGGGGCAGTGGTGTCTGAGGACTCACCCCCCTCTGTGGACGCAGAGGAGGATGATGAACTGTCATCCTGCTGCCCATCAGGGGGAGGCGGAGGTGTTGAATGTTGCGCTGGCCTGTCCCTCAGAACCGCCACTAGCTGCCCCAAGAGGTCCACAATTTGTCCCATGCGGGTGTCCATGGACCTCCTCAGCAGGAGGAGCTCCCGAGAATCTTCCTCAGACCGGCCCACTCGTCCCTGGGCCTCTTCGTATGCCCAAAGGACTCTGTTGATGTGCGACAGGGCTTCCATCCCAGGCTCAGTTCCCCTCTGCATGACCCTGCCCCTCCCACCTACACTGCTGCCATGGGCCTGTTGGCTCCCCACATTGCTCCGCTGCATCCTCTCCCTGGCCTCATGAGTAGATGTCATGGGGTGCTCATCACCTGGGGCAGGGAGGGTGTTGCGGGCAGCTGTGGTGGGGGTGGTGGTGGTGGTAGTGGTTGACACACAGGCCGTGACAACAGCTGTCTGGGGAAGGTCATGGGTTACAGCAGATGTGGTTGTGGGGACAATGGGTGCCTGGGACTGGTTGCGGCCTGCCACACCAGATGGGCTGGCTTGGGGCTCCTCATCCAAGGAATCCAGGGAGTCTTCATCCAGTAGTCTGTTCCGGGGTGGGGGACTGGCTCTGCAGGTTGGTGGTGTCGTCCTCTGCAGTGAGTTGTTGGTCACCTGTGGGTCAGATGAGAAATGGTCATTGTGTTGCAACCAGCAAAGTTTCTGTTCGCACTGTTACATCAACTGTTTGTGGACAATTTGCCAACCCCACAACACCGTCTCCGTGTGAAGATGGCTACCTACCGGTTGAGGTGAAGGTGAGCAATGACATGGCTATGTGACTTAAGAGTCATTCTTGGGAGGAACGTGCCTGTGGAGAGCAGAAGGTGTGTGTGGGTTTCAGTACCCAAACTTTTCACATCACATTAGGGCATGGGGTGTAGCCCCACCATCACTGTTGTCGCAAGTATCTGGGTGTGGGGTTCACTCCCCCAAGATTTGCAGCCACATTAGTGCATGGGGTATATCCCCCCATCACTGTTGTCCCAAGTATCTGGGTGTGGGGTCCACTCCCCCAACATTTGAAGGCACAATAGGGCATGGGGTATAGGCTCCTATCACTGTGGTGACATACAGTAGGTTGAACATCTCACCCAGCAAACATTTCCACACTATCATGGTTTCATGGTATTTGTGGGCCTGTGAACATGAGCAAAGTACTGGTGATGCAGTTGTTCCGGGGCATCCATACACTTACATGTTGTCATCAACAGTGGTGTGTGTGTAAGATACAGTCAGCCATGTGCAGACAATGTGTGCTTTTGGGGCCAGACTATACCAGCACTGTTCAGACAGACAGTGTGAGATGTGACCATTGTCAATGCATACACACATTGCTGGTCCCAAGCAGACACATTTGTGCATTTTAGTCAGACAAAGTACTCTTGTTATGCAATTCAGTGCAGCACTGTGGCTGCTGGATCTGTTGCAAGACAGTTGGGATGTGCATAGTTTAGCAGTGTGAGTCCCAGGTCCAGTGGAGTTTTTTCGTAATCTGCACTTCCACTGTTTACATTGCAACACTGTGGTATGACATGGGTGATTAGCACATTGACAACCAACCTGCCAGACACCGCTGCAGGGAAGCATGATCGGTGTTAGTGTTGCAGTGTGTGATGCCTGGCACAGTAGACACAATGTGGGTAAGTTTTGCACTGAGACTTGTGCATGCTGAGTACAATACGACTGTTTAGCATGATTTGTGTAAGTGACTGTGGACAAAGTGGTATGGTGTGATGTGCGGGGGAACAAACATCACATGCCTATGAGTGGGACAAGTGCTCCATCATGCTGAACTGTTGAAGAAGTGGGCCTGTTGTGGGTTGTACTGCACTGTCACCAATTACACACACCACTCCCATTTGAAATGGTTACCTACCAGTAAGTTTGATGAGTCACATTCAATATCTGCCACATGGTTGTGGTTGTGGGGAGTGCTCCATCTTGCGCAGCTGTAGGACAAGGGGGCCTGGTGGGAGTTGAAGTGCAGACTTCCAAACCACCCACACACCTCCCTGTGAGGATGGCTACCTACCTGTTAGGTTAAGGTGAGCAATGCAATGGCTGCCACATGGGGGGGTCAGGGCTCCATCTTGCGCAGCTGTAGGACAAGAGGGCCTGGTGGGAGTTGTAGTGCAGACTTCCAAACCACCTACACACCTCCCTGTGAGGATGGCTACCTACCTGTTAGGTTAAGGTGAGCAATGCAATGGCTGCCACATGGGGGGGTCAGGGCTCCATCTTGCGCAGCTGTAGGACAAGGGGCCTGGTGGGAGTTGTAGTGCAGACTTCCAAACCACCCACACACCTCCCTTTGAGGATGGCTACCTACCTGTTAGGTTAAGGTGAGCAATGCAATGGCTGCCACATGGGGGGTCAGGTCTCCATCTTGCGCAGCTGTAGGACAAGGGGGCCTGGTGGGAGTTGTAGTGCTGACTTCCAAACCACCCACACACCTCCCTGTGAGGATGGCTACCTACCTGTTAGGTTAAGGTGAGCAATGCAATGGCTGCCACATGGGGGTCAGGGCTCCATCTTGCGCAGCTGTAGGACAAGGGGGCCTGGTGGGAGTTGTAGTGCAGACTTCCAAACCACCCACACACCTCCCTGTGAGGATGGCTACCTACCTGTAAGGTTAAGGTGAGCAATGCAATGGCTGCCACATGGGGGGGGTCAGGGCTCCATCTTGCGCAGCTGTAGGACAAGGGGGCCTGGTGGGAGTTGTAGTGCAGACTTCCAAACCACCCACACACCTCCCTGTGAGGATGGCTACCTACCTGTTAGGTTAAGGTGAGCAATGCAATGGCTGCCACATGGGGGGGGGGGTCAGGGCTCCATCTTGCGCAGTTGTAGGACAAGGGGCCTGGTGGGAGTTGTAGTGCTGGCAGCATGTACACATGTACCCATGGTGATGTTTGTAGCTACCTTTCGAGGTGAACCTGAGGGACTGTTGAATTAATGTGTGAGAGATGTGTTGGTGAGAGTGTGGTGCACATGACTGCATTTGTACCTAGGAGGTATAGCTTAGTAGTGGTGCAAGACAGTACATATCAGTGTGATGTTAGGCATTTGTACTTACCAGCCTCCACTCCCCCGGGTATTCCTGTGAGACTCTCTGGATGCAGTATGCCAAGCACCTTCTCCTCCCATTCGGTGAATGTTTTGGGTGGAACGGGAGGGCCACTGCCTGTCCTGTGAGCCAGCTCATGGTTCTTGGCTCTCTTCTTCTTGACCACTGCCTTCAGTTTGTGCCAGCGCTTCACAATTTCATTTCTATTGCGTGGCACGGTCCCTACTGCATTTACCTTATCTACTATCCTTCTCCACATTAGCGTTCTTGTGGCTACTGGTGTCTGTTGAACCAGGTTACCAAACAATTGGGGTTCTACCCTGATTATCTCATCTACCAGTACCCTCAACTCACTCTCAGTGAATTTGGGCATTTTCTGTGGTGACATGGTGTGTGATGTGCCAAGGTGTTTGAGGTGCAATTGTTGATGTGGTGGTGGTGGTGGTGATGTGTATGGTGTGTGATGTGCAAAGGGGTTAGAGGTGCAGGTGTAGAATTGGTGGTGGTGGTGATGTGTGTATGTGTTGTGCAGATTTGCCTCTCCTGTTAGCTGTGGTGTATGTCCCTTCAGTTCTGGAGTTTTGCAAAGGATTGTGGTCTGGTAGGGGGCTGGATTTATACTGGGCTATGTGGGTGTGTCAGGATGGGGTATTGGTTGCAGGTGTGGTGTGTGTGTCGTCCTGGGATTTTTAGTTTTTGAGTTTACCATGGGGGTGTGTCTTTGGGCTGTGTTAGGTGTTTTTGGGTGCATGACTTGTTTGCTTGGTGCACTTTGTAGGCATGTTGTGTGTATTTTTTTCGACCGCCATTTTTTTCACGGAGCGTACGCAGCGGTGGCTATGCTACGGCGCTTCGGCGGACTCTCTCATTCCTCACTATTGTCGACCGCGGCGGTCGGAAACAGCGCTCTGCACCGCGGTCATGTCGGGGATATCATAATTTCCATGGCGGTGTCTCCGCTGTGGTTGCGGTGGGTTGGGCTGTTTCCGACGCGAATACGAACGCTGCGGACGGGTTTAGGCCTTCTCCGCACGCGACGGGCGGTTTCTCGGGTCTCCTTTCCGCCGCGGTTGGATTTTTACCGCCGTGGATCCTAATCAGGCCGTTGGTTTTCCCGCGGTAGTGGCGGGCGGTGAGTTTCCACTACCATGGCGGTCGGGTTGCTTTTCCGACCGCCATCGTAATGACCCCCTTACTTTTTTGCTGCTGAAGATTTGAATCCAAACTGCCATAAATAAATCCAAACGTGTAAAAATCCCAAAACTTAGTTAAAAGTCCCCCAAAAAAATGTACAAATACAACTGTGTAAAATATAATCCGCCGGCAACACATCCATAGACTTGAATCCATTAAAAACCTGAAAAATGTAATTAAAAAAGAAACGCTCCAGGAAAACCCGAAAAATAAAGGAACTGTAAAATAATTATTAGTTTACTAAAAACTAATACACAGTTCCCAAAAAAAAGAAAACTTCTCCCAACGGCAACTTCAAATGACAAAAACCTGTGGAAAAAACAACACAATCCCTCCCATACAAATATACAATAAAATCATTAAAAAACACAAATAAACATACTAATAACACCATTTTCCTAACATTATTAAACATATAGAACATACCTTAACACCTACCTATCAACGCACTAACCGCATTTCGCATATGCAAACCTACAAATTAAACCTCACAAAGAACACAAAATACAAACATTACATCCCCTCAGAAATGACCTAAAACAACACAGATAGCCTACAAAATACAACTAAGGGCCTGATTCTGATGCGGGCTGGAAAGCTTCCCGACCGAATCGGTTTGGAAATGGTTTCCGGCCCACTCGGATCGGGAGAGTCAGACCGACGGAGTACGATGCATCCGGATGCTTCCAGATACGATTTGGTTGGACTCCCATTGACTTCAATGGGAGCATATGTTCCTAACCGCATCATAATTGGGCCCTGGGTCGGGAAGACACGTTCCCGATCCAATTTGGAAGGAGCAAATGCCATTAGGAGGAATTCCTAACCGCATCAGAATCAGGCCCTCAGTCGGGAAGCTTTTCCAACCCGCATCAGAATCGGGCCCTAAGTTTAGAAAATGGCTACCTAATTGAAAAAATAAAAATACTTTTTTTACATTAAACTCAATGTACATTAGAAATGTAATACAATTTTTTTTTAAATACTATTTAATATTACTAATGTACAAAATGCTTTTTCTTTGCTGTTTAAAAATGTTAAATTATAATAGTAAATATTAGAAAATAAATAATATTTATTATTATACATTAAAATAAAATATGTTACCTTACCAATGTGTTAAAATATATTGTACTTCTTGCTAAAAATTTGAAAAAATGTATTAATGTTAAAAATATTTTTCTTTTTTAAAATGCTTTCTTACCTTAATAATTTTATTTGTATTTACAATTTAAATAATATTATACAAAATATAATAATATTTATTAAAAAAATGCAAAAAATAAAAAGTTATACCATGAAATAATTGTAAAAAATATATGTTATCAAAAATGTACACTATATGTAATTTTGAAATGCATATTTACAATGTACATAAATATTCTATAACTGTTACCAAAAAAATATGTATTAAATAAATGTATAAAAACCTGTGGACAACTACATCTTTTATTTGTAAAAAAAATGCACATATTCACCAAGTTCTCCATTATGAAAAACATAAAAATGTTTCATGCTGACTTTACTTAAATATTATATGTTTATGTTTAAATATGTACTAAAAATGCAATGTATCCAAAAATTAAAAATGTATTATTATTTCCCTGTATGACAATATATATATATCAAACAATGTAAATAAAAATAAATGCATGTTATTTCTTTGAATGAGTCTTTGAATGAAAATAAAGACATAAATAAAATATAAACATTGTTTTGTATTTAATTCTTATATTATTTTGTTTCTGTATTTACAATAAAATGTTTATCTTAAAATTGTCAGACATACATTTATTTTTTTAATACATATATATAAAATACTATTACCACTTAAACATACATTTTTATCATTAACTTTACTCCAAAATAAAGAACTAAGGGGCCCATTACGATACCCGGCGTAAAAGAATCCGCCAGGCATGGAAGCGGCAAAAATCCGCCCGCACACACCGTCTGAACACCGACCACGCCATTACGATTACACAAACCGAAAACCGCCATCGGCGGAAAAACCACACAAGATACCGCCCGCCATCGTCCGAGTCGGAGTCAAACCGCCCGCCACGGACGGAAACACGCACGACAACACAAAACCGCCCGCCCTCACGGCCGACACACCGCACGTGAGATTACGATCGCACCGCCATGAGCGCGGGAAAACTACAAATATACCGCCCGCCAGCGCAAACAACGCCGATGAGAATCGACACGGCAGAAGCCATGGCGCCCACGTCCCTGCACAGAAACCATCCGCTGACAAAAACAATCGCACACAACATGGCCAACAAGTCCACACAGCAAGGCACGCACAAATACACAAGCACAGTACACATCCCGAAAACACCCCCTGGACAAACAAAAACTACAAAGGCCAGAACCCCAGACACAACACACCTGAAAACAACAGACCATGAGGACACACCCACATAGGTAAGTACAAAAGCAGCACTCCCACAGACCACAACCCCTTGCAACATTGCAAACTAGAGAGGAGAGGAGAGGACACAGTGACACAGCAAGGACAGCAGCACACCACAGAAACGCACACATCACAACCACCACCACCACCACCACCACCACCACCACCACCACCAAACACCGGCACCACAAACCCCCTGCACATTACACAACACACACCGCACCAGCACCACAAACACCATGGCACCACAAAGAATGCCCAAGTTCACGCCCATTGAGCTGACGGTCATGGTCGACGAGATCATCAAGGTGCACCCACAAATCTATGGGAACATGGTCCAGCACACACCACTAGCCACCAGAAACAGAATGTGGAACCGGATCGTAGACCAGGTCAATGCAGTCGGGACCCTGCCCAGGAACAGAGGAGAAATAAACAAACGGTGGAATGACGTCAAGAGCCTGGTCAAGAAGAAGGAGACCAAGAACAGAGAGCTGGCAGCCGTCACTGGCGGAGGGAATCCCGCGCTCTTCAAGACCTTCAAAGCGTGGGAGGAGAAGGTGCGAGTCATCATACATCCCGAGATCCTCGCCGGATTAGCAGGGGGAGTGGAGGCTGGTAAGTACAAACTAATGTATACCAGCACACCGCTATGTACTCACATGCACTACCACCATGCCACAGCTCCCAGGGACAAACACCCCCATATCCAGCACACAATACACAACACATCACACACACATACAACAGACACCACCACACACAGCCCAAACAGAACAACTGTAAGATGCGTGGGGACATGTGTACACTCAGCCAGCCACGTAACCACCAACAGGGCCCCAAATATGCCAGAAGCGCCACAACGAGCACCCACCACACCCATGTGTCCGCCATAGCTGCACTAACCGACAAGTAACAGGTAAGTGGCAGGAACACAAAGTGCAGTGGGTGGGAGGGTGGACAGCCCAAGTACAAAACACACCAGGCCCCTAGTCCCACAGCACAGCAAGGAGGAGCATCCCCCACACCCCACAGCCACGTGTCAGCCACCGCAGTGCACAACGACAGCCGAAAGGTAGACATCACGGTCCACAGCAATCGGTGTCAGTGGGTGTCCAGCCACCACCACGACCCACAACACCCCCCACCCCCACAGACCTGCAACATGGAGCACCCCCGCTTAGAACCATGTGGCATCCAGTACAGTGCACGCCCGAACAACCTGCAGGTGGGAAACTGGACAGGGCTGGATTACTGGAGGCATGAGGACCGTAACACGACCAACACATGGGACATGTCACGTAGCAGACGAACACGCAGCACCGCCCACCGTCACGAACAAGTGAACAATGTGCACACGGACATGAACCACAGACTCACACCTCACATGACCCATCACAGACACAGCAACACCCAAGGAGCCACGTCTGCATGCACAAGCCACACTGAATATAGTACCACACGGCAGCCACTGTGCAACTCATCACACACAACCGAAACACCATTGAAGTCCTGTCCATGTAGCCCCTACTGCCTGTCAACCACACACCCCACAACTACGCCTATGTAAGACAAACAACACTAGACGCAACAGAGCGGAACAACATAAATGCACACGAACACCACTGAACCCATCAAACACACAGACACACCATGCACATACAACATACCATCCATCCCATCCGTCAGCCCCAGTCTCATGAAAGGCATGTCATCCGCACAGCTGCCACACATACAGCAGTCACGCTAAGATACATGCCCATGACCAACCATGTGCCAGAAGTCAATGAAGCGCACGACACACTGTGAGCAACAACACACAACATGGGCCACAACCCCCCACGAGCACTGCAGTGATGCACATGGCACAGGGCAGCACGCACACCAAGGAGATGGGACAACTGCAATACGTTGGCTGGCACACAACCATCACTCACTCATAACGATGCGTCCAATGCCATGTCCAGTAATCACAACAGACAGCAAATATGCAGGCCATGTCAGGCATGCACACACCTCAGACCATGCACTGTCATGCTGCCACAACACATGTCACGTTCGGCACCCATGGCTCACAGCATGTACCCCAAAAGCATATTCCCTCCCAAATGCGAATCTGGGGCATGGCCCCCATGTTGCCATATGCGTTCCTAAGCGTTCCATTTGAACCCCAAAAGCATATTCCCTCCCAAATGCGAATCTGGGGCATGGCCCCCATGTTGCCATATGCGTTCCTAAGCGTTCCATTTGAACCCCAAAAGCATATTCCCTCCCAAATGCGAATCTGGGGCATGGCCCCCATGTTGCCATATGCGTTCCTAAGCGTTCCATTTGAACCCCAAAAGCATATTCCCTCCCAAATGCGAATCTGGGGCATGGCCCCCATGTTGCCATATGCGTTCCTAAGCGTCCCATTTGAACCCCAAAAGCATATTCCCTCCCAAATGCGAATCTGGGGCATGGCCCCCATGTTGCCATATGCGTTCCTAAGCGTCCCATTTGAACCCCAAAAGCAAAGTACAAACCAGACCCAGGATGGGCCAGGAGCCCGCATACACCAGAGTCACAATAAGTAGGGGCACAGCAACACACCCATCGGCATGGCCAATCCGTCCCATGCCACATGTGCACAGCACACAGTCCCATTGCCAAGCACACACAACTACAAATGGTACAGCCACACACACGCCTCCGGGAAACCCATGTACGAGATTGCACGAACTGTGAATGTCAGACGACAAATACATACTTCGCCAGGTGCAACACAATAACAAATCTCATTCTCTCCACAGGTGACGAACTGCTGGATGCTGGGGATGGAGACAGCAGCCAGCACAGCCAGCCTACAAGCCCCCAACGAGGACACACGGATGTGGAGGATCTGTCCACCTCTTCGGACACGGACCACCAAGCAGGCCCATCTGGTGTGGCAGGGCCCAGCCGCTCCCCAGGACCCCTCCTACCCACCAACCCATCATCCAGGGCTGCTGAACATTCCCAGCCCCCTGCTGCCACTGTCGTTGCGGCCACACCCACGGTCATTGCGGCCACACCCACGGTCATTGCGGCCACTACCACTGCCGCAACCGCCACCATCGCCGCACCGAGCACCACCGCCGCCACCACCACCACGTCTTCGCTGGCACCAGCCCCAGCGCAGGTGGTGGCCCGGCCGACTGGATCCACCCTGGGAGCCACAGCGAGGACCGTGGTGAGCAATGTGGCTAGTGGGCAGGCCGGTGGCAGCAGGACTGGTAGGAGGAGCAGGGTCAGGGAAACGCCAGCCTCCCCTGGGAGCCATGCCCTGCCTCAAATGGCCAGAGTCCTTGGGGCCTATGAAGAGGCCCAAGGACAATGGGCCAGGTCAGCTACAGACACGCGTGAGGTGCTGGGGGTGCTGAGGTCCATGGACGCCCGTATGGGCCAAATCGTGGACCTCATGGGCCAGCTGGTGGTGGCGGTGAGGTCACAGCCAGGGACAGCAGCTCCCCTCCGCCACCACCTGCCGGGGCGCAGGGTCGAGCAGCAGTGTCCAGTTCCCCTGCATCCACAGCCAGTGAGCACACCTCAACCACCAGCATGTCGCAAGCAGGCACCCCCCTCGCAAACGTGGAAGGGGCCGTCCGAAGTGGAAACAGATCTCCCGGGAGGACTTCGCACGCTCCAGACGCAAGTGAGGCAGCCAGCCAGCCTTCCTTGACCACCCACTGCATTGACTTGGACTACGATCCCACTCCACACAGCCATCTGGATGGCATGTGTGTGTTGGACTATGGACATAGAACCAGTGGGTACACCCTGAGCATCACGCAGCCATGACCGACAGCTCATTGTCACTGCACGCACCACTTTTGTCATCACCTTACACACAATCACATGTCACAGTTTGAAATAAATGCACCTCTTACACAAACTGCTGTTTGTGCCCTGTGTTTTATTTGTACGGAATACAACGGCCACCTTGGGCGGAAAGGCACCTGATGCGTGGCATGGCAATGGAACCGGAGGGCCTGTAGGGACCTAGGGGTGGGAGACAGAACAGGAGCACATTCAATGAGTGTGTCACACACCCATCACACAGTACATGTCAACAACTACAAGCAATGTACACACATCGCACAGAGCAATAGGGCACAATGCCACAGCCACCAACAGTGGCATACTACCCTGGCCATGGAGCGTTGACACACAGCACGCAGTGAACAAACGGCCACCCTGACACAGCACACACACACCTGCACAGATACAGCCACATCAGCCGTCGTACATGGACACTCACCGTCAAGTGAAGTAGCGGGCGATGAGCTGCTGCCGCACATTACCAGCTTCCTCCTCTCCGCTGTCCTCCTCACTCGAGCTGTCCTGGTCTGCGGGCTGGGGCCCTGGTTGATCTCCGTCATCCACGATGAGGGGGATCTGCTTCCGAATGGCCAGATTGTGCAGCATGCAGCACGCCACCACTATCTGGCACACCTTCTGTGGGGAGTACGCCAGCGCACCCTCGGTGCGGTCCAGGCACCTGAACCTGGACTTGAGGAGGCCAAAGGTACGCTCGACCACACGTCTGGTCCTCCCATGTGCCTCATTGTAGCGATCGTCTGCTGGGGTGCGAGGATTCCTCAATGGACTGAGCAGCCATGCCCCATTCGGGTACGCAGAGTCACCTGGGTGTGAGGGACACAGAGAACCGTTGCTATTCCAACTGGACAGGGGACAGCATCGCACAACCAGCACGCTACACCACTCCACATACTCACCGACAATACAGCCACGATCCTGTTGCAGATTGGACATCAGTCGTGGCAAGATGCTGTTGCGCATTATGTGTGCGTCATGGGCCGAGCCTGGGAACTTTGCACACACGTGGGTGATCACCATGTCCGCAAGGCACACCACTTGCACATTCAGGGAGTGCGTGTGCTTCCTGTTGCGGTACAGGTGCTCAGTGGCCTGTGGTGGAACAAGGCCAACATGTGTGCAGTCAATGGCTCCAACGACGTGTGGGATTCTGCCAAGGGCATAGAATGCACCCTTCACTGCCGCCAATTCACGAGTCCTGGGGAAGCGGATGTACCTGTTTCGGTACAGCATCATGGCTGCCAGTACATCCCTCAGCACCTTGCTGAACATGGGCTGGGACATCCCTCCTCCACTGCCCACTGTGTGCTGGAATGACCCAGTGGCGAAGAAATGCATGGCGGCCATCACCTTAGCCGTGGGGGTGACAGCTGTCGGATACACCCTGCGGGGACGGAGATGGGGTTCCAACATGGCACACAGTCGATGCAGGGTTGGCCTGTCCAGCCGAAACTTCCTAATGACCTCTGTATCGTCCATGTCCGCCAGCAATTGGTATGGGCGGTCAATGTTCGGTCTCCGCCTAGGGAACATGGCAGTGGACACATGTCAAAGCAACACAACACATAGCAATTTCGCATACACATCACTGACATGACTGAGCAGGCACATGAGCCACAGCCCAGCTGTCAAGCTGGGACGGCACGGCCACACTACACTTACACAGGTCTCCCAACAATGGCAATGGCTAGTGATACAAACCACTGCCATGTGCATGCACATGGGGATCTAGGCCCCAATGACTTGCGGGGCGTGCTGATGGGGACTGACTGCATATTCGTCAAGCGGCAACGCCACGGCAACATGAATGTCTGCTGAGCATGGAACTGCTTCCGAGGCTGGATGAGTATGGCACACGACGACGACGATGTGGGCACAGGCTGAGCGGCCAAAACAAGTGGGACCTGTGGCACGAGGGGATATGAGACAGTAGTAGGTGTCAGCACTGCACCCTATGTACAGCACTGTACGGATCACACCTCCCGAAACATTGACAGGTGTCCACATTGACAGCCCCATGCCAAGACGGCTGTGTGCTTGCAGTCACACGTCACAGGTGAGAGGTTACATTGCACGTGCCAGGTGGCAGACGTACATAGTGGGAGCTGGCATGTGTGTGCATGTGTCTCCTGTTCAGGATCCACCAGATGGGCGCTGACTCTGTACTGACCATTGGACACAGCATGTTCCGTGGAAGGCTTGTGTGTGTGGGATGGTGGCACTGGATGTGCCTCCGTTGGGTGGGGGCCATGCACAGGGCGGGTACGTCGATGATTGCGCATTGTTGGTCACGGTGGGTGCACCCACTAAGATGTGTTGCCCTGTGTTCAATTCCTATGTCCGCATGATGATGGACTGTAGATGTGGGCAGACTACACATTGGTCGATGTGCTGTCTATATGCATGTGCCTTCACACCAGGCACAGCTGCCCCTGCACATGTGACCCCTGCTGGACTCGCTGCTGGGTCTGTGGAGCTGATGCACCTTCTGTGCGTGGGGCGGACAGCTCTCCTCACTTCCCTCATTGCGCATGTCATGACTTTGCCGCAGGTGACATGGATCATGGAGGGCCCACATGTACGCGTGGGTAGGCTACACATGATTGTTCACTGGTCGCCACCCCCAGTCAGTGTTTCGAATGGGAAGGTTGTCGTGCTGGTGGTATATTCGATGTGGCGGATGGGCGGGCCTAGGTGCGGGCTTACATTCCGGACATGGGGGGTAGTTGGATTGGCGACTAGTTGCAGTACACACGGGACACGTCTCATCCTTTCCACATCTGGGTCATCCCTTGTACTCACTGACAGTGATACAGTCATCTTCGCCCCAGCCCTCATGTCCTCCCCTCGCTCCCCCAATATGCATGTGCACCTGCGAGGCTAGCGCTTGCACAGGCAGCCCCAAGCTCGCACCAGAGAGGGCAAGGAGTGTATGTGTGGGTCCAGTTGCACGAGTGGGCTGTCTCAGGGTATGATGTGTTGCGGGACGCCGTCCACCTGCGTGGTGCCCCAAATGGAGACCCGGCCTGCATGGACTATGCATCACAGTCTTCGCCTTCCGGATCCGCCACCTGCGACACCCAGTGGCTGTGGCTGCCCTTGCGGCCATGCCGCGTCCGTCTGTGACTGATGGCCCACACATTCACTCTTTGGCCTCTCTGGGGAGGGCTCGGGGGTGGTGGCGCACGCGCTTGCACTTAGTCGCAATGGCATGTGGCGTGGTTGGTATAATGGGCAATGGATGGGATGGTGCGAGCCACCTCCCGTGACGTCAGTGCTGCTCGTGCTGTGGTGCGTCCCCCTACACTTCCATTTGACTTGTGCCATGCTAGACGTTGAGGTTCTATTGCCTGCGTGATATGACCAGGAGGAGCGCGAGGAGACCTCTCACACACCATGCTCCACTGCCATCCCGTGCCCTGTATCGCCTGTGCGGATTGACTATGTTGGGGTTACACCTGGTCGACTGGGGCTGTGTGTGCCTTGTCAAGGGGCATGGCGGGCGCACAACAGGATCCAGCTTGTCCACAGAGGGTGGGCTGAGGTGCGCCTGGTACCGCTTTGTACGTGTGCCCGGCTGCTGTGCACACACGTGTTCACTCCCCCCGACAGGTGTCCTCTCACAATGCCCAGGGAAGCGGTGGTGTACTGTTCATGACCCCTCCCGACACGGCGTGCTCCAACTTGGCATGTGCGCATCTACCCGTCACACCCACCCACCTGAGCACTGCGTCCATACGACTTCACACGACACATGTGTGTCTTCCACAGTTGTGCTACTCATTTGCGTTGACATCCAATACCAGTGGACTACATGGTCATGTCACGACTGCCGTGTACTTCACATACTCTCATCCTCTCTCATTCGTACTTGTGAAATGAGTCAGCGGAGACAGTTTTGGTTTCAAACATTATATTGAGTCTTCTGTCCTCTGTGATGCAGTATAGTGGACACTACTGGCAGCGGAATACATGTTGAGGATATACTGAGCATGATTGCAAATGGGATAGGGTGTGGGGTTACATGTGATTGGCTGTTGCATGTGGGATGTGGGCTTCAGAGTTACATCTGCTTGGCCAAGGCTGTGCTAATGTACATTTACCTATAGCTGCGGAGCTGCGGACTTTGACACAGACGGTATACATGTAGCCTACCAGACCGCTTGGCATCATGGGCACAGTCCATCTCAGTTCCATGTGACAGGTTTGCTGCGGTTGTTCCTCATGCACGCGTGCATGTGTGATGACATCAGGGCATGTGCTTGCGTGCATGCAGCGGCGTGCCACTTGTTGTTGCACTGTGGTGGTTACTGGACATGTCACAGTCACTGGGGTCGTGTTGTTGTTGTATGCACTTGTCGTCCATGCAAAGGTCCTGGTATGGGATTCCCGGGGCGGGGGTGGGAGGGGTGCAGCACCCACAGACTCCAGGCGACCTATTCATGTCCACTGAGCGGTGTGTGTGTCCATGGGCGCTGGATCCATGTCGTGTCCTGGTTGTTCGTGCAGTTCCGTCCATGTGGGTGCGATACACAGACCCCATGCCACTGCCTCCCACGATGCATGCGGTGTTCCTGGATGTGATGGGGAACAGTGTGCATGTCCCGGTCAAATCCGATGTCATGGCGATGTCGTTGATGGTGTGGTTACAGTTGCCGGTCGTTTGGTATGGCTGTTGTGGTGGTGACTGGCCAGTCCGTGCGGAAGCTAAGCATGGGTGCGGGGTTGGACATCATAGGTCAATCGGGGAACCTGCGTTGTGGTCCGACGAATTTACAGGTTGTCAGGTATGCGATGCCGTCCAGCAGGGCTTCCATGTCATTGGTGGTGTACATGTTTGCCAGCCAATGTAGCGGATGGTGGCTGTCAAGGTGTTGTTCGTAAGTTGTCCCTTGGAGGACCATGATGGGGCATGCTGGGTGACATTCGATGTAGCTGTTCTCGATGATCCGTCGTGTGGAGGCACAGTGGTCCCATTTCAGTGCGGGTGCGATGTTGGCCACATACGCCATGCCCCCATAGGCAGAGCAGGCCCTGTCGTGTGCGTCCAGAGGGAGGAGTAGTGGTAGCAGGTCCGCCTTTAGACATGCCGGGTTGGAGAGGCATATCTCCACGGGATGCTGGTAGGGACACCTCCGACAGTAGAAGACGGGCATGACGCAGCTGAACAATGTGATGCGGTAAGTCAGTCGGTAACTTACGTTCAGCAGGGACAGGAGATCGCATCCCAATATATGTAACAGGTTGGTTTTGTACAGCTTGAGCTGTCCGGCGTAGTTGGGTAGGTGTGTTGCGGTTGCCATTTCGCAGCGGTGCGTTGTGGTGGCGTGCTCCGGCTGTGTGTGCAGTCTGCAATGTGCATGCTCCGAGGTTGCTGTGAGCTCTGTGTAGTCGTAGGGAGACAGGACTTGTGTTCTGTTGGCTTGTTTGGAGGACACGGGCCCTCATCCCACATGCTTCTCAGACAGTTCAAGGTCAGTGATGTGTGACTCCTTCCAATTAACTTGCATGTGGCCGACATGGGGGAGTGTTTTCTTCTTTCTTCCCCGTCCGTTGTGTGCTTCTGTGATATGCGCTATCTGCCCTGTGGTCGGTCTCCTCGGCATGCCTGTGTTGGTCTATTCTTGGACAATGGCTGTATTCACCGGCTTCTGTCGTAGGGCTGTGGTTTCGGAGTTGGAATGGAAGGTCATTCAGTGCTGTCTGCTCTCCCTTGTGTGGGCGGCAGGCTGCCTTTCCGCTCTGCGTTGGGCCTTGTGTGTGAATGTTATTCTTGGGCCACCTGTTGTCGGTCCCCGGGCTCTTTGGTGTTCCGTTTTATATGTCTTGTTCATATGTGCAGGGTGGTATGGGTGTTTCAGTGTGGTACTGGCGTTCCTCTTCCCGAAGGGGCCCTGCTTCTCCTAGTTGGTGTTGCCGCCGCTGTGTGCTACGCCATGTTTGTTACACTGGGGTGTGTCCTGCTGTTGCGTGACTTCACTGACATGTGTGCGTCGGTTGTGTGGCGTTGGGTGTTGTCCGTGAATTGGGCGTTGGGGACATGTCTGTGGCAGGCCTGTCACGTGTCATGTGCGTTCGGGGTGGGGCTGATGTGTGTGCTGCTTGGTTGTGTCCCTGTGTCTGTGTGCGACGCATGCATGGCGCTGCGGTTGGCCTCTGCGTTGTGCGCATGTGTGGCGGCGTCATCGCCGCTTTGGGGCCGTGACGGGGTCGTTGGTTCCTAGTCCCAGGTGGTGTGTACACATGTGTTACGCGATGTTACGATTTGGCCTGTGTGTCATATGTGGATGCAATGGTGGATGTGTAGTGTACACGCGCTGGTGGGGGGTTGTCCGCTTTTTCCGCCCTTGCACTGTGTGCGCTGTTTGCGTGCACTTGTTGTGTGTGTGCCTACCTGCGTCTCCGCGGTACGTTGCGTCCTTGGTGGTGCATCAGCAGGAGCATGGGGAGGGCCTGCAGTGCTGGATTCATGCTCGGGGAGCCGCTTCTTCGTTGTCCGTGCTCGGCGTCCGTGTTACCGCTTCGGTTTGTCGTACGGTATCTCTTGGCCGTGGGAGCCGTTTGTTTGCGGCATCGTAATTTATGCGCCGGGCGGGACGTGTTTTCGTCGGACGGTGTGTGTCAGTTGAGCTGCGCCGCTACGTGTACGGGCGCACTTTGATGGCGGACGGTGTTGCTGGCTTGCCGGCGGTGTTTGGCCTACTTTTCGCATCGTAATTGGGCGGGCGTGTGGACTGCTGCGTGCCGGCGGTAACTGGTGGTTTTTGCATCCGCCAGCACGGCGGTTGTGCTTCCGCCCGCCATCGTAATGGGCCCCTAATTTTTTACTATGCCCACTCTACACTATACCAACTCAGGGAAACTGCTGGACACTAAACATATATAATTTACTATTCACACTCCAACTATATTAACTCAGGGAAGGTGCAGGACACTAAACATATATAATTTACTATTCCCACTCCAAACTGTATTAACTCAGGGAAGGTGCTGGACACTAAGGGCCCGATACCGATCTCGTAAGGAAGGCCTCCAAACGGGATTTGTAAAGACCAAATCCGATTCGGAGCCTATCGTTCCGCCCGAATTGTGCCCCGTACCTAACGAGCAAGTACGATGTGAGTATCCTGTACGCGCCATGCAAATCGTTTACGAACCCAAACCTGTCCGTCCGACACGTTCGTAGCTGAATCGTGCCGCGCAATGGAGCCGTTTTCCGACCAAGCGAGTACGATGCACGAATCTGACAGCTGTATCGTCTCGGTCTCATCGAGACAAAACGGCTGTCGGATTCAGACTTCGGGGGGGCCATAGCAGGCCCCCCTTTACCCGGAGCCCTCCGATTCAGTCACGTGGGGTGCACATGCGTCCCCCGATCCAAGCATGCACAGTGTGGCGGGCCACAAGAGGTGCCCGCCAGAGGGTGTACGATTTTCCCCGCCCACCCGTTTTTGCTTTAAGAGCCTGTGTACGCCTCTGTACACGGACTCCCATTGAGTTCAATGGGAGTCCGAGCGAGCCGAGTCCGTAAGCATACAGCAGCATCGTACTCGCTCGTTCGGACTCCCGGAGCACGTCTCGCTTGGAAAGCCTCCAGATCCGAGTCGAATGGAGGGCTTTCCTTACGAGATCGGAATCGGGCCCTAAACTTATTTAATTTACTATTCCCACCCCAAACTAGAAAAAGTCAGGGAAGGTGCTGGACACTAAACATATATAATTTACTATTCCCACTCCAAACTATATTAACTCAGGGAAGGTGCTGGACACTAAACCTATTTAATTTACTATTCCCACTCCAAACTAGAAAAAGTCAGGGAAGGTGCTGGACACTAAACATATATAATTTACTATTCCCACTCCAAACTATATTAACTCAGGGAAGGTGCTGGACACTAAACATATATAATTTACTATTCCCACTCCAAACTAGAAAAAGTCAGGGAAGGGGCTGGACACAAAACATATATAATTTACTATTCCCACTCCAAACTATATTAACTCGGGGAAGGTGCTGGACACTAAACCTATTTAATTTACTATTCCCACTCCAAACTGTATTAACTCAGGGAAGGTGCAGGACACTAAACATATATAATTTACTATTCCCACTCCAAACTAGAAAAAGTCAGGGAAGGTGCTGGACACTACACATATTTAATTTACTGTTCCCACTCCAAACTGTATTAACTCAGGGAAGGTGCTGGACACTAAACATATATAATTTACTATTCCCACTCCAAACTAGAAAAAGTCAGGGAAGGTGCTGGACACTAAACATACATAATTTACTATTCCCACTCCAAACTGTATTAACTCAGGGAAGGTGCACGACACTAAACATACATAATTTACTATTCCCACTCCAAACTATATTAACTCAGGGAAGGTGCTGGACACCAAACATATATAATTTACTATTCCCACTCCAAACTAGGAAAAGTCAGGGAAGGTGCTGGCCACTAAACATATTTAATTTACTATTCCCACTCCAAACTATATTAACTCAGGGATGGTGCTGGACACTAAACATACATAATTTACCATTCCCACTCCAAACTATATTAACTCAGGGAAGGTGCTGGACACTTAACATATATAATTTACCATTCCCACTCCAAACTATATTAATTCAGGGAAAGTGCTGGACACTAAACATATATAATTTACTATTCCCACTCTAAACTAGAAAAAGTCAGGGAAGGTGCTGGACACTAAACATATTTAATTTACTATTCCCACTCCAAACTATATTAACCCAGGGAAGGTGCTGGACACTAAACATACATAATTTACTATTCCCACTCCAAACTATATTAACTCAGGGAAGGTGCTGGACACTAAACATATATAATTAACAGTTCCCACTCCAAACTGTATTAACTCAGGGAAGGTCCTTTACATTAAACATATATAATTTACTATTCCCACCCCAAACTATATTAACTCAAGGAAAATGCAAAACAATATACTCATAAAATGTTATATTCCCCAAAACAATTACATAAACATATATAAAATAATACACATAATACATATACATTAAACTATTCCCAATTATAAAAACATATCCAAATAAAAATTATGAGACTTTTTAAGTTATTTTCATTCATTTTCTTGTATTTATAAATTAAATTATAAAAATCAATAAAAAGTAATAAAAAATTAAAATATAATTATTAATATTACATAAAAATATTAAACATAAAAATATTTGAATTTTTACTTTTAAAACAGTATTATTTTCAAAATAAAACATTAAACATCTTCAAAATTTACGACTTAATTATTTTATTAAATTTTTATATTGTTTTAAAATATAATTACACATTTTTTCTAAAAAAAACAATAATACCATCTTAAAACAAAATACCTCTACATCAAATATTAATTTATTTATTTAGAATTTTTGATTTTCACTACTATAATACCATATTAAAACAAAAATCGTAATATATTTTTTTCCCTTTTTATTTCAAATTTGCAAATATTCAATATTTTTAAACTTTAAACATTACTCCACAAAATTATCTGCAAATTTCACAAATTTTCACAAATAATTAATTCTTTTAATATTTGTAATTTTTTTAATTTAATTTTTTTTAAAAACACTACCCACCCTTATCCCCTATAACCCCGCTCCCTAAATAAAACAACTATTTTTTTAAATATAATTTAATAAATTCTTTTAATTTTTTTAATTTTATTTTTCAAAACACTATCCATTCTTATCCCCTATAAACCCAGCTCCAAAAAACACAATTTAAAATTTCTTTAAAATGAATTTAAAAAAATTTAAATTATAAAAAAACTTTTTAAAACACTCCCCACCCTTATCCCCTATAAACCCAACATCCCGCTCCTAAAATTCTTTTTCTATAAAACGTATACAATTTATGAAAAAATTATTAATACATTTACAAATATATACTATAATAAAAATTTCACAACATTTACAAAATCGATATTTTTTATCAACGATATTTTCTAAATCGATATTCTAACAACTATATTTTGTACAACACACTAAATCGATATTCTTGACATCGATATTATACACAACGATATTTTTGACTTTCGACATTTTAAACTCGATATTATAGAACAACGATATTAAAAACTCGATATTATGCCTACTTACCACAAATGTCATGTAATTTGCTTTGACATAATTAAGTGAAATTCAATGTAATTACATGAAATTCTAATCAGCCATTAGGCACTATATATTAGTGCGAAATATGCCCCTGCATCAATTTTTGATGGAGGATGCATTTTGAAGTAAAAATAGTGCAAAGAATAAAATCACTGCAAACAACATCCACTGTTTATGATAAACGTTTACTGCGAATGGCGGGTTTGCTGTAAATATTTAGCACGAATGTTGTGTAATTACACAATGTGGAGTAATGGCTTAATTTCTGGAATTTTGTGCCACAAGTATAATGCGAAATTCCTTAAATTGCTAAAATTATGCTAAAGTAATTAAAATTTCGCCCAGGACTAGACAAGTTTCCTTACATCATTCATAGTTTTTGGTGCAGCATTGATAGGGAAAGCTACCCTTCCCAAATAGTTTTTAAGATTCTTTCCTGTCTTGAAAGTAAACATAAGTGGTTCAAGTTTCAGGTGCCCTACTGACAATATATGCCAGTGTTTTTAATGCATTTATTTGTGAAATTAGATGCAGGCGAAAATGTAGTGGCACACACAAATGTATTATTTTCATTTTAACATACAGGATGAGTAATTCTTCTCAACGACAGTGCCAGGCTGTCTTCATAGAGCAATGTGCTAAGCAGTGAGGCTAGCCCCGTTGCAAGAGTTTCTGTATTAATGAAGCACCTTCATTAAAGAAGTCTGTTTTAAGCTTGTAACCGTGCCTTATCCTCAAGAATTGCCCATAGGGGAGAGAGTCCTGAACGAATCTAAGATGATAGAGTATTGGAGCAGTGTATTTCTCTCAGTGGGTTTTCTGTATAAAGTGGTGTAGAAATTGTTATTTTTAACCCTCACCAAAATATTTAAAAATCAATTTCCAAATTGGCATGCTGCATGGCGAAACACAGTCTCTTACATGTATGGTTAAATTACTACAAAAAGTCAATCAAGAGTGTTTATGGACCTTGCCTGATCAAAATGTTACTCATCTTCAAAATAATTTATTTCGGGAACACGTCCCTTAAAAACACAGAACATCAGACAAATACAAATTCATCATAACATGTACAAATTCATCATAAAACTTACAGTATATAAAAACACAAACAAATCCATCCAATACTATTTCATCGTGATATAAACATCCTAGAAGCCAGGCCAATCGTAGGTGAACCCATAAATGTCCTACCGCCTTCCATTAAGTTTATATCTCGCCCTCTGAGCATAATATAAATATATGGTCACTGCAAGCACAATAAATTAATCATTATCAGGCCTTAATGCTACCTCATATTGCCGCATACCCAATTTTCGGCACATTGGTACTAATCAAGATCTTCTAATGTTAGCGTATGCTTGATAGACAGAAAAGCAGACAGTAGAACATTTGGGGCATTTCTTCTTGTTTGCGCCATGGCACAGCTTTAAATAGGTGTGTCATGCGTAAACAGGGAAAGTTTGCCTTATTACGATGAATGTAATGCCCCCAGAGCAGCCGCAAACTCATGCTGCCCTGGGGGCAGCGCATTCAAGTGAAACACAGAACGGCGGCTTCAAAGCCACAGGTGCAATGAGTGACTGCACCTGCCTGCAAAGGGATGTCTGAGGGGTCCATAGGACCCCCTTAACCCTTTCATAAGGCGGCCATTGGGGGGCACACTGACAGTGCACACCACCATTTTGTGGCACACTTTCAGTGAGCCACTTAACAGCTTCTTTGCCTTCGGACCCACGTCCATAATACGTCCATAATACGGCGCAAGAAGAGAGATAAAGAGATTCCATCATTTGCAATGGGCCACACACCCATGCAAATGAGGGAACCTCCTCTTTAATTAGCACTGATGCTACATGTGCACCAACGGTATCTGTATTTCAGAAGGGGCCATTCAGGCATCTGAGGCCCCTTCTGTAATATCAAAGTGCCCTCGGGCACACAAAGCGGGCACACATGCACGTTGTGCCCCGGAGCACTTTCTGTTATACTGCCCCAGGTGTGCTTCCATTTCGCATACTACCTGTCAAACTTAGAAAATATGTATATTTGTATTCGATGGACACCATGTGCTACAAAAAGAATTCACAGGTAAAATTACATATCTCAAATTTAGAAATAATAATTATCTTGTTGGTGGCTCAATATTGTCCAGCAACTGCTTGAAGATCAACGAACACTTGACTTCAAGAATCTTTACTGTAAGGCTTCCCGTACCAGCCTCCTTGAGCCAACTTTCATTAATAATATTTTGCTTCAAATTTTTCCAGCATTCCCTCAGTAAAAGATTCAGGATTATTCCAAACTTCTCCCAGGCCCAGTTTATAAATCCTGATTTGACATTGTGAAGCCAGGGTAATTTGCATACCAAATCTAGAGTTTTTAGTTCAGTAAATGCTTTTTTGTATATCTGTAATGTACTGGACCAAAGCCTTAACCAATATAATCGAGGTTTAGGGTTTGCAAAGTGAGCTATATTTTTTTGGTCCTGGTCCAAGCACAATGATGCCAAAGGGGCACTTTGTGGCAGAATAGGGAGGGATTTCATATATCTATTTTCAGCTGTCGCTAATTTAGAGAAGTCACAAAATCCCCAGACCTTGGAACCATATAGCACAGCCCCAAATGCTTTAGCATGCTACATATCTAAGACAGGTGATATGGGGTGAAAAAAGGATGAATTTTGGGCTCTTAATATTGCAGATGCTCTATGTTGTAAAAGTAGCTGACTTTTAGAAATCTGCGCTGACCAAGTCGCAGAGCTTCCAACCGTCCATTAATTTCTAGACCATACTGACTGCAAAATCTTGGAAATGTATCAAGCAGGGGTTGCAAGCCCATGGGAGTTTTTTAATACAGTACCATCTGCAAATTAGAGATCAGAAAGTTTCTGGCTAGCCAGTATAGGCGAATCAGCGTTATAATTATATAGGTTATCAATTACCCCATTTATGTAAAGTGTCAACAATGTGGGTGCTAGAAAGCAACCCTGATGGACCCCTCTTTCTGCATGGATTCTATCTGTCAGATTGCCCCTCATCTTTCTTGACTGTAGTTGTTACAACACAGGCAAATAATTAAAACCAGCAGGGAAACTGGCATTCCCATATTTCCCAATACAGATCGCAACTCGGTCCAGGGCACCGGATCAAAAGCTGCCCTAAGGTCCCACTTTAAAAAAATATTTTTCCAAACCAATAAACCGAAAAGCCTAATCTATGGTACTTGTTTTGGCCGTAAAACCAGCCTGTAGATGAGATTAAACCTGAGATCCCTGTATCCAGGTCTGTACTTTAGCTAAGAAAAACATTTGGATGGTATCAATCAGACTGATTGACCTATAATTCACAGGATAATCTGTTACTTTTCTTAAATATAGGTATAACCTCTGTGTAGTAATTAAGTCCAACAGGCAAGATGTAATTTAAATAGGTTTATTAGGCCTAAGGGGCCCATTAGGATAACGGGCGGATCACCACCGCCGGCCCGGCGGTGGCGATCCGCTCGCCGAATGTCCCTGGTTCTCCCCCGCCATATTAGTATGGCGGGGGCACCGCGGTGGACGGAAAGACCGTACGCCGCTTTTCCGCCGGTTGAACTGTCGACCGTGCGGAAAAGGGTCACAATATGGTGGCGGTGTCTGCAAGACACCGCCATTCATATTATGATGTATGCGGTCATTGACCTTTCCATGGCAGCGATGCCGCCATGGAAAGGCATGCGGTCATTGACATTGGGGGTCCGTTGCGGGCCCCAAGGGTGTTGGGGGAGTGGGGGGTGCACATGGGGGACACCTATGGTACCCCCCCTCATTACAATGCACTACGTGGCAGGCACCACGTGGTGCCTGCCATGTTGTGCATGCAATGCTGTGCACAATCCTTTTACATTGCGAGCGGGGCTGCAGCCAGCAGATCCACCCGCAATGTAAAAGGCCCAGGATGCGCCCGCCAGTGTGGCGGGCGCATCCTAATTTGCATGGCGGTACCTCCGGAACATCGGCGATCGGTCCCGTGCTCCGTTGCGGTGGCGGGCGGACAAAGTCCGCCCGCCATCGTAATAGGCCCCTTAGTTACAAGTTGTTGAGTTCTAGTGAAGCAGCCCCACCAGGAGCAGCCTGCCAGCTACTCAGCCCATTCTCCAACTGTCAACTTCCACTCACAGGCACCCAAACATTCTATTCCGCATCATCACACCAACATTCCATGCAGCACACAGCACACAGCACATTCACACTGGCTGAGCAGGTAGGGAGATAATGGCAGGATAATGACATGAACAATATACTTCATATCCCCCTTTCTTATATAACAGAAGCATAAATCTGGTTACCTGAAAGAAGTTATAACAAGAAGAACCATAAAAGGGAATTGAGGTAACGTACACAAATGCAGCTATATATATGCAATAAAAATTAAACAAAAACGAAAGAGCGAAAAGGAGCGTAGAAGAAAATGAAGAGGAAGCAATAGATAAGATATAAACAATAGATAAAACCCATCCTCCCCTTCAATTAATTTAAAAAGAGTTGAATAAAATTAAGAGGCAAAAGAACCAACATATTAGCAGATTGACATAAGCGCACCTATGGTTACCCCCCACACACACCCGCTGGCCAGACAAGCATGGAAGAAGGCATGACACAGCACGACAAGAACTAACCGTTTGCCTAACACCCTACACAAAAAGAAACATAGGAACTGTCCCCTCCTATTATAGAAGAATAAAATTCACACTACAATGAGGGAAAGACTATAGACAAGGAATGTCCAACAACAAAAATAGTCCAGATTCCAAGGATGCAAAGAAAATATAACATCACAAGGAGAACTGAACAAGCAGGAAAACAGAGAAAATGAATAAGAATACAAAATCACTCATCATTCCTCATTTTCATGTTAAAAATGAAAACAGTAATTGCATAACATAACAAGCAATAAGTGTAGACACAGAAAACTGTACCCCAACCAGGGATTCCTAATGTAAAGGTTAGTGACGTGAACCATGTAAATGGGAATACACTCATAAAGACAAACCTTGGGTGAGGATAAACACTAGCCGAAAATGGGACTGACACCCAATAAGACACACCCTGTGTAAGGATATAAATGTACAGCTAGTATGTGTAAAATGGGACTAACACCCATGACCTACCCCTGACATAAGGGAGGGAAGCTCATGTAAAAGAGACTATGACCCATGAAAGGATACCCTGTGTAAGGGCTAACAACGTGAACCCGTATAAATGGGAAAAACACCCATTTAGGCAAATGTACTGTGAGAAGATGGGGCTAGTACCCATTCCCGTCCCTCATGTAAGGGAGAGTAAAGTGTAATGTAACAACAATCGAAATGAACCATGAAACCATTTCCTAAAGAAGAAGGTGTGTACCCAAAGATCAGAAATGAAAAATAATGTGCAACCAAATCCCTTCGAACAATCCCATACAGGATATATGAGCAGCAAGGCAGAGAATGACATTAAACACAGAAACCCTTTGTGCTAAATGTCACAAGCATATGGGATATGATGAGAATATCACCAAATGCCTTCGTGATATGGCGCAAATAGCAAACATACAAACTATGCTGTTAATCACAGCCCACTACATAATAGGCTTAAAAACAGAAGAACAATAACAAATGCTGAGAGTCAAAGCTTAGGGTGTGCATGTGATCGAAATCCTTTGTCACACGCCAGAGTTCGTAAGAAGACAAGCTTGGCCCTTGCCGATTGAGGTGTGTGTTACACCAAAAACAGACAGACACGCGTTTCAGGGTCGATACCCATTTCTTCCACGAAGCTGGCGAAGAGAAGTAAAAAGGCACAAAGCAACTTTTTGTAGAAGGAGATAGATCATACGACACATCACGGCGGCATCAACTGTCCTCTTTGCGTTCTTCTCTCTTTTCCACCACACAGCATGCGGCAAAGACGTGACAATTCCTTTCGTCGCACAGATTGTTAGAGCTCCGTAGCTTTACAGCAGATGACTCAGTAAAAAAAACATGGTGGCACATACAAGTCGCGGTGCTGGATGGCTTCCGGCGCGTCCATGCTGAAAAGCGTCTTGAAACAGCTGGAGAAGCTGCATAGCAATGAAGACGTCAGTTAAAAGACTCCACACAACAACAAATTGAAGGTAGGAATGTGCGCGCTGTAACTGTCTCATGGCTTCTTTTTCAAACCACAAAGCAGCGGTTTAACGGCCCATACTCTAAACAGGTCTCAGATGAGGAAACTAACCATGGACCAAAACTGTCTCACCTGTAATGTCCCGCTCCAGTCGCCGGTACCGCGACAATACTATGCATTCCCCAGCAGTAGAAATATACATAAAATAGGCAGCATAATAAATCACAAATATCTTCATGCGACGCCAGACTAAAAGTCACTCGCTGTAATTTCCTTCGGTGACAAACTCACATTTAAGGCAGCGCATTGGCAAAATATCGAGGTAGTTCACTTCTTTGTGAAAACGCATAGATGTTTGAGAAGACTGAAAAATGCCTCACTTGTGAAACTTCAGTATAGTTGAACTTAATCACTTTCAATTGGAGGCAAAAAGTGTGAGAGAGAATGTTCTCTAGCTCATAAGGGTTGAAGTACTTGAGCTCACACAAGTTGATACAGAAGCAAAACTCAGTCACCTCCAAAAGCACCAAAACATTACCTCAAAGCATCGTTCACGGAAAGATTTACCTTTGCACCATGTAGAGCCCAATGACAGGTCAAATAGCATCTTGTTAAGCCAAAGAGCTTACTGTTGAAGTAAGCATTCACCAGACTGGTGTAACTTCCCTTGATGACCAAACGTCCAAATAATGTTAATAAGCACAGCACACCTAGGCTAGGGCTGTCTGATGGTGAGGACACTGGTGGGGCTGCAAAGCATTGCACTTCATTTTCACTGGATTCGTGTGGACATCTATGGTATACTGTGAAGAACTTCTTGCTTTCTTGTAGTCGCTTGTGTTTTTCTGTGAATTCCTCCTCATGGGGATTTCCTTTAGACTGGCAGCATCTGAAGCCTCTGTAGATTTCTTCATCTTTAAATCTTCTTTTAATATCCAGGTTCAGGAATTCCATTTGTAACACATGGGGTAGTCACCAACTCGTCGCCAAAATATGTAGTAGTAAACGCCAGTAGACAAGATGTAGTTTCAGTAGGTTTATTAAGTCTTAGTTACAAGTTGTTGAGTTCTAGTGAAGCAGCCCCACCAGGAGCAGCCTGCCAGCTGCTCAGCCCATTCTCCAACTGTCAACTTCCACTCACAGGCACCCAAACATTCCATTCTGCATCATCACACCAACATTCCATGCAGCACACAGCACATTCACACTGGCTGAGCAGGTAGGGAGATAATGGCAGGATAATGACATGAACAAGATACTACACTCTGCTCCTCTTCAGGAATCTGGAATAGCTGCTCCTCCCCCAATTGCATTTGTCAACACACCCCAAAATAGCTTGCTCGGAGTGATACAAATCTGCAGGAATCATATCCATGCCAGAGGTTTTCCCCACCTTCATGGATTCTATAGCTGCAGTAGCATCACCCAGTTAAAAGTGAGTACAATATGTTAAAAAAAATTAACTTAAGGAAACACACTTGACACTCTCCTTAAGGGATTTAAGGTCTTCATCATGAGATTTATAAAGATCTTTAAAGTGTTGTGACCATAACTCACGTTGTATTAAAATTCTTCTTCTGTTAGTGACCCTCCATTGCCATTGGAGAAGACCTGCCAAAATCCACTGTTATCTTTAACAAGTGTTGCCATTTGTCCTCCTCCCTTACAAACATTTTGTTCACACTTCTTATCTTTCCTATAGGGCGCTATTAGTTCCTTAATACCACTTTTAACAGCCTCAGTCAATTTGTTCTTAGGTTTTCTGCTACAATTGTTATACCGAAAACCCTCTTTATGTTGCAATTCTCTGATATGACAGTCTTGGAGAACTATTCTTTTAGAGAATCAACCATTGAACAATGTATAGCTATAATTGGGATCACATTAATAAGGGTAGTACAATAAAGTTCAAGTGCTGCAGCTACCATTGAATGTATGGTAGCTTATTTATTGGGATATTCAAGGATACGTGGCCTTCGGACGCTCCTCCTGTTATTAATATAGTGTATAGGTACTACTGGGGCGTCCCGTGCTCCGAGATCTACAAGCGGGATATTCATTAAGGTAGGAGAGAGGGCATTATGGTTGCTAACATCTCTATCTAAAACCACCATGTCGCTCATGTTCGACCATAACTGGAAGTCTAACAGTATATAGACTATATTATTTGTGGACTTAGCCATTTTAAATGAATGCATAGCTTCTATATCAGACTTGGAACGTTGATTACAAGCTCTTAGCCCTTGCAGTGGGGAGAATTATGCTATTTGTAAGGCCACTGAGAATACTTTTGTTTAGGAATGGAGCACAATAACTTAGGTATGTCCTATTTCCTATCCTTTTCTCTTATGAGTGCATACTTTGCCTTTAGAGGTTCAAAGGTCTCATTGAAGTCACCCGCATTTAATAGTGATCAACTTACAATACCCTGTTCCAAATATTCATCCATGGTACAAATGATTGGTGAGTCATAATTCTTTTAGTGCTACGGTTATACACGTTGACGGGTTTCATAAGAGGCACCCTAGATAAATAAATAAGGAGCCCTAAAATATCAGAAGACCCTATATCAAGAAGTTTAATTTTGATAGCTAGGGAAGTCTTTATTATATATTTACCCCCCCGACAAGTGGCCAGACATTGACAGAAATGCTTCCAAGCTGTAATTTATATATCCTCATCTATAAATAGGTGTTAGTGCCCATCTTTCTTGGAAAAGGCACATTTGATAATTGTCAATAAATTCACCCCAATAGCAGTCCATGAGCTTAGGGCCCGATTACGATGCCGGACGGAAAAGCCTTCCGTCCCCCATGGTGTCGTAAAAATCCCTCCCGCATGACCCGCGGCATTTCCGTCGGCCAAATTACGATGCAATGTACGCAAAATCACACTGCGGCGGACGGATGTCACAAAAGACCGTTCACCACGGTCGAAAAAGCTGCAAATCCGACCGTGGCGGACGGGGAAAGCTGGTCAACGGCCTGAAAAGGCCGCTCCTGCCGCGACATGACCGCACAGCTAATTACAATGAGAATGCGGAGCTAGCGGACCGAGCACTGCGTCCGACCGCCGCGCACGCACATAGGCCAAATGAATGGCGGACGGAACCAACTACACAACAATGCCCGAAGTGTGCCAGTACTCCCTGCCCCCCTCAATCACAACACGCACGCCACAATGATACACCCCAACTTACTCCTGGTAAGGAAAGCCATGCGCAGCATGGAAGAGACATCTGGAGGTCATCACTCATGTACACCCACATACCACAGTGTAAAACCAAGCCCCCCCTGGACCAGCATCCTTTGCACACCACAAGCTGAGACAGAGAGACAGGACACACCTCACACACTACACATATCTCCACCACTACCTTGCACCCTGCACCCCTCATTCAATTGCACCATGCCCCCCAAGACAATTCCCAAATCCAGCGACTCAGAGTTAAGTGACGGTAGACGAGACAATCAAGGTAGAACCACATTTGTTTGGGCACCTTGTCCAACACACCCTACTTGCGCGCAAGACTCAAATGTGTGCAAGGATCCACAGCAAAGTCAATGCCGTAGGGACCACCCTACGCACTGTGCGTGACATCAGGAAGTGGTGGGGCGACCTCAAGGGCCGGGTCAAGCATCGGGCACAGAGGAACCCCGCGGCGGCTGGTGGCGGTCCTCCCATTCCACCACTAACCTACACCGAATGTGAGGAGAAGGTGCTTGCCATATTGCAGCCGGAGAGTCTCACAGGAATCGAGGGGGGAGTGGAGGCTGGTAAGTACTAACAAATGTCTCCCATCACACTGCAATGTACTGTTGTGCACAACAAGTGAGCCTCAATCGCCAGTCCACATGAAACTCATGTGGAATGCACGCTTTCACAATGAATGGATCACAAGGCGAGCATTCCTTCACCCAGCTTCACCTCACAGGTAGGTAGTCAGCTCATGCGCCCTGGCCTCCCTCCCAAACAGCATGGCCCACCCTCCCCACCCAACACCCATGTGTCAGCTAACTCCGTCGACAGTGCCTCCTAACAGGTAGGTAGCCATCTCACTGGGGAGGGGGCCGTTGAGCCCTGACAGATCGACCACAACTCCCACAAGGCCCTCTGTCTTCCCTCACAGACAGCATGGAGCCAAATGACCCCCACATCCCGCACCTGGTGGACAACTCTGGAACCCCCCCCTAAGTTGTAGGCAGTGCACATACAGCAAATACCATCGAGAGGCCACAGGATTCACAGTGTCGGTGATGAAGTCACATGTAACTGCAAAGCAAAATACAAGAACGCCATCACAAAAAGCCAATGTGAAAGTCCCATTGCCTCAAAGCAGAGAGACTCGGGTCAACACAACACATGCATGGAAACCCTTTCAAACCTCACAAACCACAGGAGACAAGTACAAAAAGCATAACACAAATCATGAAGTTGCGGCATAGTAGTCAGATACTCATTGAGAAGACACAAATGTCCAAGCATAAACTGAATCGGATGAGCAACAGGTTGGTACCAGAGGAAATGTCCTTGGAAATACAACATCTGTACATATGATTTCGTTGCCCCAGCCAAGACACATAGCCAACGAGCAATGTATGTACCTCCACATCACGTTCGACTGCTGACAAACTGTTATGAATGCATAGTAATGCCAAGCTAAAAAGTAAGGCCATCTCAAATCAAATGTGCCAAACATGAACATCAAAGTTGTGCTGTGTACTGAACATGCTGACAATGTAACCTCTCTTCAACAGGTGACTAGCCAGCAACAGCAGGCGCCCATGCCATGGATGAGCCCAGCCAGTCTCACCCCCAGGAAGGAGAACCCTCGGATGCAGACTCCCTGGTATTTCCGGGTGAGGAGGACTGACCTGGCCCCTCCGGCATGCCCAGGACAGCGCAGTCTCTGGCCCTCACTGTCCCCACCACCACGACTCCAACAACAGCTGCACCGCCAACGCAGACCCCTGCAGCAATGACCTGTGTGGCAGCCACCTCCACCATCACCACCGCTGCCTCCAGCACTGTCCCTTTGCCTGGAGTTGCGAATACCACCAGGCAGACCAGGGATGCTGGGGACAGTGTGCTGCTGCAGCGCCTGGCACCGCCACAGGTCCGTGGCAGCAGAGCAGGTGGGAGGCCAACTGGGGGACAGCCACAAGAGGACAATGAGACTGAGGCCCTGGACACCGTGATAAATGTCCTTGGTGCATACCAGCAGTACCACGGACAGGTGGGCCAGGGCCATGAAGAACTGCGGGAACTCCGCCGGCTGCAGAGCTCCATGGACACTCGCTTGGGACAACATGTGGAGTACATGGGCCAGTATGTGGGTGTCCTGAGGGACATGCATGCAGCTCAAATCGCTGCGAACACCTCCCCCCCCCCGGGCCAGCAGGATGATAGTCACACCACCACAGCAGAGGCCACAGGGAGGGGTGAGTCACACCACGGCGAATCTTCAGACACCTCTGAGCATGCAGCAGGTTCCCCCCTGGCAAACGGCAAAGGGGCGTCTGAAAAAGACACCGTTAGGATCACGTGGCACAGCACCGTGCCGTACCAGTTCTCGGAGCAACCGCTGATGTCACCACTGTAACACCGAGCATTGACTGTCGTTGTAAATACAAAACCACATTGCCACAAGGATGGGAGTGTTCGCTTGGACTTTGGAACTCTACCATTGTGTGTCCTACCCTAACTATCCGTGTACCATCACCTCCTACTTCACCCCTCACCTGTCACACATCGCAAAATTGACACAACTCACAACAGTATGCCTTCGTGTCAAGAGCATTCTCATCACAGTAAGTGGCGTGTTGACTCACATTGCAATGTATCCGAATATGTAAAAGCGAAAATCCATTGAGAGAGTGGAGGTACCTAGAAAGACACAAGGAAACAACAGTGTGTTGCCATATTATGCAATAACCGCAAAAGCACACCATGAGGCAACACTCTACAATATACATTACAGACAACACCGGCAAACACCATCAACATGGACAGCAGGGGGACTGGAGCACACAACTGCACCTCCCAACACAGTTTCGCCCTTAGCATCCCGGTGAATGCAGTCCAGTTGGAAAGCTTACTTCTGTTACCGTTGTCGTGTGTCAGCTAGGTTGGTGCAGGTCAGTGCTGTGAATCTCTAGACACGTGTGTCGCGTTATCCTCCCACATCAGTAGGGGTAAGATACATTGTGATCGGTGTCTGCTGAGGAAGCTGCCAGATTCTACTCTGGTCTCTGTACCTCTCCCTGCCCAACTCAGGTGAAACACCTCAGTCACATGACAAGTAAGCATCATGACTGAACTGCAAATACCAGAATGCCAAGGGGAGAACTGTGCTGGGAGGTGAAGCAGTGTGCTCCCATCCCCCTAACGACATCATCAGGGACATGACGGAAGTTGTCACAGATCACACAGCGCCGAACAATTAAATCCTTAGCAGTGTGAACACAAGAGCCAGCATCACAACACATCCTGTCATGTTGACGATGGTGACATTGTCGCCTTCACACACTCAAGTACTGTTGCACATGGATTTTCAAGTGACATGTACGGTCTATGCATGTTTACCCACATGTACACCAGTCCCTGACAACATACCCACGCTAAACCTGTTTTACAAACAAAGTTATCTTCTCCTGAATGGGCACAAGTGCTGCGGTCACAGGGCAGGCATCACGTATATAGGAACTGTTGCACGCTGTGTTCCTTGCTGTAGCAATGTCCTCCTCACTCCACCATATGTGATTGTGGATATCCATTTGTGGCCTCACATTCCCACAGCAAAAGCGGACTTCAATAAGGGTGCAGGCACAATGGGCTTCTGTTTCAACAAGTAGTCGCTCCCACACCAGCCCTGAGACCTTCGAATTCCAGGTGCCTTGACCGTCTCGCGCGATTCAGTCAGTGCTGAACACGGCACTCCCACTTTTTTCCGGGGGACTGACACAAGAATCATCGAAAACCTCTAATACTGAAGGCCGTTGCACACTTTTTTCCAAACTCGTGGGCTCTGGCCTTGTCCCTTCGTTTCATGCGATTTCTGGAGTCCTACTGGGTGTCATTCCTCAAATTTATCGACTGCATTTAGCGGTTTGGTATCACTACTCGTGGCTGTACAGCTGAGCACTGGTTCTGAGAGTGCTCTCACGCCATGTCTGCCCACCTTGTGGTCCAGTCGAACCCCGGTCAGTTGCAACTGTACCGTGAACGCATGCAGCTCCTCTTTGGATGTGTCCCATTAGCTGTGCTACGCATCAGTTATAGGCTAACCTTCCGCTATGCCTATTTCACCTGCCTGCAGCCTGTGTTCTACTGCTGAAGTGAAGATGCCCCTTTCAGTGGTCCCTGGATGTCTGCCTTTCCAACACATCCCTTGCTGCCCTGGATCATGAGCTGTGGGTGAGTCCTTTGTTGGTCCATGATCAGGACTGCTCCGGTGATACACGTTTGTGGGATGCCTTCCAATGTGTCAGACAGGCTGACAGCTGCGCCTGTGCGTTTGCGCAAAGGCTCCTGTGCTATGCCTACATCAAACCTCTCCCCGGGTGCCATGGGATGCTCCTTTCATCCTCGTGGTGCGAGGAGCACATCTGTTCCTTCATACTGCTGGATTGGATTGCGGTCCTTTTTGCTGGAGATGATTTGGATCGTCTTTTGGAACTGATTGCCTTCGAGGCTACCTGTGCCTTCTTGGATTCGTAACTACTTAACAGCAACAGGGACTGTTGGTGACTAATTCAATGTCCTTTTAACTTTTTCATGCCTACTAACAGGAATTGTCATTCAGCTCTCTGACTTTTGCCCTATCTGCATTTGCTTTGACTCTGCTGACCTCTGCGGTCTGTTTCGCTTGGTACCACAGACCTGAGCAAGGGGAGGCTGTCATCTGATCGTCATGGACATTGTCGACTGGCATGAGTGGCTCCCACAACATTTGGAATGCCTCCCAGGTCATAGAACTCCCCCTTCACAGCTGCCAATTCATCCCTCCTCGGGCAGTGGATAGGTCTGTCCTGGTAAGGCATCTATGCTGACAGGACGTCACGCAACACCATGCTGAACATGGGCTGTGACATCCCCTCGGCGCTTGCCACAGTGTACTGGAAAGACCCAGTACCGGAGAAATGCAGTGCAGCCATACCCTTCACTGTAGCAGACAATGCAGCGGGATATTTTCTTTTGGGCTTCAAATGGGCCTCCAACTGGGCACATAGGTTTCGTAGTGTGCGGCAAACCAAACGGAATCCCCGGATTATTTTGATGACCTCCATCGTCGTCAGGATCTGGGACAGGGTGAAAGATGGGTGGTCTCCTCCTACGTATGTCAGGGTACACAGGCATGGGCTGAGTTCTAGATGAAATGTGGTGCACAGCTTACCCAGAGACTCGCACAACCACAACATTGACAGGCCTCATGGTCCCGTGAAATGCACAGGTGACCTGCATTCAGACGTTGTTTTTCTTCACTCACTCGACATACTGACACTACGACATCCAAAGAAGTCGATGTGTATGGCATGTAGTACACTGCTACATCAAGGATGAGCTGCCCTGTGGTCAGATGGCACGGCACTAGTGTTTCCCAGCATCAGTGCTGAGTTGCATGTTGCTGCTGTCACTGCACAAGCGCAAGTTTCAGTCCCACAATACGCAACACCATTACGGGATGGGGCAGTGAGTGCCATCTGGACAACGCTACATGGTTGTTCAGCACGGTGGATAGACACATGTGGACATTATGGGGTCAGTCCTGCGTGAGTGTGTGTGGAATTTGCATAACAGACATTGCAATGTTCACCTGAATGAGGCACAAATGCACTTGGATTGTGTATACATGCCCACATGTCTGCCAATGAGCGATGATATCAGTCAGAGCTATGTTTGTTTGTTCCACATGTGCACTCTCATGACGTGTGTGTGAACATTGACAGGCAATGGCAGCTGTTCACACTGCACGCCACAGCAGTACGTGTGTTGGGAGTGCTAGGGGTTACATGTATGTCTGATTTGCAGACAGTGGACACCTCTGATTGTCTGCCTACGTCACTGGCCCTTCACAAGTCGACCGCTGGCCAAGGGACGCCAGTCAGTTGTCAAGGGATGTACAAGCGATGTTCACAGGTTAGGTGTTTCATTCCACAACATTGGTACAGTGACCTTTGTCCTTTTAGACTCCTTCCCTCATTTCGGTCCATGCTGGCCATGGGGCATGACTATGTATGTACTTTCACTCTCCTTTTCTTGGACATGCCATGTGTGTGTAGACTTGACTCAAGGGTCACACTCTCTCATACCTTCACAGTGTAGTGAGCAGCTGGTCACTGTTCTAGTTGTTCTGATGTACCAGCCACTCCTAGAGGGCTGGCTTACCCCCCACCCCCCACCCCACAGCCACCCAGCACAGGCGTCACTGGACATGTGACCCTGCCAACAAACGGGGCCGGATGCTCGTGCCCTGGGCCAGTTCTCCTATACATGTACGGTGTCTGTGTGGTTAATTTCTATGCATGGGGGCCTCGTGCTCCACAACATTACACATGGGGTGCACCAATCCCTTTAGGCATATGAGTTGTGATGGGTGATGTAATTCGCATGGCGCCAATGCAAATGCAATATGTGTTTGCATGCGCGGTAGCTGGCATCCGCGGGGATGACACGCATTGGCCCCAATTGGATGATGCAGGTTTGCGGTCGCAGCTTCCCCGGCCGCCGCGGTGTGGCACACACTATGCGAATGAGCCATCGGCCAATGGGGCCCTTCGGCGTACATGTCTTGATGTTGCGGTGTGCGCGCTCTGCTACTGTGGGGCGCGTCAATGGCCCCAATTGCCTTCAGGGGCACCGAGGGTCACTCATGGGGATTGGGTTGGCCTCGCACTTTGCATTTGGCAGGTTGCCACATTTCTCGTGGTGCCGCCACGCTTCCTGGGAGTTGTAGTTGTTTGGGGGTTGCATGCGTGGAGATGTTTGGTATGTACCTCTGCTGTTGGGCGCGACGGCGTCCTTTCTGCGGGAGGTGCAGCAGGTAGTGCAGCAGGAAGGCCTGTAGCGTTGGATCCATGGCGGCTCCTGAGGTTTCGATGGGTGCTGTAGCGGCTCTTCCTCTCTGTTGTTGTGTTTCCGCCATCCGCAACGTGGTGGTTTTTACGTGGCGGTGGGAAAGGCTGTTTGCCACATCGTAATCTGTTTGGTTGACGGAATGTGTTTCAGCAAGCTGGTCCTGCTCTATTGGCTCCGTCCACCACCCTTGCGTGCACTAAAAACACGCGGAGCCTGACGGACCGCGGCAGACGGTAAATGGCCTCTGTGGGACCATTGTAATTTGGTGGTCGCAATAACCGCACCTGGGGCAGGAAAATGAACGTTTTCCGCCACCGCCACCAGCACGGATGGCCTTCCGTCCGACATCCTAATGACCCCCTTAATTCTCAGATCTGCCACAGTTCAAGATTTACCACTAAAAGGGAGGTATGATCCAATAAGGCCAATCTATGGGGAGGGATCTATACAATGTAACATAAAATTGATAAACCCCACGTGGCCATCCAAAAATATCTACTTTCATAACACCACATCGACTTGAATCCAGTGTGTTTGAGAGTAAATCTCATATTTTGTTTTTTGCACTCTTATTTATCAAAGGTTTTTCATTTTATCTTGATCTCTTCATCTGCAGTACATGTAACATTACCAATACATATGCAACAATAAATCAATTGACAAAAAACAAAAACAACTTAGACATATATTTTGTGTGTGGTAAATCATAACAAATAAAGGCCCCTCATATAACACGATCCATAAATCTCATGAAGTTCGTGAGAATGTACAGTGTCCAAATTTTTATCAACTCACTACACTTAATGTTTTCCTCTTCTGGGGATGAAAATATATCTTTCGGATCCCTTCTCTTGATTCCAAATGACCGAATATTTCTTTTTCAGTCTCTTTTATCACTGTTAAATATCCACAAGTGGTATACTTGAATTATGTTTAGCAAAGAGTCTCAAATTTCTTCCCCAGAATTTATGCCACCGTGTTTCAACCTCTGTATTGACCGGGGATACGTGCACTATTATAGCGAAGTCATCATCAGGGTGTACTGTTCAATCTGGACAACAATGTAAAAATTAAAGAGAAATTGGATAAGGGTCTACATTTGTTTTTTCAAAAGGATATTGGGGCAGGCATGCTATCTTTTTCAGTGCAATGCCTATAAATGTTTAGGTTTTTGTGCAGAGTGCCATGCATTATGTACAGTCCAGTGTTCATTAACTTCCACCCGGGTGACACTGATCTTTCCATGCATAGGTGAAAGTGATACGTTTTATATTCCCTAGTGCAGTGCCTTAGGTTTCTTCGAGTTCATTGGAGTACTACGTGCTTAATTAAGGCACGGTAAATGCATGTAATGACTCTAGTGTCTATATTAGTATTTATCTTTCCATTAGTGCTTGGTGATATTAAAAAAAATAGAGAAAGAAAAGGCTATTTAAAACGAAGTTGTGTAGTCTGTTATGAAAAGTAGGCTCACCACGGTTCATACGACAAGTCGCATTGATAGTGCGAGTCGTTGCCATGTGGTCTTTTTCGTCAATGAAGGTCCTAATGGACATGGAAAATGGATATGGGGGAACAGGACATTAGCTTCGTTTGTCTAAAAACTCATGCTTTACTGCATGTATGGCACTCGAGTCTACCGACTTACTTTGTAAGTATTGTAGACGAAGTACTGGCATTGAAGGTTTTTGGCCGCGGAACCGACCAGTGCAATTTCCACCATTACCTCGTTGCCGCGTCGGCATACGTGAGTCAATCGTCAAACGCTCGGAAGAAAAATGGTGGCCTGTTATTTCCTGTTTCAACCCATGCCTCCTGGGAATTGTAGTTTATGTATGTTTTACTTATTATCGCGGTTACCAGATGTCTGAATGATTTAGATTGTTGAGGAATGGATTTTTTACCGGTATCATTGTACAACGTGCTAATGGAAAAGATTATCATCCTCATTATTAACTCACTATATGGACTGAACTGTATTAATAAAGTGACCCAGAACTCGGGGAAGAGCATATTTTTTAAGACTTATCTATTGGCACAGTTGAAAGACCTTAGGATACCAATTGTAGAGGAGCCACCCGGCCCTCTCAATACTTTGTTGCACCCTACACCCCTTGTGACTGGGCGCGGTCCGAGGGGATAAATAAACAAGCCCAAGGTTGCACGTGACCTTCGGGCTGAGACCCTCACTGCGGCTGGTGTCCCATGTATATTTATATATTAATGAAGTATAGTCCAGTACCTGCCACAGACCCACTCTATTACACTGGCGACGAGGGACGGACGATCCTGAGCGTCTGCTCTCCGCTGCCCTAGACGCGGAGCCCACCGCTGGCGCCCACCTGTTGCCGGCGATCATCAAGGACGAAGCGTTCCGGCCTGAAACGCCCGCCTAGCCGCGGCCGTGCAATGCTGGTCGGAACATCGCCGGGATCACCCTGCTGAGGCCCCAGGTCAGCCGCTTTCCTGTGCGTGCTTGCAAGCGGGTGCGATCAGGCCCGGGTCCGCTGTGAGCGCGGCGCCGGAAGAGGGCGCGCGCGCACGAAGAAGGAGGGGCAGCCAAATACTGGAGTGCCCGGAGCAGTGGAGAAGCGCCGCCGCGAAGCGCGAGGCCCACCACGCAGAGGGAGACAGCCAAGCACTACAAAAGTAAGGAGGTTCTGAATCCCAAGGGAGACCAGGAACAGCAGGCCCATGCGCGGGCAGTGAGAGGAAGCAAAGAAAAAAAAAATAAAGAGAGGTGCTACTCAAGAGGCAGTCAAGCATCGGGGCAAGGCACAAGGCAAGAGGCAACACGTGGGCAAGGCAGCCACCAAAGGTCAGACGAAGGTGACATCACGGGGGTGAACAGACAGTGAAGGAAAGTGGGCTCACAATCTGACAAGGCCAGCAGTCAAGGGTAGCCTGAGGCAGCCAAAGTAACCACTGTGCACGGTACCCCAGTCGAGGGCAAAGGGACACTCAAGGGAGACCGGGTGTCACCAAGCCACACCACCCCAGTAAGAAAAGGGCTACCCCAGTCGAGGAGGGCGTTAAGAAGGGTGCGTCATGGGGGATCCTCCTCAGCAGCAACAGGCACCCGCACCTATCACACGCATTCTCATGCGTCGGTGACACCCATACCGCCATTCAGCCAGCTGGCTGACCCCGCCTCAGCCGCGCCGAGATGGAAGCGATGGGTAGGACGACTCAACCACTACTTCACTGGGACCCGAGAGACGGACGGGACGGTGAAGCGGTCCCTGTTGATGCATTTCGGAGGAGATGAACTCTACGAACTGTTTGAGTCGATGCCCGACACAGGAGCAGCCCACGAGTATGATGCGGCGATCGCGGCCCTCATCAGATACTTCGATCCACAGATGAACCCGGACTACGAGAGGTTCAAGATGCGACAAGCCAGGCAGACGAAGGTCGAGACCGTAGATATGTTCTACGCCAGACTCAGGAAGCTGGCGAGCTCGTGCACCACCATCGACCAGAACGAGGAGATTAGGGCGCAGATCATCCAGGGGTGCAAGTCACTTGCACTGCGGCGCCAGATACTGCGGCAACCGGGGATAACGCTCGATGAGATCCTAGTCCTGGCCCAGTCCCACGAGCTGTGAGACCAAAGGGCCGATGAGATGGAGGCGGTAAGAGTGAGAAATACCCCCGCCGCGACGAGTCAGAAGGTGGTCCAGGTCAAGGAAGAAACTGTAGACGCGGTGCTGAGGCGCCCCAGCCAAGGTCAGAGGCGAGGCACGGGACAGCGACCCAACCAAAAGTGCGGACAGTGTGGCTATGATCACCGAGATCAGGATAAGTGTCCGGCAAGAGGGCAAGCGTGCTCGAAGTGTGGCAAAGCCAACCACTTTGCTAGCATCTGCAGAAGTGGAGCGGCGCGTGCACGAGGAGGCACATCCCGAAGTCGCTCAGCGAACATAAGGAATCTCACGCTCGAAAACACCGAGAATACAGCGACACCTCCAGGGAGAGGGGCGATAGAGTACTACGAAGACGACGACGATTCCTTCGTCATCTCGTTTGCAGGAAGACCGGGATGGAGACGGCGCCCACCCCCAATGTGCCACATCACGGTGAACGGAACGGCAGTCCAAGCCAATCATAGACACCGTGATGGATTCAGACCAGTACGAGAGGCTGTCGCCCAAACCCAGCCTGTCGACAAGTACGGCCAAGATCTATACGTACGGCGGCACGGAGCCCATACCGCTGAGGGGCATGATGGAGGTGGAGGTCGCGAGTGCAGAACACTCGGTGAAGACACGGTTTCACGTGATGGAAGGGAAGAAAGGAACGCTACTAAGCTGCCACACTGCAGAAGATCTGGAGCTGGTGTTCTTCGCCAGGCAAGTGCATGAACATCACGCGGAGGACATGAGTGAGTTTCCCCAACTCTTCAGAGGGTTAGGCAAATTGAAAGACCACCAAGTGAAACTCCATATCGACAAGACGGTCCAGCCACGGGCCCTGAGGCACCGACGCATCCCGTTCCACCTACGCCCAGCGGTGGAGAAAGAACTACAAGACCTGGAAGACATGGGAGTCATAGAGAAGGTGTCCGGGCCCACGCCATGGGTCTCCCCGCTGGTGGTGGCGCCGAAACAACCCGGCGCCATTCGCCTGTGCGTCGACATGCGGCTGCCCAATCATGCGATCCGGAGGGAGAGACACGTGACCCCGACCATGGATGACATTGTGGCGGACCTGAACAGGGCTCAGTGGTTCTCAAAACTAGATCTGAACTCGGGGTACCACCAACTGGAGCTGGCGCCGGAAAGCCGATATATTACTGCGTTCTCAACTCATGTCGGCCTTCGAAGGTACACCCGGCTGAGTTTCGGCGTGTCATCTGCCGCCGAGGTATTCCAAAATGCCATAAAAGAGACTCTCTCAGGCCTCGTGGGTGTAATCAATCTCAGCGACAATATCCTGATCTACTCGCAGAGCCTGGAAGAACACCATGTCAGGCTCAGGGCGACATTGCAGAGGCTGGCGGAGTGTGTCCTGACGCTTCACAAGAAGAAATGTGCATTCTATAGAAGCTCAATAGACTTCTTTGGGTACGTCTTCTCAAGGGACGGGCTTCGAGTGGACCCCCATAAGGCCGACGCCATCAGAAGTGCCCCGGTCCTCCAGAACCCCACAGAGATTAGGAGTTTCCTCGGGATGGCGACATACTGTGGAAGGTTCCTCCCGAACCTCGCGACCATCGCAGAACCCCTCCAGCAGCTCACGAAGACCGGCGCGCCCAGGGAGTGGACCATCAAGGAGGAAACCGCGTTCATAAACATCAAGTCGGACCTGCTTGACCAGACGACCATGGCATACTTCCACCCCAAACGGAAGACAGAGCTGGTGGTTGACACCAGCCCGGTAGGGCTCGGAGCAGTCCTGCTCCAGGAAGATACCAAAGGAGCCTGTGCACCAGTGGCGTATGCCAGCAGGGCGCTGTCCCAGACAGAGACCAGGTACGCCCAGATAGAGCGGGAGGCCCTTGCAATACGGTGGGCGTGTCAGCACTTTCACCTGTACCTGTGCGGCCATCCCTTTCGCGTGGTGACAGACCACAAACCACTGCTGCCACTCTTCAGTGGATTGACACGTTTGGCACCCCCGAGGATTGAGAGGTGGGCAGTACAGCTGCAAGCATACAGGTTCGAATTAGTGTACCGGCCCGGGGCGGACAACCCAGCCGACTTTTTGTCCCGGCATCTTCTGGAGACCGCAAGCGCAGCCCGGAAATACGAAGACGCAGCCACGGAAGCCTTTGTGCGGATGGTGGAAGACAACGCATGCCCAATAAGTGTGACGGTGGAAGAGATCCGCCGGGCCACCGACGACGATGTCACACTGCAATGCGTCAAGAAGGCTTTGGAGAACGGGCGGTGGCACCGGTTTCTGGACGGAGTGGCGCTGTTGACGGCGGAGGAGCAGAATGCCCGTCGCCAGATCTGGAAAGTGAGGCACGAGCTCAGCGTCAGCGGATCTGGGTTGATCCTGCGAGGACAGCAAATCGTGGTGCCACGATGCCTTTGCCTGCGGATGGTCACGCTCGCAAACCAAGGACGCCAAGGCACTGCCAAGACGAAGGCCCGACTGAGGGCGAAGGTGTGGTTCCCTAACCTGGATGACATGGTCGACGCCGAAGTACAACGATGCCACCCCTGTACCATCACGGGAGGAGACCCGGCTCCAGTGCCGGTGATAACGGAGGTACCAAGCCAGGTGCCCTGGACGAAGCTGAGTGCAGATTTTGGGAGCTTTCCGGACGGGAGGCACACCCTAGTCGTCGTCGATTCCTTATCAAAGTTTCCCGTGGTGGAGCTCGTTCAGTCCACAGCATTCCAACATGTGCGCCCCGCCCTAGAAAAGATCTTCGCCACATTTGGCTTGCTCGAGGAAATAAAATCAGACAACGGACCCCCGTTCCAAGGGCAGGACTTTCACGACTGTTAGAATTGGGGGTCTCTAGTTGGCACAGGTAGGTACTTGTGACAAATAGGGACCCTCGCCTCTAGTCAGGGTAAAGGGGTACACTCCTAAAATAACCCCTGCTCACCCCCTTGGTAGCTTGGCACGAGCAGACAGGCTTCTCTCAGAGGCAGTGTGTAAAGCATTTGTGAACACATACAGTAATCTAGTGACACACTACAGATGGACACCACACAAGGTTTATATCAAAAATAAGTATTCTTTATATAGTTTTAACACAAGACCATAAACGACAAAAATCCACAATACTGTACTTAAAATGGTAGTTTTAGCTTAGTTCAGTTCAGTTCTTAAGATGCGACACTTTAAGTCAATGTACCTTACGATGCGGGACGCTTCCACAACTAGCAAGGTTGCAGCGATGGAAATGCGACAAAGTTCTGGTGCAAAGAAATAAAGACGTCAAGTTCTTCCTGATGCGGCACGCTTCTCCGATGTTGCGAGAAGTCTCGATTCGATGCGTCAACTGCAGCGGCGACACCCTTGTTCAGCGATGCGACGGCAACAGCTTCGGCTGTGACACTCTTCTCCAACGTTGCGAGACGCTTCCGCTCGATGCGACAACTGCAGCGGCGACACCCTTGTTTCGTGATGCGACGGCAGCAGATCAGATGGCGGCACGCTTCTCCGTGGATGCGAGGCGCTTCTCTCGATGCGGTGCAATGCGTCAGCTACAGCGGCGACATCTACGATGCGACGGCAGCGGCTGCGACGGCGACACGCTTCTTCCTCGATGCGAGACTCTTCTCTTGATGCGGTGCAATGCGACAGCTACAGCGGCGACATCTACGATGCGACGGCAGCAGGCTGCGACGGCGACACGCTTCTTCGGGGTTGCGGGACGTTTCTCGAGATGCGGTGCAATGCGTCAGCTACAGCGGCGTCATCTCCGTGATGCGACGGCAGCGGCTGCGACGGCGACACGCTTCTCCCTCTTGAGTCGCGCTTCCAGCTCCTTGCGACACGCAGTCCCTTCCAGAAGGCCCAAAACAGCAGCAGGCACTTCCAAAGGATTCTTGGGGAGCTGGTGGTTGAAGTCTGTTGTCCCTGAGACTTCAGCAGGAGGCAAGCTCTTTTCTCAAGCCCTTGGAGATACTTTACAAGTTGAATAAAAGTGCACACAAAGTCCTTTCTCCTTCCTTTGGCAGTCAGGCAACCACTGCAGGCAGATCCCTCTAGCTTAGGGATAGTCTTCTCCTCAGTTTCTTCTTGGTTCCGCTCCTCAGCAAAGGTTTCTTCTTGTTTCCCAAAGTGATCTAATTTCCTAGGGGTCTGGGTCCCCTTTTTATACACAGTTTTCTCTTTGTTCTCTGAAGGCAGAGAGGCCTCTGCCTAGTCCAAAACCAGTTCTGGTCAGTCCTGGAGCACTTTGTTTTTCTGACTCCTTCTTTCCTTTCAGAATGTGGGGCAGGGTGCTCAGCCGCCCGGCAGGAGGTGGAGCCAGCATTGTGGAAGGCAGGCACAGCCCTATTCAGACCCAGGTGCAACTCCTCCCTCCACTCTGGATGCAGATCTTTCTATTCAGCCCTGTGCTGACTCACCCTGTCTCCTGTAGCCACCCCCAGCCCCTGTCACTCAATCTCCAGACAAGGAATACACAACCTAGCAGAGGCAGGCTTGGAAGTTTAGGCAAGAAAATACCCACTTTCTAAAAGTGGTATTTTCAAACACAGAATGTTAAAACCAACTTCACTAAAAGATGTATTTTATCATTCTGAGTTCAGGCATACTAAATTCGTTTTTCTACCATGTTCCCTGGGTCAGTTCTGACTATAAGGTGTAATAGTCAGTCTGCCCATTCTGGCCTATGGGGAGCAGGTAGCCTTGCAATAGTGAAAAACGAAAATGGCTGTAATTCACTATTAGGACATGCCACACACACCAGGGCATGTCCTACCTTGTACTTACAATGCACCCTGCCCTAGGGCCTACTTTAGGGGTGACCAACATGCAGTAAAGGGAAGGTTTAGGGACTGGTAAGTGGGTGTACTCACCAAGTCGACATGGCAGCCCTAGGCTGCACACAGGCTCTGCAATGGCAGGCCTGAGGCACATTTTACAAGCCGCTTCTGTGGGTGGCACAACCAGTGCTGCAAGCCCACCAGCGGCATTGGATTTACAAGCCCTGGGCACACTCAGTGCACTGTACTAGGGACTGACAAGTAAACCAATCATCCAATCATGGAGTCACTAATCCATAACACAATTTATAATGGGGAGAGCATATGCACTTTAGCACTGATCAGCAGTGGTAAAGTGCCCAGAGTCATAAAACAGCCAACAACAGGTCAGAAAAAATATAGGAGGAAGGCAAAAAGTTTAGGGATGACCCTGCAAAAAGGGCCAAGTCCAACACAACCCCTTCCAGCCAAAAACGCAGGGGAGACCAATCACTACCCTGATGGGCTTCCCTGCTTTGGGCGATAGAACCTGGACCCTGGCCCACAACAGCAGGGGCATACTCCAGTTCTACGCCAATCTGAACCTATTGGAATCCCTCTGTCCATACTCTCAGGGCCCACCAAGCTAATCCATGGGGAACCCTTCTCCTCACCTGTGGACCCCACCTGTGCAGCACCTAACCTTAACTTGCTCACAGGTGTGTCCCAACAGACAGACAGCAAGCCACAGTGGCCACTGACAGTGGTCAGGGATGAGACCCAGGCCTTATGCCTCTCAGGGCTCTCAAACCTCTGTGGCGTCAGAGAGCGGGGGCAGTAGCCCCAGGTGCTTGGCACCCTTTGTCCATTCTCCCTCCTGTCAGGTCAGGTATGACATCCTGACACTGATCTACCAGCCCCGGGCCTGTACCCGGCGGCTGGACTGGAGACTGGGGTGGGCTTTCCCACACCCGGTCCTCCTCCTTGGGGCTCTGTACCCTCCCACCTGGAGCGGTACCCCCTTCCAGAATTGTCAGGGCACCTGTGGCAGGTGTCTTGCACAATTCGCTCACCAGTTCAGGGGTTCTATCCTGCAACTGGGCGTCCAGGTCAGGGGGGACACCCTGAACCTGGACCTCCAATCTAGGGTCTAAACCCTCCAGTTGAACCGGGGTCAGAGGCGAGGACTCCCTCCCTCTGCACCCCCTTCCAGAGTACTGCCCCCTCCCATCAGGAGCGGTACCCCCTACCAGAATTGTCAGGGCACTTGTGGCAGGTGTCCTGCACAATTCGCCCACCAGTTCAGGGGTTCTATCCTGCAACTGGGATCCCAGCATAGGGTCTGTACCCTTATACTGGGCAGAGGCCAGGGGTGAGGCTGTCCTCTCCCCGTCCCCTTACTGGGGTCCTGCACCCTCCCACCTGGAGCGGTGCCCCCAGAAGACAAACTGGTAGGGGCACTGTTAGCAGCTGCCCCTTCCTCCAGGTCAGGGGGACACCCTGAACCTGGCCCTCCAACCCAGGGTCTGTACCCTTAGGCTGGACCTGTGCCTGGCAACCCAGGACTTCCGGGAGGGTACACCAACCCCCCCAAGGAAAACACACTCCTCTAGAGTTGTGTAAGAATCTGCCTGGCGCACCAGGACTTCCTGGGGAGCACGCATGCCCCCCAGAGGGTAACACATCTCTCAGGTGTTGTGTGACAGTCTGCCTGGCGCAGATCTCCCGACCCCTGTCCATCTGACAGCGCGGGAAGATCCCCCAGGGCAGAAGTGGTGTTACCATGGTCATTCACTGGTGACTCAGCCCTTCTGGCTGGTCCCTGACCCACTGGTTCTTCCACTGGGGACTCTCTCCCCCTCTCACCCCTCACTCTGGACTTCTGCACCCTCCCAAGTGGAGCAGCACTGCCAGATACCAGAAACACTGGAGCTCCATTTACAGACGCTCCAGGTTCTCTAGACACTAGGAGATCCTCCTCAACAGGCGGCCCATCAGGACAGCCTAGGCTCCCTACCTGGTGTTCCCTTAAAGAACCATCCAGGCTCTGAGACTGGGTTTCAGGCACCTTGGGACACGCAGCCCCACACTCACTCCTTCTCCACTGAGACAGGACGTGAGTCCCTACACCCCTCCCATTACCACAGGACCTATCTGGGCTACACTGAACCTCTCCCACCACTCTGGGTTGGAAGACACCTGAGCCACTCCTCTTAGGGTCACTCCCCAATGCCTCTTCAGACCCTCTGGAATCCACCAAAAGGTCTGCCTCCAATGTGAGCTCCCTGGGGTCAGAGAACTCACTCTCCAACAGGTGTTGGCATAGCTCTGGAAAACAGGGACTTACAATATGCTCTCCCACAATTGGATCACACAGTCCCCTACAGGGGTTAACCAAACTATCCTTCACCTCACCATCCAGTGCCTCGCACACGTACTCCACACCACTCTCCTGAGATTGGCAAGACAGTATCTGACTGTCTCTGTCACTCAACCCACACTCTTCTGGGCGGTCTTCACACTCACATACCAGGACTTCAACCGTGGGGAAACCACTCTCCCTGCACCTCCCATCTAGAGTCAGTAGAGTGTCCCTCCTGCTACTAGGACCATGAATCCCTGCGTCAGTTTCCCTATTCCTCTCAGGGACACTGCGCACTACTGGAGCTACCTCATGTCCTTGAACCTCCTGGTGTATGTTAACCCCCTCCAAGTCAGGCGCCACATCTCTGGGTGTGTGCACTACTCTCTCAGCACTGAATAACTTAATTTTGCTGCCACCATCTGAGCTGGACTCCACCTCCAACTCAGCAAAGCTCACTTCCTGAGCTGCCCAAATTTCTTCTTCTTGGGCTAAGGCCCTCTGAGCCTCATCAATCTCTCTCAGCTCTTCATCAATCTCTTTCAGCTTCTGCTCATGAGCCAGAAGCCAGCTATCTTTTTCTGTTTCTCCCTCACTTTTAGAGAATTCCTCCTCCTCAGACTCAACTGGTAGTGTTGCCTTCCAGCGGGGTAACTCATACTGAAATAGGGATGCCTCTAGATCCTCCCTGGACCTTCTCTTCACAGGCAGCCCTCTTTCCTTGCAAAACACACGTAGCTCCTTCATTGTGTAGATAAACATGTGCCAGAAGTTGAGTTCCATTTTGCAACAACTAACCAGAGTCATGGTATCAAAAATACCTCCAGGAGGACACCATAAAACAGAAAAACAGTATGTGGTCGCGTTTGGTCTGCACTCACTAGTAGTGTTCACCAATCACTGTACATGAGTCACAAATGCAAGTCCAGAATCCTCACCGCTGACCACCAATGTTAGAATTGGGGGTCTCTAGTTGGCACAGGTAGGTACTTGTGACAAATAGGGACCCTCGCCTCTAGTCAGGGTAAAGGGGTACACTCCTAAAATAACCCCTGCTCACCCCCTTGGTAGCTTGGCACGAGCAGACAGGCTTATCTCAGAGGCAGTGTGTAAAGCATTTGTGAACACATACAGTAATCTAGTGACACACTACAGATGGACACCACACAAGGTTTATATCAAAAATAAGTATTCTTTATATAGTTTTAACACAAGACCATAAACGACAAAAATCCACAATACTGTACTTAAAATGGTAGTTTTAGCTTAGTTCAGTTCAGTTCTTAAGATGCGACACTTTAAGTCAATGTACCTTACGATGCGGGACGCTTCCACAACAAGCAAGGTTGCAGCGATGGAAATGCGACAAAGTTCTGGTGCAAAGAAATAAAGACGTCAAGTTCTTCCTGATGCGGCACGCTTCTCCGATGTTGCGAGAAGTCTCGATTCGATGCGTCAACTGCAGCGGCGACACCCTTGTTCAGCGATGCGACGGCAACAGCTTCGGCTGCGACACTCTTCTCCAACGTTGCGAGACGCTTCCGCTCGATGCGACAACTGCAGCGGCGACACCCTTGTTTCGTGATGCGACGGCAGCAGCTCCGACGGCGGCACGCTTCTCCGTGGATGCGAGGCGCTTCTCTCGATGCGGTGCAATGCGTCAGCTACAGCGGCGACATCTACGATGCGACGGCAGCGGCTGCGACGGCGACACGCTTCTTCCTCGATGCGAGACTCTTCTCTTGATGCGGTGCAATGCGACAGCTACAGCGGCGACATCTACGATGCGACGGCAGCGGCTGCGACGGCGACACGCTTCTTCGGGGTTGCGGGACGTTTCTCGAGATGCGGTGCAATGCGTCAGCTACAGCGGCGTCATCTCCGTGATGCGACGGCAGCGGCTGCGACGGCGACACGCTTCTCCCTCTTGAGTCGCGCTTCCAGCTCCTTGCGACACGCAGTCCCTTCAGAAGGCCCAAAACAGCAGCAGGCACTTCCAAAGGATTCTTGGGGAGCTGGTGGTTGAAGTCTGTTGTCCCTGAGACTTCAGCAGGAGGCAAGCTCTTTTCTCAAGCCCTTGGAGATACTTTACAAGTTGAATAAAAGTGCACACAAAGTCCTTTCTCCTTCCTTTGGCAGTCAGGCAACCACTGCAGGCAGATCCCTCTAGCTTAGGGATAGTCTTCTCCTCAGTTTCTTCTTGGTTCCGCTCCTCAGCAAAGGTTTCTTCTTGTTTCCCAAAGTGATCTAGCTTCCTAGGGGTCTGGGTCCCCTTTTTATACACAGTTTCTCTTTGTTCTCTGAAGGCAGAGAGGCCTCTGGCTCGTCCAAAACCAGTTCTGGTCAGTCCTGGAGCACTTTGTTTTTCTGACTCCTTCTTTCCTTTCAGAATGTGGGGCAGGGTGCTCAGCCGCCCGGCAGGAGGTGGAGCCAGCATTGTGGAAGGCAGGCACAGCCCTATTCAGACCCAGGTGCAACTCCTCCCTCCACTCTGGATGCAGATCTTTCTATTCAGCCCTGTGCTGACTCACCCTGTCTCCTGTAGCCACCCCCAGCCCCTGTCACTCAATCTCCAGACAAGGAATACACAACCTAGCAGAGGCAGGCTTGGAAGTTTAGGCAAGAAAATACCCACTTTCTAAAAGTGGTATTTTCAAACACAGAATGTTAAAACCAACTTCACTAACAGATGTATCTTATCATCCTGAGTTCAGGCATACTAAATTCGTTTTTCTACCATGTTCCCTGGGTCAGTTCTGACTATAAGGTGTAATAGTCAGTCTGCCCATTCTGGCCTATGGGGAGCAGGTAGCCTTGCAATAGTGAAAACGAAAATGGCTGTAATTCACTATTAGGACATGCCACACACACCAGGGCATGTCCTACCTTGTACTTACAATGCACCCTGCCCTAGGGCCTACTTTAGGGGTGACCAACATGCAGTAAAGGGAAGGTTTAGGGACTGGTAAGTGGGTGTACTCACCAAGTCGACATGGCAGCCCTAGGCTGCACACAGGCTCTGCAATGGCAGGCCTGAGGCACATTTTACAAGCCGCTTCTGTGGGTGGCACAACCAGTGCTGCAAGCCCACCAGCGGCATTGGATTTACAAGCCCTGGGCACACTCAGTGCACTGTACTAGGGACTGACAAGTAAACCAATCATCCAATCATGGAGTCACTAATCCATAACACAATTTATAATGGGGAGAGCATATGCACTTTAGCACTGATCAGCAGTGGTAAAGTGCCCAGAGTCATAAAACAGCCAACAACAGGTCAGAAAAAATATAGGAGGAAGGCAAAAAGTTTAGGGATGACCCTGCAAAAAGGGCCAAGTCCAACAACGACTTTCTGGAGAAACGCGCAATCCGACATCGTCGCTTCGCCCCGCAATGGCCACAAGCGAACGGCGAAGTGGAGCGATTCATGAGGACCCTCAACAGGGCCCTACGCATAGGGGTGGACCAACATCAGAATCTGGATTCGTGTCTACAACAGTTCTTGCGTGCATACAGACAAACCCACACTCAACTACTGGATGCGCCCCCGCTTCGTTGCTCATGAAACGATCACCGAGGGATGTCGTTCCTGAAGACCCGGACTGGGTGCCCCCAGAACTGGATGAGGAGAGAGCTCAACTGCGGAGGAGGACAACCAACGAAAAAGCCACACTGGCGAGGGGCGCCAAATCCCCAAGGCTCGTCGTGGGCGCAAGGGTGGTTCTGAAGGATCGACACCCCGGTTGGAAGTTTCGGACCCCGTATGAGCCCGAAGTATGGACAGTCACTCGCATAAACGGCACCATGATCACCGCACAAAGAGGCCGCCACACCGTGGTGAGGAATGTGTCCTGGTTTAAACCCGCCCGTGAGGTCCAGGCAGGGGAGTGGCTGACACCAGAGGAAGACGCTGGCCTGGGCGAGGGGCCCAGACAGGACGCCACAAGCAGTCAGGCAGGCGCTCTGCCTGCTTTGCTCCGGGACACTGAGAGCTCCAACATGGATGGGGCAGTGAGGGCGCCAGAGCCACAAGAGTCCGAGAGTCCGAGGTCGACCTCAACCGAGGGCACCCAGCAGGCCATACCCCGGAGCCAACGGTACCTGCTCAGACCTAATCCGGCCCCCAGCCAGAGACTGAGAGACTATGCCTGCAGAACAGGAATGGCACCGAGGCAAGGCCGGCGCCAGTAAGGACTTCTGAACTTTGTTTGTGTACCCACATGTTCCGTGGCTAATATCTTATCCTGTTACTGTTCTCTCCATCTTCCTCTCACCCCCCCCCCTTTTCTTTTCCCCTTCCCCGGTTCTCATCCAAAGGAAAGGAGGGATGTAGAGGAGCCACCCGGCCCTCTCAATACTTTGTTGCACCCAACACCCCTCGTGACCGGGCGCGGTCCGAGGGGATAAATAAACGAGCCCAAGGTTGCACGTGACCTTCGGACTGAGACCCTCACTGCGGCTGGTGTCCCATGTATATTTATATATTAATGAAGTATAGTCCAGTACCTGCCACAGACCCGCTCTATTACACCAATTACAAGAATTTTTTGGGCCAGAAACCCAGAACTCAGGGAAATGTTTGTTATTTTTAAAAATACTTTTATCGATTTATACCACTAGAGACCTTATAATACCAATTAACAGGACTATTGTTACCCACCTTCAGGCAAGGTGTTTTCGGATATTAAAAACAAGGTTCTACTACAAAAGACTTCAAGTTATGGTGCACATGAATCATCCAAAGCAGATATTGTACATAAAACAAACGTTGTGTCACATACATTGTGTTTTTTTTATATAAATCTTTCTATGTTTTAGAACACATTCGATATCTCTGATAACTAATTCAGGCCTGTCTCTGCAGTTCTTAACTTGAGTATTAATAGTGCCTCTTGTCGTATCAAATATGAATCATCACAATATTTTGGGACTATTTGATTTAAAACAGTCCATTTCAAGTCTTCAATATTGTGCTTCATTTCAACAAAATGTTGGACTAGTGGTGCTGACATATTGCGACAACATATGCGTGATTTATATTGGCAAATACGCAGTCGAACCTCTTGGTTTGTTTTACCTACATAAGCTTTCCCACAAGGGCACAATACACTATAGATTACATTTTTAGATTTGCAATTTGTGAACTCGTTGTGTTGTTGTGTTGTTGTATGTGAATTTAGAACCTTCTAGTGTGGATGCACATGCGACGCATGTGCCCATTTGTGGTGCCCCAATATGGGTGATAAACCTAAAAGGGTTTGTACATTCCTCCGTGTACATTGTATCTCTGTGTTTGAATGAACCAACTTGTCTCTGAGATTTTTATTCCTCTTCAGAGCAAACAGTGGAATCTCTTTAAGAGGATTCAAAAAGGATACGGCTCGCCAATGTTTCCGTATTATCTTTTTAACATCCGTTGTAGCCGAGTTAAAGGTAGTAACACACACCAATCTATCTATCGATTTTTTCATCTTGGCTTCTTGTAGACTCTCTCTAGGTGTGTACCATGCTCTTTTCATTGATCTTTTCAAAAGTCGATAAGGATATTGTCTCTCTTTATGTTTTTGGACTACTTTATTGGCATTTTCAAAATGGTCTTACTTTTTTGTACAATTCCTGCGTAAACGCAGAAATTGACTACATGGTAAATTATCTCTCAAATCACGAGTGGTGATTTTTATAGTGTAGGAAGGTATTTTTATCTGTCTCTTTGGTTTAAAGGGTAGTATAGATTTTCCCTTCTCCGTGTTTGATTGTCAAGTCCAAAACATTTATGTCATTTTTGCTTCATTGCGCTGTGAATTTTATCTCCTGTGTGCGGTTATTTAATCACTCAATAAATTTCAAAAATTGAACTCCTTCACCTCTCTATATCAAAAAGACATCATCAATAAAGCGTTTCCAAATTATAATATTGGGTTTAAAGGGATTATTGCCATATATCCACTTCTCCTCATATTTGGCCATACACATTACTGCCATTTCTGGGGCAAAAGGACAACCCATAGCAGTTCCAGTCATCTGCAAATAGAAAGTCTTGTTGAAACAAAAAAAATCCTTTGAGGCAAATTTGTGCTAATTCAAATAGGAAAAAAAGTAGGGACACAGTGAGGTTTGGCTCTTGTTTCCAAAAACCATTCTATGGCTTTGAGTCCTGCATCCTGTGGGATGTTAGTGTACAGGCTCGTGATGTCACATGTAGCAAGGAGTTCAGTTTCTGAGTTAAAATTTAGCTGGTCTAATTTGTTGATAACATCAGTAGTATCCTTTAAATAACTCTGAATATCTGGAATCAAAGGTTTTAAAAACACGTCCACATATTTTGCCAAAGGTTCTAATATAGAGTTAAGGGCTGATATGATTGGCCTACCAGGTGGGCTTTTTGGATCTTTATAAATCTTTGGGAGCATATATATCACAGGTGTTCTTGGGTTCCTATTTATAAGGAAAAACTTTTCTTTTTCTGTTAGCCACCCCCATCAAAACCCTTTTCGATTGAATTATGAATTTCAGCCCTAATAGCATTGGTCGGATCTCCATCGAGGTTGCGATAAGTTTCTTTACTTTGCAGGTGTTGTAAAATTCCTTCCTCATAATTCTCCCTTTCCATAACTACAATGGACCCATCCTTATCTGCCGGTTTTATGACAATCCCCGGATCATTCTGTAGTCGAGTTATAGCAGCCCTTTCTTCAGGTGAGATATTATGCTTAACATATTTCTGTTTGGACTCTATAATATCCAGTTGACGTAAAACAGTCCAAGATAGCTGCCTAATCTTATTTAAGTTTAGATTGGGTCCTATTTTCTGATGACTCCTAACATTTGGAGCTTGGATGCTACACCTACTGGGATTGCCCCTAAGGCTTCTAATTTTCTGAACCCCTATGGTCAGTGGTAGACTCATCGGTTGAGGTCCTTACAGAAGCTCATTCTCTAATCAGCTGGCAGGAATTGCTAAGTCAAGTCACCACATTTGAGTTTGAGCTCAGACAGCATCCCAATATGGTGCCTACTGTGGTCACTATCACTGCATTTGACACTCCTTTGTAATCACTAGACCTAGGAGATGATTGCTAAATGGGTGGAGGTCTGAGATTGAACTGAATAATTGAGCCATTAGCACAGATAGTGCATAGATCAACTTCCTCCAGTCCCTCCAGTATTCCTCCTCCAACAGTATTTGTAGCAATATAATCATATGGGTCATTCAATGGGGAGGTCTGTTCAACTTTAAGAAGATCTTATCTTATTACCGAGTAACACTGACGGAAGTGTCTAATCCAATGGTTTACATTATTCTTTTGAGAATTCTTTTCTTCCCTAACCCACAGGAGTAACTTTGGGACATTAATCATGTACAGCTCCTTACTCTCTCTCATGAGTGGATACCATTGTTTAAATATCATACTTTGTGAATGTAGGGGTCATGGATAACCAGGTGCTTTTCCTTCTAACTGTATTACACTGAGCTTGCTTAACAACTTCCTGACAATTGTTTATGTATCGCACGGGTAGCTGTATAGAGGGTGGCCTTCCATAGGTGTAACCTCCCTCTTTCCTTGCCAAGCCATTGACTCTATATGCCTATCTGCCCTGATAATTCATCCTACTCAGTGAAGGCATTACGTGCTCTTTCATTTCATCTGACTTTGGTTCTGCAGCACTTCCAACCTCTTTACCCAGTAACTTGCTTGCAATCTTACTTTTAGTCATCAGATTTTATAAACTGTCCACTATGACAGATAATTCATTAACAAGGGCTCTTGATTGCTTAATTTTACCCCTGAGAACATTTAGGAAGTCCTCCTTTTCAGAATTGACTACTTCGATATCTGTTATAATGTCCTTGACAATATTGATGGAACCTCCACTTTTTATATCATCCTGCTGTTGAATACTGGGGGACTCAATTGTCTTAAATAAATTCAAATCTTTTGTAACACTTCATATTTGGGACACTTTCAGCTTCAATGGATACAGGCTGATCCTAGAGTGCGCCTATACTCCTTGCAGGTGAGACATTCACCATCCGGGTAGGCTCTGAATACCTAGACACCTAATGTAGATCACCTGAGTCAACCCACCTGGTGTTAGCCTTATGTGCATCACTGCTTAGCTTACTGCCCATTGTCCTACACTTGATGCAAATATCAGCAACCCTAGGGAGCTTTCATCATTTTTTCAGGATTTAAAATCGATTTGATCCTCTTCTATTGGATCTCCTATAACATCAATCGTACAATGGCCAGCCGTGTGTCCCACTATTTTTGGGGGATTTTCCTGCACCATGGGGTCTATCAATTGCTTTCCTCTTACAAATCTTATACTGTTTTTAGCAGGTTGTAACAGTTCAAGGAGACTCAATCACTTCTTCTTAGCACACCCAAAACATTTTAATTTCAGCAACTCTCCTCAAATGAGAGCAAAAATAAACAGCAAGCCAGCTCCTCATCTAAGGCAGGACAATGTTCCCCGGAAATGGCCCACCACTGCAGTGACATCAGATAGTACCTCAGAGTACAATAAAAGTATAGGCGTCCTTACCAGTAACAAAAAAGCTGATTAACCAAAAAGCACAGGAAATAGTCGAATGGTGAGGCAAAAAGAAGTGGCCCTGCCCTACCTCTTCATGTTGCTGATGGGCACAGATGTGCCCACTCTTGTCCCGGTCTCCCCCAGGCACATCCCCAGTTTCATTCCACAAACATACAGTGCTGTAGGCTTCCCCTGTGCTTTAGTAGCGCTTCAGCATTTGAGCCCCTCTTCCTGGGCTCATGCAATGTACTATGGACGATGGAATCCCCTCACACAGCAATGATGATGGTGTTATTCATCTATATTTCATTTCCAATGAAATATACATTTTCTAAAAGGATTGATTATGACCAGAATAATATTGGAATCAAGATTAGCCATGAAGAGAAAGGCAAAAATGGCTCCCATTAATGTGCCTTTGATTTGTAGGAAATGTTTATTGTCAAAAGAATGTACATTTTTGAACAAGGCCACTGTGATAGGGAAATTATAAACCCTGTAAATACCTTGTGGGGTCGGGGTCTGGTGTCATGCAGGTCCTAGATCACTTGTATCCCATTTTTCTGAGGAACATTTGCATATGATGACCAGGCCCGTATCCAGGATTCAGAATCTGGGAGGGCAAGGAGGAAGCATGGGTAGGCCATGAAGATGAATGGAGTTGCTTAGCATTTCCCAGGTATCAGTGAGTTGGAATTGGGCATGCTGTAGGGTCTTTGTAGTAGAGCTGAGCTGCATACTCTACCTACTGCTGAGGTCATGCACATTGCACAGTTTTAATTCTGCCTTTCTTGGGGTTTGTACCTATGTGCTTAACCTCTTCTGTTCTTGCCACCTCACCCATCTTTCTCTCCACCTCAACCTCCTTTCTTTACACTTTACCCTGCTCACCTGCTCACCTCCCCCTCTTTTGTTTTGTTTTTTTCTTTTCTCTTTACCTCACCTTCCACTTTCTCTGCTTCACCCTCCAATTTCTCTACCTCACCGTCCACTCTCCCGGAATTGGATTCCTCTCTCTTTGACCCACCCTCATCTTTCTCTCATATCACCCTCCTCTCTTTCTGCTTCACTCTACCTCTCTCTCCATCTCTCTATGGTCTGACTGTGGCTTCACCTCCAATGCATTCTTCTCTCTCTAGCTCACCCTTCTCTCAGTCTCTGCCTCACCAGCCTCACTCTCTCCATCTCACCACTCTCCTTCTCTCTTCCTCACTATCCACCCTCTATTTGCCTCACCTTCCTTCCTTTCCTCATCACTCTTCTACCTATAACCCTCCCTTCTCTCTGCTTTATCATCTCCTCTTTCTGTCAATGTTTCTATCTCAACCTTGACTCTCTCCACCTCATCCTCTTCCATCAATCTTGCCTTTACTACTGCTACCTGTGGGACAACGATTTTGTGTATGCAAAGGAAGTTTGAGCTGCTTTCGCAAAAGTAGTTGTACTTATGTGGGTGTGTGAATGTGTGAAATTGGACCTTGCAATCCTGCTGTCCTGTACCTGCTCCTGTTCTTCACTGGTGGCCTTTACCATTTTGAATAGCAGCAACACCAAGGCCTGAATTATATATAAAGGGGCAGAGGCAAATTTGGTCTGCCCCATGCACAAACCATATTTTGCGAGTCACTAACCTATTAGCGACTCGCATAATATGGTTTGCGACTCAGTATTAGGAAGGGGCGTGCCAAGGGCGTCCCTTCCTAATAGCGAGTCTAACACCAAAGTATGATTGTTTTGCCACTGCATTTGGGGTCGCAAAATTATCGCAGTTTACCACCTACCCCTTTGTGAATGGGTCAGAAAATATTTTTTAAGAGCAGGCAAGTGGTCCCAGGCACCACTGCCTGTCCTTAAAAATGAAACTGAAAAGTTTCATTTTTCTTTTTTAAATGCAGCCCGTTTTCCTTTAAGGAAAACGGGCTGCATTTAAAAAAAGAAAACTGCTTTATTGAAAAAGCAGTCACAGACATGGTGGTCTGCTGACACCAATAGGACAACATCCCTTTGAGTGCTAGCCATTCCCAATGGGGTCGCAAATTGCGCTTGCCTTATGAATATTGATGAGGCATGCAATTTGCGACCCGATTGGGAATCGCAAACAGTGTCTGAGACACTGTTGTACATTCAGTTTAGCGAGTCGCAAATAGCGAGTCGCAATTTTGCACAATTTGCGACTCGCTAAACTGAATGGTCGTACACCTGGCCCAAAGTGTGCTCATGAGCATTCAGAACATCTATAAATACTTGAAAGCTATACATATTTTTAAAAATAGTAATAGCCTATGCAACCTAAGCTGAACCAACCAAACTTCCTATGTAGGTCTGTATCAACCCTTAGGGGCCTATTACGATGGCGGGCGGAGGCACATCCGCCGTGCTGGCGATGGCGGAAAATGCCCTTTTCCGCACTCCATCGGCGGTCTTTGCGTCCGCCGTATTATGATGGGCATAGATAGCCCATTTCCCGTCCACTGCGGTGATCCGGGTTCCGCTGAAAATCTTCGTCCGCACCGGTAGCGGACAGAGCCACATGAGAGGTACCGCCGTGTGGAATGCGGTCAGGACCGCCGGTCAAATCACGATGCCTCATACATCCCACCACACCGCTGCGGAGAATCCGGCCATTCGAGGATGGCGGTGGCAATACTACGGATGGCTCCATGTGTTCCAGACCGCTGGGGAAACGGCGGTCTTTGGCCTTTCCGCAGCAAATCCGACCGCCGCGGACGGATTTTCAGCTTTTCCGGCGCTGATTCCTGGAATCCGTCCGCCGTGCTAGGGAGTTTCTGGCGGTGCATCCTAATCTGGCCGGCGGTTTTGCTGCGGTACCTGCGGGCGGAAGTTTCCCGCTAGCACGGCGGTCGGAATGTTTTTCCGACCGCCATCCTAATAGACCCCTTAGTTTCCCACTGTGCCTAGAGTACAGCTTCCAAGATTGACAACTGGACTTTCATTTTGGTGGCTAGTTTCTCAACCAATATTTAACTATCAGCTCCTTGAGCAGAAAGCAATTTAGCAGAAACACTCAGGACACTTACATCTAATGTGAATGCTTTAAAATGGAACTGTCTCCTTAATTGTGACTAGCATCTTCCCTCCTCTTTCCTATTTTCTTACTTTCTCCTACTAGTATATCATAATAACATCACCCTCCCCACCCATCACCATCCTCACAAATCACCTTCCTCTCCCTTGTGTTCTGCCACTCTCCTCCTAACACTCCTTTTCATCCCCTCAAATTAACATTTGTTCATCACCCACTGATCACCTTCTTTTCTCCTCATTTTTATCCTTCACTGCCTCATCTTCCACCTTCACCATTTCATATTCCTCTCCCATTACTCCTATCTTATCACCCACTATCAGTGCATGCCTACCAATCACTCTACTCTCATCACCCAATTTACTCATCATTCTCCTGCTCCATTATTCTGCTTTCCCAGAGTCCTCTTTCATCCTCCTTAGCCCACCTCTAACACACTCTTCATCGCCTTCTCTAGTTTAACACTCATCACCCTCATACTCCTCTCCAATCAACATCTGGTATATTTCTTCTTTTGCCTTCTACTCACTCTGTTACTCTATTTCATCCACCTCTTTCTTTACCATTCTTTTATTCTTTTTCCTTACCTTCATCTTTTCCATCCTCACACTCTCCACTAATCACCCTTCTCTATTTCTCATCTCTGCACCTCATCACCATTTCCTCATCAAGATTCTACAATTGTTGATCATGTTCGCTGCCCTATCGAGGTATGAAAACTGTTGACTGATTTTTTAAAGACGTCTGATGAAAGGACACCACCCCAGTGCCCAAGGCATTGGTGTTTTTCATAAATATTAAAAAATTAGAGAAAGCGAGGTTGCTGGCCCAAATAACTCATTAAGAAAAAAAAACAATGTTTTTCTACTTGTAAGTCGACCTTTAGAGGGTCACAGGGCTACCTTGGGAGGGGCTGGCCCTCCTTTTAGAACCAGGCCTGATAATGACGCTTTCGGAGTCTCATGGAGGGGCTGAACTACATTGCCCACAGTGCCCTGTTACTGCCTTCAGGAGAAGGTGGGGCTTCTTCTCTCCAGTGCTTTTAAGTACGCTACAGACCCGCTGCATGGGACACATCTCACAGAGGGACTGGACTGCATCGCCCCCAGTGCCCTGTTCCTGCCTTCGGAAGAAGGCAGGGACTCTTCTCTCCAGGGATTTTAAGCATGGTACAGACTTGCTGCATGGGACACAGCTCACTGAGGGGCTGTACTACCTCGTCCCTGAGTGACGTGATCCTGCCTTTAGGGGAAGGCGAGGCTTCTTCTCTCCAGCACTTTTAGGTGCACTAGAGACCTGCTGTGCAGATGCATCTCACAGCGAGCCCGTACTACATTGCCTATAGTGCTCCATTCCTGCCTTCAGGAGAAGACAGGGCTTCTTCTCTATAGCTCTTTTAAGTGCGCTACAGACCCACTGTGTGAGACGCTCCTGGGCATGCTCCGGGCAAAGACAGGCGAAGAGTGAGCCCATCTGCACCCATCTGAGCCCAGAGGAGGCTAGGCTGGGGGACCCAAAGATCTGAATCTCTACTTTGAGGCTGGATTTCCCCACTTGAGATATATAACACCTGCAGCTACGGGTAAGAGAAAATTACCTCCTTTTTCAAATACTGTGATGAAAGGGGACATGTGAGTACTTCTATCACAAGCTACTTCACTTACGCCATCCCAGGCCCTCCTTTTTCTGTGTCTGATAGGCCAATACCAACATCTAATTGTCCTAAATTACTGAAGTCCCCAATTAATATGAGAAGTAGAGTTGGACAAACAAATTCACCTCAAGCCAATGGTAGGGTACAGGGTAATAATAGTCCTATTGGAACCTTGTTACGCTCTCCTCCTGTGACTATAGTAAGCTCAGCAAATTAAGGTGTTAATTCAGATATGGAAATTCAACAGGATTAATCAACTTATAATTACACTTTACATATGCTCCCGAAGACCACTCTTATGTCCTAACATTGAAGATCATCCTTCGCCTCCCTAATAATCACACCAAGTCATGGTCAGTGCTGAAGAACAAAACTGTTCATTGGTTTTCTAGTAGGGTGGGCAAAATTGATCAGTTATCTAAAGGGATCTTGACAGCTCGCAGGGCAAACTGGGTGGAAAATTCTAAAAAATCATGTGATGGGGTTGTCTCATCATAAATTGTAAAAATCCTGATTTTGTGAATGTTCTAAAAAATGAATCACAGCACTTCACAATTAAGTCACATTGCACTTCTTTCCCTTGCCCTGGAAGCCTCCTTTAAAGCAGTCTGTGGATGGAGGGCCAGAAGATATGATATATAATGTCAAAACCTACAGCTGCTTTGATCGACTAAGGTCAGTTAATAGACTAGATTGAAATAACGGATCATGTCTAGACTCTAGTATTCCCTCTTTTGATGTTCTGGAAAACTATCCTAATTACACTGTATGAGCAGTAGGTATAGAATCTGATCATAGGATGAATGTATCTCAAAAGTATAAGGTTGCACACTATAGGGGTACAATTAAAGTAGGACCTTGGAATGTGGTGGGAATTATAAATAAATTAGGCAATCCTGACTGGTTAGCAGGCATTGTAATGTTAGACATTATCTGCCTCCAAGAGATATGCCACTCCTGCACAACCCTCCCAAGCAGGACAGGCTCATGGGGGACTAGGGACATTACTATCCAGCCTTCTACCAATAAAGCTATGGCTGTTTGTTAATGATACTCCCTATTTCCATCTACTTTGTATAGAAATAGAGCAGGAAAGAATGATTAATAATTAATTACTAAAATAACAGTTTTGGTAAAAATTAGGCCAGTGTGGTGGGAGCCCTGGATTAAGCTTTGGGTAAATATGTTACTCCCAATAAGCGTAACACTTATCTTATCTGGGTAGGGGATTTTAATACTCATCTATGCAGCCATTACCAAAGATTATTTGTGGTGTTTCAGAACAATACAGGGGAAGGTCAATCACAATTCTCACACTTGCCTGGTGGTAATGCTTTGAATGACTTTTTTCATTTAAACTGAGGCTTGTGAGTGACTTCCGTATAAGATCCCATGCGATTTAGCCTACTTTTACAGGAAGAGGGGCTACAAGTGTCATTGACTACATATTAATCTCAAGTAATTTAGTTCAGTTCACAAGAGGGTTTGGGGTTATTTCTACGTGTTTAAGTGACTATCACATACTTAGAGTGGATCTTAAATTAGGGACCTCCGAGAAGGATGTTCCGACCATGGCAAGAAATTTCAGTGCTGCCTGACTAAATGGAGTCTGAATAAAATGGTCTGGGATTGACCCCAACAAATACCTTTCTGAAATAATTTCTCAGCACAGGGTTAACTTTAATATTTGTCTGACGGATGACTGAAGCCCTAGAGAAGTAATTGTTTCAGTTGAAGTAATTTGTATTGTCATTGATTTAAAAGTGGCCAAAAATAGTCATCACAGGAGAGATCATGTTAAGGGGTGGTTTTACCATGCATGTAGCAAGCCACACACAAATTTATAGAATGTGTTAATAAACCTAGCCTAGAGACTTCATTGCATTCCCACTGTAGATGACAGTATAAGTTAGCGTTAAAGGCATACAAATCTAAAATTTGTGAAAAAGCTTGGGATAATTTGGTTAGAGCTAGCAAATTAAAAGATTCTGGACTGTTTTGGTCTATTTGTAATTCTCCATATTTGTTAATGTGGAAAAGCACCCCTCATTTGATCAGGAGGTCACAGAAGATCAATGGATAATCCATTATGGTAAAAATATTTCTGGTGATACAAATGTGGGAACTATCATAAAACTCCGAAATAATCTGGGATTATGTAGGCTTAATCTGAATTTTTCCATTGAAGAAATCCAATGGGCACTGAGTAAAAGCCGAGAAGGCAAAGCAGTGGTTCCCAGACCATTTTGTTCAGACTCCATTTAGTCAGGCAGCACTGAAATTACTTGCCATGGTCGGAACATCCTTTTTGGAGGTCCCTAATTTAAGATCCACTCTAAGTATGTTATAGTCACTTAATCACGTAGAAATAACCCCAAACCCTCTTGTGAACTGAACTAAATTAATTGAGATTAATATGTAATCAATGACACTTGTAGCCCCTCTTCCTGTAAAAGTAGGCTAAATCGCATGGGATCTTATACGGAAGTCACTCACAAGCCTCAGTTTAAATGAAAAAAGTCATTCAAAGCATTACCACCAGGCAAGTGTGAGAATTGTGATTGACCTTCCCCTGTATTGTTCTGAAACCCACAAATAATCTTTGGTAATGGCTGCATAGATGAATATTAAAATCCCCTACCCAGATAAGATAAGTGTTATGCTTATTGGGAGTAACATATTTACCCAAAGCTTAATCCAGGGCTCCCACCACACTGGCCTAATTTTTACCAAAACTGTTATTTTAGTAATTAATTATTAATCATTCTTTCCTGCTCTATTTCTATACAAAGTAGATGGAAATAGAGAGCATCATTAAAAAACAGCCATCGCTTTATTGGTAGAAGGTGGATAGTAATGTCCCTAGTCCCCCATTTGCCTGTCCTGCTTGAGAGGGTTGTGCAGGAGTGGCATATCTCTTGGAGGCAGATAATGTCTAACATTACAATTAACCCTTAGAGACCGCTGGTGATTTGGCGCTTTACAAATATATATTAACATAACATGGGGTCCCAATGGACATGTTTAAGGATAACAATGCACTATGGGCTTCATTGCTAACTAATATTTTGATTACAGTCAGCACGGGTGGGCTCCCATCTACTTGGTCCAAGTCGACGATTGTTCCTGTGTTCAAGAATGGGGATAGATCTGGCCCCAGCTACTGCCCAATCTTCTGGTTAGATAGTTTGGAAAAGATCTTTGCAGGGTGATTCTGGAGAGATTAAAAACCCAGGCTGAGGAACAATCTATTATCCTGACTTACAAAATTGCTTCAGGAATAGTCTAGGCACCCTGGAATAATGGGTACTTTTGGAAACACTAGTTGGCAAATACACAAAGGCTAAGAAAGGTTTTCTTTTCTTGGCCTTCATGGGCCTTAGTAGTGCATTTGATTGTGGCAGATTGTGGCAGATTATGCTCTCAATGGGAACTGATCCTCAACTATCTACCTCCTGAATCTACTTTGCAAGACCATTACTGCTAGAGTCAAATATGGACCAGGAGGCAAATTACCAATTCCTTTCGGGTGCTGAGGGGAGTAAGACAAGAATGTGTCTTGTCCCCCCCTTTTTTTACATTATATATAAATGGCCTTCAACAAGCTCTCCATTCCACTATTGATCTTCCAAAGATAGGCATTCAACTGATTCCTGCTCTATTATAAGCAGGTGACGTAGTTCTCTTGGTGTGTACTGCAAACATGTTACAGTAGCTGCTGAACTCATTGACGTTGTATATGGAAGGGTTGCATTTAAATGCCAATTAAAAAAAAAGCCTTTGTAAGATCTAAGGAAAAGTAGTCCCTAAAACCAGACTGTTCGTTGTGTAAAAACACAGAGATCCCTAGAGTATATTCAGTTTGCTATCTGGGGTCTTATATCATAATTATGGGAACCGGGTACCTCAAATTTGTCTTAAGCAGATAAAGAAAACAGCCTCATCCGTCTTTCAGTTTGTTTCAAAACTGGTATCTAGGCCAGCTAGAGAGATGCTTACAACTTATACCTGTAAACACACTTCAGCTGCCACTGATGGCCCCAGCATTTGAGGTTACACCGACTGCAGATCATTGCAACAGGCTGAGAACATAATTCTTAAAAGACTGCTAGTCATCTCTTAAACTACCCCAGCGTTTATCTGCCATAAGGAACTGGGCCTCCCTTAAATAAAGGACATCATCAGATCTAGGCCAATGCAGCTCTGGCATTCAATCCAGTTGAAACCCGAGGCTACATTAAATAGGGCTCTAAAAATTGATTGCCTATCACTTCATTTCCCCGATAAAATTGCTTGGTTAGAGTTTATTAAATGTAGCCATTAAATGTTAGGGCTAAGTTTGGGCCTTACAGAAGGCAGTATTTCTACTATTTTCATAAAACTCAAGCAAAAATTTAAAGCAATGACTAAGAATTCAGTCACAGCCCATGCATTAATTCTTTCTCATCAAGGTTTACAGTTTTATCTCACATATGTTTTAAACAGTCATCATTTGTATTTTTTTATCTCACTTTCATCTTGGTACAGTCCATTTTATGGTGGCATATCCTATTTCAGGACAATGATTTATTGAAAAAAGAGAATGCCCATGTTATGGAATTTCTGCACAAAGCACCTTACATTTCGTTTTTTTGTAAGTTTTATAAATTTCCTAGAGCATGCTTTTTAAAACAGTTTGCATTCAGTTTGAAACAGTGTAGACCTGTTCTTTTAAACTTGTAATCTCTGAAAACTCTGTTGCTCTGCTGTTTTAAGTTTTGTAAATAGTGCAGTGAGGATTAGAAAAACCCTGCCTGATATGCACACAGAGTGTATATGTTCTGTTTAATTAAGTTGTCCTTTTACTTCATATTTTACTATGTTTATGCATTTATGTTATGTTAAGTTTTATGGTTGTGAAATCTTAACCAAATAAAGATTATTTGACTTGACTTAACTTTATGTCTAAAGTCACAAGAATTGCAAGAAAGAAATCAAAGGGTTTATCTTTTACCACATTGATGTTATATCACATATGTGGCAGTTAATCTGTGGTACAAAAGTGTGAATGAAAAAATCCATATATGGTCCAATGGGTTCTAAAATAGACCACCAACCAGAGACTATGGGACTATTCACAAAGGTAGCTTATACTTATAATTAGAACATTGGAATGTGGAGCACTCCATTGAAGACAATGGAGTGCTCCATGCTTCTACGGGCCGGTAAAGGCCCGCAAAGCAACATTCCAATGTTGTTTTCACAAATGCCTTTTGGAGCCCAAGGGGATTTAAGCCCCCTCGAACTCCGAGAGGCCTTTGTTGTATTTGTTAGAACATTCTTCCCTCTAGTGGCAGAATGTTCTAATAGCCTTATAGCCCTTCGTAGCTGGGCTATACCGGTTATTAAAGTCCTGCTCCCTTGTTTAAGGCCCTCGCCTTCGGCTCGGGCCTTTAACGCTGGAGCGGGCCTTTAATAGCCGGTATAGCCCGCTATGGCGGGCTATAAGGCTATAGAAATTCACACATGTAAGTTTACTATAACACTATGTAGTAACTTTGCTTCCTTTGGCTACTCACAAAGTACAAGTGTAAAGTTACTAAAATGTCTAGACTTACACGCCCTACAACTGCTAAAGAAGGGGAGGAGTCAATTTTAGAAGTATAAAGTTATGACTGCCAAAAAGGAGCAATCATAAGTCCATCCAGTATCCCACATGGCCAACTACTGATGATGTAACCCCTTCTGAGCAAATATAATGGAGGCAGGGACTTCCGTTTGTGAATAGCATTTTGTAGCACGCTTGTAGGACTACTATAGTACCTCAAATATACTACAAACTGAAGATTGTGAATAGTCCCCTACGGATCTACCTGGGGTGTATTTATGGATTTTAGGTAATGTATATACATCCAGGGTGTTGGGATATTTGACGCTAAGGAAAATAAACTTCTTTTGACTTAAGTAGCCTACATCCTTAGCATGTGTGGTAGGTTGGAAGATTTCATTTTGTTTATCTTTAGCCTGGTTCTCTTGTGAAATACATGAAAGTTCAGTATTACTCAGTTGCTTCAGTGATCTTTTTATTTGCATTTGTCAATGTCTCATGGCACAATTCCACACTGCTTGGCTGCTGCTTTAATCACTACTTAAGGTTTGTTTTTCAGTAATTGAGACACTTTTTCATCTCTGATAACATAAAATGGGATAAACTGTTATTCCTGTCGTTCTACAAAGATTTCTTTCAAAAGCTTCTTCTCAAAAGTAAACTACTCTATAGGAATTGACAATGCAGGAGGTGAAGAGTCTGACTGGGGTCTAAGGCCTGTGATGTCATACCCCGGTTGAGGATTATCACTTAAAAGGCCTTGAGTCTAATTTTCCTGAAGAATTGAAACAACTCTGTTAGTATGCTCATTGGGCAAGAAAGACAGCTCCTGACTAAGTAGGGAGATCTCAGTTGAGGACAAAACATGATTTGACAAATTAAAAATGTGAACTGTGTTCCGCTCCTTTGTTAAGCATGAGGACCCCCCCCCCCACTGGTAATTTTTGCCTCCGGTTTGTCGTCCCCTGTGGGGTTTTTGCACCATTGATAATCTCTGCCTCGTTCCTGCCTCTGAGTCCTACCCTGTCCCCTGTGTATTCTTCATTTATTGGAGACACAATCTACACCCCTTTTCTCAGCTCTGACTGTTACCTCACGTCCATTTAAAAGGAAAGCGGTTTGGCACAGAAGCGCATTTAGCTCTTATCTTGCAATTGACTGCGCTATTAGATTGAGGAGCTATAGGAATAAATTATGTTCCATAGTTCTGTTATTGCTATACTCACTTTGAGGAGTCTGAAAAATTGGAATTTCCAACCAAATGTATTATTTATTTCACCCCATGTTAGCTCGCACATATGCACCTTTTCCATTCAGTGTACCTAGCATAATTCAATGCACTTATATCAAGGGTCCAATTCTAGTGAGGACAGCAGGACATGTGACTCTTTTAATTTAGTCCTAGTCCTATTTGCTCTCGATCTGGTTCTTAAAGGCTGTCTTTGCTTTCAAAAAATGTTAGCAGCGATGAAACTTATGACTGTCGAGTCATTGGACATGGGCTGTTGATATTCACTACTAGAGGGCAGAATCAAGTTCAAACTTGCCTGCCTAACAAAGAAAGACCTTAACCTCCAACAAGTTACTTGGCTTCATGGCTCTTTAAAGCTATCGTCTGGCACAAATGTTCACTGGAGCAAGAATTCTCTGCCTAGATTCATAGTTCAACTCTTACACTTCTGCTGTAAATCCTACACTGGAGCTGCTTTCACACCATGGATTTCTCTGCCGTTTGAATGAAGGCATCAAGAAAGCTTCTTCCACTTTTTTAAATATCTAAAAAAACATTTCTTTTCAGCACTCATCTCCAATCCTACATGTTAACATGTCCTGATTTACTTTCATCAAATCTCAAGACTGAGGGGCCGATTCCGATCTCGGTCGGAGGCGCACCCAATACCATTCGGTCGGGAAAAAAGCCATGCGAAAGCCTGTTTCCCGACCGATCCGTACAGTACACCGAACGAGCAAGTACGATGCGCACAACAGCAAAAAATCCGGCCGAGCCGTACTCACCCAAACCAGGTCCTGTACTCCGACCGAGGCGAATCCGGAAACGCCGAATCGAGTCGCACGGAAGGGAAAATGCAGCCCCGTCCGGCCGGACAAGTACGATGCGCTTTCCGTACGCTCCGAACCCGTCGCTACGCACGGCACGTCAAAGCATCCGGGAGAGGCGCACATAAGCTCCGATTCGCGCCACAACACGATCCACGGCTCCGAGACGAACACGGCACCGACGAGGACGACGCGAAGCGACGAGGACGAGGCGAAGCGACGAGGACGACGCCAAGCAACGAGAAGGACGAACGACACGAACCAACCATGAATCCCTTCGTCCCGATCATACCAATATTCTACATTTACTACCGGAACAGGCACGGACGCGTACGGCGCAGAAGGTAAGCCAGACACCAACCACAAAACACATACAACACGTACACGACACATCACACACACACACGGGGATGCTGAATATACTTACACCAGCAACAGCAGCACCATAGGGGCGGGATGCCCATCACCAATGCCACATATGCACACAGGGGCCTGGATGCGCACCACCACCCCTACCCAGGGGGGCTGGATGCCTACCACTACTACCACCCTTACCCAGGGGGCTGGATGCCTACCACTACTACCACCCTTAGCCAGGGGGGCTGGATGCCTACCACTACTACCACCCTTAGCCAGGGGGGCTGGATGCCTACCACTACTACCACCCTCACCCAGGGGGCAGGATGCCTACCACTACTACCACCCTTAGCCAGGGGGGCTGGATGCATACCACTACCACCACCCTTAGCCAGGGGGGGCTGGATGCCTACCACTACTACCACCCTTAGCCAGGGGGGGCTGGATGCCTACCACTACTACCACCCTTAGCCAGGGGGGCTGGATGCCTACCACTACCACCACCCTCACCCAGGGGGGCAGGATGCCTACCACTACTACCACCCTTAGCCAGGGGGGCTGGATGCCTACCACTACTACCACCCTTAGCCAGGGGGGCTGGATGCCTACCACTACTACCACCCTTAGCCAGGGGGCTGGATGCCTACCACTACTACCACCCTTAGCCAGGGGGCTGGATGCCTACCACTACTACCACCCTTAGCCAGGGGGGCTGGATGCCTACCACTACTACCACCCTCACCCAGGGGGGCTGGATGCCTACCACTACTACCACCCTTAGCCAGGGGGCTGGATGCCTACCACTACTACCACCCTCACCCAGGGGGCTGGATGCCTACCACCACCCTTAGCCAGGGGGCCTGGATGCCTACCACTACTACCACCCTCACCCAGGGGGGCTGGATGCCTACCACCACTACCACCCTCACCCAGAGGGGCACGATGCCTACCACTACTACCACCCTTAGCCAGGGGGGCTGGATGCCTACCACTACTACCACCCTCACCCAGGGGGCAGGATGCCTACCACTACTACCACCCTTAGCCAGGGGGGCTGGATGCCTACCACTACTACCACCCTCACCCAGGGGGGCAGGATGCCTACCACTACTACCACCCTTAGCCAGGGGGCTGGATGCCTACCACTACTACCACCCTTAGCCAGGGGGGCTGGATGCCTACCACTACTACCACCCTTAGCCAGGGGGGCTGGATGCCTACCACTACTACCACCCTCACCCAGGGGGCAGGATGCCTACCACTACTACCACCCTTAGCCAGGGGGGCTGGATGCCTACCACTACTACCACCCTTAGCCAGGGGGGGCTGGATGCCTATCACTACTACCACCCTTAGCCAGGGTGGGCTGGATGCCTACCACTACTACCACCCTTAGCCAGGGGGCTGGATGCCTACCACTACTACCACCCTTAGCCAGGGGGCTGGATGCCTACCACTACTACCACCCTTAGCCAGGGGGGCTGGATGCCTACCACTACTACCACCCTCACCCAGAGGGGGCTGGATGCCTACCACTACTACCACCCTTAGCCAGGGGGGCTGGATGCCTACCACTACTACCACCCTCACCCAGGGGGCTGGATGCCTACCACTACTACCACCCTTAGCCAGGGGGCCTGGATGCCTACCACTACTACCACCCTCACCCAGGGGGGCTGGATGCCTACCACCACTACCACCCTCACCCAGAGGGGCACGATGCCTACCACTACTACCACCCTTAGCCAGGGGGGCTGGATGCCTACCACTACTACCACCCTCACCCAGGGGGGCAGGATGCCTACCACTACTACCACCCTTAGCCAGGGGGCTGGATGCCTACCACTACTACCACCCTCACCCAGGGGGGCAGGATGCCTACCACTACTACCACCCTTAGCCAGGGGGCTGGATGCCTACCACTACTACCACCCTTAGCCAGGGGGCTGGATGCCTACCACTACTACCACCCTTAGCCAGGGGGCTGGATGCCTACCACTACTACCACCCTCACCCAGGGGGGCAGGATGCCTACCACTACTACCACCCTTAGCCAGGGGGGCTGGATGCCTACCACTACTACCACCCTTAGCCAGGGGGCTGGATGCCTATCACTACTACCACCCTTAGCCAGGGTGGGCTGGATGCCTACCACTACTACCACCCTTAGCCAGGGGGGCTGGATGCCTACCACTACTACCACCCTTAGCCAGGGGGCTGGATGCCTACCACTACTACCACCCTTAGCCAGGGGGGCTGGATGCCTACCACTACTACCACCCTCACCCAGGGGGGCTGGATGCCTACCACTACTACCACCCTTAGCCAGGGGGGCTGGATGCCTACCACTACTACCACCCTCACCCAGGGGGGCTGGATGCCTACCACCTACCACCCTTAGCCAGGGGGCCTGGATGCCTACCACTACTACCACCCTCACCCAGGGGGGCTGGATGCCTACCACCACTACCACCCTCACCCAGGGGGGCACGATGCCTACCACTACTACCACCCTTAGCCATGGGGGGCTGGATGCCTACCACTACTACCACCCTCACCCAGGGGGGCACGATGCCTACCACTACTACCACCCTTAGCCAGGGGGCTGGATGCCTACCACTACTACCACCCTCACCCAGGGGGGCAGGATGCCTACCACTACTACCACCCTTAGCCAGGGGGCTGGATGCCTACCACTACTACCACCCTTAGCCAGGGGGGCTGGATGCCTACCACTACTACCACCCTTAGCCAGGGGGCTGGATGCCTACCACTACTACCACCCTTAGCCAGGGGGCTGGATGCCTACCACTACTACCACCCTCACCCAGGGGGGCAGGATGCCTACCACTACTACCACCCTTAGCCAGGGGGGCTGGATGCCTACCACTACTACCACCCTTAGCCAGGGGGGCTGGATGCCTACCACTACTACCACCCTTAGCCAGGGGGGCTGGATGCCTACCACTACTACCACCCTTAGCCAGGGGGGCTGGATGCCTACCACTACTACCACCCTTAGCCAGGGGGCTGGATGCCTACCACTACTACCACCCTCACCCAGGGGGCTGGATGCCTACCACTACTACCACCCTTAGCCAGGGGGGCTGGATGCCTACCACTACTACCACCCCCACTCATAGGATGGACAATGCATGACACAACCAGCACACCACAACCTAGGGAATGCAAGATAAAGACATCCCCCCACCACCATGACAAGCGTGTGTAGGCTGTGTCAAATGCCTACAACACCGAACATGACTTTGAACATACAATGTGACCCCCTAGCACATGTGCCACACATATATGTGTGTGGCACCCACAATGCAAGCAGCCCATGACCATTGTGGCAATGGGGCCTAAACCCCCATCATCACAGTGACCAAAAGGTAAGTGTGGGGTCCATAGCTGAAGCACATTTTGACCATTGTGGCAATGGGGTCTAAACCCCCATCATCACAGTGACCAAAAGGGAAGTGTGGGGTCCATAGCTGAAGCCCATTTTGACCATTGTGGCAATGGGGTCTAAACCCCCATCATCACAGTGACCAAAAGGGAAGTGTGGGGTCCATAGCTGAAGCACATTTTGACCATTGTGGCAATGGGGTCTAAACCCCCATCATCACAGTGACCAAAAGGGAAGTGTGGGGTCCATAGCTGAAGCACATTTTGACCATTGTGGCAATGGGGTCTAAACCCCCATCATCACAGTGACCAAAAGGGAAGTGTGGGGTCCATAGCTGAAGCACATTTTGACCATTGTGGCAATGGGGTCTACACCCCCATCATCACAGTGACCAAAAGGTAAGTGTTGACAAAGAAAGAGCTGCAACTGCCAAACTGCATGGATCATTCCTGGTCACAGAACCAAAAACTCATCTGTGGCAAAGTAGTGTATGTGTCCCATTGCAACATAAATTGGGTGAGCCAAATACTGCAGTGCAAATGAGACATTCCTTTGGCCATGTGCAGACAAACAACACCCATGGTGGCTGACACCGTCAACATTCATCAATGACACAATGACAGAAGTGACCATCAGAATGCAGAACCACATATTTGCACCAATGGGCACACAAATGCAGATATCCTGTGGAGACAGCAGATGTGAGGTGAACAGATACCATACCATGGCAGCAATGGGACACACAAACCATGATCACTGTGCTGACCGATGACCTAGGAGTCCCAGGGACAGCAGGGGAAACACACCAAACAACATACAGCCAATGGCACACCCAAGATATGCCAATGCAGTGGTGCAGATGCACAAACACAAACAGGCAGACCAACACTGACATCATACACAGCAGGTGAGGGGGGGGGTGCCAGTGTCCCCAGGTAACCACACAACACATGAGGAGAGCTGAATACCAATCATACAGATGTGCATACAGTGCCACACTAAGGTAACTCATGGATCCAAATCCCCTATGTGGGCAAGCAGGCATTGTCAGATGAGAGGGAGCACAAAACACACATGTCACACAGGAACGTAGGAACAACAACTGACACAGCAAGACACAGACACACCACAGCACCCCCCCTAGGGCCCCCACAATGTGGTGACCCTTGGCTGCATAAAATTCCCACACTGATGACAAAGCTGAATGTGGTTCACACTGTGAACCACAGTCATGTGTCCTGAGCAACAAACTACCATCACACCGACACAAGCACAAATCAATCAGCATGGCCAGTAAGCCAAGGCCAACATGGAGGCAGGGGTCCAGCTGGGCAACAACTCCCATCTGCACACACTCAAGCCCACACCCCTCGACCTCCAACAATGTGCAGCAGTGAAGTACACATGCACTGGTGACATTGCACATGCACCCATGACTATTCCAGGGTGGTGGGTGGGAACCAAGGTGCAGAAACACATCACACATGGCCACTCAACAAGACTCCTGAATGTCTGACACACTGCACACTACGCTGTACATGGACATGACGGCGATACCACACCAACCAATGGGATCCCAGCCACAGTCACACACCAATGAAGAAGCCAAGGTCACCCACAAAGAACACACATAGACAACAACCAACATCGCAGCCCGGACCCTGAGGAGTGCCAGCAGTCACACACACAACGTGTCACAATAACTTAAAGATAACACAAACTGAAAATCACATGACAGGGGCAAACAACAAGTGCCAAGGGGAAACCTGACTGTGACCCATCTGCGTCTGCACACAAACTCAGCCCTGACAGCAAACACACCTATGGGTGACACCCTGATGACCAGTAATGTGCCATGCACCCACATCACAGAGAACACAGGGAGAAGACTTTGGGGGAACATAGCTCAAGTCAGCAAGCATCACAAACAGGTACAACACTAGGGATCACAGCATGCGCAGATAAATGGAAGTGAACACACAGACATGCACATACAACACACACCTTGGGCGCAGGCAATGTCACACGTGTACACACTGCCATGAGGGGACTCCACTCCTGTGTGAGGAAAGCTGTGCCATATGTTGCCTCAGTAGGGCCCCATCATGTTAGCTGAGCACTTGGTCACACAATCAACAATTAGCACCAAATGAGGGCTCCCGTCACATCAGCCTGGTCATGGATGTGCCAACGGAATCATCAGCACAGATCCAACACACTTGTATAGCAATGTTGCACTGACTACACGGATGAGTCCTTCCCCATTGATGCCCAAACCTGCATGTCCAGTGGAGATGGCAAAACGGTCAGGGAAGTAGACAAATCCAACAATGGAAGGCACAACAGATGTGCAGGGGTGGAAGCCACAGATATGAAATTGCTAATGTAAGTAGGAAATCCCATTGCCAAATACTGAACACATGACACCCTCAGATGCTGCTATGGATGACATGGATACACCACATGATAGGACACATTCCCCCTGGACCACATGGGTTCCTGCACAGTAACACTTCATAATCATGAGACCAGATATCACCATCACTGCAGCAAGGGCATGGTTAGCAGCACCAACAACATGTACATCTGAAGCATGAGCACTAGAGAAAAGAAAGTTGCTTTATTCAGCATATGTGTTGAATGAAAACGACGTCCAGAAAAAAAGAGCAAAGGCCAATGGCCAGTCCATTGTCAAAGTTCAAACAGGGTGACACTGGCAGATGTCACCCTACGCATGCCTGCACAAAACCAGGGACAATCCACTAGGAGGGGCAACCGGGGGGCAGGCCAGGCACCGCAGGGACAGGATCAGGGCTCACCAGGGGAGTCAGGGAAGGGGTGGTGGGTGCTGGAGAGCCACTAACAACTGCAGTGGAGGTGTCTGACATGGTGTGTGCCGGCACAACTGGGGGCATGACTCAGATGTCGTGGGTGCCGGCACAACTGCAGTGGACCCTGCAGATGGAGTGGACAGGTCCGCCACTGCAGTGCCCAAGTCAGACAGGGCGGTAGTGGACTCCACTGCAGTGCCTACCTCCAGGGGAGGAGAATGGGGAACAGGCAAGGTGGGTTGGACAGAGGGGAGGACACCCTCACCACATCAGTGGCACAGACAAGCGCAGCGGGGGTGTGGTGCTGGGAGAGCAAGTGGCAGGGGGAGAAGGCCGGAGCCTCTTGGGGATGGTATATCTGTGGGTGGGGGAACCTGGGGCAGGGTGTGGTGGGGGCACCTGTGGAGTGGGGGCCTGAGGGATGGAGGAAGGAGACCTGGTGCTTGAGCTGCAGGGCGGTGGCGGGGTCTTGCTCTTAGGACTCCGTGGGGACTTGCGGGTGGGGGCCTCAGTCCGTCTGCGCCTGGGGAGGGTGTCCGGGGCGAGGGGCACTCTGCTCCGTGTGGGTGGGCTTCCTCTTCCCCCGGGATGCTGGAGCAGCTTCATCAGTGGGGAAGAGGCCGAGGTCACAGAGGAAGAGCTGCTGTGACTTTGGGGTTGCAGGTGAGGCAAGGGAGGGTGCTTTGGAGGGAGAGGGAACTGAGGACTGCGCAGTGCATGTGGATGCGTGTGTGTGTTCCAGGGCCCCATCCCCTGTGAGTCTGGCTTCAGTCCCCTGAATGTGCGTGCGTGTGCGTTTTGTCATTGGCGTGTGTGTAAGTGTGCTGGATGTGTGTGTGCTGGTGTGTGCCTGTGCCGGTGTGTGTGTGCTTGGGATGGGTAAGGTGCTGGGGAGTGTGGATGGAGCAGAGGCAGGAGGGGTGAGGGACCGTTTGAGGAGGGACACTGCTGCCGTCAGGGAGGAGTCCATGGACCTATTGCCCCTCTGTAGGTCAGACATGCCCGATGAGATGCCCTCCATGAACGACACCAGCTGAGTCAACAGCGCGGTGTGCGCATGGAGGACACTCAGCATGGCTGTCTGGCCTACATGGAGCTGGCGAAGGAGGTACACAGACTCCTCACTCAGGGCAGCAGGGGACACAGGGGCAGGGGCTGCGGTGCCTGGCCCAAAGGAGACACGCTCCCGGACATGGGAGCCTCCACGGACCTGGGGAATGGGAGCCGATGGGAGGGCGGTGGTGGTGCTGGTGGTGGCGGGGACAGCAACACTAGCTGGGGTGTGGTGGCTGCTGACACCCGCCTCCACAAGGGAGTCATCCTCCGAGTTGCTCTGGTCCTCAGCTGAGGTGGATGCTGCTGAGGACTCCTCGGTGTGGCTCCCTCGCCCTCCGTGCCACTGGGTCCCTCCGACCACTCCTCGGCTGCTGACCCAGTCTGGCTCTCTGGCTCCTCCTGGTCCGTGGAGCTGTCCCCTTCCGTGGCCGTGGATGTATCTGCAAACAATGGGGAAACAGACAGACATCAGTCACCTGCACAAAACGCACACACCACTGTGAGCACAGCACATCACAGAGCAAGCCCTGGCATCATTAGTTGTACATTGCTAAAAGTGCCCTAACTGAACAGGAGAAGCCAATTGTCAGTCTGATGCCAAGCATGGCACTCACATCCCACATGGCCTTGCACCCATCTGTCTGGTGTCTGTTGGATTGCAACACCCCAGTGTGGACACATGCACCAAGTACACAGTAGTTGGACAGTGCAGAGGACACGGTGTGGCATGTGGACATGCACACATCACAGCTCTTGCCACTGAGTCAGTACAGGTTTCCGGATGAAAGGGATGCCCAGAGTCAAATAGGAAATGCATGTGATGCATACCAGCGACAGACACCATGATGCACCCATGTCCTGATAGCCAGCGCCACTATGGTGTGCATGTAGCACATGTCACTCCCCTGCAGGCTCACCAATCAGTAGACACATGCCATGGCGGAGGCATGACTGCAAAGTCATACATCACTGTCTCAGTGATGTATGACTTTGCAGCCAGACAACAACACTCTGCACTGTGTCACAATAGTAGGTCATGGGGAATGCAAGTCCTGGAGCTGCACAAGTGCACATGTACATCCCCCCACAACACATCCTCTCAACCCTCATCTGTCCAGGTCATACCTATTGGACATATGGGAGACCTGTGACACTACCCTCTGAACCTGAGCCCCTCACACTCTGCTGTGAATGGGGAACAGCTGCCTGAACTTCACATTCACATGCCCCAGTCTGCATGGGCAGCTGAGCAGACACCTATGTGACACACAAGTATCGTCTCCTATGGTCACATCTCCAGTGGCATGCTGAGCCCCTACCAAGAAACTCCACAGCAGTCCTGGCGACTAATCCACAGCACACTGACACAGAGGCAGACACCTGAGGGGTCAAATCACTGCGCACAATGTGTCAGCTGATACACGGGAGTGGGAGTACAGAGTGTATTGTATGGCCTGGAGTAGGCATGACTGTCCAGCCCCACATGAATGAGGGATGAGCCCTGGACTGTAGGCAGCTGGCTAAGTATGTGTGACACACGTCATATACATACTCCTGGGGCCCAAACATTGTTCCCACCCGCAGCATGGGTGTGTGCCAGATACCCCAGCCACATGTGGTGGATCAGCTCAGCAATTGGACCACAGATCAAAGTAACACGCTGAATACATGTCAGAATACAGGCATTGTGTAAGCAATGGACCCACCCATGATGCCCACCACAGAGTCAGGGAAACAGATGCTGTCTCCCACCTTGAGTCAAGCAAACTGCAAGGACACAGTCCTAAGTGACAGTATTCCCTGCATGTAAGGGCCACACCTGGGTATCAGATGAGGAGTGGGCAGTGCACAATAGAAGGACATGGCTCCTGGACAACATGACTGCTGTACTGTGGCAGTTTAACCAGGCCCGAGGAGGGCACATAGCATGTTAGACAGAGTTCACAGTGCAGTCTTTGACTCACCCCCTCCTTGCTGCTCTCTGGCCTTCAGCTGCCCATCCAGGTCTGGAAAGACCACCGCCAGGATCCTGAGCATGTGGGGGTCAGGGTCCGTGTTCCGCCCCTCCTGCGAGGAGGCGACAGCTTCAGCTGGACCCGTGCAATCCTCCGGGTCCAGCACCGAAGGTCCTGCCACCTCTTTTGGCAGTTGCGGATCCGGCGCTTGTAGACCCCCACGGACCGGACAGCCCGGACGATGTCCTTCCATATCTCCTGCTTCCGATGGGCAGAAGCCTGTCAGGATGACAAAGTGATAAGGCCATTACTACACATGCAACATATCCGTGCATGACACAGTTGCATATACATGTCGCAATCACAGGGGCACATGGTGTACACAGGCAGTGCACGGCTGCCCATGGACAGTTTTCCAGAAGTCACTACATGGTATCATTGCATGGGGAGTAAAACCCTGTTTAGAAGCACTGTCACTGCACCATACCTGTCCAGTGCAAGTCACTACACACTATGGGGGTGACAACTACTCAGTGAGCCTGCTAGCCAGTGGCGTGCAGACTCTCAGCCTTGCTAGTCAGACAAAATGCACATTCAGAAAGGCAGTGCACAGGACACTCACCTGCTCCCCTGGTGTCCCATACAGCTTGCTGTACTGTGGAAGTAGGCTGTCCAGCAGGGCCTGGTTCTCTTCAAGGCTGAAGGCTGGGGCTCTCTCCACAGTACGTGCCATTGCAGGGTCCAGAGGGGCAGAGACAGCAGCAGTGCAGTGGCAGATGTCGTCTTGGAGCATGTAGTGCAGGCAAGTGGGCTCTCAGGGGACCAGCCAGCAATATATATGTGCTGGAGAGGCAGATACTGTCCCTTGTGTCCAAAGTGATAGGTCCAAGTCGTTTGCATCTTCTGAATCTGGCCAATCCATGGAATAGCAGCACCAAAACACGCCCACAGCATCCTTCAAATCTTCAACTTCATGACATACATGATTTTGCAACATTGTTGTGGGTGACCAACTGATTTTCCAGCAACCGACTCGTTCGGAATTCAAAACGCGTCCGTTGCCAGGCAAGCCCATTGTCAATGGGTGCGCACCGATCGGTCCATTGCAGTACAACGCGCACAGGGGTACAACGCGTACCCGCACACATTGAATGCAATGGCCGATCGGTCCATTGCAGTTCAACGCGCACAGGGGTACAACGCGTACCCGCACACATTGAAAGCAATGGGCCGGCCGGAGGCACCGATCGGTCCATTGCAGTTCAACGCGCACAGGGGTACAACGCGTACCCGCACACATTGAAAGCAATGGGCCGGCCGGAGGCACCGATCGGTCCATTGCAGTTCAACGCACACAGGGGTACAACGCGTACCCGCACACATTGAAAGCAATGGGCCGGCCGGAGGCACCGATCGGTCCATTGCAGTTCAACGCGCACAGGGGTACAACGCGTACCCGCACACATTGAAAGCAATGGGCCGGCCGGAGGCACCGATCGGTCCATTGCAGTTCAACGCGCACAGGGGTACAACGCGTACCCGCACACATTGAAAGCAATGGGCCGGCCGGAGGCACCGATCGGTCCATTGCAGTTCAACGCGCACAGGGGTACAACGCGTACCCTCACACATTGAAAGCAATGGGCCGGCCGGAGGCACCGATCGGTCCATTGCAGTTCAACGCGCACAGGGGTACAACGCGTACCGCGCACATTGAATGCAATGGGCCGGCCGGAGGCACCGATCGGTCCATTGCAGTACAACGCATCACTGTACATGTGACTGGCATATGTCAGCATGCCTGTCTCAGATGGACATATGCCAGCCACAGATAGCTCCCAGGGAGTGAGGGGCACACCTACATCACGACAGCCTGTCCAAACCTTATCATAAGGCATGTAAGGCTGCATTTCCTATTGTGTGTATGTTGGTGTACATGTTGTCCTGTGGGTGTCACCTGTGGGCAGCCACCCCCAGGCTGTGCACGTGTTCATGGGGACAGGATCCTGGGTGTTACGTGTACGTGACCACTGTGATGTGCAACTGTTCATATCTGTGCATGTGCCATGGTCACATTTCACAGTGGTGTTTGTGTATGTCATGTCACATACCCCGTGAGTCCCATGTGGGACGGTATGTTTGAGCCAGGGTGTCCCAGTGGCACAATAGTGATGGACCTCCACAGTCTTTGTGCATGTAGTGTTTACAATGTCTCTGATTTCATGTGCACAATGGGAGACAGTCTCCACATCCACGTTGTGTGTGCATGGACTCTGATGTTGTGCGTGTGTGTCACAGACATCCATGTCTGTCCTGCCGTGGCAAGTGGGACCACTACCTGTGGGGGTCATGTTTGTTTTGCTGTGGTGTACACATGATACTCCATGTGATGCCAGTGTCCATGTGGCATTACAGGGTCCCTGGGAATGTACCTGTCGTTGAGCTGTGGTGCCTGGGGCACATCTGTCCTCACATGTCACTGTGGGGGTGATTGTGACACGGCAGCAGGAGATGGGAACTGTGACACGGCATCATGATATCCAATGGGCCAACCTGGGACAAATTGATGCCACCTGTAGGACCGTGTTGACAGATGTTGGCCATGTACGTACCATACATGTCCTTCCGGTACTGCACACTTCATGTAGTTGTGCTTCATAATGATGTATGTTGGGATCTTGAGTGTGTTCAATGCCGCATATGTGGGGTGACTGACAATCTTGCTTACTTCTCCTCTGCACTGCAGGGCTCCTGCTGTCCATCGGCCATTCCCAGACCTGGCAACGATGGTGGAACGGGACAGCATCCGACGGTACCGCTTCACCAGGCAGCTGATTGAGGATTTGGCAGTGCAGTTGTCCCCACATTTGCAGCCTGGCCGGCCGTATCCTACAGCGCTGACCCCCAAGGTGAAGGTGATGGCAGCCCTACACTTCTTTGCCACCGGTACCTTCCAACATACTGTGGCGACTGCTGGTGGGATGTCACAGACCATGTTCAGCCGTGTGCTCCGTGATGTTTTGGCGGCAATGTTGCTCTTCCTGAACCGGTACATCTATTTCCCTAGATTGCGACGACTCACTGACGTGAAGAGTGACTTTTATGCCCTGGGGAGGATGCCGCATGTAATTGGCTCCATTGATGGGACACATGTGGCTTTGGTACCACCACAGGCCCAGGAGCAGGCCTACAGGAACCGCAAGCACTACCACTCGGTCAATGCACTGGTGGTGTGTCTTGCAGACATGACCATCACACACGTGTGTGCCCGTTTCCCTGGTTCAGCACACGATGCCTTTGTGATGAGGAGTAGTCGCATCCCCAGGATGATGGCACAGATGCAGAACCAGCGTGCCTGGCTTGTCGGTGTGTACTGACTTTGTGCCATTGTGTGTGATCTGATCTGTAGTATTCCGCCCACTTTTCCAAGTCAGCTAATGTGCACTTGTCTGTCCGTAGGTGACTCGGGATACCCCAACATGCCGTGGTTGCTGACACCCCTCAGGAACCCTGTGACACCTGCCCAGATGCGCTACAATGAGGCACATGGTCGGACCAGGAGAGTGATTGAGCGGACCTTTGGTCTCCTGAAGAGCCGCTTCTGCTGCCTGGACAAGACCGGAGGGTCCCTCCCATATGCCCCTGCGAAAGTGTGCAAGATTATCATCGTCTGCTGCATGCTCCACAACCTGGCAGTGCGGAAGGAGTTGCCTCTCATCCAGGATGACAATGACCAACATCCGCCACCTGTGGAGGATCCTGGCCTGGACCACGATGCCAGTGACGATGATGATGATGATGATGGTGATGGTGATGTCCGCACACAGCTCATCACCAACTTCTTTAGCTGAATGTGAGTATCCTGAGGTGTCATGTCAATGATGTGAGTTGGCATGATGTGTGGGTGGTGCTCTGGTGCTGTTGGAGTGTGTCCATGGGCTACTTGACTGGATGTGTGTTGCAATGTGTGGTGACAGGTGGGCTGTACTCCCCAACAGTGTTGACATGCTAACTTGGTTCTGGGTGGGTATCTTGTAACATGTATTGTGCATGAGTTTTGCTGTTCTGTCCTGTACTCCATTGCTTTTGACTGTGTGTCATTTCTGTCCTTCACAGGGTACTTTCAGATTCGTTTGGTCAACTGTGTCCACCGACGACGTGATTGCACATCCAGGCTGGTAGCTGTTGTGTCCCTACAGGTGATGTGCGCCACACCCATGGACTTCCTTCCGTCTACAGTTGTTGACTGTGTGCCCGCTACCAGGTGGGGTTACCTTGCATCTGTAGTGGTTACGGCATGTTGCAACTGTGTAATAAACCTGTGCTTCACTTTGTGATGTGCGTTGTCTGTGGTCACACATTTGACTGCCATTTGCTTACTGCACCAGTGGGCTACTTGACTACAACTGGGAATGGGTGTGGCGTCTGTGCATTGCACCGTCTTCCCTGGCAACATCAGTGTAGGCAATGAGTCAGATGGCCTAGGTGTGTATGTGTTGTGTAGCCCTGGTGGTGTGTCTCCCTCATGTGTGTCACGTTGCCTGTACTCACATGCCTGTGTTGTCCTTGCTGTTGCAGTTCGCATACACAGTGTAATTTTGCAGTTCATCATCCCCATAACAGCACCCACGTTGGAATCACGACAGAGGCAAGTATGGTGTATTTGTGTGTTTATTGTGATACATTTGTGTTAATAGTGCATAGGATGGGTTGTGCTGTACATGAATCTTGCAATCCCAAGTTCCTAGGTGAATTGAAAGTCCGGGTAGACAGGATCCCCAGTATCGGGGCCACAGTTGTCTGACACATTGGTCCAACTTGTACTCCCCATGCAATGTGTGGGAGTAGTGTTGCCGTCAACAGGGTGAACAGTCTGTGCACAAAGGCGAACATCCAGAACAGGTTCAGGCTTCCTGGGAGTTGCGCTTGGCCATCGGCCTCTCACTTTTCCCTCCTCGGACGACCCCTCTTCTTGGGGGGGGCCCTCAAGTGCAGGCTGCTGCGGTGCAGGGGACTCTCCGCCAGAGTCCTCCTCCCTCCCTGTGGCAGTTGCAGTTTGTTCGGCACCAGATGATGTTGGCACACAGGGAGGTGTGGACTGGTTGCTGTTCATCTGGCGGAGGCATTGTAAAATGTCCCTGTGCACCGCCGTCATCTCATGCAGTGCATCCCACTTGGACTCCACGCGGGACATGTGTGAGTCCATACGGGACATGTGTGACTCCACGTGGGACATGTGGGAGTCCAAGCGGGCATGATGGGCAGCCTGCTGCTGTTTAATGTCTCTGAGGAGCCCCACTACCTGGCTGAGCTCTCCGGTGCTGGACTGGTACGCATCAGCTATGCGTACCAGTTGTGGGTCGTCATGCACACCAGCAACGTCTGCAAGCAGCGACCTCTGTCTCCCACCCCTCCCACCACCCCTGCTGACATGTGCAGTGTGTGCAGTGGCACGCACAGATAACCCTGGTCCACCTTGGCGGTTGGTGGTGGTGGTGGTGTCCATGGCCCCAGGTTGGTCCAGGGTCACTGTGCTGGTGTTGCTCCTTATTCTGTCCATGTCGGCAGGGATGGTATTTGTGGTGACAGTCGTTGTAGCGGGTGGGTGCAGGGGGTGCAGCTGGTGGTCCTGCTGGTGCTGCAGCTGGTGGTCCTGCTGGTGCTGCATGTTGACTTGCACCGGATGTGCCAGGTTGTTCTTCATCGTCCGAGGAGGACAGAGGCTGTACGACGCCAGTGAGCTCGGCATCCTCTTGAGCCTGGGACTGGGACTCCTCAGCGTCTGCTGCTGTGTCCCCATCATCACCTGTTTTTGGGAGACACAAACAATGTATGTCATGTTTCTGCAGGCATCAATGGTTGACACACATGACAGTTGTGACTGTGCCTCTGGGTGCGGGCCTGTACATCGCATTGTCCTAAGTCGTCACAGTCAGGGGTTGATATTGGTGTGGCACATTGTCCTGCATTATTTGGGCATTTCTATGTATTTTCTGGGGTGTGAACATGGTCTGCATTGCTTGTGTTTGGTTGACAGCCGGACCTCCTTCCCACCCACACAGCCAGTCAGTTATCCCACCATGGAACATGCTTGCATTGCAGGGAGTGGAAGTTGTCTCTCAGGATGTCAGTCAGTGGTGTCCTGCTGTTTGTTGGTGCACAGTTGCCAGCAGGGCCTTGTGCTCCCCACAGCAGTAGCCAGTGTCAGCCATCTTGTGAGTCCTTCTCCACTGCCTGTGATGTGAGCATGGTTCAGGGTGGTGTTGATGGGCCAGTTGTGAGGCTGAGCAATGTCTGTGACTACGACTCCCATCATGCTATTGCCTCCACCCCCCTTCCCAGCATGCCCATGCTTCCTTCCTTTTGACTCTGCTTCACTGTGGGGTGGGCTGGCTGTGCTGACAGGATGGCTGGGAGTGTTGTCCTGGCAGTTGTTTGGCTAAGAGTCCCAAGAGTGTCCCTGTTCTTCACACAACATAACCCAGGGTGGTGGTGCTTTGTGGGATCTTGTGTTAGGATGGAGGGCATTGCATTCTACCAGGTGGGTACTGTGGAGTTTGTGTTGGGGGGGTGTGAGGGGAGGTGCTGGTGAGTATAGTCAGTGCTGCAAGTCCCCCTTCCCACCCAGCCAGCCAGATATCCCACCATGGAACGTGCTTGCATTGCAGGGAGTGGAAGTTGTCTCTCAGGATGTCAGTCAGTGGTGTCCTGCTGTTTGTTGGTGCACAGTTGCCAGCAGGGCCTTGTGCTCCCCACAGCAGTAGCCAGTGTCAGCCATCTTGTGAGTCCTTCTCCACTCCCTGTGATGTGCGCATGGTTCATGGTGGTGTTGATGGGACAGTTGTGGGGGGGGGGGCAATATGTGTGACTGCGACTCCCATGATGCTATTGGCTACACAGACTTGGCCAGCATACACAGTATTCCTTCCTTTGAGTGGTCTTCACTGTGTGTTGGTGTTGTTGTGGTGGCTACATGTGTGGATGTGTTTGTTAGTTCTATTTGTGCCACTGCCTAGCTGTAGTTGTAGTTGTGTTTGTACATGTGATGGCACGGTTGGATGTAACTTTTTTGATGGCATGTGTTGTGTTTATCTGACTGACATACACATTTTGGGATGATTCTGTTCTGGTTGCTGTGTAATTGCTATGAGTGCATGGTTTGACTCTCCCCTTGACAGTGATGTGTGTGTGTTTTGTGTCAGAAAATTGTGTACATTTGTTCTGTACTCACCAGGCTCTGGGATGTTCTCTAGTCCATATACGCTCACTGGCGGAAGGATGGCCCGCACCTTCTCCTCCCAGGGCCTGAGGTATACTGGCTTGGCAGGAGGGCCACTGCCGGTGTATTGGCTGATGAGGTAGTCTTTCTTGAGCAGCTCCCGGACCCTCCTGCGCACGTCATACCACCTGTTCTGGATGTCGGTCTTTGTGCGCAGACATGGTGATTGTGCGTTCACCCTGTTGATGATCCTCTCCCACATCTTGGTTTTCTGCGACATGGGGGTCTGTTGGACCAATGTGCCAAACAGCTGTGGCTCTACCCTGAGGATCTCGTCTACCAGGACTTCCAATTCACAATCTAGGAACTTGTGATTCTTCTTGGGGGGCATGGTGATGGGTGGTGATGGTGAGTGATGTGTGTGTTGGTGTGCAGGTGAGGGTGTGTGAGTGTGTGTTTTGCTGGGTGTATGTGAGGTAGGTATTTGTTGGTGTGCTGATGGTGTGTGGCTTGTGTGAGGGATGAGCTGTGGGTGTGTGGTTGCTTTCTCTTGGGTGCTGGCAGTGGAATGGCATTTGCAAAGGCTCATGGTAGTGATTTGTGTCCTTTATATAGGTGGAGTTGTGGGTGTGTCTTTGTTCTCTGTCCCCACCCTCCCCCAGTATTTATTGGCTTGGTAATTGCTTGTTTGGCCTTTTTTTGGGTGATTTTCCTTTGTGCTGTTTGTGTGTGTTGGAAACGTTCTTGTGACCGAGTCGGACCCTGCATTGGTCTCGTACGGTGTTCTCCGTTTCGTTCACGCTGTGTTTGTGCAGTTTTCTATGCTGCGTACGTGTCGGTCGCGGTGTATTGTGTTGCTTCGGCTCGGTTTTGTATGCGTGTCGGTCGTCCGGCTTGTCCTCCGTCCGACTCGCTCGTGGTTTCGCGCCTTGCATCGTACTTAGCGGTTTGGAGTTAGCGTGTACGTTTCGGTCGGATTTGTTCCGGGTGCGTGTCGGTCGGTTGGATTCGCGTGTTTTTCCGGCCGGATTGCTGTTTTCCGTGCGGCTCGGTCGGTCGACTTGGTTTTGTTACGTGTCGGTCGGAGTTTTCGCGCCTTGCATCGTACTTGGCGTGTCGGGCGCCACGGGTACGTGTCGGTCGGTATTTTTTCCGGATCCGAGTCGGTCGGTGCTTTTTCCGGCCCGAATCGGAATCGACCCCTTATTGTCTGTGAACAGCTATTTGTAAAGTACACAGACACAGTAGCTGAGATCAAAGTCGTTAGAATTCTCAGGACAAATGTGATAAGTATACATATTCATTTTGTGTATAAAGGGAATTGGATGATCTCCATTTTGACAAAGTTCAGTATGAGGCGGCAGAGACACATCCAGTGGCGGATACCTTTGAAGTATGTAATTCCACTCTAACACAAAAGGATACGTACGGTAGCTAAGACAAGAAAGGGACTACTTCTTCTTTTTTTGGAAAATAAAGTTAGTGCCCTATTTGGACATCATAGGAATTCTATCAGACCATGTGGGAAGATCAATCTTTTTGGAAGAGGAGGCCTCACTCACAGTTTGTGGCATGCTTCATCAAAGGTAACCTCTCCCCACCCTGGTAGGTCAGTGCCAACAGAGCAGACTCTACATATTTGTGTACTAGGAAGAAGGAGGAGGGAGTTCTTAGCTAAAGTACAACTGGACAGCTAGCAGGATCCGGATAAGTTAAAAATGCCTTGGGGTACCCAGGTATCTAACCTTTAAAGTTGAGGACCTCTGGTATATGTAAAAACAGTAATGAGTTGGAAAATGAGGACAATGGCTCAATCCATCTCTCTTGAGCAACATGTTTCTGCCCCTATTGTAATCCTATACAGGTCATGGGCATTCTTCAGGCCCAAGGATCCCCAATGGACTGATCAATTCGCCCAAAAACAATAGTTGGTGAAACCAAAAAACCAGGTGATTCCTACCTGGATGTAAGTATATTACACCTACCTTGTTGCCAGTATATCTAGGCGGAACTACATTCGAGATTGGAGATACTTTACTGACAATATCACTACTGAAAATGGCAGTATTGTGGATGCCAATGAATTTAATACTGTCAGTTCATGAGTAAGTATGGTCAAGGTTCCTTAATTAATTTGATTCAAATGTATTTAATTTAGGGTTAGGGTTATGCCAAGATTGCGAATTGAATTCATTTTAATTTAATTAAAAGGATACTATTCGGTACAGGGTTAATATGATTACATTATGGTTTATATTGTGATTGAATCAGGTAAGCATTAATTTAGGATTAGGGCTAGATTAAGATAATTTCCTTTTAATTTATTTTATTTTAAATTAGAGTTATCTTTAGGATGGCAATACAATAATTAATTAAATAATTTGAATTAAATTAAACTAAACGGAATACAAATTAGGGTTAGCATTAATGTAAATTACATTAAAATAACTGCATTTACTTTATTATTTGGATTGGTTAGGGTTAGCAGCTTTAGTATTAGTATAATAACTGAAATCACTTTTTAAGCAAATTTTCCGTAACTAGATCAGTGCTTACATAAATGGACAGTAAATAAACAAGTATACAAATAACTTATGTAGCACAGCTTGGAGATGCAGAGAAAAAGCACTTAACATGTCATATGAGCAATCACAGGGCAAAATAAATTCAGACAAATAAACAATTCAAGGCTGCAAATTATTGAAAAAGTCGTCATCCAGTAGAGAGCATATGCTACCAGCAACATAACAGCAGGGCAATTGTGAACATAACATCATATACAATTTCGAGTATGAAAATTACATGCACAAGAAAATGAAACAACAGTAACTTGACCATCAGACCATGCTCGTGATCTTTTGCAGGACTGAAATTTCTCACATCTCAGTCCTACACAAGTATGCCCAGAAGAGTTGGCTCACTGGACATCCCCACCTGATATGGAGCATATTTCACTTAGCATCACATCTTTGCGGCAGTCACAACTAAAGTTAAGGTAAACTGTCAGGTTCCACCTCTAAAACACACGTGTATGCAATTTATATATGTTGCCTAGATGTTAATGAGTTAGGAGTGCTAATTCAATATTTTAAGATGTTTCTACTGAAATAGCTGCCCCACGTCACCCTCCCACTTACTCATGTATCACAACTGGTCCTTCACACCTACAACATCTTACATTTTATACAATATAGACCCTACTTTCCTACGAGAATGCTCATGAAACAGATTCTCAAATGGATTAAGGGTCCTAGATCCATGCATTCGTTCTACGAAATGAGAGAACTAATGTTGTATTTATGTAAAGAGATGGTGCTTCATTTCCGAGAGTGAGAACGATTTCTTAGATATTTAAAATATGTTTTGGTTGCCTGCTTCATACATTTTGAATAAAGCCATCAGGCTACACAGCTAAGCTGCAAAGAATTATGACTTCATGAATGTAATGAAATGTCTAGAAGCCTGTAAGTGGAGAAAGAGTAGATGCCAAGCCCTTATACAGAGCAGCCATATCGAAATCCTCCATTGTTTGGAATGTAGTCAGTTGCAGAGTTGGGGCCTAATCCTTTTAGGTAGCCTGTGAAGATGTCTCAGAATCACAACAGAGACAGATTGTTCCATGACGACCATTGTTTATTCACTTCAGAGTCAGACCACTTGAATAACCTCCTTCATCTCTTCCTCTAGAGTATATCTATTCAGATCAGCCACTACTAGACCTCACAGGAGAGGATCCATCATTATATCTTCTTATTGATCCATGCACATTTCGTGCCCATATTGATTTGACTATGCCTCTGAAAATTGACTTTCTTTCTCTGTCTAAGAATAGAACCTCTTTACATAAAGTTACGTTTGTGTCTTAAATTAAATGTACTTTTCTATTGGTGTCGTTCAACCAATCCAAATAACAGTACAATGAATGAACATATGTAGAAAGTCCATATATGGTTTCTGAAACCTTCAGCATTTCACATGAAAACCAATTTTCCATCTTATTATGTCTTCAGTAAATGTGTTTCACAATTTCTTGCTGCATAGCACAGTTTCTTGCTGCATAAGAACTGTTTAATAAATTAACACCTATTTAAAGTGTGTTTTACTTGGCCCACGACCATTCTAATTCTGTAGTGTCTTCATTTATTCCTGCCTCACAATCATTCTTAAGAAGAAATTGACATTATTCTTAGTTAATAGCTCTTATGTGTTGGTACAAAAAGCTATAGGGCCAGATGTACGACCGTTTTTTGGGGTCGCAGAGGGGTTTCAGTCCCTTTTGCGCCCGCAAAAAACGAGTTGGCCATGTACTATTCCCATTTTGCGAGTCGCAAATTATTTGCGACTCGCAAAATAGGAATAGCGAGTCGCTATTAGGAAGGGGCATTCCGAGGGCGTCCCTTCCTAATAGCGAGTCCTCCAGGTATGTATAACTCTTTTGCGACCGCAATTGCGGTCGCAAAACAGTCGCAGTTTACCACCCTTCTCAGAAGGGTGGTAAAGCACTCGCAAACGGGAAGGGGTCCCCAGGGGACCCCTTCCCCTTTGGGAATGCAGGGGAAAATATTTTTTAAGGGCAGGCAGTGGTCCCAGGGACCACTACCTGCCCTTAAAAAATGAAACGAAAACATTTCATTTTTTCTTTTTTAAATGCATCCTGTTTTCCTTCAAGGAAAACGGGCTGCATTTAAAAAAAAAAAAAAAACTGCTTTATTGAAAAGCAGTCACAGACATGGAGGTCTGTTGACCCCAGCGGGCCACCATCCCTGTGAGGCTGGCCATTCCCAATGGGTTCGCAAATTGCGAGTGGCTCATGAATATTGATGAGCCTCGTATTTTGCGACCCCATTGGGAATCGCTAACAGTGTCTCTGACACTATTGCACATTGGATTTAGCGCCTCGCAATTTGCGACTCGCAATTTGTCGCAAATTGCGAGGCGCTAAATCCAGTGGTTGTACATCTGGCCCATAATGTATTGTTCTTTCTTTAGTTGTAAATGTCACAAATTTGTATTTCATGATAACATGAAACACTGATCTATACTAATTGAAAAAAGTTTATATACTCAAATCTGAAAACTATCACTAAGTAAAGCAATGTTATTAAAAAAATGTTTTAAAAACTTGCCTCTTTGGGTTGAGAGTCTTTTAATGTTGGGAAGAAAAGATAAGTGCAGTAAAAGAAATTAAGTACACTGTTGTGTACAACATGACCTTTGTTCACAAAAGAATTGCAATTGAATACTGGGTATTGAGCTACTACAATACAGGGTTTGTGTAACTAATCAGAAAAATAATGCCATCTATATCCAAGTCAATGTTTGCATTTGCACAAGCCAGTAAGTAGTATGCTTTGAATTTGGTGATTATCCTGTATAGATTATCCTATTTTGCTATCACAATTACCATGGACTCAGCCATGATTGTAGTACCTGTTCCCATATTACCATATATAAGAAAGATATCAAAAAGCAAAGACTAGCAAAGGGGTTTTGTGAGAATGCCAGAGAATGGCTTATAAAATGAGGGAAGGCATCCAATTGGGTTCGGGAGGTCTGTTACGAAGAAGTTTCTTACACGAGCACCACCCACAATCACTCAGATGATGCCAACTGTTCTACTGTTCTACTGTTCTACTTCATCTCTGTCCTATCTTAATAGTCCTATCTTAATAGGCTGCCTGATCCTATGATAAGATGATCTCAGAGGTAAACAGGACACTATATAGGTTCAAGAAAGCAGTCAGGTTCCCAATTGCAGAAATGTGCAAGATACCCACAGAATTCTGGACCTTCCTAGTTTATGTGTTATGCTGTGTTTTAGCTTTGTTGTCATACCTTTGTGTGGTATACAAGACACCACAGTCCCTATTCTCAGTATCAAAACCTGTTAACCGGGCCTGATATGTCTTAAGTATCTGAGTGTACAGGAAGCATGGCTCTGCTTATGGTCACTTTTCAACCGCTGAAGCCTTCTGTGGTACTGACTCTACAAAAAACACAGGAAAGAGTTAGGCATTTACCCCGCACAACTTATTGTGATGTCTCTTAAAGGGTTTCTCACGACGTGCGGAGTGGGAAATATTTTTTAATTGCCTCAGCAATCTTAAGACATAAGAACAGATTTGCTAGTTAGTAACGAAAGGCCTCATTTAAAGTATGGAGGGAACTGAAAATCCTTCAATTTGTGAAGGATATGACAAATATGGAGCACAATCCACTAGCTTAATTTCCTCCAACTTATGGATGTAGTCTGAAACTTTTGCCACCTTGAGCCCGAGCAGGCGTTAGTGTAAACTGGAAGAATGCAGGACAAAGCTCAGAGGCCTGGGGCGGAAGCACAGCAAAGAAGGGGTGGCATAGCTCAATTTAATATTTCAATCCCAAGCAAAAAGACCGAAGGTCACCAGTGGTTTGACCAATTTATGTGGAGCTTTGGGGTTAACCCTACCAAAACCAGAATGACCTCCTGACTAGTATGTGAATCTACAACTAATCCCATTTTACATACATGTGGGAGAGACAGAGGGAACAGTCTTTTGGCAATTCAAACCATATATCTTGGTACCATGGAAGTGAGGGAAAAGCTTAACTATAGTTTAAACCTATAAACTTAGGGGCCGATTCCAATCTCGGCCGGTAGTGCTCCGAATCAGATTCGGATTCACCGGATCCGATTCGGAGCCCTGTTTCCCGACCGAATCGTACGTGGGTCCGGCCGAGCGAGTACGAAGCAAGCACCCGCGAAATCGCCGACCGACTCGAACGCGGCTTCAACACGCTCCGACCGACTCGCATGGACACGACTCGCACGGCGCTATGGAGACGTTTCCCGGCCGGGTAAGTACGATGCGCGCCGCGAGCAGTCCGACCGACTCGCGCCGCCCGGCTCGAAAAAGCTGTCGGAGCCGGACTTTGGGGGTCCTCGTCGGACCCCCCTGTACGCGTAGGCACGCGAGTCGCACACAGGGGGGACCCATGGGTCCCCCCTACCTGTGCATTGACTTCAATGGGAGTCCGACCGACTCGAGTCCGATAGCAGGTGAATGCATCGTACTCGTCCGGTCGGACTGCTAGGGTCCGATTCGGTCGGAATTCTCTCCGGGTCCGGCTCGGTCGGAGAGATTTCCGGCCGGAATCGGAATCGGCCCCCAAGTCAGAATTGTTCATTATGCAAACAACCCCTGCACCCTACCCTGGTTGTAGGGGTCATGACTGCCAACTTTGGAAGAGATTTGTAATTCCCATACACTGTTTGAGAACTGCAGAATAAGCTGTGTCATTCCCACAGTTTAGTGTGTATTCATTATTCCAGTGCATGTATGCTGCCGCAATCAGCATTTGCTATATAAACAGTCGTGGCCAGCATGGCTCAGGGGTGGGGACGGGCATGGGGGGAGGGGGGTCATGGGGAGGTCGCATGGGGGGGATAATAAAAAAAATAAAAAAAAATGTAAACTTACCTTGAGGCCGGGTCCCGTGTCTTCTCGGCTCCTGCTCCCCTGTCTCCAACAGGAACAGGAAGCAGGCAGCCAGGATCTCTCCCCTAAGCCAATCACATTGCTGCTTGTAGCTTTGTGATTGGTCGGGATGGCGCCCTGCCAGGGGCTTATGGGGTGGGCATGTTCTGCATGCAGGCTGCTTTGGAGCCTGCATGGAGAAGGGCAGAGTGCGCATGACTGGTTTGGGTGGCCCGAGAGGGCCGACCAAACAGTCTTTGCGCACTCAGGAATGGGCAAACCACTCCTCCGCTGCCCTGCTCAAAGAGCAGAGCAGCCCCGCCCACTGACCCGCCCGCAACGCAAACATAAAATGGTAATAACTAAAAGTTATTACCATTTTATGTTTCTGCTTCTCGTACTGCGAGAAAGCAGTGGGGCGACGCTCCTCAGCCATAGCAACAAGCAACAAGCAATCGCACCGGGGATAATGACGCACAGTCACGTCAGGTGGGATTCTGTCCACATATAGCTATTCTAAATCACAGAGGAGGAATGCTGGCCTTCTATTACCAAAGAAAACAATTTGAGTGCTTGTGGGTGCTTTTTCATACACCTTGATTTTAGAAGCTCATTTTGATTTGACATTTTCCACATTGTTTTTCACTGTGTGATGTGTTCTGGTAGCTAGACCTCAGCAATGAAGTGCTGTGCATAAATATATGAATGGAACATTGGGTGACCATGCACTTCAAGGTTTGTGATGTGCATATGTTACTGAATGCACGTACAACATATTTGAGGGCAATATTGGGGCTCCTATTAAATTTAACATTCTAAATTCTCACAGTTATTCCCATTGCAATGCAAAACTACTGCAGGTTACTTTACAGATCTGTGCATATTCTGTGCACATATAAATGGCCACATGCATTGCAGGAAAACTAATGTGATCAATGACCCACTGAACAACTCATTGTAAGTCCATCGCTAGACTTGTGCTGGTTGTCTGGATCAACTCATGATGTTGTGACGTATTAGAACTAGCAAAAACTCGCCCTTTTAGGGATTCCCTATGACAGTGAATGCACTGCCTCAGCAGATCAGAAACTCAAACCTGCCCTCAAGTGCAACAAGCATTTGCAATGCAATAGGACCCGCATGTGCCAGAGTTCAGCTATTGGCATTGCAAATTACAATGCCTTTTATGTATGTGTTTTGAAAACCTGCAAGTGGTGCATAAACATGCACTTTGTACTTATAGTCATTGCTTACGAGAAGCAAGGCTGGCAGTAACTGCACCTCTTTTACTGCCAGCCTTGCTTTTCGCAAGCAAGGACTATAAGTATAAAGTGCGTGTTTACGCACCACTTGCATGTTTTCAAAACACATAAATAAAAAGCATTGTCATTTACAATGCCAATAGTTCTAATTCTAGCAAATGCGAGACCTATTGCTTTGTAAATGCTTGTTACCTGGGAGGTCTCTTTGTTAGCGTCCACTAACAAGCCAATTCTTGTCAGGTGGTGGGTGGGACGGGCGATAGGTGGAAGCCCGTTTTTGAACCAAACTTGATCGGGTGGTAATAATGTGGTGAAGTTGCTTAGTGAATGCACGCACAAACCATTGTGAGTGAATTGTGCACTCAGTACTGGGATCTGTGTGTATTATTTACTCTACAGTGGGCTGTGTGTGCGTTATGCACTTTGTAGCAGGCTTTGTGTGCATTATACATCAGGTAGTGGGCTGTGTGTGTATTCTGCTGTATGTGCAGTAGTCTGCATTCTGTACTGGGCCGTGGGTTCAGCCTGCACTTTGTAGCTGGCTAGACGAGAGCAGCTCGGGAGTCACTCTCGCAACCCAGAAGGCGTGGTATGGGATTCTTAAAAAGAATAGCTAGTTTGTGACCCGTGCAGTGAAGCGTAAACAGAAGGGGTCCTGGGTGCCTTCGTCTGTGCTGCTGAGGGGGAGACCTCCTAACGGGCTCGAGACGGGGAAGTTTACTGTCCCTGGAAACAAGGAGCGCATTTGAGGTAAGGGATGCTTCCCTAACATTTTACTTCCGTGCCCTACTAAGGTACATCTTGGGAAACAGTGACTAGGGTTTGTCTGGTGGTGGCGATGGGATAGACAATCTTCAGTGTTTTTATCAGAGGTGCATGATGTGTGGTGTGGGTATCTTTGTCAGGTTGTAGCTAACGAATGCCACAAAACACTGTTTGTAAAATAATCTTAGGGAATTCAGTGGCCTAACATGCCCAATATTCATCATTTTCAGGACATAACATTTTTGTAAGTGTGCGGGATCCCCTCACGTCAAGTCTGGTTCAATATTCAGGTTAGACATTGTTCGATGCATCTGTTGGTTTTGTTAAAGCCACAACTCTTCCTGCAATCAGTGCACCCAGGGCTGGTGCTCCATTTGCCGCACAGCCATGACTGCTGCCAGGGTACCCACCCCCCAGATCTTTAGAGATTGGCACTGAGATGTGAGGTGATAATTTAGCAGCTGATGCTTGCAGGTGAGATGTAGCCACGGATGAGTTCCCTCCAAAGCCCAGACTCCGCACAGGTGGTCTGGGCACTAAGGCTCAGCAGTGGGGGGCCGTGGGAGTACGGGGCTGTTGGAGTACGGGGCTGTTCTACACTGAAGGAAAAAGATCACTGGGACTTGTTGTTTAGAAAATGACGCGTTTGTGATGTAGGAAGACACCAGATGGCTCTAATCGGAGGATGGCTGAAGTGCGGTGTGATGCATAAAAAAAAAACAATGTTTAAAGTTAAAGCACGACGTCGCGGCATGCTCTTTTTCTGTAAATATAAAGCGGGCACAATTTAAAAAACAAACAATATTTAAAGTTAAAGCGCAACATCGCGGCATGCGGTGAGCGCTTTGTGTGTAAATAGAAAGCAACTGCATAAGAGGTGCTTCCACCATATTTAAAGTTAAAATGCGAGCTCGTGGTTAGCGCTTTTTGTAAATATAAAGCAGATGGACAAGCACTCACAGTAGTGCCCGTCCATCGTAAATTGTAAAAAAAAAAAAAAAAAAAACCTTGCTGACACTTAGGGGGTCATTACGATGGCGGTTGGACTTTCGTCCGACCGCTATCGTTGCGGGGCTTGGGACCGGTCGCCTGTAAGGTGGCGGTCCCGCACATGAGATTACGATGCGACCGCCACCGTGGCAGTCGCATTGTGTATCTCTAATATTACGGCGGGTGCTGCTGGCTGCAGCACCCGCCGCAATGTTCTAATTGCACTGTTTGCATTTCCCTGCACTACGTGGCAGGCACCACATGGGGCCTGCCACCTGTTGCAAGGAAATGTACCCCCCCAGTGCACACCCACCTCCCCCCAACACAAGGGGGGCCCGCAACGGGCCCTCAAATGCGATCCCTGCCAGCCTGTGAATGGCAGTTGAACCGCCATCCACAGCTGTCGGAGAGGAAGTATCCGAATATGGCGGACGATGCCTGCTCGGCACCGCCACCATTCTAGGTATGCTTTCCAGGTTCGCCAGGCAATTGGAACGATTGCCTGTGGCGGACCTGTAGCAAACCGCCCGCCATTCTAATTTGGCGGGCGGAGAATGGCCGCAAGTTGGTGGTGAATCCACCACCGGCAAGCTGCCGGTGGCGGATTCACCGCTATCGTAATCAGGCCCCAAGGCTGGACAGCATCTTTGGCTGCTTCAGCAAGACATTAAGTAAATAGTACTTCCTAATTCCTAATGAAAGCTAGTGAGTAAGGACACATGTAAAAGGGGCTGTCCTTATGGGAGGTAACAACATGAGAGAGGGAGGTACTAAGGAGGGACTACTAAGCCTATTGACGAATTAAAAGCCATCATTGACAAAAGAAAGGAAGAGGAGCCTATTGTAAAGATGGGCAGAACATGTGCGGAGCTTAAAGCCCATATCCTGAATACAGTATGTCATGAAGAGACAGCGCGAGCACTGCCTAGGCAAGACCTAAAAAGCACATTAGGGAACAGTGGCCTGTGGGCTGGCCTGTGGGCTGGCTGCAGCCTCTAAAAGTGCTCTATCGAGGTTTAACAGATAGGGCTGCACAAGCCTCTGCAGCCCCTTCTATAATGCTGAAGCATCTCAGTGACAGAAAAAGTGGCCATAAAAGCCAGTTGTGCCCCTCGGGTAACTTTTGACAAGTCCCTGGTATTTTTCAAGCAGATGTGTTGATGAACAGAGTGTGTTTATTTTTCCTTATATGAACATTCTTATTCTGTTGTAGACCTTTCAGTTGTCTTCAAAACAGCTTAATAGTTATAGCATTATTTTTATGTGCTATTAATTTAGCATTATCAGTTTTGTCTTTTAATTTATTTATGCATTATTCTGTATGTATTTTTATTATTGCTTTTTTGTAAGCCCTTTTATTCCTTATAATTATTTGTTTTTTAAATATTTTCAACTACTATTATCAATTTAATAGAGATCTATAGTCTTTGCAACTATGTTTAATAAGTCTACTATGGCATCATGTTACTCACATCACACGCATAAATAATGATATTGATATGAAGCCCCGTCTCTCTGATTATATTACAGTAAGCTAACTCAGCAGCCACTAATACCTGACAAGGTAAACTCTAGCAGTCATGACCCAAGAAGCCCTCATTAACTTCACTTGAAAATGTCCCTAATTTCAAGAAGCCTTGAACAGCAGCAACACATATGGAACACAGCTAGATACTGTAAACAAGGTATAGAACCTACAGAGGACAAGGGGCCAGATGTATCAGTATTGGGAACAGCGATTACCTAATTGCAATTCTCTGTGATTCGCAATTAGTTAATCGCTATTCCTAATGTATGAAACTCATAGAGTTTCATTTACCGATTCCTAGTGGGTCGCAAATCGACCTACATCATGAATATTAATGAGGTAGGTCGCAATTTGCGACCCATTAGGAATCGCTAAAATCACGGGGATGGGGGCCTGCTGGGGTCAGCAGACCACCATGTCCGTGACTGCTTTTAAATAAAGCAATATTATTTTTAAAACACAGCCCATTTTCCTTAAAGGAAAACGGGTTGCATTAAAAAAAGAAAAATGAAAAGTTTTCTTTTCATTTATTAAGAGCAGGCAGTGGTCCACTGCCACCTCAGAAAAAAAGTGTTTGCTACTATTCCTACTTGAAGTAGGTGGTAAAAACATTCTTACATACCGCTGCAATTCCGTATTAGGAAGGACACCCTAAACACGGTGTAGAGACAGAATATCGTGTAAAAAATATCGAATCGCACAAATATCGTGTCAAAAATATTGTGGGTTAGGAATATCGACAGACAAATTCTCGTGGTCAAGAATATCGATTGTAGCGGGGCGTGGCTTGGCGCCGAGAGGAAATGGCCGCCGGCTGACAGAGCTCCGCGGCGAAGCGCAGGGTCGGCGAACTCCCGGTGCGGTTCTACGTCGTTTTGCCGCACACCGAGGACAGATTTCGGCACATGAAATATGCGGGGAACAAATGCGGTCATCGGCGAGACGTGGGTGAGCGTCTATTCATAATTAAATGAGCCTGCAGATCTCTCCTCAGAGAAACGACGCCCGCCATTTTGTTTTCTAATGTTTGACTTCCACAGCGCTGCAGTCTACATTTCTCCCAAACGCGCTATCAACAATATTTCCTGCGTATATCACACGCGCATATGGAGTTTATTCTCCTCTCATTTTCATTCTCTCACCCTGAATGGCAGAGAACTGACCACATTTTACCATATTAAAATTTTTGGATGTGCATAAAATTTAAGGAAAGACTCCTTTTTTCATTTTGGTAACATTTTGACACAACTGCTATGAAGTTACCCTGACGTAAGGCAGCAAGTACTTTATGAAAAAGGCAATTTAATGCTATTGTTGTTTCTGGTGAACCCAGAGGATGTAATTAAGTCACTATATCTAAGCTAGCCTGCGACTGGAACAAATTAACAGTTTCTGTGGTGGTGGTGGCAGAGGAGGTGACTGTCTTTTTGCACAATTTTATTGAGCGATTTTATGGGGAGAACAAAATCTACAAGACATATTATTGATTCCTCTGCCCCAATTATCTCTTTGGCCGACCATAACCCTTTCTCGGTTTTGTCAACAACCATGGAGAATCCTGAGAGCAGTCCTTCCTCTCTGAACAAAGACGTTTTGTTATCCCCGTCTGGTCTTTTACTCTCCACCAATAATCTAACTTCCAAACTGCCTGAGTCTTCTACCCTGACCCCAGGGAAGCGCATAAAAATACATCCACCATCTCCTACTACATCTCCTCCTCCAGCCACTATAGACATTCTTCTGGAGGAAATTCGGGCTCTTCGGCCCTATATGGAAGAAACCAATAATCGTCTCCAAGTGATTGATGAGAGGTGGTCCGCTATGGAGAACAGAGTAGTGAAGATTGAACAACAGATCAACTCTGTTCAGGTGGTGGCAGACCAAATGCCTTCGGTCAAATCTGAGCTCTTGCTCCTCAAAAAGCACATAGAAAATTTGGAAAATCGTGGTAGGCGCAACAACCTACGCATTTATGGTCTGGCGGAAGGGTTGGAAGGTTCAGATGCCATCACTTTCCTTAAAACCTTTCTTCCTCAAGTTCTTGGTCTGCCTAGTTCACCAGCATTAAATATTCAACGTGCCCACCGTCTAGGACGCATTCCAGCCACTGCGGCCTCATCACACAAGCCTAGAGGAATGATTCTATACTTTCTGGAGTATACAGAACTATTAAAGGTCCTACAAGCAGCTAAGCTTAAAGGTCGCATTTCATGGCATGGCTACAATCTCTTCTTCGCCCAAGATTATGCCAAAGATACTGCAGATCGTCGCAAACAATTTTTGGACATGTGTCCAGCACTTCGAGCTCTCAATGCTAGATTTGGTCTTTTTCACCCATGTCTATTCAAAGTGACATATAAAAACAAGACTACAAACTACGAGGATCCTGTGTTGCTTCAGCGATTCCTGGATCAGTGTGGAGAAGAAGATATGGACCTGTCAAGACAAGCTACTGCCTAAACTCATGATTGTATTATTTACTTGTGGTTAGCTTTTTAGTTTTCAAAACTCTTTATGTTATATTTTATCTCATCTGGTTCTCTGCTACATTATGTTTATATATTGTACTCATTTATGGTTCTCTTGTCTATTGTTGATATTTATGTAATTGTTTTATCTTATGTTGTACTCTTGTTGTTCTTACTTATTGTATTTTTTATCATTATTAGGTGCAGCATATCCTGTTTTTCGTATTTATGTTATCTGTGGTCCGTTTCCATGGTGTTTTCCTGCCCCGGCTCGCCCCGAGTTATTCGGTTGGTTGCTGTTTTCCTTGTGTGGCTTCACCACCCTCATTTTGTTCATGTTTTATATAGTTAACCGTTATATTGAGATATTATGTAATGTTTACTGTTTATTTTGTGTACTTGTTGTCTTTTTCCCTACCCACTCTTCCTTCCTTTTTCTCTTTTTGAGTTCTTTTTTCTTTGTATCGGACAAATCTCCTTCTTTTCTCAATCTTCCTTACTTTAGTCTTTCTATATTGATCCTTTTTAACTTATGGATTTTCAGAATTTTCTATCCCTTTCTATGTAGTCATTTCTTTTATACCAATTTAGTTCACTTATATATTTTTAATGATCTCTTATTTCTTAATTCGTTTATATTTCTTGCAAGAGTTTTTTATACTTCTGAACTATATGTTATACATTCTATAGTTATATCGTCCCTTTTCTTTTTCTTCTATTGTACTCGCATTTGTCCTATAACTGTTTCCTTCCTTTCAATTCTACATCTTCTACTCTATTTCCAATTCTATGACTTTTCTCATGCTCAGTTAATTTTGCCTTTTTCTTTCTTTATCTCTTATTGCATACCCATGCATTTCTTATCCTGTATTTTTTCTATTCAACACTACGGTAATTTAGAAATTGTATCAGTTATTGCCACTTACAGTTTATTACAAAATTGTAATCGATATATTCTATTTAATAATATTCTAGTTCTGACTGTTTATTATACATGACTTTGAGAATTGTTACATGGAACGTTAAAGGTTTAGGCTCCCCTATTAATCGACAGCGGGTTCTCTCCCATTTGTCTAGTTTAAAATGCGATATAGCATTTTTACAAGAAACCCACGTTTTAGAAAAAGAAATACCTAAGCTTAAACGTCAATGGGTCGGACAGGTTTTTGCCTCCCCAGGCACAGGTAATCGTAATGGTGTAGTTATCCTACGCGACTGTTTGAGAGGACGCGAGGGAGACTTATAAGCGCTACCCGGGTGGCAGCCTTGACAGTATCCGGCTTTCCAGCTCTGCGGCGGGTAGTTTACCGGCATATGTCCTCCTTGGACAGGTGAGTGAACTGGTAGTTCTTTGCGGCTGTGCTATTGACGGCAATGGTTCACGGACCGAGTAGGTCCTAGTATAGGTGGTGATCGGGTCTCCTCGGCATCGTTCGGTCCCCGACCGCAGATACTTGTGTGGTCTGGGTCAAGTATGAATCCTGTGGACGCGCTCATATACGGGGTGTTTCACTGGGGGGGCTACCCTGTCCGCCCCTCACGGGTGGCGGGTGGCCCCGCCGGGGTTGCCACGGACTGGGCTTGCATCACACGGGGGGTTGACCGGTCTGCATGATCTCTGTGCTAGAGGGGAGGGGAGGGGTGCTCGTTTGGGTCTCCCACTCCCCCACATTGGGACACATACTTGGGCTGTGTTCCATTACTCTGTGCGGATAACTAGTTAGGGCCATTTTTGCCTCTTCTGCTTTTTCATCTCCCCTTATCGCTATTCTCACTTCCAATTATGCAGGACACCACCACATTGGTGTCTGGAGCTGACAAGACCGAATGGAGTGAGTGTTTCCCTCCAGATAGGTGAGTTGCATTGCAGGCTATTGACTCCCTCTCTAGGTTTTGGGTTGGTTTATCATACCATTAGTCTTTCTTTCTTTGGCCGATGTTTTAATCCAGTCACTCCCTTTTATTTAATTTATGGTTTTTAAATGAGGGGTGTATTAAATTACCCCCTTACATTCACTAGGTGGACAACTGGTATGAGGTTGTTGGGATGAGATGATCTGCCGACTAGGTCTATTGATCGAGTAATTATATACTGCTTCATGTCATCCTCCTTTTAGGTTACAACTAGGACTGGCGGGACTTCGTGCTCGTCTCCACGAAGAGTGGTAGGTAGGAACTCCTCCACCCACCACCAAGTGTAGATAGTTTTACACCTAGGTCCTGATGAAATGCAATGGATCAGTATTGACCGCAATGCATGAAACATGTTGACCACTTTGTAAGAGTTGAGCTCTGCTCCGCTGGACCATTGCGCCAGAGAGCAGCCACTCCATTTCTCTTTTAATAAGGTGGATAGCCACCCTAATAAAAAGTTTATTTGGATTATCCAACCTTTTTATAATCACTTACTCACATCACATCTACACTGTTCTCTAGGGCCCTCACACCCACAGCACCATACGGCAAGGAACTGAAGATCTCCGCCAAAGAGCCCCTTTATGGGTGCCCGTCGGGTATTGCAGCGCCGACCCGACGAGGAGCAAGTCCATATGATGAAGCATGACACCTAGCTTGCTGGGTGTGTGAGGACTTTAGTTCCGAAAAGGAGTATTTCCTCATCCTTCACTTTTGTCACATGTTGTCCACACCCTTTTATTGGGGAACAGCTCACCTTTCGTGTTATTTATTGTTTGGGCATGTGTGCTGGACCCCGTTAACAAGCCTAAATAGTCCCCCTTCTTGTTTAACGTAGTTATCCTATGTCATAAACGTCTTGATTTAAAAGTCATATCCCAAGATACTGATGATACTGGTAGATGGGTATCCCTCTCATTGTTATTAAATAATAATATTCCACTCACCCTTTTGAATCTATATGCACCTACCGCCACTGATACTACGTTTTGGCCTGCAATACTATCCAAATTAATGTCTTTTCAAGATGATTACGTGTTGGTGGGAGGAGATTGTAATCTGGTTATAGACCCTATTCTTGATCGCAAATCTCGCTCTAGATTTTCTCCCTCTCCTATGCACTCTCAATTCACATCCATCATTCAACAGAGGTCCTTAGTAGATACATGGAGGTTATGCAACCCCACATTACAAGAATATTCTTTCTTCTCCCTAGTACACTGTTCTCAATCCCGCCTAGATTCCATTTTCGCATCAAAAGCACTTACACAGCATATCACCCATGCAGACATTGGTTCAATACTCATTTCTGATCATGCTCCTGTGTCTTTAGATCTAGACTTACTCCCTCCTACTCAAGGCCCACGTAGATGGAGATTTAATAACTCTCTGTTATTAGATCCTAATTTTGTCCAAAAGTTTGAAGCTTTTATCGCCACCTTTTTCTCTGAAAATGAAAAACCAGACATGTCTCCACACATCGTTTGGGATGCTTTTAAGGCAGCATCTAGAGGATTTCTTATTTCTTATGTGTCCCAAAAAAGGAAATTATCTTTACAAATCTTACATTCACTTGGAACTCGTATCAAACAATTAGAGCACTCTTTTTCTCAGACTAATTCTAAAATATATTTAGATCAGCTAATTAAAACTAAATTTGAATTCAACAAATTATCTACAGATAACGCTAACTCATTTCTGCTTAAATCTTCAGCCAAATATTATGGGGGTCAAAATAAATCAGGGAAGCTTTTAGCCAATTATCTTAAAGTTAAAAAAGAACGTACTCAAATTACTTCGATTTTTTCTTCCAATAATCGTTTAGTTCATAAGAATGAAGAAATCTTGGGGGAGTTCACACAATTCTTTCAAACTCTCTATACCCCTGAACAGCTTGTATCCCAAGATCTCGTATCTCAATACTTATCCACTATTACCCCTCCATCTCATGATCTTGATTTTTCAGTATTGGATAAAGATATTAGGAATTCTGATATTCTTTCGGCCATACGGGCTAGAAAACGAGGTAAAGCTCCAGGGCCTGATGGCTTTACCATTGAGTTTTATTCTTATTTCTCTCGTTTTCTTACTCCTAAATTATGTCATCTATTTCATTTCTTTATCTCCTCCAATAAGTTCGCTGGGTCTTTTCAAAAAGCTCTAATATGCCTTCTCCCCAAGGAAGGTAAGGACCACACCCTTTGCAAAAATTATAGGCCTATTTCATTAATCAATCTAGATTATAAAATTTTTGCGAAAATATTAGCCTCTTGCTTGGAGAAATTTCTACCTCATCTAATCGGTGGAGAACAATGTGGTTTTATTAAAGGGAGACACCTCTCGGACAATACAAGACTTTTCTTCAATGTTCTCACAAAATCTAAATCATATGGAGGGTCTTTGGCAGCCATTTCTCTGGACGCTGAAAAAGCTTTTGACAGAGTTGGTTGGCCTTTTATCTTTTCCACCCTATCCTGGTTTGGTTTTGGTAAAAAGTTCATAGACTATGTTTCCTTACTTTATACTTCTCCTGTATCTTCTATATTAGTTAATGGTCTTGTATCTCCCTTCTTTCCACTACATCGCGGGGTATGACAGGGCTATCCTCTCTCGCCTCTTCTTTTTGTATTAGCTTTGGAACCTTTTCTGATAAAGATTCGTCTGAATCCAAATATTAGTGGATTTAAATATGGCACTAATCAATTAAAACTTTCTGCTTACGCAGACGATATCTTGCTCTTTTTATCACAACCTCAATCTTCTTTGCCGGCTTTTTTGTCGGAAGTCCAATCTTTTGCCACAGTCTCTGGATACAAACTTAATTCGGATAAATGCGAGATACTCCCATTAAATACATTATGTTTCTCTGCAGACTTTCTTTCTTCCGGTTTTAAGTGGAACCCAAGTAAAATAAAATACCTAGGCCTATGGTTTAATGCTTCTATTAAAGAAACCGTTACTATGAATTTAAAGGAGTTACAAAATATATTAAGGAACGCAACATCCAAATGGAATCCCTTGTGTTTGTCCTGGTGGGGCCGCCTTGATACAATAAAGATGATGTTAGTTCCTATGATACTCTTTTATATTTCCAATCTCCCCATAAATATACCCAAAATTCATTTTAAGACAATTTATTCTATATTATCAAAATTTTTGTGGAATAATAAGAAACCTCATATATCTATATGTAAACTTAAGAGACCAAAACAATTGGGTGGGGTCAATTTTCCAGATTTTCAGACATATCATGCCGCATTCTTTCTTAAACAGTCTTCTCTCCTACTTCAGGAAGCCACTGATGATCTATTCTTACCTCTGTAGGCTGCTATTGAAAAACTATTTCTTCATCCTTTTCCCTTTCGGGAGTTCTTATCCTTTACCCAACGTCCACCATCTTTTCTCTTCCTATTTTCAATAACTGTTGTAAAATTCTTCAACCTTTACTTATTGATCATCTCTCTCCTAGAGATCGCTTTTTGCAATCCTCTTTATGGTATAACCAGTCTCTTAAAATTAATCATAGAATCATTTTTTGGAAAGACTGGCATGCTAGAGGACTCTGCTGGGTTCATCAACTCTTCCAAAATGATACATGTATTCCCTTTCCAGTGGCTCAGGCACGTTTTTCTTTACCTACTTCTTTTTATCTAAGTATATGTCTTTAACCACGCTACTTCAAACGGCTTACACTAACCTATCAACTATCTCTCCCTTTTCTGGTTCTCCCCCTATCACTCTTTAATTTTTATCTGTCTCCCCGTCCGCATCTCAAATTTATAACCAGCTCTCTCCTTCTCCACTTGTTCGGGATAAAACTAAAACTGAAGTTTCATGGGAAACTGATCTCAAACAGTCTTTCACTATTCCTACTTGGAACAAGATTTGGGTTAAGATCAGGAAATCCTCTAGAGCTGCTAATACTACCCAAACATTGTTTTATATTTATAATAGATTATTGATAACCCCTATGTCTTTGCATAAAATTAGTTCTTCTTTCCCCTCATCTTGCTGGTCCTGTAATGACTCCCCTGCTGATTTACATCATATGTGATTTACTTGCCCTCTCGTCCATGATTTTTGGTTACAGATCTGGAATCAAATTAATAATATTTTCCATGTACACATACCTTTCACTTTAGTTAATGTATTTTTAGGTAGTGTTTCTCCGGCATGGGAATCCCATCCAGGGACTTTTCACATAGTTGATCTCCTACTTGCGGTAGCCTTTCAACAAATTACAAGGGCATGGAAGGATACTAAAAACATCTCCTATCAGGCCAGTGGTATGGAGTCTGTTACAATCATAGACTGGATAGAGCATATGTCCACCCCATATCTCTTGCTATGAAACGTGAATTTTTATGGTCACCTGTTACTCATTTTTTAGACATGTCCGCAAATGCTACAAGAATACATAATCCCCGTGTAGAAGAAGTGCCTAAACCTCCATGATTTATTTACATTATTATTGATTCCCTTCAACCAACCTGTATGTTTATTGAATAGTTATTCTTACAATTGTTGATAAGTATAGAAGTGGCAATGTTAAATACATTATTTTTATAACTATATCTCTCTCCCTTCTCCCCCTCTCTCTCTTCCCCCTTTTTTTTTTTTTTGTTATTTCAATTATCGAATTATAGAATTCAGTATATCTTTTCTCTATCTCTGTAATTGTTGTAGTATATTATTTTACCTCAATAAAATTCTTCTAAAACTTTAAAAAAAGAATATTGATTGTAGGTAAGTAATATCGATTTAAAAAATATCGAAGTGTTTAATATCGTTTGCAAAAATATAGTTGTTAAAAATATCGATTTTTTATTAATGTTATGTATTTTAGTATATATTTTATATGTGTGTGATGTATTTTTTTTTTGTATAAGAATTGTTTGTATGTTTACTATATGTGTTAAAATTTCAGTAGTTATTAAAAAAAATGTATTTGAATTTTGCGTTTTTAGTTCCGTAGCAGGTTGTGGGTTTATAAGGGAATAGGGTGGGAAGTAATTTAATTATATAAAATGTATTGATTATTTTTAGTTGTTATTATTTTTTTTATTTGAATTTTGCATTTTTAGTTCCGTAGCGGGTTGTGGGTTTATAGGGGAATAGGGTGGGAAGTATTTTAATTATATTACATTTATTGAATAATTTTTATACATTAATATTTGTTTAATTGAGTTGTTAGTGTTAAATATGTATATGCATGTATTATTAATTATTTAATAATTAGTTGTTAATTAATTTATGGTAATTGTGTAATTAATTTCAGGTGTGTGTGTTGTGGTGTTTATAGGTGTAAATGATGAGAAGGGTGGGAAGTAATTTATTTTTAATTGATGAATTAATTATTAGTTGGTAATTAATTAATTAATTAATTTGTAATTGATGCAGGTAATTGTGTAATTATTTTTAGGTGTGTGTTGTGGTGTTTATAGGTGTAAATGGTGGGAAGGGTGGGAAGTAATTTATTTTTTATTGATGAATTATTAATTAGTTGTTAATTAATTTAAATTAATTAATTAGTAATTCATTATGGTAATTGTGTAATTTTAGGTGTGTGTTGTGGATATTATAGTGTTAAAGAATGTGTACTCAATTAATGTTTTTTTTAAATGTATTAATACTATTTATTTAATTCATTATTAATTATGTTAATTATGGAAATAAATTTAAATAAAAATGTTGAAGTCTTTTTTTATTGATGTGGTGTTATAGGGTAGGAAATAAAATAAATAAATTTATGTTTTAAACAATTTGTTTGGTAATATTTGCTCCTTTTAAATAAATATTGTTTATAAATGTATTTATTAATTTATTTTATATAATATTTGTACCATTTTAGGTCGAGCCTAGGCAGTGCATGCGCTGTCTGCAAGACCTGTAGCAAACAGTATATGGAGGCTAATCCCGCCTGCCGCTTGCCATTGGTTCACTCTGGCGTTGCTCTGCTTAGCTGGCTCATTATTGGCTGGCGATCTGATATGTCACTTCCGTTTTGTGGGAAGCAGCACCGACCAACTACAGTTTAGTTACACTGTAGGACGGTATCTCTTTCGTTTTGGGACTACTTCATTTACTTTAAATCGCCATGGCGTGCGCTTCAGAGGTTGCCATGTGCATAAGTTTAATATGCACAGGCGCCGTACAGAGGCTGCGAGCAAGTCTAAGGCAAGTGGGGACACACACACGACAAGCACGAAGCGATTTACACTACAGGTCCACAGCATACACTTCGAACCCAGACTGGGATTTTAATCGTTGTAATAAAGGGCCTCCCGTGTCTGAGATGCGAGTCCTCCAATGCACCAAGAAGCCTACGCGCCTCATGTTTAATCTGTAGATCTAGTGCTTTCCTTCTCAGCTTCTTCATCGTCTCAGTGTCCCCAGCCTCGGAAACAAATGCTTGCAGTGTCGGAGAGGAAACATCCTTCGGTTTCATGCCAGGAAACAACCTTTGGTTTGACGCCAGTCTGCTCAAGTGATGTCTCTTTCCTAAGAAATGTTATTTTCTTCACGAGGGACACTCAGGCTGAAGCAGCAGCAGAGGGGGTATGGTTATAGATATGCTCCTCTCCCCGCCTGTTCCACCCCAGCTAGGAAGCTGTTCCGTGAATGGCGACATGTTTACTGGCCCGAGGGGCCACAATTCTAACACACACTTAAATCGCCATTACTGACGAAGCTACTCAACAACCCAGAGCCGTTTCAGGCAACACGGGTTTTAAAGATGGTCGGATACAAACTCCAGTATCACCGCAGGATGTACTCTTGCTACTTGCTATGCTGAGTAACTATAAAACGGGGACACTTGAGTTCCGTGTAAAGCTTGGCCGGCTGCCTCACAACTGGCAGCTACTTTCTCAGTCACCCATAACCTGCAGTGCTAAGATCCGGCAGCCTCAAGGTGCCTTCACCTTGAGTGCTAGTTAGTGCTGCTAAATGAGCAAAGGTGTGGTTAGCATAACGTTTCCAAAGGAGTGCTCCTTGAGTGCAGCTATTAAGTTTGTATAGCACCTAGATCTGGACTGCATCACTCTCTCTGAACCTCCTTGCTGTTTGTGAGCACTAGTGTGTCCTCTTTTACACTCGAAGGTCACGTAGAATCCTGCGATCAGTGCCAGCACGGAGAATCCTGCGATCAGTGCCAGCGGCTCTGTCCGGACCTGGGAGCTGTCCTGGAATTATTTAATAATGTTTACATCTCCCTTCTACGGCTTAGTTCAAGGCACGAGAGCTGCCTTCCGGCCGGTGAGATTTAGGTTAGGATGTCATGCGGGTCAGCCCCTGCTCTGCAGTGATCTGGCTCAAATTCACATTTCAGTGAAAACAGTTCCTTTAATGTGCACTTCCTGGTCTCAGGGACTCTGAAGCGTCACCTCACAAAGGGGGAGGGGGATATGTTTATTTAGGTTTATATTTTGCAGCATCTATCAGTAATTTTTACCCCTGCGCTATCCAGCACTTTCCCTACTGTTGCACTCACTGGAGTGGGAATTGTAATTTTTACCCCTTCGCTATCCAGCACTTTCCCTACTGTTGCAATGACTGGAGTGGGAATAGTAATTTTTACCCCTCCGCTATCCAACACTTTCCCTACTGTTGCACTCTTTGGAGTGGGAATAGTAATTTTTGCCGCTCCGCTATCCAATACTTTCCCTACTGTTGCACTCACTGGAGTGGGAATAGTAATTTCTACCCCTCCTCTATCCAACATTTTCCCTACTGTTGCACTCACTGGAGTTGGAATAGTAAATTTAATTGTTCCGCTATACAACATTTACCCTACTTTTGCACTCACTGGAGTGGGAATAGTAAATTTTACTCTTCCGCTATCCAACACTTTCCCTACTGTTGCACTCTTTGGAGTGGGAATAGTAATTTTTACCCCTACGCTATCCAACAATTTACCTACTGTTGTATTCACTGGAGTTGGAATAGTAAATTTAATTATTCCGCTATCTAACATTTTCCCTACTGCTGTATTTATTGTATTGTGAAATGTACGTTTTAATTTGTTTTAATAGTTTAATGTTTTAATTAATTATAGAATGTTTTTTTAATGTTAAATTATTGATATATGTATGTATTTTATTTTTATATAATTAAAAAAATTAAAAATTAAATAAAGATAAAGTTAATAAATTATTTTAAAGTAAATATATGTATATGTATAAATTATTATGTTTGTGTGTTTATATTTTTTTAAATTAAGTTTACTTTTTATATTTAGTTAAAATGTATGTTAAATTTTATTTATTTTGTTAAAGATAATATTAATATATTATATCTTTAATATATATTATGTTATTTTATTTATATTTTTAAATCGATATTTGTTACATCTATATTTTTAACTTCGATATTTTTGATTCAATATTTTTGTACTTACCTGTTTAAGTATAGGGAGCCAATATTTTTGCATTCTATATTTTTTCATCGATATTTTTGTCATCTATATCTTTGCTATCGATATTTTGTCAGTGAACCCCTAAACACGACCAAATTGGTATGTATTCGCAATGCCAAATTGCGATTCGGTAACATGTTACCGAATCGCAAATTGGAATTCATACATGCCTGTCACGTGAATATTGTACTGTAACAAGAACAACACACAGGCATTATCAATCAGTCTGGAGATTTGTATTTCTAAGAGTTCTCCTCAAGTGGCCTCAAAATCCATGGTTATTTGGAATCATTATAATGTAGACTTTGCATATTATGTATTGGACTTGGCCCTTTTTGCAGGGTTATCCCCAAACTTTTTGCTTCTTCCTCCTATTTTTTTCCTGACCTGTTGTTGTTGGTTTTAGGACTCTGGGCACTTTACCACTGCTGATCGGTGCTAAAGTGCATATGCTCTCTGTGTAAATTGCTATTATGATTGGTTCTCCCTGATTGGCATATTTGGATTTACTGGTCAGTCCCTAGTAAAGTGCACTGGGTGTGCCCGGGTTGGTAAATCAAATACTACTAGTGGGCCTGCAGCACTGATTGCGCCACCCACATGAGTAGCCCCGAAAAGATGTCTCAGGCCTGCCACTGCAGTGCCTGTGCGCAGTTTGCTAACTGCCATGTCGACTTGGCAAGTGCACCCACTTGGTTGGTTCCATGAGTGAACACCAGGAGGGGGGCCTAGTCTGTACCGAGAGGCCATCCCCTGCGGGGGATCCCAAAGTGTCAGGTGAATTGGGGGGGGGGGACTGCTGTAACAAGCATCCCACCAGTTCTGGTGTCTGGCAGCACCGCTCCTGTGGGGATGGTGCATGAGTCCAGAGAAAAGCGTGACGGGGGAAAAGTCCCCAGTGGAAGGACCAGTGAGTCAGGGGTTGCCAGCTCTGAGGTCAGAGCACCCCAGGACTGACCCTGGTGAGGTCACTTCTGGCCTGGGGGGTCTTCATGCTCTGTCAGATGAACAGGAGGCTGGAGACCTACGCCAGGCGGACTCTCGCACAACTCATGAGTAGTGTGTTTCCCTTGGGGGGGGGGGGGTTGGTGTACTCCCCCGGAAGTACTGGGCTGCCAGGCACAGCTCCAGCCTAAGGGTACAGACCCTGGGTTGGAGGACCAGGTTCAGGGTGTCCACCCTGACCTGGAGGAAGGAGCGACTGCTAACAGTGCCCCTACCAGTTTGTGTTCTGGGGGTACCGCTCCAGGTGGGAGGGTGCAGAGCCCCAGGGAGGAGGACCAGGTGTGGGAGAGCCCACCCCAGTCCTGTGTCCAGCCGCAGGGTACAGACCCTGGGCTGGTGTACCAGTTGCAGGATAGCACCCCTGAACTGGTGAGAGAATTGTGCAGAACACCTGCCACAGGTGCCATAACAATTCTGGAATCGAGGGGGACTGCTCCCAGTGGGGGGATGCAGAGCCCCGGGGAGGGGAACAGGGTGTGGGAGAGCCCACCCCGTCTCCTGTCCAGCCACAGGATACAGATCCTGGGCTGGTGGACCAGTGTCAGGATGCCATACCTAACTTGGCAGGAGGGAGAGTGGACAAAAGGTGCAAGGCACCTGGGGCTTCTGCCCCCCACTTTCTGATGCCACAGAGGTTAGAGAGGCCTGAAAGGCATGAGGCCTGGCTCTCATCAATGACAGTTGTCAGTGGCCACTGTGGCTTGCTGTCCTGGTGGACAGAGTTGCCCCTGTGAGGGGGACAGGAGTCACACCCTGGGGGTGGACTGGGCCACACCACTGTGTTGGCTATGTGGGTACTGTCTGCCTGTTGGGACACATCTGTGAGCAAAGTAAGTTTAGGTGCTACGCAGATGGGGTCCACAGGTGAGGAGAAGTGTTCCCCATGGGTCAGCTTAGTGGGTGCTGAGAGTATGGATAGAGGGATCCAACTGGGTTCAGGAAGGCGTAGAATGGGAATAGACCCTTGCTGTTGTGGGCCATGTTCCATGTTCTATCGCCCCAAGCAGGGAAGCCCATCGAGGTATGGATTGGTTTACCCTGGCTTTAGGCTGGAAGGGGGTTGTGTTGGACTTGGCCCTTTTTGCAGGGTTATCCCCAAACTTTTTGCTTCTTCCTCCTATTTTTTTCCTGACCTGTTGTTGTTGGTTTTAGGGCTCTGGGCACTTTACCACTGCTGTTCAGTGCTAAAGTGCATATGCTCTCTGTGTAAACTGTTATTATGATTGGTTCTCCCTGATTGGCATATTTTGATTTACTGGTCAGTCCCTAGTAAAGTGCACTGGGTGTGCCGGGGCTGGTAAATCAAATACTACTAGTGGGCCTGCAGCACTGATTGTGCCACCCACATGAGTAGCCCTGAAAAGATGTCTCAGGCCTGCCACTGTAGCGCCTGTTCGCAGTTTGCTTACTGCCATGTCGACTTGGCAAGTGCACCCACCTGCCAGGCCGTAACCCTCCCTTTTTCTACATGTCAGGCAGCCCTATGGTAGGCCCAAGGTACACCCTGAGCAGGGTGCAGTGTATGTGAAAGGTAGGACATGTACTGGTGTGTGTGACATATCCTGATAGTGAAATACTGCCAATTTAGTTTTTCACTATTGAAAGGCTATCTTGCCCCATAGGATAGAATGGGTGTTTATTTATAACATCTTGAAAATATAAATTCCCATTGTGACAAGATAGAGAAATAAAGTTTAGGCTCTCTGAACTCAGAATTTAATAACACATCTTTTACTAAAGATGGTTTTTAAATTGTGTGTTTGGGGGGGCGTGGCCAACTAACCTGGCCGATCGGACGTGTTCCGACCGGCTCCGTCCCAGGCCCCGTAGTTTTCATGGCATAAGGCGAAATTTCAGACACCCCGATCACCCCACGGCGCAGCCAGAAGCAGGGTAACGGCGGGGGATTACTCCAATGCCCAGTGGTGCCCTTGAGATGCGGTGGAGGGGCTCCGGCGAGCTGTGATCGAGCGGAGCCGAGATCAAGAAAATGGCGGCTCTCCCTCAGGCAGGCTCCGAGACACAGAGCGAATGAGCCCCCGAGGCCCCTACCTCTGGACCGGGTGATCGGGATCGACGGTCGCCCCACGTGGGGGGTTTGGACCTGTGCTTCTGGCGATTCTCTGCCCTTGCTGCTGCAACGGAGGTGGCGGACGGCGATCTTGGCTCCGGAGCCCGGACCTCACAAGATGGCGGAGCTCCCCACCGAGACTGCTGCGACGCATTAGCGGAGGGTGGTCGGAGGTGCGCCAATCTCCCGTCTGCAGACCTGCACAGCCCCCCCAGCTGCGGAGAGGCACTGGGGAAGCTGGGGCGGGCTGTGGAGGGGAGCCCGCGGTGCGGGTGGTCTCTGGACATCGTGCTCCTAGCCTGAACGAGGGCTATTTGGTTGGGGAGGAGGGCTCACTTGCCTCATGGCCTGCTCACACGGCCACGCGAGGCAGGGGGTTTGGCGCTGCCAGATTTTCAGGGATACTACAGGGCGGCACAGCTGCGCATAATCACAGAATGGTCGCTGCGTGCCTCTGAGAAGCACTGGCTACATATAGACAGCAGTAGCGGCTCCTCGAGGGAGTGCTGCAGGGTGGTGGGGCGGGGCAGGGGAGGGGCAGGGTGGGGGGTAGTAAACTACGGCATATGGCCGAACAGAATTGAGTAAATAAATAAATAAGTAAAATGAATTACATTGCGCGCGCGGCATCGCCAAATGGCGATGTTGGGCGCTCAATGTAATTCATTTTATTTATTTATTTATTTACTCAACTCTGTTCGGCCGTATGCCATAGTTTACTACCCCCCACCCTGCCCCTCCCCCGCCCCGCCGACCCGCAGCACTCCCTCGAGGAGCCGCTATTGATAGACAGACAGATTACCGGCCGAACCATATGGGATCTACTGTGGAAGCCAAAACATGACAGACCGCCCAACGCCTACATCAGTACACCCACGTCCACCACATTACGGGTATGGGATGCTCTCACAAGGAGGTAACAGCTGACCACCTTTCCATCGCCCTACACGCCCATACATTTCAATGCTGCCTTCCCCCCCTGCGCTCCAAGAGGAACCCTTCGAGGCATGGCGGGCGGGTGTTTGTCTCACGATTTCCCACCTCTTTCATAAAGGTGAGATTCTCACCTTTCAAGAATGCATGAAACAATTCACATTAACTGCCAAGGAGGAATTCCACTATTTGCAGCTTAAACATTGGGTACAGCAGCCCCTGGTGCGGCTGGCTGCCACCAGGGACCTGCTCCCCATAGAGAAGTTTGCCCAATCTGGGTCCTCCTCCAAGGGATGTATTTCCTTTTTGTATGCTCTCATACAAGCTCTGAGCCCCAGGAAGACCCCGCGATATAAACGCTTTTGGGATGCACTTTTAGATACTCCTCTAGGGGACAAACAGTGGGAGCATTTAAGTAAAGACATAGCGAAATTCAACCGCTCGATGTATCTAAGGGAGGCACACTACAAAGTCATGTATGACTGGTACTTGTATCCCCAGAAACTGCACAAGATCTTCCCCAACACTTCGGATAAGTACTGGAGGGGGTGTGGTCTACTGGGCGACTTTCGTCATATCTGGTGGGACTGCCCCTCCATACAGCCTTTTTGGAAAGAGATCCTGTCCCAAATTAAACTCATGTTAGGCTACCCAATTCCTCATTCCCTGGAACACACCTTGCTGGGGGTGAGAGATCCAACCCTGAAACGCCAAACGCAGAGTGATAGGTCTGTCATGTGGCTCTGCCTGGGGGCAGCCAAAATGGCAGTAGCTGCTGCATGGAAAAAACAAGAGGCACCATCTTTAACCCAATTGCCCGCGAGGCTGTGAAGGGTGTTGGCTCTGGAGCGCTTGGCCGACATAGTGGATGACACCAGAAAAGGATTCGAATATATATGGTCCCCGCTGGTGAGCTACTTGTCGGAGGGGCTCCCACTGACGGTGTGTGCCCCACGGCTAAGATCTCTCAACCTGTTTCATATATAATGCAACAACAGCACAGATGGCAGCTTGCAGCTGGGATGATGCCCCATAATGGGCCCAGGCGCCCATCCCTCATGTCCACTTCATTATTATTTGCACCATGACATCACGTTTTTTTTAAAATTATTTATTTTTATTAGATATGTTAAGTTTCCTTTCTATGTTCCTCTCTTTAGAGGGTGGATTTACGGAAGGTCATAGAATACTAAATGTAACACGATATGATTGTAACTATCAATACGTTTTCCAGGCCACAGAACTCGTGAACAAGCTGTAACCTACATGTGATTTCTGTAACTCTTGGCCTATTTTGACAACTGTTGCAGGTGTACTACTTTTCTGTATCCATCTAAAAACTCAATAAACAGAATTTGAAATAAATTGTGTGTTTGAAAATGCCACTTTTAGAAAGTAAAGCAAACACAAGGAGATGATGGACGGAGCGCTGAAACTTTTCAGACACTCACCCCCTCCTTGTGTTCACTTTTAGAAAGTAGGCATTTTCTTGTTTAACCATTCTATGTGCCTCTGCCTGTTTGTGTATTGACTGTCTGGTTTTGGAGTGACAGGGGCTGGGGAGGTGCATTCTCTCAGACAGCCACCAGGAGGGGGGGTTGATGTGTGTCCTGCCTTTCCTGAATGAGTCAGGGCTATGCTGAATAGACCTGGGCTGCATTCAGAGTAGGGGGAGGAGATTTCCCTTGCACCTGAATAGGCCCGGTCTGCATTTAGAGTGGTGGGAGGAGATTTCCCTTACACCTGAATAGGGCCTTACACAATGCTGTCTCCACCTCCTGCCGGGCAGCTGCACCAGAGAGGACAGAACTGGTTTGGACCTGGCTCAGAGACCCTTGTACATAGAGAACAAAGACATTTTGGGGTATAAGTATTAGACCTAAAACCCCTGAACTTTAGACTACTTCTGGAATCAAGAGGAACCTTTGCCAAGGAGAAGAGCTAGAGAAACTGAGGAGAAGTACTGCCCTTGCTGTGTGTCTGGGGTTGGCCTGCAGTTGCTGTTTCTGCCAAGGAAAGGAGAAGGCCTTTGCTGTGTGCTGTGTCCCCTGCTTGAGGAATGTCTCCAAGGGCTTGAGTAGACCTTGCCTCCTGTTTTGAAGTCTCAGGAACACAAAGACTTCACCCCCAGCTCCCCTGAACTTCCTTGCTGGGAGTTCTGACCTGCCAGGAGTGCCTGTGGATGTGTGCGGCCTCTGGTGGTTGTTTCTGCTACTGGGAGCTGGAAAGCAACGCATGAAAATCGATGCATCACTCTTCTTGCGACAGTTTTTCCGACGCAACGCCGTGGTGTGAGAAGCACACCGCCGCGCCATTGCTGAAACCGATGCTGCGCCTGTCGCCACTGCAAGAATCGACGCATCGAGGGAGCGCGTCTGAAGAAATCGACGCAGCGCCGCTCGACGCGCCGCATCATTCACCGACTCATCCTGGATTTCCACGCATCGTCCCTGTGCGGCAAGTTTTCCACGACGCATCACCCGTGGATCGGAGTCGTCTCAGAATCGAAGCATCGCTTCCCCCTACAGACCGGACAAGACGCTTCGCTCCCCTGTGTACAGCGGAACTTTCGCATCGCATCCACGAAGGTCTCAGGAACGACGCATATCTTTGTTTTTCAACGCTTCTCATCGCTGCGGCTGTTTGGCTTGGTGAATTTTGTCGCAACACAGGTACTTTGCAAGAAACCACACATCCATAGTTTTCTATGGACTCAGTTGCTAAAACCTTTTGAAAGTCATTTTTCTTAACACTTTTATGTTGCATTTTTGTCGTTTTGGTCTTGTTAAGTTTAGATAAAGATACTTTATTTTTCTAAACCGGTGTGGTGTCCATTCGTGGTATCACTGTGGTACTGTGAGTGTTGGTACAAATATTTTACACATTGCCTTTAAGATAAGCCTGTCTGCTCGTGCCAAGCTACAAAAGGGGTGAGCAGGGGTTATCTAAAGTGTGTATCCCCCTTACCCTGACTAGAAGCAAGGGTCCCAATTTGACAAAGGTACCTACCTCTGCCAACTAGAGACCCCCATTTCTAACATTATTACTTTGTATTACTATTGTTTTTATGAATATTATTGTTGTTCCTATTGTTATTAATATTCTCATTATTAATTTTGTTTACTTCTACCGCAGACTTCTCATTTTTTCAAGAATGATGAAAACTAAGTTTACGAGTATTTGGTGGAGAATATTTATTTATGAGATGAAGTTTCTCCCTTATACAAAATTGATTTTCGCTTCTTCTGTGCTGAGTGCTTGACATATTATTCACCACTGGAAGAAACTGAGGGGGATATTCACAAGAACGTGTGATAATTATCGCAAAATTAGCTTAACGCAACTTTGCACATCGCAGTCCATCGCGGGAAAATAACGCTGTATCAACATTTTATTCTCAACACGGCGGTACCATGCGATAGTCACATACTAACAAGTCAAATGACCGCGATAAAATTACAGTGACGGCAAAAAAACACGAAACACAAACGCAAAAAAAGTTGCGATGTGGCCAACCGCGATAAAAAAATCTGCGATAACCAGCGACAGGCCTGCAATTCTCACGCGTCATGTGGGAAAATGCACCATAAGAGCAGAAAAAAAAAAAAAACTGCGTAGCACCTTGGGGGAAACAACCTTTAGAATGCATGCATTACATCGCATGCCATTAGATCGTGGTTTTAACAACGAAAGTTGTTACAACGACTTGCACTGGAGGGCGCTATAGGACAAGGTGTAGTTTAAATTACTATCCAACACCTTCCCTACTGTACGTAGGCTGGAGTTGGAATAGTAAATTAAACTACTCCTAAGTCCAGCGCCCTCCAACGCAAGTCGTTGTAACGACTTGCGTTGTTAAAACCGCGATCTAATGGCATGCGATGTAATGCATGCGTGGTATCGTCATACATCCCACCTTGGATGCACCCGGATCGAGTGCAGAGAACAACGCAAACCCCACAAGCCCCACAGACGACCAGCAAGAAACCTCGGGGTCGGGGAAGGGCAAGGAGAAGAGGAAGAGGAAGACGCGGTTCAGTCCGCAGGAAAACAGGATCATCGTCACGGAGGTGATAGAACACTACCAACAACTGTTCGTCACCTCCACTGTGTCATTGGCAACACAAACGGAAATATGGCAGTCGATCGTGAACAACGTGAATGCAGTCGGAGTGTTGAGGAGGTCAATGGAGGAGGTCAAGAGGCGATGGCATGATGTCAATAGCCAAACCGAGCAGAAACTCGCTGCCAACCGGAAGGCAGCAACGGCGACTGGAGGTGGGAGTCCTGCGCCACAGGAGGAGCTGGATGAGCTGGAGGAAATGGTGGCCACAGTCATCAGTGTGGAGACGGTGCAAGGAGTTGGGGGTCCGGACACAGCTCGACATGACCTGACCCAACAGCAACAGGGTGAGTAACGACCAGGGACTGGGGGGACGGGTGGAGATGGGCACAATGGCACAGATGCACAATTATGTGTAGCACACTGCACACCCACAATGATTGTGGAACATGTCCCTCATACCCTTGGCACGCTGCAGCACACATAGAAACACCAAGTAGGCCCCCGTCCATTATGTGCACAAAGGGGCCCCCCTCCCTATCACCAATATCACAACCTACCCATGCACATGTGCCGAATCCAGCAAAGCAGCGGCTCTGTGAGCCACACTGACAATGCAAGTGACACTGCATGACCAATAGCATGTCTGCAGTCAAAATACATGACATGGTGCACAACACGACACTGATGAGGCCCAGTGTGGATCACATCCTCAAAGGAGCAGGTCACACTCTGACACATCCACGTGCACATACAACCCCTGATGTCAACAACACATCTGCAGACAAACAATGCACAAGAGTACAAAAACCATCCAAGAGCACAAATGAGCCAAGTCGCCAACATCTCAGCCCCTCAAAAGCACACATGTCAAAGGCACACTGCCCCAAAGGGATAAGGGGCCGCTAAATCAGAGCTGCTGGGGCGACTCTCCCACAATGCAGCGCACACGCATAGCAATCACAGCACATCAACATTGACGACAATGTGGTACAGAGTGCAACACCTTCGCTACAGAACAGAGGACATAACTGGTGCCGCATGTGCGTAGAAACTGGCCAATCACATCTGGCATAGCAGGAAACTGTGAGATGATAATGTACGGGTACAACCTCACATCCGTCATGTAGTCGAAATGTCCACTGTCCCCCATCAAATAGCCAGCTCATCCAAAACAGTCACAATGTACATTGTCATGCAGTCAGTATGTAAACATGTACAATGCGTCAACATACATCGAACACACTGTTAACCTGCATCTCCCCCTTACATTGCAGAGGGATAATCAACACCTCCTGCAGAGCAGACCGGGCATCTCTTCAGTGATGATGAGGAGGAACCCCTGGCCATCTGCTCAGACACCCTCCAACGGCTCGTGGACAGCCACCGCACCCCACCTCCAGGAGCAGGGCAGCCCAGCTGCATCGAGGTGACCCCACCCCCTGCACAGCCCACACAGCAGGAAGCACCCACCACCACGGCTGGCTCCCAGCATCTTATGGAAAGACACATGGCATTCCAACGCCGTGTGTCAGACTGCCAGAGGGGGCTGGCTGAACAGGTGCAGGTGGGTTTTGACCTCATGGCAGCCAAACTTGATGCCATACGTGGGTGTATGAGTTCCATCAGGGACCACTTACAGTCCCTAACGGACACCCACAGTCCGTTCCATGCTCATCAACAATCCCTGGCTGACCTCGCTGGAGCCATTACTCGGATACAAGAACTGTCTAGTCAGACAGGCCCCAGCGATGGCAGCACAGAGTTGGCACAGATGCGGAGGACAATGGAGAACATGGAGCGGATGCAGGCTGGAAGGATGGCTGCCACGGCTGTACACCAGCGAGATGTAGCTGGGATCTACCATGCCCTGCAGAACATCATCTCGCCATTGCTGCCACAGAGCCTGTCCCAGATGACTGCTGCAGGAACTTCGACACACACATCTCCGCCCTCTGATGCGTCAGTGGCACACAGTGATGCAGCCATACCACCTCCGCCACCTGATGTGTCAGTGGCACACAGTGATGCAGCCATACCACCTCCGCCCCCTGATGCGTCAGTGGCACACAGTGATGCAGCCATACCACCTCCGCCCCCTGATGCGTGAGTGGCACACAGTGATGCAGCCATACCACCTCCGCCCCCTGATGTGTCAGTGGCACACAGTGATGCAGCCATACCACCTCCGCCACCTGATGTGTCAGTGGCACACAGTGATACAGCCATAACACCACCACACACACCTGACACACCTGACAAGGAAGACATATCAGAGGACTAAGATCTGGATGGCAATGACTCTGTTTGAGAAAGGAGGTTGTAGCATCCATCCCCGCCATATGGCCTGTTCCTGCTTGGTTCAGCCCTCTGCATCATGCCCGGGAACAACACCTTCCACTGTCCCCCGAAACACTCTGCGACATTCACCTGGACCCCGACATGGACTGCCATATCTGCACTGGTTACCAATGACACAGCAATAAGGCTGCGGACTGAACTTTTCCTCTTCCAATTAAATTGTCATTCCCCAAAGGACTCTGGTTGGCCCTCCACTGGGCAACCATGTTATGTGGGGTTTGCATGGCCATGTACTGCTCCAGCTCCGACACTCCACAGAATGTGAATAAAACATTCCAAATCACACAGATGTGTCATGTCTATGTTCAATCAAGTATAAGAGTATGGATGAATGTAGGGACATTGATTGCACAAAAAGGTACACCCTGGGAAATGACATCAATGCGCCTGTTTGACCCTGACCCACATGGCCAATTAGATGACTGTGAACGTGTGAACTAGCTGTGGCCTCATTGCCCATGAACAACAATCTCGCAACCCCCCAACGTACCCCCACGTCCATGTATTAAATGGGGCTGTGTGTAAGAATGTCTAAATCGGTAGCAGGCCTAAAGTAGTGTCCCCCATCACATGTGACAACAGAACATCTCTTCGCATACCTACTCACACTCATGTTTTGATGGATCACATTGATCCACATGGCAAGAAGTTGGACACCATACTCACATTGCTGAAGACACGTAAGAGCACCGGTCCACCAGCAACTATCCCAACCACAATGTCTGGCTTACAGAGGTGGAGCTGGCAATAGGGACTCACCCCTAAGTGAAATGCGTCAGTCAGTCCCTCCCTGTGTACGGACAATGCTCATTGAGGCACATGATTGGTCATTCTAATCAACACTCATCACAGTTGAACACTAGTGAAGTGGCGTAGACTTTATTCGCATGTGCGTGTCAGTACGGGCAAGACAAGGGCCACAACATGCAGACCAATGCTTCAGACACTAACAGGCAGCATGGGGACATGTAGAGGTGCAAGAACTGGGGAGGCAAAAATGAACACCAATCATTACGGATGGCAACTGTCTCAGTCCACCTTGCCTTGCTGGACGAGTCATGTGATGTTTGGCGTATGCTCATTGCCCCGTGTCAGGGGACACGGCTCACAGCCCATGGGATCTGCATTGTGCTGTACCACCGGACTGCGCAGACTGTCTGCTCTGCTGACAGTGAGCAGGTGAAAGGGTCCAACAAGGTCACATGTAGTACTACATTGCCATGTGTGTACACTCCCTCCAGCAGTATGTCAGAGTAAGGAACCTTGCCAAGCGACACTGTGCAGCTCCGCCCATTGGACTGCCTCACCTTGCACAGGTGTGTGTCAACACGCGTAGGTGCACGCACATGCATTCTGAGTCCAGGCGAATGCAGCCATGTCCACTGTTGTGGTGGGATATGTGACCATTTCTCCAAGATGCAAGAAGGTGTTGGGACCTGTGCTCTGGGTTACAAGCAGTTGTGGCTGCAGGAACGTAGTTACTCGTCCATGAATGCGAGCGCAGCTTCCTGGGCAATCAGTTCCAAGAGTACGTCGTTGTCGGCCTCAACGAACACGGGGGCGAGCCAATCCATTAACTGGTCCGGACAGATGTGCTCCGTCCACGCCGTTTCACCAATCCGCAACACAGCCCAATGGGGGAGCGCTTCGATGTGGTCACTGCACACGAGGACTTGTGCAATCTCCCATGCCCAACTGCCAGCACATACGCCAAATATCAAGGCATCCCATGAACGGGTATCACGGTTACACTCCTGGTCGTGGGCCAACAGGGGGCGCACACACAAGTCATAATCCAGTTCAGCTACCGTTGTGTTGGATAGGCAGACATCCATGGGCCACTCGAATATGCATGTTCGGCAGTGGAACCAGGGCTGGACGCATATGACGTACGATAGACGGAAGCACAGACGGTAACTGATGCGCAACACTGCCAGTGGCAGTGCCCCCAACAAATGCAGCATACGTGCACTGTACAGTTCCACGTGACAGGGGTTGTGCATGTGCCCGGGATGTTCTGCCATTGTGTTGGTGGCTCTGGTTGAAGCGGCACTGTTCTGACCTGCGCCAGTTCTGTGGATGAAATGCCACAGCTCGGAGCAATGAGTTGTTTTAGTGTGCAACAGTTGTATGCCTGGGTTAATGTGGGAGTAAGTGTGAAGGACATTCCATGCAAGATAACTTCGGGCAAGGACTTCTGTGTGTGTGGTGTGTATACGTTGGTCTTTCGTCGGGCTGTGCGTAGTGTGGGAGTCGTCATCATCTGCTGTGGTATCTCTCTCAGGGGGTGCCTGCCGCATGCAAGACCAAGGTCGGAGGTGCAGATGTCCTTCCGCCTTATGTATTGAGACAAAGGAGCTTTGATCCCTGATGTTAGTCTGACTACTGCTTGCATTCTGGAAATGTGATGTTGCTTTCGCGCTGCATTTGGGGCTAGGCCTTAGGCTTATGGTGCACCAATAGCGATACACACACAACAGTTGGCATGTATGTGCCAAGGGCCTTCCTTTCACTGTCTCTCTCTCTCCCTTTCTTTCTCTCTCTCTTTCTCTCTCTCTCTGTCCTTTGATGAGCGCATGACACACCTTCTTATCTTGAATTTTATCTTGCAGGCTGTGACTCACAGATTGTCCAGAGAAGACCCGCCATGACTCTTCCAAATAGTTGTTTTGAGTTAAATTTGAATTTAATGATTTGTTTGGGAATTCAGAGATGAATGAATGATTCTCCTTTTTCTGACCACACATGAATGTTAATTGTTGTACTTGTGCGACATCAGGCGAATTGTTTTGTTAATGATTTTGTAAAGTTGATGTAAAATAGCTTTGTCCGGTGTAGGGCCCGGGGGGGGGGGGCTGGGGTGGTTGGGTGGCGGAGGGTGTTGTGGCCCTCTTGGGTGACCGGCTGCATGATCAGTAGCTCCATGGCATCTGTTGTTCTTCTGGTGTGGCTGTGGGCTGGGCTCCCATTTCTGGTGCAGGTTATGGTCCGACTTAATACCAGGTAGGAGCAGGTGTTAATTCTCTGCTGCTAACGCGCCTTATCGCATGTTTTGTGGTCTTATCGCCGATCTGGCTGGTCGTTGAGAATGTTGTGAAGTGGTGTTGTCGCGGGTTTTTGCACGGGAACGACTACTCTGCATCTCATTAGCGTTAGTTGCCGGTGTCATCCGTGGCGATGTTTTTTGCGGCTGCTATCGCAGGTAAACTGGCGATATCGGCTGTTAGCACCTGCTTGTGAATAGGGTGATATATCTATTGCCACTTTGGCTTCGACAAAGTGCCGCTAACTCGGCGATAAGTCCTTGAGAATATGCCCCTGAATATGTTGCTAACTGTCTGGAATCAACCAGTAATCATGTTTATGAAGCATGAATTTCATTTGCGATCACAAATGCTTACCACGTTTTGGAAGGCAATAAAATGGATTATTCTCAATCTCTTAGCGGGTGTAATTGTCTGATTGCTCTTCAAACCTGCCCTGAGCACCACACCACCACTATTTAAACTAAGAAAGTGTCACCGAACCCAGTATACTCGAAGTGCTTCTTCTTAAGGAAAATCCCATGTCCTGTACAATTGATTTCTACTATACACTGATATCGTTAAACTCATTGTCTCTATTTGAAAATATTCATGTGATCAAACCGAAGAGCTTTCTGAGAACATTAATTCTATCAGTAGCTATGAGATAACATTTTGAAGGTCATATCTAGGACAAGTATAGATGTGACATACATATACATGTCACAATAAAACAAAATAGCTTAAGGTCGCAAAGAAAATCAGTTTAAATGTATCCTTTAAAGCTTCTGGCATATGATTTATGATGTATATCAAACCAAAAAGAACTTTTTCACGTGATGATGTTCTGCAGTTGAATGTGCGGATGGTGGGGAGAAATATGTGATGTAAACTTCTAAATTACGAGCCAAGAGATGAAGAAAGATCCATCCGCCATTGAACTTTATGATATGTCAGCATAAAGAGATATCTTGGATTATGATAATTTGGGGATTGCGAATTGGGAGTTGTGTGGTCGGAAAATGCGGTCACTCATTGCAAATGTCATTTTTTCAGCATTTCTGTTAATTCGTCTTCTTGTATGTAGATTAACATGCGTACACTCACCTGCACCAGAACAAGATTTACTATTGTGGAGGCCAAGAGTGTAATAGGCACACATGTCAGCCTTCCCTTCTGTGAATGAGAGATATTCTAAAATATGTCTCAGGTGGACCTATGCACCTAACACAGTCCTAGCTTGATGCAGGTGAAGGCACACTGGAGGCAGAGGGCATGGAAATAATAGATATGTTTTTCTCCAAAACACAAGCAAGACAACATTTCTGGAGTGCAAAATTACCAATTTCACCCCCTCCCCTAAATTAATCATTTTCCTGGATAAGCACTTTAAGGTGTGTGTAAGGGAATTGAAGGGAAATAATCCGCAAGGTTGGGCGGCCCTTGTGAAATCAAATGGGCTCTTCTCAATTCAGGTATGTGAACAGCAGGCAACCACCAGTTACAGTACATTTGGTGATGACAAATTGGTTCTAACGGTGTGGCTGTTGGGAAGAATAAACAAAATAACTTATGAAATTTTAACAATAGAGTCATTTCAAGTGATATTGGGGATCTGGAAGTATATAAGCCTCCATGTCTTTCAAAGTTCTTGTTAACAGCAACAAGACCATAAGTGGTTGGATAAACTTTGCAGGACTGAAGAAAACATTCAGTTAAGAAAAGCAGTGAGAGGGATATGGATTATAGGATTAGATTAGATTATTGCTTTATTGTGCTATTAATTTACATCATTACAATAGTACAATAGTTCTCTCAGAGCATCAATATAAAAGCTAATCAGTATATAAGTCCCTAAGATACAAAGGTTTAAAATTCAACACAAGACCTAAAAAAAGCTCTTTAACAGGCAGCATACCTATTAATTAAAAATATTTATTGAAAAATGTTCAACTAGTAAAATCAATTCCTAAAATAATTGAAGTACAATGCATAGCCTCTTTGCCATACATTTTGGGAGCCCAGTAAAGTGCCACATGCATCAAGATTGACCTACTGGGATGAATCATTTTGCAATGTGTTTATAGTGTGGTGTTTAGCTTCTGGCCATATATTTTAGAAAGTCCATCTATTATAGTCTGGTAATTATACTCGCCTAGCACAAAGTCTTCATTGCCTGTTGTCATCATGTTCCTTTTAGGCCGTACCAATAGGCTTTTAAGTGGATCAATCCAAATCTTAGTTCCATCATATTTTTTTTCATTTCCTTGCCAAGCTGTTGGGAAAGGTAGTTTGGAAGAACACCCGGTTTATAAAGCATGGTTGCCCAGCTGCTATGAGCCATTTCCTTCAGTGCCCCCACATCGCGTTCCATGGAGATTCATTTTGCTTGTTTTAACAGCAACCTGGACATATGGGCAGCTAGGAGGTTGCTTGCCCACATGTCTTGTGCCCTCAGGCCAGTCAATGAAGTGTTCAGATGTCTATGCCATCAAGAGTGAGGGGACTTTCTTACCATCCATATTGCATGTTTCAAGGTGTTAATCTGTGCTTGCTTGGCTTTAAGGCAACAAGCTAAACATTTTGCATTCAATGGCAGGTGTTGCAAGATCGGGCAAAATGTTAAGAGAATGTGAGCATGTGTTGTACAATCTGGTAATGCAAAAATCCTTCTGTAGCAAGTGAAGTGGCTTGCTCCCTATCCAGCCAGTTTGCCAACTTGTCCCTAAATATCAGCCTCCTTTATGCAATTGTAGGTAATATCTTGCTAGCCATCACCCTTAGAAGGGGGTGGAGATTGGGAATCACCATCGAGTTTTAAAATTTTCAGAATGCCGAAGTCAATGAATCTGCTGCCCCTTGTTGAGCAAGAATGTGGGGTGAAAGACGACTCCTGCTGTCCAGCTATACCTCCCAGTTGATATTAAGAGCTAAGTATGTGTTCATTGATAACAGTTGCCTGGGGAAATTCATAGAACAGATTTCAATGTCTGGTTTTATACAAAGAAGAAAGAATGCTAAGATTGTGTTTCAAGGCTAAAGTCACATTAGAAACATATGTACCAGTATGGAAATTGTTTAAAATCCCTAGAAATTCAATATTAACAAATATGTATTTCTTGGCAACGAACGTCTGTCTTGCTAAATAACAAAAATATTATAGGAGGCGAAAATCCATGATTTAAGTAGCTTCACAAAGTGAATAAGGTTTTATGAGACTTCAAAATAGTGGGTACGAACACAGAAAAGGACCAACAATCCACAAACTGTCTCCTTAATGGAGAAAAGTGGTGAGTTGGATGAGTATGAAGAGTTCCCAGGTATGTAGTTCAAGATCCTCTCTGATGAAGGGATGCAAAAATCAAAATATGGCTCATTGAACCATACACAGAGTCTTGAATAAGACTCTAGTCCTGAAGGTAAGACAGTAGAGACCCCATAGCAGGAGGGAGGTGGAGTCAGAACGTTTGAACACCAGAGATTATTGCATGGTTGCATTCTGGGCCACCTAGAGCCAGCGGAGATACTTGGGAAAGTTCCACCTCAGTGCATGGCAGTAATCCATTTATGACGTGTCTAGTGCTATTATGTCTGAGGTGCAACCTGTAGGCATCTGAGAAAAACAGGCAGATGACACAGCTGATATCTGGAGACCCATCAAATATCAGTTTCCATATTGACTTGTGTGGTAGTAATAACCTTAAATGGAAGGGCACACTGTCCAAGCGTTAGATGTTAAAAAATCCTGAGTCATGACCTACATTTTATGTTTGACTTGTGCCATTTGTATGAGAATCTAGGATTATGGCACCTTCCACTTTATCCATATAGAGTATAATTTTGTTATCATGGTGTACCTGAAAAAGGGAAAGTCATAGGACATTATGGGGCAAGCGAAATGCTTACCCTAAACAATGAATCACCGTTTACCAGAAAAGACCACTGCAGAATATTTCATATCAGCGCTTCATGAAATGAAAAATATTGAGGAAGTGAGATGACTTGATAGCAGTCAGAAAAATACTCTTTACCAGCTAACGTCCAGATGTCTGCACGAAGAGTTATAATTGTGTTAGGCCTGACCTAGTAAAGATATACTTGGGATACATTACTAGTTTGTATTTTCTGATGGTGTGCCTATATTTCCTGCATACACTAAATTTGTATGGTATTGTAATTGACTGTGTTTCAGGCCTGCCACTGCAGTGTTAGACTGCCATTTCGAACTGGCAAAATAAACCTTTTGCCAACCTGAAACTTCCTTTTTAATACTTATAAGTCACCCCTAAGCTATGCCCTAAAGGTTCACAGGGCAGGGTGCATTGTTTTTAACAAAGTAGGTCCTGTGTACTTAAGTTTTACATGTCCTGGCAGTGAAAAACTCCTAAAGTCGGTTCACTCTTGTGAAGGGTATCTCTCCAATTGACTAACACTGGGTTACCTTATTACATTTAGTAAGTGCTAACTTTGGTTTGGAGCAGATAGAGATATGCTGTTTAGACTCAAATCAATTGAAATTTTAAATCCTCTTTAATGATAAAGTTGGATTTTAAGTCACAGTTCTGAAAATGCCACTTTAGAAAGTTACCTTTTTCATGTCCTAACCATTTGTGCCTTCTGCAAGGGTCCTGGGTAACATGCTCTGCTGTTGGGGTTTGTGTATTCCTCCTGTAGGAAGTTGGGTTACTGGTTGAGGTGGTGAAATCCTATTCAAGCAGCAAACATAATTTTGGTCAGGCTGAAGTCACAAGCAACCCCAAATTAACCTGTGCTTGATCCTCTGGTAGCATGGCACAAAAGCAGTCAGGCTTAACGTAAGGGCAATGTGTAAAGTCTTTATGCAGCGCTTCAAACAGTAATAAAGTGAAAAAACAACACAAGAAAAATCCCACACCAACTTAGAAAAATAGAGTAAATTGTAATACATTATTTGAGATGAAAATGACAAAAATCAAATTAGTAGAACTGGCGTCAACTGTGGTCAACTGGTCGCACCAGACTGAGAGAAAGTCACAAGTTCAGGCCAATCGCGATGGAGCGGGCCCACTACAGGACCAAGTAAGGCCAGCTGAACAGTGTAATTTAAAACTGGGTTGCGGAGCGTTGGGAAATCCCAAGTGGAGAATGCATCACGCAGCAGCTGCTCCGATGGGCTGTGGGCTGCGATGCGAGTTCCTGCACCGAGGACACATTGCAGCCATGGTTCTGAGGATCTGCGGGGCAGCGCTGCGAGGTCCTGCTATGAGGAAGTGTTGCACAGTGCTGGTTCTGAAGAACTGTGGCATCCTGCATCGGGACGCATCGTGTAGTGGTGGTTCTGATGCGGAGTTGTGATGCGTTGCATCAGTTCTGCTAGGACCACAGTTGGGCAGCCAGAGCACCTTCAGGCCCACTTCCAAGGGTCCAGTACGTGGTTGGCATCACTTGGTGGGTGTGTGTGACAGCAGGCAGAGTCTGGGTGTGTGGTTCACGGTGTTTGGAGCCTTTTCTGTCCCTGAGGTTCAGGAGGCCAGCCAAATGGCCCTCGGAGTCACTGGGTTGAAGATGCAGGTCCCAGCAGCAGGAGAGCAGGGTAGCAGGGCAGCAGAGTAGCAGTTCTTTTTGCAGAGCAGCACAGCAGCACAGCAGTCCTTCTGACTCTTCTGCAGGGCCAGAGGTTTACTGGAAAGTTGGGTCAGGGGGCCCAATTTTTATACCTGGTTCCAGCTTTGCAGTAGGAGAAGGTTCTGGACGTTTCCACCCCCAGAGGTATTTGAATTTCCTGCTTCCCTGCCCTGGCACCAGCTTGTCTGAGGGCAGAAAAGACTAGCGTCAAACCCTTGGTGAGTGTGCTCAGTCAGAGGCTTTGTGATGTGCAAGTGTAGTAGGTGAAAGCTCCTCTCCCTCATCAAGTCAGAGATGGCCCATCCTACCAATACCTATTCCCCCTTTTCTCACTGTCTGGGAGCAATAAACAAAGACCAACTACCAGCTACATCTAGTCATGTGACCAGGATGCAGACGGTAGGCCCCAAAAGGTTTGGATAAGACAATTCCAACTTTTTAAAAGTGTCATTTTCAGACTTAAAATCCCACCTTACCATCAACGTGGGTTTTAAATTACAATTCTTTAGACACCTAACTCAATTTTCCTACCTGTTTCCAATTGAATATTATTACTTATTAAATGTGATAAGTTATCCCAATGTTATCCTTTGGGAAAAGGGGTAGGCCTCACAATAGCGAAAAACTAATTTAGGTGTTTTTTACTACCAGGACATGTAAACTCTAAAATTACATGTTTAACGTTTTTAAACACACTGCACCCTGCCTTATGGGCTGTTTAGGGCCGACCCTAGAGGTGACTTATATGTACCAAAATGGAAGGTTTAGATCTGCAAAGGATTTATTTTGTCAGTCCAAAAATGGCAATTTAAAACTGCACAAACAGGCTGCAATGGCAGGCCTGAGACATGTTTTAAAGGCTACTTAAGTGGGTGGCACAAGGAGTACTGCAGACCCACTAGTAGCATTTAATTTACAGGCCCTGGGTACATGTAGTACCACTTTACTAGGGGCTTACTAGTAAATTAAATGTGCCAATTGGATGTAAGCCAATGTTGCCATGTTTTACTTAGACAACACAAGCACTTTAGCACTGTTTGGCAGTGAAAAAGTGGGCAGAGTTCTAAGGCCAGCAAAAACAAAGTCAGCAAAAACAGAAGGATTGAAGGCAAAAGCTGGGGGGAAAGGATGTCAGGCTCAACACTCCCAGACAGTGACACAAAAGGGATTAGGCATGGACAGGATGAAGGTGGAGCAGTGCACTGCACACTTGCACCTCAAAGGGGGTGCCTCTAGCACACTCAAAGAACCTGATGTGAGCCTTTTGTCATCCCAGACTTCTTGGAGCCTTGACATGAGAAGGGAAGAACTTTCCAGAACTAGATGTGGGGTAGGAGAGGGTGTCCCCCCACACACAAAGGCTGGTTCCAAGTATAAATTGTGGACCCTCAGAACAACTCTTCAGAACCCTGTTGTAGACATTACAGAGGAAGTTTATCAAAGAAAGTGTCGCTAGGATCGATTAACAGTCAGTTCAACCTCCCTAACTACAATTAAGCACACATGAACCATCTACTAATATATCTGAAAATTAACCCAGAAATTGGGTTAACGTAATGGGAAACCTTTCATGTTTAAGGATGAACACCCTCACCGCCCCAGTGGGTGGCATGCTTCATCATTGGCACCCCTTAGTATCTCTCCTAAGGAGTAGATGCAAGCTACTACCCTTCAGTACATAGGGAAGCTCAGGGAAATGTATGTAATGATTATTTATGCCACTCCACTGATTTAGGAGCTGTGAAGGTGTTAGGAGACACCTGAGTGCTGCAGCGGAGACACTGTTTGAAGGTCCTAACCCCATTGACTTCAACTTTGAGGATGAAGTGAAATTATACAATCATTTGGGCCTACACTTATTAATACTGAAGTAGAAGCCTGACATCTTTGATAATCCTACAGATGCGGGTATCATTCATTCTTTGTAACATTGATTCATCTTATTGAGCAGAAAGGGCGACTTGAGTCCTGAAGAATGCCACTGACACCTCGTTTGAGGGTCAACAAGGGCAGACACATGTCGACTTCTAACCATGAGTATAATTATCCCTCATATTTTCACTCTGCCACTAGGGGATCCATTAAATGTATTTTTCCACCTAGCATGCAGTTTTAATTCACTTTTGCTCATTCATTCTTTCCCCTCTGCACACCCTTACACCTCCTAAATCAGTGAAGTGGCATAAACAATCATTACATACATTCCCCTAAGCAGTACTATGTACTGATGGGTATTAGCTTGTATCTACTCCTTAAGAGAGATGCTAGTTGAGGTCCAATGATGAAGCAAGCCACCCAATGGGTGGGTGAGGGCCTTCGTCCTTAAACAGGAAGTGTTTCCCATTACAGAAGAAGACTGCCCTGCTACCAGAGGACTGCCCTGCTGCTGAGGATTGCTCTGCTGTCTGAGAAGAAAAACTGGACCTGCTTACCTTCATCCCAGACTAGCTTGAGTGAATCCAAGTGTCAGTTGGCTGATGTCCCCTGTGAGCTGCAGGGACACAACAAGCACTAGAGGCCTCCCTGCAACTGCCCAGCTGACCTGCTGCAACTGGACCTGTCTGAGCCTTGCTGGTCTCTCCTGGAGTGAGTTCTTGACACCCATGAGGTGTTCCCCAATTCTTGGATGCTTGTCTGGCATCAGTTTGAACTCCTTCAAAGAAAAAAGGGTGAAATCATGAAGTTTGGGCTCTTTGCGACCAAGAACGGGCCCCTTTGTGCTGAGACTCTGCCGCCTGTGATGAAATCCAACATGAAGCTCCAGTGAGACCTGCTCTTCGCACTACAGTGACCACCAGCAACAACCAGCAATATGAGATCCCGTGGTGACTGCCAGGATGAAGCTTCAGCAATGACCATCTGTGATGGCTGACGGTCGCTTCACAGTACAACAATGACAGCCCATGACGCCCGGACTGCTCTTCACACTACAGCAACGACCATCCGTGATGCTCTCACTGCTCCTTGCGGCCTCTTCCACTGCAAAGGGAAATCATAGCACTGGACTTTGAGAAGGTAACTTTTTCAGCAGGACTAATCTGGTCCCTGTATCCAACAGACGCTCCATGTTGGTGTGCCTCAACTTGTGACTTTCCCCGGTCTTGTACAACCAGATGACTGAGTGGTGATTTGGGCTTTTACTCAAAAAACTATAAAAGTCAATATCTCCAGCTGTACTAACTGGATTTTTGGTCATTCTGATATCATTCTAGTTATTAAAATGTACTCTTCTTCCCTCAATTGAGTTGGGAATTTTCTTGTGTTGTGTTTTCATGTTACTATTGTTTGTGTGCAAGATAAATGATTTACATCTTGCCTCTAAGTTAAGCTTGACTGCTTTCTGTCAAGGTACTAGAGGATTAAGCATAGGCTATTCTAGTGACTTTTGTGGTTCACCCTGACAAGAATTGTGGTTGTCGCCTGAGTGGGGCTTCCACTTCCTCCCCAATAACCCAGTTTCTTACAGAGAGAGAATAGGTTCCATGAGCTGAGTTATTGCATTGAGACTGTACAGGCACAGCTACAGAATTTGCATCAAACCATTGCTGTATCCAAGTTCTTTTCACAATTTTAGGAAGATCTGGGAGTTGTTTCTGATGCTGAGGTCTTCACGATCTCCAGCAAAGGGGCACATAAACTTGAAGTTGCATTTATTACTTTTCAACACAGCTTCAAAGCTGCTTCTGTGACAGAATGTACTATACAAAACATCTTGAACCAAAACGGGCGAATACGTGAAATAGGGCGCACAGAAAACACAGTACCCAATGTTATTCAATTGCAACAATAATCAGTGCAGTGCTGAAGAGGAGGGATATCAGCCCACATCCCTAGTTTAAACATAAATGAAACAGCAGCTATGAGCACATGCAAATCTGAGTCCAAAGAAATTCATCCAACAGCCGTCAGTGTGTCAATCTTTTCTTTAATCGATCATCTCTTCTTGCACCAGCCAACATGTGTTTTGTCTTTGGGTACAGTCACCCACGACTTCATCAGGGCTTCATATTCACTCAAATTTGTATAAATTTTGCATTGATGCGTATAGACCATATAAAGTACTGATGTCTGTAATATTAAACCCAATGTGTAAAGCGTATACCTGACAGTATGTTATGTTATGTTATTTGTGGTTCAGTGATAGAATATCGATGCTAAAAACATTGATGTTCTAAATATCGGAAAAAAATATCGACTACAAAAATATTGACTACAATACCTTAACAGGTACGTACAAAAATATCGAATCAAAAATATCGAAGTTAAAAATATAGATGTAACAAATATCGATTTAAAAATATAAATAAAATAATATATATATATGTTAAATCTATAAAATATTAATATAATCTTTAACAAAATTAATTAAATTTAATATATATTTTAACAAATATAAAAAATAAAAGTAATTAAAAAAATATAAACACACAAACATAATAATTTATACATATATTAACTTTAAATTAATTTATTAACTATTATCTTTATTTAATTTTTAAACTTTTAAATTATATAAAAATAAAATATATACATATATCAATAATTTAAAATAAAAAAATAAAAATTCTATAATTAATTATAACATTTAATTATTAAAAAAATATATTTACATTTCGCAATACAATAAATACAACAGTAGGGAAAATATTGGATAGCAGAATAATTACATTTACTATTCCAACTCCAGTGAGTGCAACAGTAGGGAAAGTGTTGGATAGCGAAGGGATAAAAATTACTATTCCCACTCCAGTGAGTGCAACAGCAGGGAAAGTATTGGATAGCGGAGGGGTAATAATTACTATTCCCACTCCAAACAGTGCAACAGTAGGGAAGATTTTGGATAATGGAGGGGTAAAAATTACTATTCCCACTCCAGTGAGTGCAACAGTAGGGAAAGTGCTGGATAACGGAGGAGTAAAAATTACTATTCCCACTCCAGTGAGTGTAACAGTAGGGAAAGTATTGGATAGCGGAGGGGTAAATATTACTATTTCCACTCCAGTGAGTGCAACAGTAGGAAAAGTATTGGATAGCGGAGGGGTAAAAATTACTATTCCCACTCCAGTGAGTGCAACAGGAGGGAAAGTATTGGATAGCGGAGGGGCAAAAATTATTATTCCCACTCCAGTGAGTGCAACAGTAGGGAAAATATTGGATAGCGGAGAGGTAAAAATTACTATTCCCACTCCAGTGAGTGCAACAGTAGGGAAAGTATTGGATAGCGGAGGGGTAAAAATTACTATTGCCACTCCAGTGAGTGCAACAGTAGGGAAAGTGCTGGATAGCGGAGGGGTAAAAATTACTATTCCCACTCCAGTGAGTGCAACAGTAGGGAAAATGCTGGATAGCAGAGGGGTAAAAAGTTACTATTCCCACTCCAGTGATTGCAACAGTAGGGAAAGTGTTGGATCGCAGAGAAACAGAAATTACTAATAACATTTAAACACTAGAATTTTTTTTTAATAATCTTAAAAATAAATAAACAATATTGAAAAAATATCCGATTAAATATATTGTGGGCATTCCATGCTACTTTTACAGCCGATAGGTTTCCAGGTGTTAGGTTAAGTTTGAGCAGGCAGGTTTTCTACCTCAAGTTCTTCCGGGTGAGGCAAAGGCTCTGTTGCTACAAAGGTTTGTTTAAGTGACTGAGTAACTGCTGATTTTGCTTTGGGATGACCCCTGTGATCCTGGAGTGATACTGCCAGATTTCTGGTCATGAGGTCCCAGTTATTTAAGAGAAGGTTCCGTGATTGATCCTGTAACCGAGGTCTCACGTCGTCGAGCCATTTGGCCACCTGGAGCGAGTGATAAGGTTGCCACTTGATTCTCCTTACCAAGGTCTTTAATTCTTCTCCTGTAGAGTAGCCTAGCTCCTGGCCTGTATCAGTTATCTGGTGGTTTAACAATAACATAAGTAACATAAGCTACTTTAAATAACTTATGACCAGAGAATTATGGTCACTTTCTGTGCAAGTGACTGTATCAAAACTCTGGAGATGATTGGTTAAACCGCTTGACATAAAAATGTAATCAATTATGGAGATTTTCTTAAACGTGGGACAGGCCACCCTCTCTGCCTCCATCAGAACCTGGTCTGCTGATTTTAGACCAAATGTGATGAGTAGGTCGTTGAATTGGTCTTGTTCACTACTCGTCTGCGCGGCGTTATGACGGTGACCCAGGTATTTGGTGTTAAAGCCCCCTACCAACACGATTTCATGTGTAAGATAAGATTCGATGATTGCCTTTATGAACGAGCACAAGGACCCCATTGCGCGCACTTTTGAAGTTTTGCGGGGGTTAAAATAGTAATTAATGAGGAGCAAGGAGAAGGTCATCTGGCCACTTTTTATGCCTTCAATAGATAGGGCTTGTACATTCTTGTAGAGTTGTATGGGTGAGGAGATCGATACTATGGCAGATTGTTTTAAGATCGAGATGCCCCCCCGAAGGCCGCCTGACTAAGCTTGTTTGCATTTCCGGTTGAAAAACTTCATAGAACCCATAAATTGCCGTGGGGTTCAATGACCACGTCTCCTTAAGGCAAACTATGTTGTTACTGTTTAGAAAGTCGTGCCCCTGTTTAGAACGAAACGTTGAGGCCAGCCCCGCCACATTCCAGGAGATGATGGAAAATTGATCTTTTAATGCCAGTTTACCGGTCTGAGTGGGCAGTGTAATAGGCAAGGAAGAAAGTTCCTTTGTGCTAGGTGGCATGATGGGGATTACTGCCCCTGGAAGTGGAGTGCGGGGTTGTCCCCTCATGGTTCTGGGCTATGGGTTGCCATCTAATGGTCCGGTCCTTTTCACCACAGAGGACCATTAGGGGGTTGGATGCCAGCGATGTACTTACTAAGCATTCGTGGGTGGCACCCCAGGCACCCTTCAGTATACATCCTCTGGGAGGAGTTCTGTGGGCCTCAATTAGGACGTGAGGATATTTACGTGGCCGAGTGGGCTTTAGCTCTATGCCCCATTCATAGAAGATAGAGGCCTCTTTGAGGATAGTGTCTCTGGTGGCTATTGAGTCCAAGTTTGTGATTGAATATTCGGGTGCCCTTGTCCCATCGGTATGGGCGAATTTTACTGATTGAAGTTCCGCTGTTGTTAGATGATTCAGAGATGGTATGTGTTGGAATAATCCTAAAATGTTCCCTCTATTCAAGAAGTCTGCAGGCCCGCTGGAAGCGTAATGGGGGATGAATATTAGGCCGGACGTGGGGTTTTCTACCCTCTTTCGCCCGTCACCTTTGGTGCAGGGATGTATAGCTTCTCCTGGTTGCTGGGTTGAAAGTACTGGGCTTTCACTTTCTGACGGGCCTACTTGCTTGGAGTCCCTAAGTGCTGAGGTCCTGGGCGCATCATTGTAGTTGGTCCTCCCATGTTTATAGTGCGGGGAGCTGCGACTGTACTCCCATGTGACCTTTTTCTCTGCAGAAAGTTCACTGGGTTGAGGGGGACTGGATGTTCTTTTATTCTCAGGTACTGGGCCCTGTAGAGTGTTTCTTGTAAAGTACCAAGTGATTGTGTTCCCCCTTAACAAGTTATCCTGCGCCTGTTCTTCATCCCTCGTATGTTCGACCATGGTGTTCTTTAGGGTTCCCCGTGGAAATTCAGTTTGGATAGGCATTGCCGATGTGCCGGCGGAAAGGGGAGGCAGGGTGGTGATGGTATATGCTCCGTTTAATGAGACCGGTCTTTCCACACTAGAGGAAAGGCCGGAAACCGTGGTTTGGGCAGTGCACTGGCACCTGCTGGAAAGGTGGTGTTCACTCTGGTTAATTATTAGGTTCCTGTACTGGCCTGGTGCAACGGTGGCATTTCTGCCCTGGGTCCTAGCGTTGCCGTTGTTAGAGAGGAAGTCAGCGGCAAGTTGCGTTATTTGCCATGTTCGAATTTATTTCATTTTGGCATTCTTTGAGTGCTCTGTATGTCTCCTGGTATGGAAAGCGGTTCCTTTTTCTGGTTACAGACCCCTGCGTCCTTTACGACTGAGTTATTTGCGTTAAGGCTGGTGCCCAGTTTAGGACTCTTGTTAAAGATTGGAAAAAATTTCACTGGCTTTCCTTGTTGTTTGAAAGGGCCTGTTCTGGAGCCTAGGCCTGTTGTCAACAGGTGACTTTTTTGTAGGCGCTGTTTTTTGGAAAGTTTTTTCAGTTTCTGTTTTGCTCTTCTGGAGAGAAGAGGCTCTTCAGATGCGTGAGCGTTAGGGGTTTGCTGAGTGGAAAGAAGAGGCTCTTCAAAGGCGTGAGCATTAGGGGCTTGCTGAGTAGAGCACACGGGTAACTGGGAATTTGTGTAAGAGCTTAAGATTTCGTTGGTGTAGGCATTTGCAGCCGTGTGTTCACTGTGGCAAGGGATTACAGACTGAAGTACTGGTACTCCTGGTGGCGTGGGGGTACTAGTTGCTGCCTCTCCGTTATCTTTTTCAGTGTTTGTGGGAGAGCAGTTCTTATTGACTTTGTCTAGTCGAGACCACAGAATTTCGGGTAATGAAGTCAGTTTGTCCATTAATTGGGTGCACGAACACAATTGGCCCACTTCTGTCTGATCAAGTTTGTGTTCAATCATAGTTAGCCTATTTCCAAAGACCACTAAGCTTGTTGCTATCGACTGAATTAGGTGAATCTGGAGCTCCATTTTTTGTGACTGCCAGAGTAGGGCTTTGGCTATTGTATCCTGTTTGTAAAAGGAAAAGTCCTCCTGGTTAGAAGTTGCTGGGCTTACTGGGCTGGCTTGACCACTGCTCCCCTCATGAGACTGGAACGGCGATTGATTGTTAGTGTTTGTAGCTCGTGTGATTACTGGCGTGTGGGCCAAGGAAGCTTCCATTTGTGCATATATTTGGGCTTCTAGGGTTGTTAAAAATCCCTGTGATAGGGGCCCCTGGTCAGGATCTAATGTGCTCTGTCGGATTCACTCCCTTTGTGTAGATTGTGTCTCCGGAGTGGCTAAAGGGCTCGGTTGAGTACCAGTTCCCTGTCCTGAGTGTCCTGTGTGGACTTGCGCTGTTATGATGTGTGTATTTTGTGCAACCAATCTATGTGAGTCACAAACTTGATGGAGTGTGAGAATGGAGTTTGATCTCATAAGGTCGCCCCCCGTAGGCTTGTGCGGCCCTGGGCTCAGTGAAGCTGTCCTATTTAGAGATAGAGAGCGTCTTGAAGAAGCCTTTGCGCCCTTCGCGACGTTGAGGCTGGGGTGCGTTGGTTGTGTGATTCTTCGGAAATAGCTTTGAATTTTGCCCCATTGGGGAGGACGCGCGGCGTAACTAGAGGTCCTCCCTTTGGTGGACTCTTGCTCTGAAGGTTATCAATTTCCATTGCGGGTTCGGTAGCGGGTTGAATTGGTGACTGTGCGTGAGTGGTCCCTGGAAGTTCTGGTTGGAGACTGTCCCGCCCCCTCTTCAATTACCCCGGGCTCTGACTCGTGTGGTCTGTTTGCCTCTTTCTGGCCGTGCTTCTAGCCGGACATCTCTTATTGACCATACTATTGGCCTTGTTACTAAAACATAATGGTGCGCTGTTGTTATCCCCAGGAGTCTGGTGGTATTTTCCCCGGGCCCTTTGGGTCTTTTTGGACGGGCCGTCTAGGTTATGGGAGCTGGCTACATTCTTTTTTCAACAGCCAATAGCCAGATGGTCATGGCACTGGTGCTGACGAGTTGACGGTGTAGGGTGGGTGAATTGGGGCGGATGAGGCGAAGGCGACTGAGTTCTTGGTCGTGCCCCCGTACCCCTTTCTGAAGAGCTCCCGCTGGGTACAAGGTCGGGATCTGGCACGCTGTGAACACCTACCTCCAGCCTCCTGAGGCCTTGCGGCACATTAAGCAGATGCTGGGACCTGAGTCTTTGCGTCCTGGAACCGCTGGCCTGGACTGGACTTTCGTGGCGTTGCCTTGGGCCCCTGAGCCCCCTTGGGTGAAGCATCGGGCCGGATGGAGGCCCCGATCTGAAGGGCAGATTTCCTCTGCTCCCTACAGCGGAGGTGAGGAGGTTAACCCCTGAGAAACCAGCTGGGACCAGCAGAGTGGAGGGAAGCGATGGCAAGAGCAGGAGTTTCATAAACCAGGGCGAGTGGGGCCCTGCAGGCGGGCGCATGCTGCACCCGGGACTAACCGGGCCGCCTCCGCATCCTCCTGGGGCACGCTCTCCACGGCCGCCATCTGACTGCAGCCGCACTCACGGGTGAAGTTGAGCCGGGCTCCTTCCGACCTGCAGACTCTTGGTGCGGGCTATGAGCCCCCCTGGTCTTCGGTGAATGCCGCATATTAAACCCAGGGGGGGGGGGGGGACTGGAAAAGCTACGGTCCGGTCCAGTCTGTTTGTAGGTTCTGTTAAGAGTCTTGTCTTCATGCAGCTTTTGTAGTTCTTGGAGTAATACTTAGTTACATTTTGTGTGCCTGTTGCATTGTTAGTTAAATTGATATTGGTTAATTTTGTTTGCATTGTGGTTTTATTGGTTAGTGTTTTGTTTGATTGATTTTTTTCCCCAGTTATTGTCTTTTATGGTGAAGGCTAATTAGTGTGTGTTTTACAATGTTATTTATATATGGTTGTACAATTGTTTTAAATTGGATGTATGATTAACTTAATTACATCAAAAAAGTTTTGTTTATTGGTCAAATGTTGATGCTTGTTATACATTTTGTTTGTATTAATATTTTGATGTTTTGATTTGGTTTACTTTTTTGGGTTATTTCTGTTTATTTAATATTGTACAAATCTTATAATGTTGCTAGAGTAATGATCCATTTTCTTTGAAAACTCACTAAAAACAATCATATCTAAAATATTGTTATTTGTATGGTTTTGCTTTAAAATTATTGATTTTTATCAATATTTATGTATTTGATATTTTAGGTTCCGATATTTGTGTGTATTTATATGTTAAATTAAAGGTCATGATATTATTTTGTCTGATAATTTTGTTATCGACATAAGTGAAAATAGACATTTACGACAACAATATTTTGTTTATCAATGTTTATGTTTTTGTTGGTTAAGTATAGGAAGACGATATGTTTATAAACAATATTTATTTTCTGATATTTTAGGGAATCAATATTTTTTATATCAATATTATGTCAGAAATCCGGTACTCTGGTATGTCAAAACTTTTTAGGTGCTCTGAATTTCTCTTCTGTTAAATTGCTTCAAAAGAGGAACAAAAAATAGTGAGTCAAGGGAAGGAAAATAATGCACACAGGTGTTACAACAGTAAATAAGGTAAAGATCCCACAAGTTTGGTGTTAGAAATGCTCAAATAAAAACAGAAACAAAACACTAAGCTCAGCAGCCCAGTAGAGGTTCAAAAAGGGAGGAATAGGGACAATGGGACACCGGGAGTGACAAAAGAAGATAAACATAGTATAGCGAATCACCAGAAGAGCCAGCTCCTCAGGTCTGCACCTCGGATCCAACCCACAGACCACTAAATCACCTTACCAACCCAAGTAACACCAATCATGCACAAGTAGCAACATTTCAACCAGCCTCGCCTATAATATTGACAGGAAGACCCTGGCAGACACCCCCTGAGCTGAAGAATATATGTTCCCCTGTGCTCTACTCTGAATTTCAGGGTGTCCCCCATACTTTTCAAAGTCTGAAGACTGCGATTAGAGAACATAAAGAGGTGATGCTGTGGCGCATCTCCCTCTTGTGGATCATGTTCTGCAGTACCATTTCACTTGGCTCAGACAAAATTAGAATAACTAATACAGTCCTGCCATCTGCATTTGTAGACTGTGAGTACCTCATAGAGATCTTGTGGTGTCCAAGCTCCAAACAAGGACCTCAAAGAATTCGAGGACCACTTCACCACCCTCAAAGAGCAGGTGCATGACTCCAATCCCTCAAAGCACACCCAGCGCCGACTGTCTCAATCTAACCCACATCGGAGCACCGTTCACTACAGCCCAAAGCCTGCATCGCAGGGTAAGGGCCTCCCCCTCATGACCACCAAAGCTGACGCTGCCCCCTTAATCCCCTTAACACTCTCTCCCAAAGATTGGAGAGGCACTAATCTCTTCAACGTGATGTCCCCACAGCACGGTACTCAGGGAAACAACCCCCCAAATCTAATAGGGTACAGCCCACCACACCCCCCCAACATCCCCTACATCTCAATATGGCAACGCATGCATCCCCATCACCCAACCCCGCCTCCATCCCACATCCATAGCAGCAAGCACACAAGCCACCCAGAGCTAGCTGTCTACCCTGCTGAGAAAGGCTAGCCCTCTGCGCACCTCTCCGATCAGAAAGCCAGCCACAGGGAGGTCGAACTCCTCTACCAGGTTCTACAAGTATACTAGCAGACCAAGTCCTGACCCATGAGTCCCCTTGCTGCTAGTACAACCTTCACTACCGGACCTTGAATCTCTAAACCTTAGAACAGCCAACTTAGCTCAGAACATCCATAACGCTATTCTTGAAATGAAGAGCATCCTACACCTTACGGAACACTCTCTCTTGAAAATCAAACTCACTCAAAAACAGTTCTCTACCCACAAACCAAGCCTTTCCTTTAACTCATGTCGCTGGCCAATAGACATTATCGCCCTCGCAAACAACTCAACTATCTATCGGCGGATGAAACTCTAGCTCTCCTCTTATCTTACGAGGCAACTCCTGCCGCTTCCAATCTTCCAGTCAAGGAAGATGAGAACAAAATTCACACGGTCTCAATCAACTCTAATAGAATGCCAACACTCAGAAACAGGAGTTAACAGCAACAACCTAATGCGAGTACCCATATCCACCCCAACTCACAACACAAACCCGGGGAACTCAGACCCACCGCTCTCTGGTCTCCTACTTAATTGACGATCTGCAGTGAAGCATGCCTTCAACATCGCTACACTCATCCTGAGCCAAGAAATCGACGTAGCAATCTTAACTGAATCTTAGCTCAACGAAGCATCATCGCCGGGCCTGGATTTATTGGTCCCTCCAAACTACAACATCGCAAGTCTTGACAGGCAAATAAAAAAAGCGGGTGGTATTGCTTGCATATACCGCTCCAACCGCTCCGTTACCGAACTTCGCTCTGATCCCCTTGACTCGCACTCTCCATAAGGAACGACTCGAACCAATTGTGCAAACTGCACACCTTCTACCACCCCCGAGTAAGAATGACACATTCATTGGCCACTTGATGGAAATCATTACAGCAAATGTCTCCCCCATTCCAATCATATATTCCTAGGGGACTTTAATCTTCACTGGAACAACCTTACTGACCCTCAGGTCAGTGCCCTCAAAGACTTCCTAGCTGACCAATCACTCACTCAAGCCTGCACTCTACCAACTCACGCGAAAGGCTCCACGCTGGATTGGATCATCTCTAAGGCTATGGCGGTCAGACTAAACTCAATTGCTCCTTGCGACTGGTCAGACCACCATGCTATTACCTTCCTAATACCGGGCGTACATAAGAAAAGATCAACGCAACTAGTGAAACCGAAACTCTGGCTTAGGGACACAAAAAGCCTAGACTTTGAGAAACTGGCAGCGCGATGCAAGAAGGATCTCCCCCCTCCCCCAAAGTTATCTAATGTCAACAAACTTACTGAGCACTACATCTCAATAATGTCTGACATAATTGACTCTCTAGCCCCGATAAAACTAAAAAGAATTCAGGTTAAAGACAAAAATCCCTGGTTCAACGGGTCCCTAAATAACGAAAGGAGAAATCTTCGGCTAACAGAAAGGAATTGGAGACAACACCCCTCCGCCTCCCAACTAAAACTTCTCTGAAAGACCAGAAATGCGTACAACAAGAGCATCCTCAAATCAAAAAAAGAATTCTTTAGATTGGAACTGGAGAACGCTAAGAACATACCTCGTAAACTCTTTGACATGGTAAAACAGCAATCCAACAAACTGGCTAAAACCACTAAAGAAGCAACAAGTTTCCTTATAACCTATGATGAGTTCTCCTCCTTCTTTACAGCCAAAATCAACTCTTTGGGAAACTAGCTGAATTTCGCCGCTAACGTCCATTCTCCTCTTTCGGATACCCATCTCTTCACACTTTCCCACCAGGCAGTCCCCAAAAACGAAGCCCATTGGTCCACTTTCAAGCTATATGACGACCACTCCATCTCGAAAATTCTATCCTCCATAAAACCGAACAACCACTTCAATGACCTGCTCCCCTCCAACTGCATGGCCGTAACCAACCAATTTATCATACCCATCTGGACTTCAATAATCACCGCTTCACTAACGCAAGGGTACATACCGGACTCTCTAAAAGCTGGTCTAGTTATCCCCATCTTAAAAAACCCCACACTGAATCCAGCTAAACCGGACAGTTTCAGACCAATATCCAATATTCCTCTTCTAGTGAAAGTACTCGAGAAATGTGTGCAAAAACAGCTGAGCCAACACATTGCCAAATTCAACCTGCTAGACGAATGCATATCTGGTTTCAGGCCACATCACACCATTGAAACCACTATTCTCCATATTGTAGATGACGCCCTTCAAGCTCTTGACCAAGGCAAAACGTGCCTCTTAATTCTGTTGGACCTTTCATCAGTGTTCGACACAGTTAATCACGAAAAACTACTAGAACGGATTGAAAATAGGATGGAAGTAGGGGAACTGTACTTGAATGGGTTAGATCCTTCCTACGGAACCGCTCTTATAGATTCTTAGTCAATCGTAATCTATCCTCTCCTTTGCCGATAACAATCAGAGTCCCCCAAGGTTCAACTCTCTCCCCAACTCTTTTTAACCTCTACTTGGAACCGTTAGCTCAACTAGTGCGTACCACCAACATCTCTTTCCACATGCATGTGGATGACACTCAGATCCACATAAAATTTCTCATGCCTAGAGGAGATCAAATCAATGAATGAGGCCCTAGAGATGACTGTACAATGGCTCGCTTGCAACCAGCTCAAACTTAATGCGCAAAAAACTGAGTTCCTCCTAATTTCCCCTTCTAAAAGTACCACCGACATACTGGAATGGACCAAGACGATCACCTCGCTAAATTGCACACTGACCATAGTGGACTCAGCCAAATCACTTGGAATCTCACTGGACAGCAACCTGAATATGCAAGCCCACATCAACTCAATGGACAAAAGTGCCAGGTTTCACCTGAGCTACCTTAGAAAACTAAAACCATTCCTAGATGCATTGGACCTAAAAAAGGCAGTACAGGCATTAGTTATCTCCAGGATGGAATACGGATGCTCAACCCTCTCTGGCCTACCCAAGTTCTCAACGGCCCCCCTAAAAGCTTGTATCAACGCAGTCGCTAGACTCTTAACAGGCTCCACAAAATTCGACCACATCTCACCGCACCTGAAGGCACTGAACTGGCTTCCATTTGAAGCCAGAATCCAACTCAACTTGGCCTGCATCACACATAAAGCGTTACAAATTCTCCTGCATATCTTGCCCAGAAAATCATGGTATCTGTAGGAGTCAGGAACTCCCGGTCTGCCAGAGACTTTGTGTTGAAACCACCTCTCTTCCGAAAGAAGAAAACATACAACTGAGCTTTCTCTGGTGCCGCACCTAGAATCTGGAACTCGTTGCCGCCTAACATCAGAAGAATACCCACTTTGTCAGGATTCAAAAAGGAAGCTAAGTGTTAGAAATGGGGGTCTCTACTTTCCTAAAGGCAAATTCCTCCCATAAACACTCTCACTGCACACACAGCTCAGGGGCCTAGCAATACATTTTTGCTCCTTACTTGAACTCCACCTGAGTATACCGGTCTTGATATCTTTGCAGTAACCCTGCATTCTTGTACCATGGTCGCTGGCTCATCACTGTGTATCTTTCGTACTTCATTGTCTATTGACCTAGCTCCCTCTAGGGTACCCTTTCGCCCATTCCTCTTCTCTGTAAATAGCTTGTTATCTCTGCAAAGTGTTCTCATGACCGCCTGTTCTGAATATTGTAAATGACCTGTTATTTCCCCAAGTGTATGCATGATCGTAATTGCTTGCTTGATCGCCTATTCCGCACTTTGGAAACAACTTGTTATCCCTGTAAAGCGCTCTGATACCCTAACGGGTCATGTTAGCGCTCTATAAAACACAAAATAAATAAATAAATAAATATGAACAAAAGGAAATCCCTCTAAAAAATTGCTTTACAAAGGGACTGTTGTCTACAAATCTTCATAGGAATCTCAAATAGGACCCCCAGAACTCTCAACTGCTCAACTCTTCTTAGATTCTCCCAAAAAATCCAACTAGGCATCTATCCCCATGATGTTCTTGATAGCACTCATGAATTCAGCTTCTTCCTTCAGAATGTTCTCCGTCTCTGTTGATGGTGTTCCAAACTCCTTGCTCATGTTTTCACTCTTGTTAAACCCCTTTATTCATTCATGAAAAGGACTCTGATTTATCCTCATCTGACTTGACTGACAGCTCCACCAGATCAACTTTTGCTTTAAAGGCTTTGCATGGTTTGAAAGGACTCCAGAAGCATAGTCTCATTAGGTGACAGGAAACTTTCTCACCCAGGCCCCTTTTTCTGCAAGTCTATTTGCCCCTTTAAGTAGAATAAGGCACAGGGTTAAAAAACATTGTCTCTCCCTCCTTAACTTTCTTCCCAGCCAATATTCAAACGGGAGAAAGCAGCAAAGTTGCCATAACAGTCTTTTCACATTCTTCTCCTGCTACCTAGCGTATTGATGCCAAATGGTCAAATGGATATCATTGTGGCCTCAGCAGATCATTTTTTTCGACCATTTTCATAGGCCCATCCCACTCACAAGTGACAGAACTTCTGTACCACCTTCTTTTGGGGACTGCTCGATATCCTGGAGGGCACTTTGCTCCACCAGCACCACAGCTTCCAGAGTATGGAATCTGCTCTCTAAAGTCTGCATGTAGCACAGGAATAAAGAACGTGTGCTGCACCCTTTCAGGGCTGATTATTTCCAGCTCCATCCAAAATCCAATGCAATAGGGGGAGAGACAGTGAAAACATATGGGGGCATATGTACAAGGACTCAATGCCACCAGAACGTCACTTTATAAGACGTTCTGGTGGCGTTAAGTCCATCGCCTTATTTACAGGATTAAGCCACTTATTGTGGCTTAACACCGTCTTGTAAATAAGGCTCCCTTTCACGCTACAATTAGTGTGAAAGGGGCGCACAATCGGTGTTGCAGTGGGTGTTCCACCGCAACACCCACTGATTTTGACATTGCCTCCTATCTACACGGGTGGCGTAAATATGGGGGAGCATCAAAATTAAGACCAAAAAAAACCTGGTCTTAACATGGCGAAACGAGGAGAAACTATTATTTCTCCTCGTTTTTGCTGTTTCTATGTGTGCTGCATTGTGCAACACACATGTAAACAGCACATCACCATGAATTATTGTTTATGTGCAGAAAGGTGTGCCTTCTTGCACATAAACAATCATTCAAAAATGATGATTTCAACTTCTATGTGTGCTGCACAATGCAGCACACATAGGAGTTACAGATCGCCATTCTGGATTGTTTATGTGTTGGAAGGGACAACTTCCTGCACATAAACAATCATTCCCCTCAATGCATGCACCCTTGCACTATGGTGCAAGGGTGCCTGCGTTGGTGCTAGGCAGCTTAATTTAGCACCAGCGCTAGGGGAAACGCAGGGGTGTGCTGTATCATTATAAATATGGTGCATCCCTGCATTTTTTAACTGACGGAGTGCGAAGTTAGCAATTTTGGAGCTAACTCTCGTTCCACTAGTTCATTGTACATATGCTCCCTGGTGTTCTGGACCGGAGCTCCACTGTAGAGGGGCAATCTTGGTGTCCATTTTGACTGACAATTAGTTTTGAGTTTCTAGCCACAAGGAACAGACAATTTTCATTGGTGAAAAAAGGGAGCATTGTATTGTTTTTGTTGCCTTCGTAATGGGAAGTGAAGCACACTATATTTGCACCAGGGCAATGTTCTGATTTTACATTATTTTTGATGTGATTATATAAGAGAGAGTCAAATGAGTTTTTGCAAACGTAAGCAAATTCAGTTCCATCTTTACTATGTAAGAAGCGAAAATCGGGCAAAATAGTTTGCTCTATTTTGTTTCAGAAAAGCACACAAACAGTAATAGTAGTGGACAAGGATTTCTCCTAAAAAGTTTTAGGGCCAGATGTACAAAGCCATTTAGCATTTCTTAATGGGTCGAATCGCAATTTCAGCCTCTTAAGAAATGCTAAATAGCCTTTTGGCATGTACAAAGGGCATTTGGGAATTGCAAACTGCGATTTCTTTAAAAAAAAAAAATCTTTTTAATGAACATAAGCTTGGCAAAACATGTGTTCTATCATAAGGTGAGCATCATCGTTATAGGAGTATCCATAACATTTTACACTTTCAGTCTTCGTTACATTATAAACTTGCTACAACAGGTTCTTATCAATCCTAGTTACAGTGTAACATTCTCTTGAGCCCCTTTCTTAGTCCCGTACAAGTTTCTTATGTAATCTTACTGGATTAACGTTCCCCCATCAATGCTTCTACCATCGCCTGGATTTCAGTGTCCTCTATAGGCCAACCATCTGCCCCATATCCTGTCGCACTTCTTTTGGCATCCCCTGCTTTGGTACACCACTTTTTCAGCAGTGCAGCACCAGTCTAAGTCCTCTTTCCATTCAGTAACCCCCAGTGGATGGGTTGCCCCCCATGCTCGTGCTATATTTCTTTTGGCTACCATGTCAGCTGCAAACTGCGATTTCTACCCAGTAGAAATTGCATTTTGCGACACCCAAATAGGAAATCCCAAATAGGGATTTCCAATTTGCGATTTCCTATGCACAGGTACAAAGCATTTCCTAAATGCGCGCTGGGCATGTAGGAAATGCTATTACATCGGCTCAAAGTAAATGGTGACCATGCACAATTTAAAAAAAAAAAAACTACTCCAAAATGCTTTATTCGGGGTGTAGCAAGGGGGGGCCTTAGGCAGAACATCACCCTTGCTTTAACATTTCCTAATTTGCTGTCAGGAAATCACAAATTAGGAAATGGAAAACCATTCGTTCCTATGGGCCCATTGGAACTAATGGTTTAGTAATATCCATTCAGCAGTTATCTAATAGCGATTCCTACTCTGTATAAATCGCTATTAGGGAATCTCTATTTTTGTACATACCATTTTGCATTTCCTAAATAGTGATTTCTAAGGAGTCGCTATTTAGGAAATGCAAAACAATTATTTCATACATCTGGCCCCAAATGAAGTGATTAAAAGTAAAAAAAAGTCTGTTTTATATGTTTAGGAAGATGTCCAAAATCTAGTTTTTCTATTTTTGCCCGGGTACAAAAATATTTGTTTTATATGGACAGGGATAAACGTTGTTTGCTCCATTCTGTATTGCACTGTGGAAATAGGTTTATCCTGTTTTTTTACACCAAAGGAATGTTTCTGTAATATAGTCCTAATTATGCCTCAGTAATTACCCACCCATGCTGACAAACAACACAATAAGGTTGATATGCTTCTTATTGGGGCAGTGCTACATTTAGGTGTAATTAAGTGAACTTTCACTAAATCCTCATTTAAGTTGCACATGTACAGATTGAATAACAGGAGCTCAAAGACAGAATCTTGCCTCACAATCATATCATATCTCACCTTAAACCCCCAAAATTCTTTCCAAATGTATTTCTCCCCTAATTGCCTGAAAAAAAATTGTGTTTACGTTTATTACTAGCTCCTTCATAACCCGCATGCTCAGATACTTGCTGCATAATACCACTCATTTCACTGTACTTATTCATGGACGTCGATACACCAAAATGCTAGGGGCGGCAGAAGTGACTTCACACACCCTTTGACTGCAATGACATTACAGGAAGCAACCTTACTTGATCCTTGGCCCTGATACCATCACACAAATTGGCATAATTGATATTAAAACTGTAGGGACGTCTCCCTCACAAAATAGGTAAAGGATAGCTGTGCAAACCTCAACATAAAATATGAAAAGCATGTGCAGCAGCTATGGGAGCGTCCTCAAAACAGGTACAGCACTGGGAGCAAGCGGCAGAACAAGCCTCCCTCGCAATTTAGATGCCGAAGGGGCAACAGCTTTGCAAAACTCCTTCATATATAACAGGTATAATGTATCTAGCAGGAAGGCAATCCTCTTCACAAAATAGGTACAATAAGTAATCAGCAATGCAAGACCCCTCTCAAGAACTGTTTACATTACATGCAGAGTTAAAGTTGTAGGTGTAGAAATCTGCCAAGACGGAGCATGTCATGTGTCACAGAAGGTAGAGCTTGCTTTTTAGCTACTAACACATTGTATTCTATGATTTCATGTGTGTTCCTATGAGGGTAAAACAAAAACTACAAGACCCAGAAAACAAAGTGTTGGTCAATAAAAAGCTATAACTGTTTGGCGGCGCCGCAAATAACATGTGGCCCATTGTCATTTATGTGTGTGCATGCAACAATGATATTTGATAAATAAAGTAGAACACCAAACTGGGTTGATGTTACATGAATGTGTAACGGGTTGGACTGGGACAGAAAATAGGCCCAGACACCAAAATAAAAGTGGCCCTGTTGGACCTGGCCCTCTGTGCAGTATCACCGCCAAACCTTTTGCCTTCAGCCCTCCTGCATGACTGAATTCGGTTTTGTTGGCTTTAGTACTCTGTATACTTTACCTCTGCTAAAGTGCTTGTGCTTTGGGGGGAGGAACTCCAGAAGTTTCTTTCACTTCAAACCTGGCATCGAGTATACAAATGGGAGCCTCAGCCCCACTCTTCAGTACACTCCTGGACCTGTGGACACTGCAGAAGGACTGCTTTGATGCCAAAGGACTGCCCTGCTGTCCGAGAAAGAACACTGAACCCTCACACCTAATCCCAGGAAACCCGCATGACTCCAAGGGCTAGTTAGCTGGTCTCCTGTTCTGAGCTACAGATACACAACATGCTCCAGAGGCCCCTCCGCATCTGCCCAGGTGACCTGCTATACTGGATTTGCCAGTGCAACTGGACCTACCTGAGCCCTGCTGGCCTCTGCTGGATTGAGTTTCTGATCCACACGAGGTTTCTCCCAGGTCATGGACCCTTGGTGTATACCACAACAAAGGGGACCCCTTGGAGGTAGATACACAGGCAGACAAATCAGGGGAGCAAATAAAGTTACCAACAAAAACAGAACAACCTGTCTGTAAACATATTAATTGGCGGAGTATCTCGCCATACTTCAGGAATGCTTACCAGGTCATCAAGGAGTCTTAATGTGTATGTATATATCAATTACGGGTAAATTAATCAAGCATATCAAGAGTCCTCTATACCTTCATACAAAATGTTATCAAAAATATATGTTATTTATTGTAATCATCATCATATGAGGATACATTCAGTACAAGACATTACAACAATTAAATAGATGTAAATACAGAGATTGACGTACCATACATTTAGGAACTATGGAGCTAACCCCTTAACATCCAAATTCAGAACGCCCATACCAATCTCACCACATTCATTCAACAAATATTCTCACACATATCCAAACCTACCAGTAAACAAGATAACAATAACACAACACTAAACCCAATAATTAATGCAATACACTAATAAAGAAAACAAACATAACCAAAAAAGAGAAAAACAAAATTTCAAAATTCAATTATTTTACATGCACATATGCACCAAATATTGTTTTTCATATAAGAACATTATTGATTGACATTACAAACATTCTGGTAATCAATTCTTGTTATCTAAACATGCGCCGACGTGCGTTTCGGTGAAGACCTGCAATTTTTGTCACACCTGCTTCAGGGCACTAAAACAACAATCAATAGTAGGGCTACAAGGGGTGCATCCAATGCCAAATCTCTAACAGATGGAGGCCAGCATTCCCTCAAGCTTGAGGGTGAGGAAGGAACTCAATAACACTACTGTATCCACAGGTCCAGTATATATCCTTAGTAGAACAAAAGGCTCAGATACTACAACGTGAAGAATGAGGTAGGGGCGAGTCACAGCAAAACAACGCTGCTCAAGCAGTGCGAATACACCTAGAGGCTGGATCAGTTTTGGTAAATCCGGCGGCGCAATAAAATAGTGCACCATCGTCCCAGTATTCCGGCGGGAGAGAGATGAACTCCTCACGTAATGAATTGTGGCAGCCATCAGTGACATCAGTTGAGTTCCTCCAGGAAGAAAAGAAGAACTCCCGAAGTTTTGGGCTGTTCACAATCAGGAACTGTCCCATTCATGCCAAGATCTTGCTACCTGTGTCGACTGCCAATGTGAAGCTCCAGTGAACCCAACTCTTCACTACAGAGACCACCAGCGACGACTGGCAACACAAGATCTGCACTTCGCGATACGGCATCACCAGTCCTCAGTGACCACCAACACTAAGCCCCAGCAACAACTATCTGCAAAGCCCAACAGGGTCTTCACATTACAGCAATTACCATCCGGGATGCTCGGCCTTCTCTTTTTGCTCCTGCGACGACCATCCATAACACTCTCCTTGCTGTGACCTCCACCTTGAACTGGACTCTTCATGCCGGACTTTGAAAGGGTAACTTTTTCAGCAGGACTAACCTGGCCACGCTCCATTGCGGTCAGCCTGAACTTTTGACTTTCACCCAGTCTCACATGACCAAATAAGCACGAGTGGCACTTTTTTGCACAATATGTACCTTAAATATTTAAAATTGCATATCTCCTGTTCTACTGATTGGCTTTTTGTCAATTTGGTGTCGAATAATTTATTCCATTTTGCTCTCTTTTTCTACATTACTGTGGGACTTTTCTCGTGTTGTGTTCTTAATACTGTTTGTGTGCTGCAAAAATACTTTACACATTGCCTCTAAGTTAGGCCTGACTGCTTTTGTGCCAAGCTACCAGAGGGTTAAGCACTGGTTTATTTAGTGACTTTTTGTGGTTCACCTATCAAGGATTGTGGTTGTTGCTTGAGAAGGGATCACTCCCTTAACCAATCAAAAGCCCAGTTTCTCACAGTTCCCCCATTAACAAATCACATAGCTAAAAAAGTGGACAACATTATGCAAATGGAGACAGTTTTGAACTTATAAAGACCTGCTGCATAGGTGTTTTGCAAGGCATGGGAGACTGCAAGTATTGTTTGTTCTAATATCAGGGAAATCAACAGTAAAAACTGGCTCACCAGAACATAAAGCATATCCACAAACAACCAAAAAAGTCCCACTCACATACCTGCCAGACTGCTCTATGGGATAATCCAACCCTGAATGTGTATCTTTACAGTGCATGTGTTGTGCCTAGCAGCAGAGGTCAAAGCTTTAAAATACATGTTTCTCAGCGATCTGGCCATCATAAATAAAAAAATACTTACATTTCAAAGATCATTTATTGAATTAATCTTTGCAAAACATTCGGCTAAGGAGAATTGTTCTTGTAGCTACCACAGTAATGGATGTCGAAGCAAGGAAATTAAAAACTTACAGGAAACATTACATTTGGAAGTCTGGGCGTGGTATGTTCACTTACACACCTTGCCAGCCTCGTTCCTGTTTTAAAGACAGGCAAACTATGCATATTCGAAAAATCAGCAAACCAAATAAAATAAACTCTGCTCTGATGCACACGCCTGATTTTGAAATACTTTCTCTGTGCTGGAGCTATTGTGCTCCACCCTTCTCCGTGAGAGGGCAGATGGCGGACTCTCAGCCCTGTCTTGTTCATCAGGCTTCGCTATGAGCAGTGTTCTTCATTTAGTAGAGTGTGCGTTGTCAGGCTGAATACTTATACTTTATAAAACAGAAAGCCTGACACACATAGAGACAGAAAGTAACCAGAGTTCATCAGCATCCTGTTTCAGTGGCAGCCTCCATAACCAAAGGGTGGTTGGGTGAGTGGAGGATGCGTGGGGGAAAACTCGGGGGTGGGGGGTGTTAAGAGTAATAATAAAAATAAAAAAAGAACTTACCTTAAGGTGCTGGCCGCCTTCCGCGTCTCTCCGTGTCTCCTCTGCTCTTCCTCATCCCAGCAGCCCCTGGGACAGACTCCCTATGCAAGCCCCGAGCCACTCTCATCCTATGAGGGGATTGGCATGAGTGGGCTGAAAAGATGCTCCACTCAGGCCAGGAAGTCTGTGGGGTTTTCCTGCCCGGCTGCTCAATACAGCCGTGCTGGAGAAACCTAAGTGCGAATGTGTGTTTTGGTCGGCCTGAGACGGCTGGTCAAACACATATGCGCACTTAGGGAGTACACATAGCACACCTCCTGCACAAGCTGGCTCAGAGCTGGCAAATAAAAAATAAAATTATGCTAGAACATAGTTTTATTTTTCATTTTCTGGCTCTGAGCCAGGCAGTGGGGCGGCGCTCCTCCACCATTGCGGAGGAGCCGCCACTGTCCTGTTTACCTTCTGTTCTGTTCTGTTCTTGTTTTATCAACTGGCCAGGGGTCACAAGGGCAGTGCGACAGGTTGCTAGGGGCAAGCCGACCCCTAAATGACATCTATGTACTTAACGCCGTGGAGTATACTCCAAAAATCCACAGTATGATGGCCCAGTCTCGTACGCAAAACTCTTTCTTGCCATAACAGTTAGCACCTTCATACCATGCATTAGGAGGAATCCTATATGGAATCCGATAGAAAGAAAGGGAAATGTTCCAGATGTAATGGTCCTTTGCTCTAATCCAGGGTTCTCAGAAGTCAGTCCTGGGGGGCCGGATCCATGCCAGATTTTTAGCATATCCCCATTTAGATAAATGTAGTTACCTTAAAAATTTGGCATGGATCCGGCCCTCCAGGACCGACTTTGGAAAACCCTGCTCTAGTCTGTTAAAAAGTCATCCGGCAAACATTTTTTATAGGTTGCATGGCTCAGCATAGCCAACATTCAGGAATCACTTGAAGAGGATCTGCTGCCCTTTGTATCAACAGAGAGCGAAAGTGCCCCAACCAAGCTGCAGGATGGATACCATACTAAAGTATGGACTGGCAGACAGAGGTTATATCGTTAAAATGAGTAAAACATAACAGAATACGTGGCACTATCCTTTTGGAACAGGTTGCAAATAAGTGCATGTCAATAATGACACCAGTGAACAGAAACATGACAATTGGACAGGTGGAATCAGATGTTTATTAACCCGGATGTCAGCAAATATATCTATCAGGCTTGTAAAGTTATGTACTGTCTTTGGATTCTGCAGAGGTTCTGAAATCGCATCAATGAATTCAACCTATTTTCCAGTGAAACTCTCATGAAATTATAATCATGAAGCATATATACTTTGATCATGGGAAAACCTAGAAACTTGACCAATTCTGGCAAAATCATATACATTAGTTCTTTGACAAAGAGTCTCCACTAGAGAAGGCTCTTCATTGTTTTTTTACTTAAATAGATTTAGAACCGTGTGTTATTTTTCAGAAGTCGTGGCAAGAATACATGATTTTGACTTGGATGGATTGGGGAAGGAATTCTACTTGGTCTATCTAGTGTATGGATGCCAGATACATATTTTTGCCTAGAAATGTAAAAGTCTATAGATGCTAAAGGTGCACCAGTGATTTGGTAATCAACATTGTTATTAGTTGATGTAGTTGATAACATCATACAGATACTTATAGCAAATACATTAGTATTAAAACAGTTCAGTCACATCTGCGGAGTGTCAATGCACTCCTAGTGGGCCTCATGGAGACAGTCCTAACCCTCTCACAGCCCTTCCCCAAGCTGTAGGGGGACATGTAAAAAATACCAATCACTTCTGTTATAAAATACCTTGACTGACTTCCCATTAAGGGGCCGATTACGATGTCGTTAGGAAAGGTTCCGGATGGGATTCGGTATTTCAGAATCCGATTCGGAACCCTTGTTTCTAATCGAATAGTACAGATTTCCCAATGACTGATTATGATGACCTTAAACCGTACGAGCAGTCCGAATCGGTTCCAAAAGGCATTGGGACAGCCCAAGTCTTTCGGAGCCGAATCGTACAGCTCTATTGACACAGTTTCCAGACGAGCGATTACGATGACCGATTTGGACAGCCATTCCGATTCGCTTTGCCCGAGACGAAACTGCTGTCGGAATCGGTCTTTGGGGGCCTGTTGCGGGCCCCCTTCACTTTTAGGCATACGAATGTAGCCCGTGGGGGCACCCAAGGGACCCCTCTTCTCAACCATGCACAATGTGGCAGGCACCATGGGGTGCCCGCCACAGGGTGTAAGGTTCCCCCCCACCCCTTTTTTTCAAGTGGAGCCTGTGTTCGCATTTGGAACACTGGCTCCCATTGAAGTCAATGCGAGTCCGAGCGAACGATGTTGGGAAGCATCGTAATCGGTCGTAGGACCCAATTCGTTTGGAAACGAGGCCGGAACCGATTCGTTCGGGACAGTTTCCTAACGAGATCGTAATCGGCCCCTAAAGCAAGAGTCCATTTCAAGAAAGCGTGCATTACCCACAAAGACCTATATCTTAGTCTATCCAGCTACTTGAAAGATTGACTCCACATCCCAGAAGGAAAAGGAAACATTACAACTAAATCACGCTTACTACAAATGAAGAAAAACAATATGTTGAACCAATAGTGTCAAGCACCAAGACTATGGAACCGCTTAACAGAGAACCTGAAACTCAACTATAACCTGCTCCCAAGCCAGAAAATCTTGATAATGAATCTACTCAAACTTTGCCTTAAAGACTAATCGTACCTATTGATAAAGTTCACTTGTTACACTTTTGCTCTTTACTATTTTATACTAGGTGGATAAATCCACACTATGTGAATACCTTAATGAATAAAGAATATCATATCCGTTTTTATGGTTGTTTTATGTTCCTAGAGAGAGAGTGAGTGAGTGAGTAAGTGAGTGTGTGTGTGTGTGTGTGTGTGTAGAACTTTGAAGTGTGTTTATGTGTGGTGTTCTCAGTATAGTAGACTATGATGCTTCAACCAACTTTCAGTAAAAGAAAATGTGAGCAATGGCTTGGATCTTTCCTATGACAAAGTTTTTGCTAAAATCAGGATGTTGCTATTTAGAAGCAAAGAAAGAAGAGCGATTCCAGTGATTGCTTTCCTCTAGTAGGCCAAGCAGAAAATTTTCCTCAGAGGCGATGGACAGCCACTGGTGATAAATTGGTGGCTAGCCAATACGGCTCACTAAAATGCAAGCTGTCTGAAGACCCGAGCACTCTTTATCTACTTTCTTGCATTTGTTCAGTTCATCAGCAAAAGGAAGTCTGTTTGACCATTTTCCCAGTAGCCATCATGAAAAGGTGGCCGAATACAACAGAATGACAAGGTCACCATGCGAGGACCTCTGTAGTAGTTGGCACATCCAATCAATGAAACACAGAGTCAGAGAAAAAAAGAATCACTGACACAGAATGCAATATTTCTTGACTGGTCCAGTGGAAAAGATTGTAACAATGCTGTTGTGTAACAAAAAGCCCAGAGGAAACTCTTTGGAAGCAGATCAGTGTGTGGTGTGCCACATATGTAGAATAGTAGTTCAGAGGAAAGACAAATATATGAATAGCTTACAGGGGTGATTGTGCACTGATCTCATTACCTGAAGATTTTATTATGTCAATTCCCCACATATGGGAGTGTGTAAAATGTCTCCAGCTCTTCTTCAAGCTATTCAAAAATCTAGACCAAGCCTAGTACCAGGCAGCCACCAAAATTGATTCGGTCACTCCCATACTCCGATCTCCATCAATTGTAATAGGGGTGCAAAATTTAAAAGAACAGTGGAAGAATACTTGCCTTGCCCCAGGCGCTGGCAACCCACGATACGCTGCTGTACAGTATGATGTTACGATTTTACTACCAACTGCCTATAGCAGCCTTCCTGTGTAACCCCTAATCATTTGAAATTCTGAGCACATTGCCATTCTGTAATAGGTATGTCACTGTATGCCCTTTTATGTATGTTTGTTGTTAGTTAGCATAAAGAAGCCCAATGCTGTCAACATGCACTCTTGAAATAGTTTTAAGATAGTATTGTGAACAGACTGCTGTTAAATGTAACCTACTGCAGTGGCACCAGGGCCTGCTGATGCCTAAAAATGATGATCATGGCCACAGTAAAAGATCCTAAAGCTGTATTGAGTGATTTGTGAGTGGTGTGCCACCACTACCCTTTTATATATTATTAAAAGCTAACAATGCCATCTTTTAGTAGCATGCAACCATGGCCTTTTATAAATTATAAAAAGCTAATAGATCCATATTTGGAATGCAACCATTGTTCTTTTATAGATTATTAAAAACTAATGGTGCCATCTTTGATTGTTATGTAACCATTGTCTTTATTTATCTTTTTAAATGTTAACCGTCTGTCACACTATTAAAGAGTTAACACTCTCCCTGTTTACACAGACCTTTTAATTTATATTCTATGAGTCCTGAATGTGTAAAAAAAAACATATCAGTAAAACAACTAGATATATTACTAACATTTTGGTGTAAGGCACTGAAGCATGGAGAATGAGATCTGTACTAACAGTGATCAGGGTGAGGAACATAGAGTCTAAATACTAGGACCACCAGACTCAACCCACACAGGATGACAATTGACAATATATAGCAGTGACCAACACAAAAATAGCATTGCTTTGACGAATGCACATCAGAAATCCCCACAGGACTTCCCTTTCAAAGACCTCCAGAAGAAGGTTGGTTTATAGGCTGGGATCCCAGTCGCTCAGGCCCTGTTATGCGCCAGTGAGGCTTATGTGCAGTGCAGGGTCCAGCTGGAAACCATAAGCAACCCTGCAAAAGTGATCTAATAATCATCCATGCTCCCTTCCTTTCCTCACTCTTTTCCTTTGATCCCTCCATTGTCTCTCCTCGCACTCTTCTACCTCTTTTCTCTCCCTCCCTCTCTCTCCCACTACCATCTCCCAGAAGCCCCCTGGGCTGCTACAATTAACCTCGGGGAGCTGTGGAAATTGACAGAGGCGCCAGCAGTGACTCTGTGCTTTCAAACCCGGCCTCCAATGACTACAGCCCACTGGTGAAATGCCCGATGGAATAAACGGCCAGTCCGGCCGGGCCTGGTGTAGAGATTGTGCAAATCAGAGTATGTTGCCTTGATACAGGGTAGATACACTCTTTCAAAGTGTGTTACATCTTTGGCCTCCCTGCCACATGTTTGAACTCAACACAGCTTGGGCCATCAACTCTGATAAATAGCCATTGGAAAGTTTGCATTGCGTCAACGCAACACTGAATCTTATGTTCTAACATACCACAGTGCATAGGATACAAATCCCCATATAAATCCAGAAACCTGGCATGTGAATTAGATATACACAAAATGGTATCCTGGAGGTGGTTGCTTTCATTCTAGTAAAATATTGTTTCGAATTGCGACACATAAAGCAATGTTTTAGGTTTAGAGAACGATTAGTTGGCGTCTATCTATAAAAGTTTACTAAAATAAGGGATTGTTGATGTTCTATATTAGTTAGAAAGAACACTGTGTTGCTACTTACAGTGATTCACACACACATACTTGTAATCGATCTAAAGAAAATCAATATGAAAAGCTTGAAAACAAAAATATCTCTAAGGCACTCAATACTGACTGCGCAAAACACACAGTGGTTAATGAATAACCGTCAATGATTGCTACGAACTCATCAGGACTGGCTGAGTCTGAATATACAATATAAAAAAGGTCTGTTAAAAGAAAAAAAGAAAATGTACTTTTGAGACAGTGTAATATGATTATGCAAAAGTAAGCTTCTGCCCCTGCGTTGCAGAAGAACGTTATATAAAGCATTGCAAACCTCTAAGAAATTAAGTACAACTCTTATCAAAACTTTATGAATAAATTACATTTGAAAACAGAGGTGGACAGGTAAATCTTCAATAAGTTAGTAATTGTACAAATGTACTGTGTGTAGTTACATCGTATTACGGGGAAACGCTTCCTGGGGTTAAATGCCAAGGAAAACTGCATAGAATTTAAATATAATTTGTTTTAGGAAATATTTTATGATCACTTTATGACACTATAAAAAGATGCAGAGGTCGGCTAAACAGAGAATAATTGTCACACTACGCCGCATTCGTTTCTCTGCAATCTCAATGAAAAGCGCCCTGCCTAGAAAAATGCAAAAGATTACTATATTGTTGATATCCAATAGCATATATCAAATAAAACACAAAAAGGTAACACCTCCAATCTCACCATTTATTTAGTCATATCAATATTACCATCTGGACTAAAATACGCCCAATGTATCGTTATAGTATCAGTATTATCCATAAATAATTCAAGTAATAAACTATTAATTTAAGTAGGATGAAAGCAATATCCTTCTAATTAAAGGAACAAAGGTATACCATAAGGGCTACACTGTGACACAGAAAGGGACACTCTGTGACATAAAAACTTTGAGCCTCAGTAGTAGTTGAAACATTGGTAGACTTCATCTCGTAGACTACAGAACCTACACCAGGAGTGCAATGAGTATGTAATAAATTTGTACGGAGTTGTTATACAGACATCTAAAAAAGAAGTCATTTACCATGTGCACTGTAGTAAAGTTAAATGGGGTGGACATGACGATAATCAAATAGAATTCGAACTGGAAATTATTTTTTACCAGTAATATGGAATATCGAGAGGAGATAAGACAGTAAGGCAGACTACTGCAAATAATTACAAACAGCAGAAAAGATTTAGGTTGATGTTGTAGTGTCTTGTTAGTTAGAGATGATGGGACCCTTTTGGTTCTTGATGGACTCCGTAGAACTGTGAGGTGAGTGTTCGGGTGTGGTTAATAGAATTCATGATTTAAAATGTTGAGTTCACGGTTACACGCTGAGGAATAAAAACGTGTAATACCAAGCTCCGTGTGGTGTAATCATTTACATGTCCCAAGGCTGGAGAGGATGCTACAGATGTAATCCAAGATTAACAGTTCAACTCACCATTCTGAGAAATCATGAAGAAATGACACAGTCATAATTTGCGGCCCACGCTCATATGGGCAGGTACGGATACACACTCTTTCGCACTTCTGGGTTGCTTGACTCCTCAGTAGCAGACAAGATCAGCGGTGCGCGCAATGTGTGGGCACCACTTGGTGTGAGGCTTCACTTCTGCAGTGCTTGCACTTCACAAAACAGACAAGTGGAGACAAGTCAAAGGACATGTCTTAGAGCACCACTGGATTGTCACAAAACTTGCAATGGTGGCAGCCACCCTGGATTTATGAAGTATGAGGTATAAATTCCTTGCATTTCATTGTGTTCATTGCTAAGTAATCAAGATACATAGTTGCTGCAACCGTACCCTTGTTGCCAGAGATTAGAACTCAATACACCATTAGCTCGAGCTATCAGAGGCTTGCTGGATATGTAGAAGTATTATGGGACATACTTGTGATAAAGGATGTAGATTTTGATATTTGCATATTATTATTGGAGTCATCCTTCCAAGGATAATGAACTCTAACCTTTCACTTATTTGTTCCATGACATTAATTAGAAGAATCCTTGTCTTGTACAGACCTTCTTTTCATTTCTTTTGAGTCACATATGGTATTAAGGAGACAAACTTGTTACACTGAGAATAATTCCAATGACAGATCTAATTTATAAATAGCTGAATCTCTACAAAGTCAGAGTGTCGATCAGCAATGAGGAATCAGAAATACAGAGATTGACACAATATCAATGCTTCTGCAGTGCAGGTGGACCTCAACTGTAAGAACAGGCAGATTGAAGATATCCAGTGTTTCTCTGGTCCATGTCCCCTTTCCCTGGGTCTACTGCTGACCAGCATACATTTTGAATGGTTTTCAGTGGGTACAGGGAAGTGTGGAGATTATCATTGCTGCTGTTGACTCCAGATGGCCAGGTTAATGGAAACTTGACATCTTGTGTGGAAAGAATGAAACTGAATTATTCACAAACAGTGTAATTAAAGAGTAGAATTCCTGTGAACAAACAGTACGAACAGTCTATTTATATAAATAAATGCCCCCAAAATGATTTTGAGTTCCAAGGACGTCTCCTATTGTATACAAAGGAGACAAGAAAAAGGTTCTGTTGTAACTTTGTTCAGTTTACCTTTGCCTCTTTTTGGCCTTTCCTTCTTCCTTGAACGCCCTTCCCTCCTTTTCCCATCCCTTGGTTCAGTCCTCCTCACTAGAGTAGATTGTCAGAGAATGTTGACAGTTGGTGACATAAGACCTTTCCTGATGGGCACTTTTGAGCAGTGTGTTCCTGTGGTACGTCAATGGTGAAATAAAGAAGACTGTTTTACTACACTTAAGATTCCAGAGTCTACTTCACAACAGGTTATCTACTGGTGGAATTCAATTTACCATTGATCTCAGTCATATACAAACCTGGCAAAGATGCTTGCTGTGAAAATGTGAGACCTGTCTCACAAATCATTCCACATACCAAAGTGCATTTTTTAAATTGGAAATTAAATAATTGATTGGAATTTCACAGAAGTGTTAGCAATATTTTAACAGATTATGGAGCATGTTAAGGTAATAGATAGGTAGCTAAAGATTCACTGCTTCAGTCTTGTATCTCTGAAATGAAATATACCACATACATTGAATGTGTGATGGGCTGCTCTTTCAGGAACACTATTGAATATCATGCTGCAAGAAAGAGGCAGCTAGGAGTCCACTGTCAATTTATGCCAGAAAGACATTTGGCTCTGTTCAATGGTGTCCCTATTCTGAGTGTTTTTTTTAGTCTGAACTAGGAAATTCCTTTATGTATATTGCTGAACTCCATTATACCAGCCTAACTGCTAGGGCTAACTGCAATGGCCATATTCCAGAACTGTTCACAATCTGCAGACGGACAGGGCAGGAATGATCACTAAGCCATTTGCTATTTTATTCATATTTGAATCATTCACAACTATGAAGGATAGGCATCAGATTAAAGTGATACACACAACAGCAGGGTGGTTTAAACATATGATGTATGCTTCTGCTATATTACTCTCTTTGGAAGACATTTTGTGACTTAAATGAACTAGAAGTCAATTTTCATTTCTTTGCAAGATTGTGAAGAAAAAATTAACTGGTCCAGTTGTGAGGCATAGTCAGTCTTTGAAGTGATGGTAACACAGGAGTCAATGGAATATTAGGCCAACCTAGTGTATAAAATTGAGAATATTTTTGAATTAAGTTGAATAAGGGATACTCATTCATGGAGTGGGGGTGCATTGTCACTGGGCATGAAGAGGATTTAAATTGCAGCTGTTGCCTTTTGTATGGCTCTGATTTGATTGTAAAGTTATAATGCAGCCACTATTCAAAAAGATCAAATCAATAGAATGTGTGATTTGTGTTTCGGTTGTGATAAGGCCTATAGTGGCAATGGCCAAACTGCACAGCACAGTATGTGCTGGAGGCAGTAAAGAACCATTACCTCCCGGTCCCTCTAGTCCTCGTCCCATTCCTTAACAAAGTGGAGATGACCATCTCCACAACAGAAAAAAAGAGCAGGAGAATGCTGGGATACCTAAACCCACCCCCTCCCACTGGGAGTACATAAGCTGTACTATCCCAGCATTCAGTCTGTTCTTTTTTTCTGTCTTCCGACAGAATGGGACGTGGATTTGCTGGTTCTTACCTGCTGGAGTCTTCTTGGATGTCTCGTCGGGCTGCTGGGCTGTCCTCGACGTCCTGTTCCGCGGTCTCCTGGCCTGCCGGGCTTGCCGGGAGCCGCGTTGTTGGGCGGCCAGTCCTTTGTGGCTGGGGCGCCGTTCCTCCCGGCCTGTTCCGGGTTGAAGGCTGCGTCTTCCTGTGGCTGGGCCGGTCAGGTAGACACGCTGCTGCTTGGGTCGCCTCGAGCCGGTCTTGGAGGTGCCCCTGTCATTCCTGGCTGTCGGTTGGGGCTGCATTTTGGCCTTTTCCTCCCTGGACGTTGCATGGCCGCCTACGGGTGCCGGTTGCTCCTGGTTTTACCTTTGGCTTGGCGCTCGTTGGTGGATGGCGTCTGGGCTGGTGGTTGGGGGTCAGTCACTGTGTGGTGGTGTTTGACTGCCCCCGTGGTGAGTACCGCATAGCGGTTTCTTTTCCATGCTATGCTGCTTCTACTCCTGTGCTGCTTTACGGCCTTCCTGTGCTGTTTCTTGCATGTTTTCAGCCACTTTTTTTGCAGGTCAGTCTGTGCTGCTCTGCGGATGGTGGGGCGTCCCTAGGCGCGGTGCTGGTCATCTGGGGCTGCCTGGCGGCTTTGCCCTTTGCGCACTCTCGGTCCCTGGCGGGGTCCTGTCTAGGGTTGTCCCGGGTGCTTGGGGCAGTTCTTCGGTTGTTCTGTCTCGGTGTGCTCCGGTGGTGCTTTTCTTCCAGTACGCAGTCTCCTCATGGTGGTGTGCTGTTTCCTGGGCTCCCTTTGACGGCCTGCTGACTTTCCGCCCTGTTGGTTCCTGCCCTTGTCTGCTGTGCGGTGTTCGGCGGGGTCGGGCATGGTGGGTTTTGGGTTGGGTGCCCGCCTGTGCTTCCCGGGTGTTGTGGGCTTTGCAGTGTGCGTTTTCCTGGCCTACGGCCTTTCCTCCCTGCTGGCCCCATGTCGTGTCTGCTCTCGGTCCATGGGCAGGTTCGGGCCTGGTTCCTGCCTGTCTGGGTGCCGGCCTGGGGCTTCCGATTGCTGTACGCTCCTTGGTTCGTTCCTGGGATGTTTGCCTGGCCCCTGCTCGGGGGTGCCTTGCTTCTTCTGGGCTCTTCCGTGGGATCACTGTGGCTGTTGGCCTTTGTATGTCCTGTTGGTCGGTGTGTGGGTCTTTGTTGGTTCCTCTCTCTCTCTTGGTTGAGGGGGTTCCGGTATCGCTTCCCTGGGGATGGCTGCTCGGGGCAGGCGGTGGGTTGGCTGTTCCCCTGCCCCGGTGGTGGGTGCCCTGTAGCAGGTTGCCTTCCAGTTCTGGGGTCCTGTCCTTTGGGGTTCCCTGCCTCCCGGTTGCTGGGTTTTTCGCTTCTGTCTGTTGCCTGGGTTGGCAGTTTGTGGGGCTCCTGCCGTTTTTTTTCTTTTTTTACTGTGGTTGGGTCGCTTCTGGCGTCCTGCGTCGGGCCCTTGGGGTTTCCGGCCTCCCTGTTTCTTGGGCTCCGTTGTTTGCCTGGGGGGGGGGGGTGTTGTGTCCTGGCGGGGCCCTTGGCCTTGGTTGGTTGTTGTCTCTGGAGCTGTGCTGGTGGTGCCCCTGGTGGGCCTTCTGGCTGGCGTTGGTGTTTGCCTGTTGCCTGGTGCTGGGTTGTGTTGCGCTTGGCTGGCTGGTGGGGTTTGGTTTTCCTGTTGTGGTTTCCTTCTCCCCTCTTGTGTTTCTTTTTGTGGCTTGGTCCGCTTTTTGGGGTCCTTTGCCTCCTGCCCTGCGGCCTTTCCGCCCTGCCGGTTCTTGTTCTCCGCTGCTCTCGGTGTTTGTGCCTGTCTGGGTGTCCTCCTCGCCGTGCCTGGTCCTGTCCGTGGCTGGTGGGTGTGTTGGTGGGGCGGCTGGTTTTAGGTCTGGTGTCAGCCTCCCCTGGTGTGTGGGCTGCGTTGCGGCTTTCCCGCTCCTCCTTGTCGGCCTTGTGGTTTCGGCTGGCTTTGCCTCGGCTCTGGGGCCGTGGCTTTCCCCTTGGGGCCTGTTGTTTGGGCTTGGGCCTTTCTGACTCCGGTGCGGGGCTGATTTTGGGCCTGTGCTGTCTCTGGTCCTTGCTCTTTTGTTGGCTCTGCTGTTCTTGGGTCGGCCGGTGTTCGGTCTCCCCTTTTTCTTTCTGAACCCGCACCCCTCGGTGGGTTGTGCGCCTTTGGGTTCTCCGGGCACCTCTCCTTTGGTTTTTTCGTGGTGCCTGGGGTCTTCCGGTGTGTTGTTGGGGCCTCAGCTTTGTCTCTGTTGGGTTTTGGCCTTGCTGTCCCTGTGTTTGGCCACTCGTTTGCCTGTGCGGGTGGGTTGCTGGTGCCTTCTCTGCTTGGTTGTGTCCGGCTTTTAGCTGTGGGGCCCCTGGTTGCTTCGGGGTCACCTTTGGGTCCCTGCCTGGGTCCTTTCCTGGCCGCTCTTTCTCTGGTGCCTTGGCGCCTTGTTTTGGTGGGGTTCTTTCGGCCTCTTGGTGGTCGTGGTCCTGTGCCTGGTGTTCCTGGGCTGGCCTTCTGTCCTTTTCCTGTGCCCCTCCTTCGCGCATGGCTGTTGCGCTGGGGCCGTTGTGAGGGTTGACATGTGTGGGCTGCCGGGCTCCCTTCCTGTCTTCCTGCTGCTTCTCCTCCCTGTATGGCTTGGCTGTGGCTGGCTCCTGTGCCTTTCCCTGTGCTCCATCTTGGTTGGGTGTTTTGGCATTGGATCGGTTGGCCCTATGCGTCTCCTTCTGGCCCCTGGGGGCACCGTGTTGGGGGCCTTCTGTCTGGCTGGCCTGTCTGTTCGGCCTGCTGGCTTCTTGGGTGTTTGTAGGAGCGCCTGCGGGGTTGGGCTGTGGGCCTCACTGTCTTTCTCTCCTGTTTTTGCCCTTCTGCGGCTGCTCTTGGGTTTTGCCTTGGGTGGTTCCTTGGTGTCCTTCTTTGCCGTCCTGGCCGGTGGGTCGGCTCTTGGTTAGGTGGGGGTTTCCTCCTTCCCGGTTCTGGGGTTTGGTCTTCCACGGTTCCGTGTTCGGCCCTCTGTTGTTGTCTCTCTTGGCTTCTGGACTCTCCTTGGCTTTCGTTGAGCAGGGTGCTGGGTTTGTGTCCCGGTGTCTCCTGCTTTCGGGGTGTGTGCCCCAGGCCTGGCCGGTTGGCCTGTCCCTGTGCCCGGGTTCTTCTTCGGATGTGGCGGCCTTTCTGCGGCTCTCCGGTGTCTCCGCTGGGGTTGGCTGCTGGCCGTTCGTGCCCCATGGCCTGGGCCGCCTCTGGGGTTTCTGTGCCCCTGGGCTCTCTGTTGCCGGTGTTGTCGGCATTGCAGGGGGGGGGCTTGCTCGTGGTTGCTGCCCCCTCTCTTTCTGGTTGCTCGGTTTGCGCCTGTCCTTGATTTGTCCTCTGGGTCGGTGCCTGCGTTCCTTTCGGGTTCTGTCCTCTTCAGTCTTTGCGGCTCTGCTGGTGGCTTCCCCTGGTGTGTTGGGGTTGGTCCTGTGGTTGGTCGTGTCGTTCCTTGGTCTCTTGCCTTTGGTGGCACTTCTTCAGGCTCTTCTTCCTTTCCCTCAGCTTTTTGGTGCGGTCGATGTGGGTTTGTTCGGCGGGGGTCGCTTTCTTCCCTCATCTGGGGGGATCGCTCTCTGCCTTTGCTCCTGCTCTGTTCGTGTCGGCTGGTGGTGTCTGTGCCTTCCGCCGTGCCGCCCTGCACGGGCCTGCTCTCGTCTGCTCTCAGCGCTTGGCTGGGTTTGGCCTGGTTTGTCCCTGGTTGGGCGGCTGCCTGGTGGTGCCTGGTGCTGTGGGCTTTGCCCTTGGCTGTTTTCTCCCTGGTTGGTTGCCCTTCCTGGCCATGTGGGCGCTACCGCTTCTTCTGGGCCCCCTTCTGCTGGTTATTCTGGTGGGGGGGCAATTGTTTTGGCCCCTCTGGGAGTTCCCTTGGGGCTTGGCTCTGGGTGCTGGGCCTCCTTCTGGCTTGACCTGGGGTTCTTGTGTCCCTCTTGTTGCGGCCCTGGCTTCTTGCGCTGGGTCTTCTTCTGTGGTGGCCTCGTCGCTGTTCTTGCGATTTGTTCCTGGTGCTTTCTTGTTGGGTTCTCCTCCTCTGTGGCTGATGGGGTGGTTCCTGGTGTCGGTTGTCTGCCCCTTGGGTGGCGGCTCCTTGGCTGGGCTCCTTGTATTGGGGCTTTTCCTGGTCATCCCCTGCTCGTTTTGGGGTTCTGGCTCTGTTGGCTTGGTTGGGGGCATGGCTGGTTGTGTGCTCCTGCCTGTGTTTTTCTTTTTTCTTGTGGGCTCCCTTTTGCTTCTGTTGGGTGCCACTTTCGGTGTGGTGTCCCTGGTGTTGCTGGGTGTCCGGAAGGCCGGGTTGTTTGCTTTGGTATTCTCCACTTTGTTAAGGAATGGGACGAGGACTGGAGGGACCGGAAGGTAATGCCCTATTACTTACCGGTAATCTTCATTACTCCTGGTCCCGTTGTCCTCGTCCCATTCCTTACACCCCTCCCTCCCTCCCAGACTGGCCGGCCTTCCGGTCGGTGGCTTGGTATTTCAGGCTGAATGCTGGGATAGTACAGCTTATGTACTCCCAGTGGGAGGGGGTGGGTTTAGGTATCCCAGCATTCTCCTGCTCTTTTTTTCTGTCGTGGAGATGGTCATCTCCACTTTGTTAAGGAATGGGACAAGGACAACGGGACCAGGAGTAATGAAGATTACCGGTAAGTAATAGGGCATATATAGAGCTGTACTGTCCGTTTTTCCAAGAGTTCCAATCCAAATATCAGTCTCTTTCTCAAGATAAATACCAAACTGTTGTGCCTAGCACTGGATAATGCCATTTGAGAAAATCTTACATGGAATTTAATGTTATTTAGAATGTTTGTAGAATTACCCTGCCACCTCCTTTTGGAAGCCAGTATCGAAGCTTGATAAAGATTACGCAACATTTAAGGTAGGCTTGCACTTCTATTTGAAACAACAGCAATTTACGGATTGCAGATAACCATTATACTAATTCTAATTGTCAAGAAGGAGAATACTAGTTATATGAGATGTACAGATAAACAGAGAAATATAATTAACTTGGGTGCATAAAATCAATCTACCTGAATTACTAGCTAAAGAAGGCCATCAACAGGTGCCAACCAAAACATGATGTGCAAGTTCCCTGCAACAAATTTTTTGAATAAACGAGGGCAGACACCAATGAGGTTTAGCTGCATTGAAATTCATCACAATCAAATCCATAAATCACTTGACCAAGCAGGAGATGTAACAGTATTCTACCTAAATATTGATTCAAATTATTGCAAGACCATAATATCATGATCAAAATTTCATGACTAAACAAATAGAGGGGACCAAAATATCAAAGGTAAGTATATTGTTTTTTACAGTTTCAACATAGCATTGAAAGTTAATATAATAGTTACTTTAATAATGTTTTTTATTATGGTATTTTATTGCTCTGTATTGCATTTTTATTTTATCAAAGATGTTATTGTGATATTTGTTTTCTAACCAAATATGGTATAGTATATTGTTATGTTGATTGGCGGATTGGGAGGGTAGGGCTCTTTGTATTATACTAATTAAGGTTAATAGATAAATATGTTAATTATTTTACACATTTAAACAGTTACAATTTTTTTAAATGTTTATTATTTTAATTATATATTACATTTTAGTTTCAGTTTTGGGATTTTTGGGGGAATTTGAAGGGTCTTTTTAAAAATTATATATGTATACATTGACATTAATTAATTAATGCATTAATTAAACATGCTTTTTAGATTGGAAATTAATTAATTGTATGTTTAATTAATAATAATATTTTAAAACACTTAATATAGTTTTTACAGAAGTGCTAATCATTTCAATCATAAATTGGGAGACTCAGGGAATTTCTGAAAAAGCAATACATATGTATTAGTAATTTATCATATAGATATGTAAAATTTAAAAAATGCAATTGTGTTTAGTTTGTGTGTTTGTGTGTGTTTGAAAAAGCATTTTTCTTTAAACATAGTTTCTTAAAGTTTTATTATTTTGACAATTCTGCTACATTTCTGAAATTTTGAAAAATATTATAGTTTGACCATTTTAAGATATTTAAATGATGTTTGTGTTTTGAAATGTTTTAATTTAATAGTCCTAAATAGTTCCTAATGGGCACATATCATTTGGGTTCAGTGAATCTAACTCCCAAACATAAGCACTTTCTCTAGTGTTTGTTAGAATGGAGTTAGAATAGCAAATTGGACACCACCTTCCAATCTCAATGTATTCACTTTCCCAAACATTTGTTAGAATAGATGTAGAATAGTGCATTTGATCCCCCATTTATGTATTTTTCCCAATGTTTCTTAGAATGAATTTAGAAAAATAAATCTGCCCCCCCAATGGGTGCATTGACCTAATGTTTGTTAGACAGGACTTAGAATAGTAAATCTGAACCCCCAGTGTATGCACTTTCCCCAGCATTTGTTGGACTGAATTTAGAATATTAAATGTGACCCACCCAAATACATGGCCTTTCCCAAATACTTGCTAGATTGAAGTTAGAATAGTAAATTGGACCACTCTACAAGTGTGTAAACTTTTACCATTGTTTGTAGAACTGTGGTTAGAATAGTTAATCTGCACTCCTATGCATGCACTTTTCCCTAATGTGTATTGGACTGGAGCTATAATAATAAGTTGCCCCCCATTCCAACGTATCCTCTTTTCCCAGTGTTTCTTAGACTGGAGTTAAATAGCAAATTTGACCCCGCCGCCCCTATGTAAGCCTTTTCCCAACATTTATTAGACTGGAGCTACAATAGTGAATCTGACCATCCCCACACTGTATGTATGTTCCCCAATTTACACAGGATTATAGCTATAGGAGGGCATTTGCATTGATTTTTATTTGCTTATTGTTTTAATGTTATTACTTTGGAGTGAAATCGCAACTTTTTTTTACTTGATTCTGGAATTTTACATGAGATATTTTGAGAGTATTTCATTTAAAGATTCATATTTTTAAAATTATCTCATTTCCTTTGTTTATAATCTATTGCGTCTTGTTTTTTTTATGATTTCTGTTTTTGGAGGATTAATAAATATTAAATATATTTCAAGTGTTTTTAATATTAATAATTCTAAATGTTTGCATTATTTCATGTTATTCAATATAAATTACTAACCTTATTTTTATTTGCAAATTATATTTATCTTCATTATACAATTATTTTAATTTATAATTTCAAATTTTTTATATTAATTATTACACTTATTTTTTAAACGTTTTTATAGTAGATGTTTTTAAACAAATTACTTTAAAAAACTTAAGATATCCTTTTTAATTACAAAAATATTAATTACATTTAAATAGGTATACTTACAGATGCAATGTGGTACTTTGGTCCACAATATTTTGCAGTCCATATCCTTGTAATTTACATTGTATGTATGCAAATTAGAAATTTTTGCTGTCATTATTAAGACAACAATATTTTTGCTCCATGATATTTTCGTGGTCAATATTTCATCATAGAATCAATGCTAACTAATCTTGATTACTATTGATCTGCAATGGACCCATGGACTAGAAAGCCACATTTGAGGCATGAGATAGTCAGATTAAAATGTTTCTGTTTTGAGGTCATGCATGGGTGACATTGAATACTGGTGAGATTATATAAAGCAGGTCTATTATTAGGGAGGATTGTTAATGAGGTCATACTGGTCATGTGAATATTGTTTGTATTGTTTAGGATTGGCCACCTTTGACAAGCTTCTGGAAAATCAGTAATATTGAAAACTAGGAGCATATTGGGGACGTCAATAAAAACAATGCTTATAGAGTAAGCATGTACACAGGTGGACAGTCACCACACTCCTGGTTGCTAAGCAGAATATGGAGAGGGTGTGGCGATGTATAGCAGGCCATTGTATCAACATTGGCTCAATGACATTTTCCAAATTGCCACTTCTGAACATATAGAAAATTGACTACATGATACAAAATCAGTGCTCATATCAATATATGGTAACTTTTCAACTGGCCAAATGAGAGTAGTAACACGTCATTGAGCTGAGGTAGAGAATGGGCTCATGATCAGATATTCTGTTTGGGCATATGATGCAGAAATTTCCTTTTCATTTTCCTATTTTAGGAAATAAAACTTTTTGTTGGATTTACCAATTTTATTATTTTTAACCATGCATTTGACCTTTGCAGTAATTGTGACCTCTCTGATCAGACACCAATTTCATATGCACCCCATAAAAGTGAAAATCATTTTTGTGTTTAAACTGCCGTATTTGGTTTACTTGTTTCAAGTTCTTTTTATTCGAGAGTTAAAGAATTTCAAAAACACTACAGGGCCGATTACGATGTGGGTTGGAAACTCTTCTGACTGACTCGGTTTCAGAATCGGGTCCGACCGAATCGAGTTCGGTGAGTCCGACCAATTACAATGCTTCTGAATATCGTTCGGTCGGACTCCCATTGACTTTAATGGGAGCCTGTGTTCCGACCGACAACACAGGCTCTAGTTGCAAAAAGGGGTTGTTGTGGAAAACCATGCACCCTGTGGCGGGCACCCCATGGCGCCTGCCACACTGTGCATGGTTTTCCAGGGGGGGTCCCATGGGTAACATAGAAAACTACTGGGAAATCGTCTTGGAGCAGATGTACTTTCAGAAAAGCATTAAAGAACCTGAAAGAAAGAGAGGGTGTACAGCCAAACGTAGTGAATCATAGGGCATCTGAGCAAGAAAGGAAAGAAAAATCCAATGTAAAGGTGCTGTCAGGAATTATGGCTAGAGACATGTCTAAGATCAGCAGGCGTGGGGCAGCATTAATCCAAACCCATTCACACAGAGTCCATCTTAGGGAAAGAAAGACTAGTAGACCTTGCTGAGTGTCATCAGTGTCTTTAGAGAGACTTTTTGTGCTTGAGGAAAGCATGACATGGCAAACCACAAAAACAAACTATTTTCCAGGAGGCCTTGAGCTCTTATGTAGTTTTGGTAATGTGGTGGCCATGTTGAATTTCTGAGTATAACTTTCCTCGTGCTAAGCAATCGCTATACTGTATTGCTGCAGGTAGGATCTTGCCATATTGATCTAGGATTTCCTTCATACAGAACATTTGCATTTTATTGAAGTTGTAAAAAAATATTGGGGTACCGAGAAGTTTTCTTTTTAAACTTTTTTATTTGATTTTGCACCATAATATATAATAAATCCCCCACCAGCCTACCCCCCAAGCATACAATTTCCCTTGAGATAACAAATTCATTCAATATTTAACAATACAAAAAAAAGAGAAAAATTACAGAACTGGGATAAGTACATAAGGCATCAGGTAACCAAAAGACTGGGAATGGAACTTTTAAGCAGAAAAACACCTACACACTAAAGGACGGGGAGACCGAAGAGGAAAAAGGAGAGGAGATACACTTCTAAACAAACATCCCACCCCCACATAATCAAGTCAGGGCACAATCACAATTGCTAATAATACTTAGTGATTTCTAGTTGCTAAAGGGAAGCAATGCTCTGAACATTTTCTCCCGTATCTTCTTGCTTTTCTGGGAATAGATTGCCCTTTCCAGGTGGTAGATTGACAATAGGCATTCAAACCATTGATGAAGCACTGGGGGAGACGGATCAAGCCAAGCAGTTGTTAGACAAATCCTGTAAACAGCCATACAACAAACATAAAAGGTTCAATATTAGATGGAACTGTCTCGTCATGAACCCCTAATAGGATCCCCTAGGAGACAGGGTAATATCTATCTCCAGTTTGTCTGCAAAAAATTCATTGATCCCTGATTTAAGACCATCTAGCGCAGGGGGCAGGTGGCCAACATATGTACTAGGTCTACTCCATACTCCTTACATCTGGGACAACTTGTCCCTGTAACTCCTCCCCATTTGGCTATCTTCCCAGGTGTAATATAAAGATTAAAACAGGTCTTAAAATGTTGAGCCTGTAGATTGGCTGATATTAAAAACATCTGTGCACCTTCCAGTGACCTTGACAGGTCGCTGGATTGAGCATTGATCTTCTCTTCCCAGCCCTGTGAATGTTTAGCCACGTCATCCTGCTTTGTATCATTTAAAACTCTGTATAAGGCCCCTATCCTAGTGTCATCAGCCATAATCAATTCAACGGCCTGTGCCTTATTGAAACCCGTCATCCCACCGCCTTTCTTCCTTAAAAAAATCCCTGATTTGTAGGTATTTAAAAAGATCTCTATGGTCAAGCTTGAAATTTTGTCGCAGCATATCAAAAGTCTTAAAAGAATTCAGTGAAAAAAAATCTTCTAGAACACGTAATCCATGTGTCACCCATTTACCCACATATATATCCTGAAATATTTCCAGTAACAGTGGGTTGTCTTGTATTGGGGTATAATAGTTAGTTAAATCTCCCCAGACCTACTCTTTTACGAACTTTCCCCAAATTCGATAGGCTGCCATTAAAACTTTAAAACTGACTTTTTTATAGTAGCCAAATTCAGTTTGCCGAAATAAGCATCCCCTGCTTTTAACCCCTATTAGGAGCTCGTATATAGATGGAGTCATATCATCCTGCCCTGAGATATCTACCTCCTTAACTAGGAGGACTGACAGTTGTTGCAACACTGCAGCCCAGTAATACAGTTTAAGGTTGGGCACTACTAGCCCTCCGTGCTCTTTTGGCAGAGTAATAAATCTTAACGCTCGCCTGGGATTAGCATATGCTCAAAGGAATCGAGTCAGCATCCCGTCAAGAAGATTAAACCAGTTATTGCCTATCTCCAGCGGGATAGCCCGGAAGAGATAAAGCATCTTGGGTAGGAATATCATTTGATCAGATTGCTCCGCCCAACCAAGGGCAATCTCAAATTGTTCCATCTCCCAAAATCCTGTTTAGCCTTCTGGATTAAAGGGGTTAAGTTAGCCTCCACAATCTTTCCAACCTCCGATATAATTATCACACCAAGGTAAACTGCCTCTTTGGTAATCCACCTATCTGAAAGAAGTTCCTCTTTATTGATTATAACTTGGGTTTTTTCCCTGTTCAGTAAATATCCAGAGAATTGGCCAAATCTCCTGGCCTCCGCCTCAATCTCAAATAGTGCACCACTAGGTTCTGGGGTCACAATGGCAAGATCATCGGCATACGCCAGAATTTTAGTCTCCCTCCCCACCCTGGTGATTTAATCGGCTGAATTGCATAATTACCATAGAGTTGCCTAATCAGGGGTCAATGAAGAGCGCAAACAAAAAGGGGGAGCAGGGACAACCTTGCCTGGTACCCCATTCGATAATCACCTCTACAGACATACCTCCCAGCTTTAGGGTGGTGATAGAGGGCTTTCACTAATCTAATAAATCCCTATCCAATCCCTTTATAAGACATTACTGCCCAGAGATATGGCCAGGAGACCCTGTCAAATGCTTTTTCGGCATTCAGTAAAATTAGAGCTGTGGGATCTTGCGTAACCCCGGCTGCATCAAAAAAGGGTAATGACCCGACGGATTTGATCGGTGGTTCCCTTTCCAGGGATGAAGCCATGCTGTGCAGGGGACGTAAGCCGACTGATAACCACCGAAAGGCGAGTAGCCAAGATTTTGGAGTAGATCTTGGAGTCGCTATTAATAAGCGTAATGGGTCGATACTAACCCAACTCCTTGGGTGGTTTATTATTATTTTTTTTTAATACTACTATCTTGGCCGTAGACCAACTATCAGGAGGGGTAGTCCCTTTCTGAACCTCCTGAAATAATTCGGCTAAATACGCTTTGAGTACGCATGCAAATATTTTATAAAATTCTCCAGGAATAAAGTCTGTGCCAGTGGCCTTCCCTGATTTTAAGCTACCAATAGCTGATCCTATCTCTTGTATAGAGATGGGCTGATCCAGCGCCTCCCTGTCCTTTACCTCAAGGATCTCTTCACAGACAGCAGAGAGATCCTCAATGGCCGTAGTATCCTAATTTATCTACTTGGAATATAGATGTTGATAGAACTGCTGGAATGCAGCCCTGATCCCAGCCTGATCAGATTTTATCCCAAGCTGAGGGTCCCTTATTTCCCTTATCTGGCTCCCTGCAATAATCTGTCTTGTTCTAACGGTACAATGTTAACCTATCTTCTCATTGAATTCATATACTTTCTCCCACCATACCAAATATTTATCTGCCGCTTTCTTCACGGATAACTCAACAATCCTGGCTCTGGTGGTAGCTACTTCCAAGAGAGCCATGTCGGATCCGTCCCCTGAGGAGATCATCTCAACCAATTTTAATTCAGCCTTGATTAGATCTTGTATAACCCCTCCATTAGTATTTTTTCAGTTTTTTGACGCTCTAGGCTACATCTCAGTGTCTACCCCCGCAGACAGGCCTTAAAGGTGTCCCAAATGATGCTGACTGAGGCACTACCATGGTTATCAAGCATGAACTGAGGAATCCTTGCTTGGATATGGCTCACAAATTGTGGGTCTAGAAGGAGAGCCCTTTCAAATGACCAGGAGCGGTCCACTCTCAGGAGCTGGGACATTTCAATCTCGAAAACGAGAGGATTGTGTTCCGACATGACCCTCTAGAATTTCGAAATACACAAGTATGTTATAAGCCCTTTGGAGACCAGCAAATAGTCTATTCTAACATGGACCTTGTGAGGGGTCGAAAACAATGTATATCCAGGGTCCGCCTTCAAGGTCTCCCTCCATACATCGACCAATCCATGGATATTCTGCAAATCAGCAAGCGCCCTGTATACTTTTGAATTCCTACCACAATAGCTCCTACTCCCTTGTCTGGACTCAGTACAAGGCAAATTAATGTTAAGATCACCACAGACTATAAGGGGTAGAGGCCAGGACGCCAGCTCACTGTTTAACCAGCAAAACAATGCTGGGTCGTCTAGTACCGGGCCATATATAGAGCAAATCGTGAAGGAACTGTAGCCAAAACGGCATTTGGTAATGACCCATCGGCCCAATCTATCTGAACAGGACCAGGGGAAGTCACAGACCCACTTTCTGGACAAAATAGCAACCTCCTTGGTACAGGTCCCCTGTGTAGTACAGCAGACCAACTGAAACCCAAAGCCACCAAGTACGTTTCTCCGGGAATTCTCTATATGTGTCTCTTGTAGACATAATATGTCTGATTTCAGAATCTTTAAATCAAAAGCAACCCTTTGCCTCTTCCGACTATCATTAAGCCCACAGAAGTGTACAGAAGCAATGCAACTTTTATTCATTTAAGCAGAAAAAAAAAGAACAAGCCCAGATGATAAGCCTGACCAAAGCATATTGCCCAATCGAGAAATCTTATTCCTAACCTGTTCTCAATCCTTTTACTTTGCTCATATTTACATCTTTGTCTGCTTGTTTCTCCACCCCCACCCCTGACCCCCCCACCTTCCCAGCTCCCCACCAGCCCCCTCCCATGCCCCCAAACCCCACCCCCTGCCCCCGACCCCAACTCTCGTTTGGAGCAGCGGGTCAGCCAGGACCCTGAAGATGGCTCCTGCTAAAGGTGCCTAACCCACCCCCCTACAACTCCGGAGATAAAAAGAGAAAGAAGATTAGAGAGGGAAAAAAACAAAAAACAAAAACAAGTGATGCATCAAGAGAAAGAGAGCATTTCTCTAATATATCCTCTAGTCAAAATCCAAAAGTCAATCCCAACGGGGTCAAAGGACATACTGGCTGAAGACACGTCTTCAGCCAGTATGTCCACCTTTAGAACCCCCTTTGGAACTTTCGGATCCAATTCAACCAGCAAGTATCTCGTCCAAAAATTCCTGTGCTTTTATGTCGGAGATGAAAGACCGTGTTCTGCCATTAAAAATGACCTTTAATCTAGCGGGATTGAGCAGAAAGACTTGGCAGCCAGCGCTCTGCAGTGGTGAAAACATCTGCCACAGACACCACCTCCTCTCCACTGTAGCATGGCAGAAGTCAGGCCTCACAAAAAAAGAGTGGCTGTCAAATGAGCGCCTAGCATCTGGCCGGGCTTTTTCAAAAACAGCTTGTCGTAACAGAAAGTTTCCGAAAAAAAACAGAATTGCTCTTGGCTTCTCCGGTTGGACCCTTTGCCCATTTTTCAATTGAGTGAGTGGAAATCTGTGCGCCTGCTGTATCTCCATATCCCAATTCCAATTAGCCACATCGGGAAAGGCACCTCTGAGCATATTAATAATGAAAGCCCTGACATCATTTCCTTCAACATTCTCTGTTATACACAAAAACCGTTGGCGGTTTTCAAAATCCTCCAACTTCCAATGTACATCTACTAGCTGAGAATCGTGGCTCTCTACTCGAGCTTGAAGTGTAAATGTGGCTTTATACGCGGCGGCATCATAGAATCGAAATCCAAAACGTTGCTCCGCAGTGCAGACCCGGTAAGCCTTGTCAATATCAGCTCAATCGCTCTCCGTGCTCTCCTCGAATGCATGAAGAGCCCCAGCAGCATACACAGCCTACTGTAGGGGGTCCGCCGCATGCCCGTTCCCTCTCAAGGCTATAACGGCACGACCATCCCTCTCGAGCTATCCAAGAGAGACCGTATCACCAGAGCAGTTCAGGGCGAGCATGACGGTATTCTAAGCAGCTGCCATCTTGCTCCGCATCCAATGCTTGGTCTATATTTTCCAGGAGGCCTTGAACTCCTATGTAGTTTTGGAAATGTGGTGGCCATGTTGAATTTCTGAGTATAACTTTCCTCGTGCTAAGCAATCGCGGTACTGTATTGCTGCGGCTAGGATCTTGCCATGTGGATCCAGGATTTCCTTCATACAGAACTTTTGCATCCTATTGAAGTTGTATAAAGGATATTGGGGCACAGAGAAGTTTTCTGACGTTGTATTGTGTTGTGAAAATGAAAATTGAACTATTTAAACAGTTAATTTGAACTTTTCTATGACTGTAGGATTAATACCATCAGCAAAATGTTACTGTGACAGAACAGGAAGTATTCTTAAGCCGGAGTTATGTTAAAAATATAATGCATATATGAATATTGCATTTGGGGTTCATAGTTTCAATAATGTTTACATGAGTTTCCAAGAAAGGAATTACAGGATACTAAAGTTTGTGAATTAGGTTACTCTGGCACACTAGTAAAGACTAAGCTATAACTAATATTTCATAGATACTGCATATTGATGAAACTTGAGGTAGTTATCCAATTAATAGTTAATGTTTAAGATACTCCTGTCTTGTTAGTTTCATTTTAGGTCTAACAAGTTTTATATAAAAGTACAGAGAGTTGGTTACACAGAATCATCATGTAAGAAATAGGGTTACAAGCAAACCCCAAAAGAACCTGTGCTTAACCCTGTGGTAACTTGCCACAAAAGCATTCAGGCTTAACTTAGCAGCAATGTGTAAAGTATTTATGCAGCACTTCAACAGTCATAAAGTGAGGATACAAAACAAGAAAAATCTCACATCAACTTAGAAAAACAGAGTACATTTAAATGAATTATTTGAGATAAAATTTACAAAAATCTAATTGGTAGAACCTGAGATATGCAATTTTAAAGGTTTAGTGAAAACAGGGCTTACAAGCACAAAGAGCCAACTGTGGTTATCTGGTTGCTCTGGAACTGGAGTGCGGGCCGCCTACAGGGATCAAGTTAGGCCTGCCCAACAAAGTACCTTAAATCTTGGTTGAGGAGAATTGCAAGATCCTGCGTCGAGGATGTGTCGTGCAGTGGTGCTTGAAAGAAGCTGCAGGTTGTAATGCGAGGTCCTGTGTCACAGATGCATCACGCAGTGGTGTTTCCGATGAAGCTGTCGATGTGACTGGTGATGTGTAGTCCTTCTCCATCATCGAGGATGCCATAAAAAAAAAAGGCTTGCGATGTGAAGTCCTGTGTCAGGAATGTGTCACGCAGCAGCAGTTCAGAGAAGCTGCAAACTGAGATGCGAGGTCCTTCATTGGGGTTGTGTCATGCAGCGGCGGTTCATAGATGGAGTTGCAAGGAGATGCATCATGCTGCATCGGTTCTGCTGAAGAGACCACATCTGAGGTGGCAGTGCACCTTCAGGCACCACTTACGGGGCAAGACTCACAGCAGGCAGGGTCAAGGTGCTGGGTGCATGGTGGTGTGAGTCTTTTCTTTCCCTGAGACTTTTACTAGGATGCCAGCCAACTAGCCCTTGGAGTCCCTCTGGTGGTCCTGGATTCTAGATGTATGTCCAGTCCTTCTCACTCAGGCAGCAGGGCAGCAGACTAGCAGGGCAGCAGAGTAGCAGTCCTTATTGCAGCAGAGCAGCACATCAGTCCTGTGTGTCTCCCACAAGTCTAGAGTTGTACTGAAGAGTTGGATGTGAGAATCCAATAATTCTACTTGGTACTTTGATAATTCTGGAGGTTTCAACCCCCTAAAGGTGTTTGGAATTTCCTGCCTCTCTGCCCTGGCCCCAGCTTGTATGGAGGCACAAAAGACTAGCATGAAACCCTATGTGAGTGTGCTGAGGAAGAGCCTTTGTAATGTGCAAGTGTGGTAGGTGACAGCTCCAACCATCTTTCAAGCCAGAGATGGCCTATCCTGCCAACACCTATCACCCATTTGTCTTACTGTCAATACATAAAGACTAACTGCCAGCTAAAACTATTTATGTGACCCAGAATACGTGCCTTAGGCACCATATGGTTGGGACAAGAAAATGGCAACTTTCTAACAGTGGTGGATGGCAGTGGAGAACCCCACCTCCACCTAGCCTCAGGTGACCGTTGCTCCTCCCCTTGGTAATGGAGCACGCCGGATATGCTGGACACTAGCGATACGAGTTCGTACGCCGAGTAGTTTCCTCAAGTGAATGTGCCCATAAATTAAGGAGTAGCCCGGTAGTGTGTGGCGCTACTTATTTGGCGAGTCTTGAGTCTGGAGAAAAATTCTGCGAGTTTTGGGGAAGCGGAGAAGCGAAAGGCGGGAATCCGGACGCTGGATGTCGGACGCTCACCTTCTGGTTTCGCATGGAGTATTTCAAAAGCAGCTGCCGCTATCGTGCTAAGGAGAGGAGATGAGGAGGAGAGGAGGCAGTGCAGTAGAAGCTGACTGAGAGAAGCAGGTGAGCGGCGATTTGTGACTGGTGGAGTCGAGTGGAAAACGGTGTAAGCGGTGGAGGCGGTAGAGGCGGTAGAAGCGCTGCTACACTGTAACATTGTAACAGGGAAATTAGGAGAAAGGTGGCAAAAGCGTCTGCTGGTTGACGAGTGTAGAAAATTAATTCTTAACTACAGAAAAGGAAAAACGGTACAGAGATGGGGAAGCATCTAAAACTTGTGTCATCTGCTGCCAAAATGGACGCCTCTGCTGCGGCGAAGGCTAAGAAACGCCTAGTTCATACCGGACTTAATCAGCCATTGACCAAAGCGGGGAATAAAATTCTGCGTGTGGAGATGAGCTCTAGTCCTGAAAGCTCGGAGATAGATGTCTCGGAATCCCAGCAAGGGCTGGAAGACCCTAATGAGTCAAATCTAATTGAGGGCTCAGAAATGGAAGAGAAGGACAAGGAGCAGGAAATAATGTCAGGGGTTCTCTCAGGTTCGAAAAAACAAGAGTTGAAAAACTCCAGAGACTTTCCTCTTTTTGTAAAAAAAAATCTCCTACCTATTACCGCCCAAGCCCTTGCGAAGCCATGTCAAGGTTCGCCAAGGGAGGCAACACTTGAGCCATCAGGAAATTCAACGCTGTTCTCCAATACACTATCACCACCACTTATGTCTCCATCACCGCCGTTGCCGCCTCCCTCTGGTGTTTTAGCTCAAACTTTGGGAGCAGGAGAGACACCGACAGAAGAAGCTTGTCCTGCCCGCGCTCAAACAAGTCCTTTGATTTTAGCCGCCCGGCTCCCGCACCCGTCCACCAATGAAACTATATTGCAACAGCAGTTTGAGGGTTGCTTTCAGGCCCAGAAAACGTCAGTAGTTGCGACTAAAGACAAGGGTAGCTTTGAGCCACCTCCGCAAAAAGATAAATTTGCGACCCAGTCAAGACTTGAAGAATCTGAGTCTCAAATCCAAATGGGTATGGCTAATACCCATCAGATAGATATCAAGACTATGCTGAATTTAATACTAGAGGAGATTCGAGATATGAAGAAATCTCAAGAAATCGAGATAGCGGCACTTCACCTCCAACTGGGGAAAATTGAAGAGGCAGTCGCTAGCTTTCCCATCAGGATCCAAGAAGCCGAATCGAGGATATCCCAATTAGAGGATCAAATGAATACCATCCTCCAGCAAGTTAACTCGGCGTCACAAGATAAAATAATTCTGGGGAACAAAATTGAAGAATTAGAAAATCATTCACTTCGCTCAAACCTGCAGATTGTGGGGGTCCCGGAGGGGAGTGAGGGGGCCAACATGCTGCAGTGGGTGGAGTCATTCATCAAGCAAAAGGTGCTCCCAGAATTCTCTGGAGATTTAACATTGACCAGGGCACATCGTGTTCCAGCTCATCTCCCACCCAACTTGAAGTTCCCCCGCACAATTCTAATCAATTTTGTGGATTATCGTGTGAAGGAGAACATTTTGTCCAAGGCAATTCAGCTGAGACAATTCGATATTAATGAGGGGACTAAATGTAGAATTTTTGCAGATATGTCTGTAGCGGCTGCGTGAAGACGCAAGGAGTTCGTAAAACTTTTGTATCTTTTTAAAGCTCAAGGAGCGCAAGCCTCTATCGCACAACAATCTAAACTTAAAGTTTTAGTGCAGGGGAAATTTCATATGTTTACACAAATTGAGGAGGCGCAGGAACTACTGAAAGTGATTTCTATTGTGAAGTGAAATAGTCGTTGCTTTGTTTTTCTTCCTTTTTTTGTTTTGTTTATGTTCAGAGTCTAGCATTATCGGAGGGGGGACAGGTCATCCATGGTGCAGTACCAGGGCACCATATAGTGAAGTAGGGGGTGAAATGTGGATATCGGGAATGACCACATTTCTAGGAGGGCTGGGAGGTCACGGGGTCTGGGTAAGGGGGATGGGTGCAATAGTTAAAAAAGTGAGCAGTAGCAAACAGGAGAGAAAAGTACAGTATAGAAAATGGAATGCTAAGAACTTCTTTCAATACTGGGAATATGAATACAACTAGTAGATGTCGAATTGTATCGTTGAATGTTAATGGCATCCTGAATAGACAAAAATATGGGGGGGTTAATAAGATGGCTTGCTACGTTAAAACCTCAAATTCTCTTTATTCAAGAAACTCATTTGAAAACTAACTTACCAAAACTTTTTATCCCGGGAATGTTTTCCAGAGCCTTTTTTGCTTCGGCTGGGGTCACGATGAGAGGGGTAGCAATTTATTTTTCTAGAGAAATGGATTGGGAATTTGCACAAGAAAAAAACGAGATCCCCAGGGTAGGTGGATTTGGGTTAAGGTTAAAATTAATGGGAATATTCTGAATTTTATTAATTATTATGGGCCTATTACGGATGATACATCCACATTATCAACAATACATAGGTTTCTTATTGGTGTTTCTGGTCAAATTATTTTAGGTGGGGACTTTAATTTTATACAAGATTTGAGAACTGACACCTCAAACAGGAATAAGAAACAGTTGAAGCCCAAAACAAAAAGAGTTCTTGATGCTTTGACTCGCGATCTGCAGTTAATTGACGCCTGGTGAAGGGTTAATCAGGCGGCTCGGGAATACACCTGTTATTCTCGCCAATTTTACACCGCCTCACGTATTGATTTTGTATTGACATCACGATCGTTGGTACTTACTGCTGCAGAAATTGGGGCCAATGCTTTTTCGGATCATTCTTATGTCCAAGTCGAATTAGAAATCGGGGATGTGAGGAGAAGGAGGCCCAGGTAGCAGATGGACCGCCTCTTTCTCCAAGATCCTTTGTGGGTTGAGAGATTTAAGGATTGGATATCAGATTTCTTTAATACGAATGAAGGAACAGTTGAAATTTTCTCAGTTTGGGGTGGATTTAATGCCGCGGCCCAGGGTCAAATGATTGCAGTAGCTGCAGGAAAGGTGAGAAAATGTTTAGAAAAAATTGCAGAACTCCAGCTATCTCTTGAAAGTGCCTCTAGATTACGTAATTCCCCATTACGGGGTCAGTGGGAAGAAGCAAAGAAGACGTTGAGAGACTATTTTATTCTTGAGGAAATTAATAGCTCTCAGACCTATTTACAAAGGGTTTATGAAGAGAGTCAAATGGTGGGGAAAATGTTAGCTTGGTCGACAAAATCTCGACAGGAATCAGCCTGTATTTTGGAGGTAATAGACCCCAAGTCTAATGCAGTAGTAACTGATAGAACAGATATTGCCCTGGTTTTTGTTGAACATTATCAACAAATATACACCACCAAATATAAGATCAGCCCGGAGGCAATTTATGAATACTTTGTTGAAGTAGAACTTCCCAGGGTATCCATGAATTCAGTTGTTCAGCTACAAAACGAAATAGTATCATCAGAGATCTTGGTAGTTATAAAATCTATGGCTGGGGCAAAAGACTGCAGGGAAGACGGATTCCCCATTGAATTTTATAAAACCTTTGCTAAAGAGCTGACACCATTTCTTAAGAAACTATTCAACCATATAAAAATTGGAGGTGCTGTTCCTTTGGAGTTTAAGAGGGCGATCGTGGTCAGCTTTACGAAAAAGGGTAAGGAACCCAATAATGCGAACTCATACAGACCGATTAGTCTCTTAAACGCCGATTACAAGATCTTGATGAAGGTATGGGCACAGCGATTTACCCCTTTGGCTCAGGAAGTAATTCATGCCGACCAAAAAGGTTTTTTCAAGGGACGGACTATGTCATCTAATACTGGGTATCTGATTCAAGCACTAGATTATTTTAATGTTAACAAGACGCCAGCCTGCATCATGATGGTTGATGCGGAAAAAGCCTTCGATTTAGTTAACTGGGACGCTTTATTTTTTGGGCTTGAAAGGTTTGGTGTCCCGGTTCAAGTTATCTCCATGCTACAAAACATCTATCGGGGGCTCAGGCTCAGCTAGTCATCAATGAAATCAAATAGGGTCAGTGGATATTAATCGGGGGACCAGACAAGGTTGTCCCTTATCACTCTTATTATTTACCTTCTTTATAGAACCCCTAGCGATTAAAATACCAGCTAATATGAATATCCAAGCCCCGATTCCAGGTATGGCAAAATTAAAACTTTTTGCCTACGACGCTATTTTATATCTATGTCCCGAAAAATCGAACATAGACCAGACTTTGGCAGAATTTAGACAATAGGAACTAATTGGGGGTTACAGAATCAATCCAATCAAAACAGAGATTATAATATTAAATTCTGGAGCCGAGTTCTTGCCAGATAATTTGAAACAGCAGGCTCTCAACACTGACCCTGTACGTTATCTTGGGATCTTTGTTACAGGTCAATATGGCCAGCTCGCTAAATTGAACTATGAGGCAAATAGTATTAAAATTCAGAAATTACTGGAAAAATGGGCAAGCCTTCCGTTAACTCTGATAGGTCGAGTGGCCCTTATTAAGATGTCCATATTACCCCTTTTAATTTTTCTTTTTTCTAACATCACTATTAAGATCAATGCTAGTTATTTTAAAGGGCTCGATTCTATGATAAGATCATTCATTTGGAATAAGAAGGTTTCTAGAGTTAAACTCTCGGTTTTACAGTTGGACACAAACTTGGCTGGCTTAGCACTACCGCATATCCGTACATATTATGAGTCAGCAATGTTGGACTTGGCAGCTTGTTTATTGTCTAATACAGGATGAGTAGATAATTTTTTTTAATAATAAGATGATCGAAGAAGCGGGAACTCAAATCCCCACATTCCTTAAAAGCTCAAAACTTCCCAAAAGAAACAGGTATAAAACGCTTTTGGATCTGTCAAGTAGACTTCAGGTTTTTTTTAAACAGAGCGTTTTTTCCGGCCTTTACACTCTAAAATTAAGTGAGTGTAAGGACCTGGGTCTCCATATCCACTCCACTCATCTTAGAACTTGGCAGGACTCTGGTTTGGGGGTAGTGAGTCAGCTTTTTATTCGTGAGAGAATGATTACTTGGGAAGAAGTTCAGACCAGGTGTTACGATCGGAATAAGCCATTATTTTTTGAATATTTACAAATCGTTCATTTTTTAAATAAATATAATTTAATTATTATTATTATTATTATTATAACATTTGTAGAGCGCTACTGTTACCCGTAGGTGTCCTGGCGCTATGTGAAATCTTTCCCGAGGATCGAACCAGTGTCATTCTAATCAGTGAACAGCCAGGTTTTTAAAGCTTTTCGAAAGGCCATAAGGCTCGACATACCTCTAAGATATAGGGGAAGCTTATTCCACGCTTTAGCTGCATTAACTACAAAGCTTTTTCCACCCCAGGTGGCCTTTTTTACAAATGGCACATAAACCAGTTTGGCATCAGATGAGCGTAATAGTCTGTTTGGCGTGTACCAATACAGCCGCTCTTTTAAATAGGCCGACCCTGCTCCATAAAGTGCCTTGTGAACCAGACACATTGCCTTGAACATGGTACGCTTCCTAACTGGCAGCCAGTGCAGTTTCCGTATCTCTTTCGCTATTGAAGCGTATTTTGGGATGCCCGACACCAGTCTAGCAGCCGCATTCTGAAGGAGTTGCAACTTCTGCAGTGAGCCTTCCTGGATATTGAAGTACAAACTATTACAGTAGTCCAGTCTCGACATAGTGAGAGCTGTGATAACTGTTTTACGACATTCTGTAGGTAACAGTGGCAGAATTTTCTTGCATGACCTCAGAGCGAAAGACGTAGCAGAGGCCACCGAGTTAACCTGGTCTTTGAAATTGAGCTTCTGGTCCACCCACACACCTAGGTTTTTAACCTTCCTGTTGGGTGCGGGAAGGGGGCCCAGGGAGTCTGGCCACCATTCTGGAGTCCAAAAATTAGGATCATTCCCAAAGCATACCACCTCCGTCTTGCTGGAGTTTAACTTAAGGCAGTTTTGGGCCATCCAGATCCCTACGGCATTCATGCACTCTTTAAAACGAACTGCCGTGCTCTTTGACTCAGCTGGTAGAAGAGACACCACAATTTGAGTATCATCCGCATAAGTAGTTAGACTGAACCCAAATGACTGAATAAGGGTCGCCAAAGAGGACACATATATATTAAATAGTGTCGGACTCAGTGAGGACCCTTGCGGTACCCCACATGGTAGTGAGAAAGGTTTGGATACAAATTCCCCCAACATTACCCGCTGACTCCGGTTTGACAAGAATGATCTTAGGAGTCTTCAGGCCGAACCCTGTACACCAATCTCCTGCAGCCGGTCCATCAAGAAATCGTGATGGACCGTGTTAAATGCTGCAGAGAGATCTAACAAGATCAGAGCAGCCTTGCCACCTTGATCTAGAATGGTCCGTATCTCTTCAGTAGATTTCAAGAGAGGAGCTTCGGTGCTGTGGCCCCCTCGAAAGCCATACTGGGTTTGGTCCAATGCTTGTGTAAACTCGAGAAATTGGCTAAGTTGCGTATTTAAATTTCTCTCGATGATTTTAGCAGGTACCGGAAGTCTGGATATTGGTCTAAAATTGTTAGGGTCTTTTGTATCGAGATTCGGTTTCTTCAGAAGGGGGAGAATGGAGGTTTTTTTCCAGTCTAATGGAAAATGTCCCTCTGAATACATCAAATTAAAAATGGGTGTCAAAACTTGAGAGACTGGCTCTGCCGCTAACTTTAATATCGCTATCGGGCAAGGGTCCAAAGGGGACCCAGATTTCACCTGCATAATAAGATGACCAGTTTCTGTAACTGTAAGCTGGGCAAATTTGTCCAGTAGCACTTTCTTTTCTAAATGTAGGTCAGCCGTTTGGCCCGCCGTATTCTTAGGGGTAACATTAGAGAAAGTGGAGAAAATGGCATCCACTTTCTCATAGAAGAAACTGGCCAATTTTTCACAAAGATCTTGACTAGGCGTAGATGTAATCGCCACTGGATTGGCCAGGCTAGTGACTGTATTAAATAGTTCCCTAGCTGAATTATTTGCTCTGTTAATCTTCATGGAAAAAAATAGAAGCTTTGCCTGGTGTGTCTGCTGTTTGTATATGGCAAGACCCCGTTTATACTCCTCCTTATCAGTATCCTTGTACTCTGTTCTCCATCTTCTCTCCAGATGTTTACAAATCAGTTTTTTTCCCTGAGTTCCTGTGAATACCAAGGAGCAAAGGGCAGCCGTCTGGTGGGATAGAACATTTTTCTAGGAGCAAGCATGTTCCCTGCTGTTTCTAGCCAGCTGGTGTAGGACCGTGTTGCCTCTTCCAAGTTTAATACTAAGTTGTTCTCCTTCCAAGACAGCTACCGCTTTATACTCCGCAAATGTTGGAAGGGTGGGAAACTGGTACCGCCTGCTACGAGCCCAAAATGAATCTCCTTTGGTGGAAAAGTTTCTGGAGAAAGTTGCTTTAGAAACCCAATGCTCTTTTTCCAGTCAAGAATGGCAAACTATATCTATTACAGGGAACAGGGCCCTGAGAGCTGCCAACTTTAAAAGAATGGCCTTTCTTTCTCACTGGATGGCCTATTATACTCCAAAGGCCCTAAACAGAATTTATCCTGACGTGGTAAATAGGTGTTTTCGCTGTCTCTCCCCAACTGAAGGGGGATGGAGGCATATATTTTTTACCTGTCCAAAATTGGGGCTGTTCTGGGAAAAAAAAATTGAGGACTTTAGTCGGGCAATCCAGAAGCCCTACGTTCCAATAGCGGAGGCCGCCTTGTTTGGCATCACAAGTCGGGGGGTTATGGTGTCTAGATCAGAGGGGTATCTTTTAGCTATTTCAATGTTGGTGGCTCGCTCTTTAATTTTACAAAACTGGAGATTGTTGGAGGCACCTCTGTATGAGAAATGGCTTAATAAAATGAGCCGTGCTAAAAAGTTTGAAGAAGTTTATGCTAAACGTGTGGGGGCAATTAAAAAACTTTCCGCGACTTGGAAATATCTTGCTGACTGCGAAATTTAAGTTTATTGTTAATGGATGACATAAGCAATACCGATTGGTTAAAGACTAGAACTCAGGTTGATAAAACGTTTGTATTATGCTAAACAAGCTGAATAATGAGATAAATCATAGGATGATTTCTTTGAATTGTATTTAAGGAGTTTAATTTTTTGTTTCTTTTATACCTTATTTGTAATATTTAATTTTGTATTGTCTTCCTTGTAAGCTCTGCTCAATAAAAAATGTAAGTAAAAAAAAACAAAAAAAACTTTCTAACAGTGGCATTTTCTGAACTTTGACTTAAGATCTGAGTTTACCATTAGAGAGGGGTTTAAAATTGCAATTCTTTAGACACCAAACTTGATATCTCTACCTGCTCCCAAGTGATAGTTATCGCTTATTAAAAGTTATAAGGTAAGCCAATGTTATCTTATGGGAGAGGTAGGCCTTGCGACAGTGAGAAATGAATTTAAGACTTTTTCACTACCCAGGACATGTATTAGTTAAATGTACATGCCTAACTTTTTAAATACACTACACCCTGCCCTATTGGATGTTTAGGGTATTCCCCTGGGTGACTTATAAGTATTAAAGAGGAAGGTTTAAGTATGTTAAAAGGTTTATGCTGCCAGGTTGTACTGTCAGTTTAAAACTGCAGACACACAGGCTGCAGTGGCATGCCTGAGACATGAATAAAAGGTTACCTATGTTGGTGGCACAATTAGTGCTTCAGGCCCACTAGTATTTTTAAAGGAACAAAGATCCCTTACTTCCAAAATAACACAGAATAGATACATAGAGGTACAATGAGGTCTATGTAGGGTGCCCAAAAGGGGAATCAAGATGTTTATTTCATTAAAGATTAATAACACATTAATAGAGTGGGAGAACAAACAAAAGAGAAGTTAAAACACCTTCTAAACTCAGGCCTTACTCCATTTGACTACAATGAAAACATAATGATCATGTCACATATATTCTTAAGTACGTATGCTCATATGAACAATTACATATCAACAATTCGAGTCATGGTACTGTGGTCAACGAAGTTTTGATCCCCTAAGAGGATGTAGGGATCATCATCAGGACATAAGCAATTATGCCTGAGACAAAAATGCCTGCTAGAATTGGAAAAAGAACAAAAGAAAAGAAATGAGGGAAGAAGAAGGAGCCAGGAAGCGGGAAGGGGGAAAAAAAGAGATGATTAGAGACCCTATTTTCACATAATTGATTAATTCAATCAAGCCATGCAAGGGTTACATGATGTCATCATGCATCTCCACCGGGCTGTATTTAGTGCCATCATAAGGTACTTGCAACATGTGAGCAATGGCATGCTGGTGAGGCATAAAATACGTTACAAGTGAAAATAATGAATATCAATCCAACTAACAGAAAAACCATCCATGGTGGTCTAGAGGATAAAGGAGGCTGTGGTTAACAGACCAGTAGCATAACCAATTGGGTAAGGTCAATGGCAAACGGACTCAGGTCCTTTAGTAAGGGAAGGAATCCACATGAGTTTTCGGTCATGAGAAAAACCAACCGGAAGGGTTGGCACGTCAATTAAATGAATTTGCAGCTAGGTGAAGAGAATGGGCTACAAAAATAAGAACCAGTGTAAGCAATGATGCAGTTCATAAGGGGCCACATGAAGGTGTATTTACTCATGCTATACCTGAAGCAAAATTGCAAAAACTCCATCTAGAACAGAAAACTCCCAGCGTGAAAAATATAAGGACCAATTACAGTTGGTAGGCGCTCCGCATGCGAAATATTAAAGCTGGCATATACTGAGATGCACTTGCTGAGAGGAAGCTGGATGAATTTGGGATAATGGCCGCAGGAAACGGGAAGAAGTACAGGCCATGCCGGTATTTCATAAAACAACTAGTGCACACATGCGTGTATCCGACAAAAGGACAAAGGGGAAATGAAGGCAGGGAAAAGAAGTGAGGCGGCCATATTGGAGTGGTGTCTCTTCGAACTACTACAGATAGAGTGTTGAAAGGACAGTGCAAAGGGACACAAGAGGAGCCAATCAAGAGAAAATAATCCCTTCAAAACATTGTGAAAATACAAAATTAAGGAACAGAATTATATAGATATCAAATTGGTTAATAATCATTATAAAAACAGGAATATGGCACATTACAACGCGATGTAATACATTGCGTGCAATTACAACTCGGTCGTTACAACAACCGCATTGTTAGTACTCGATGTATTACATCGCAAGTCTTTACAACGACTTCCACTAGGGGGCGCGCTGGACTTAGGAATAGTATTATTCACTATTCCTACTCTAGTTTGCGCAACAGTAGGGAAGGTGTTGGAATTAATTTCCAATACCTCTGCGCCCCCTAGTGGAATTTGTTGTAAATTCATACTAACTACGCGGTCGTTGTAACAACCGCGTTGTAATGGTATTGCGGTGTAATGACCGCGTTGTAAAGGTTGTTTCCCTAAAAACAGTATATTGCTGGCAGCAGTTAAACAGAAACCATAATACAGGAACAGTCAATTAAGACCAGAAAATTGTCAGAAGAGCTGCATGCTTATAAATACAATATAATCAAGCCACAGTACATAATCAAAAGAAGAAAAAATAACAAAAATTATTGAAGGGATTTAAAGGTAGGGTAAATACGCAATATTGAACGGTAGGACATAGGTGAAGTTGAGAACACACTGTACAGCGGGTACATTACTACGTCAGCAGGAAAGGGGTGAGAAATGAGGTGAGCAAGATTGATGTAATAAGGGCACCTCTAACTAGGCCACATTATTCATTCTTAAACGGAAATCGACATACATATCGGGTTTCAGAGGATTATACGAATGCTGTCCAGTGCGCCATTCTGTTCAAGCCAGTATGTAGACTGTTGGTGTGGAGTATCCATTTTAGTTCTTCAATGTTCAGTATTGAGGTGATGTCAGCACCTTTGGGTGGGGGTTTGACCACAGTGATCACTTGCCATCGGACATCATTCTCTGTGTGTCCTTTGTCCATTAAGTGGTACACCAAGGGAGCGTTGTTCACTTTACATCTTATTCGGCTCCTGTGTTGGCAGATATGGATGCACACCTTCTGTGTGGTTTGGCCAATGCAAATCTGATTGCATGGACAGGTGATTGTGTAAACAACATTCAAAGTGTTACAGTTTGAAAATCGGTTCAGAGCAATTTTAATATCACCATGAATAAATTCCTTAGTCTCAACAGTAAACTGACAAACACTGCAATTACCACATCTTGAATGCCCCACTAAGGGGTTCAGACCCCATAGGTCCATGAGAGTTTGGGTTGCATTTTAGGGGGAAGGCTAGCTCTGATGAGACAATCTTTGATATCCCTACTCTTCCAGAATGCGAATAGGGGAGTTTGAGTTTAAGTTCACAAGCATTAAGGACAGGAAATGGTTAAGGTATAAACTCACAAAAGCTTTTCAAATCTAAACTAACTTTTAGTGTTGTTGTTGTTTTGTTTTCATTTAGATTGTCCATAGATGCTCCTTTATCAATTTTTTTCGAAACTGTAGTGAGTAGGATTTCAGCAGCAAACCCACAAGCAAATTTGGACGGGGTTAGCTTCACCCAAGTCCTCTCTGGCAAAGTCCTGCCAACAGTATGTACAAGTTGAGCAAAAACCCTGGTTATATTTGTTTGCAGCACGATGTTGCGACTGAGCTCAGCGTGTAGTAAAATCAAGTCTGTTAATGTGTCTCTTCTTTTCTTCTTGTTTTTTTTTCCATCCAGGTGAGAGACTAATGCAGGACAATCTTTGTGGTGAGGTCGAAGCGGGAATCTCAAGTAACCTGGCAAGACAGAGTCCTGGTAACCAATAACAGGTAAGTGGCAGGCGAAGAGGCTAAGTGAGGGGAGGAGTGTGGACGGTTTTAAATAAGACTGCTTTAGAATGTTCATGAAGGTCACATTCTAATTGTTTGTAACAAGGAACAGGTGTAGATAATTAACTTGATGAGGCTGCCTTCTAGAAGGTGCTTTAGAATGTTCATAAAGATCGTGTTCTAATTGCTTATAGCAAGGAACAGGTGCTGATGATTAATTTGCAGAGGTTATCTTCTAGTAGGTGTTTTAGAATGTTCACAGAGGTCGCATTCTAATTGCTTATAGCAAGGAACAGGTGCAGGAGATAAATTTGATGAGGGCTGTCTTCTGGAAGGTTCACGTTGAGGTCATCTATGCCGGTTGCTTGATGCTTATTCTGGTGGATTTTCTGGATGTTTCCATGGTGTCTGAAACCTGACCTTGCATATGCATGGTAAAACATTTGTAAAAGCTATTAGGCCTTTTCAAACAAAGCGGGGAACACCAGCTGCAGCTAGCTATTACCAACAGCATGTAATATGGTCAAAAGTGAGGGTACAAGACGTTTGTTCATTCATTAGTGTTGGGAGGAATGATATGAGTCATGTCAGTATATTGTGACAGTCAAGAGAGGTGAGCTGTGGCAGGAATCCTGACATCAGGATTAGATCTCTTGGGCAGTCCCATGCTCTTTTCATTGATTGCTTCAACAATTTACATGGATATTCTCTAACGAATAGTTTCTTGGATGGGGTACTCCAACAAAGAAGTCCTGTTTAAAGAAACAGTTTCTATGAATACGGAGAAACTGAGAAAAAGATAAGGAGTCCCTCAAGGCCCTAGGAAGATGACGTTTGTAAGAGAGGAGAGTATTTCTCTCAGTAGGCTTGCGATACAATGATCTAAAGAGCTCCCCCTTTCTGTTTTTTATTAATAAATCCAGAAAAGCAATCTCTGATCTGCTATGAGTGAGTGAAAATTTCAGTCCACTGCAGTGTGTGTTGAGCCAATTGCAGAAATCTGTGAGGGTGTCATCAGAGCCATGCCAAATCATGAACATGTCATCGATGTACCGTTTCCAAATGGTGACTTTGTTGTAGAAAGGGTTATTCAGTGAAAAAATGTGGTTAGTTTCAAGGTCATTCATAAAAAGAATAGCAAATTTTAGGGCAAAAGCTGCTCCCATGGATATCCCTTTGATCTGTTGAAAAAAGTGTCCATCGAATTGGACGAAATTTCAGGTGATGCACAGTTCAAGGAGTTGTAGGATAAAAGATGTCGGAACTGAGTGCAGACTTGCTCTTAATTCAAGAATTTTTTCAATGATTTTCAAGCTCTTATCTTGTGGAATATTTGTTTAAAGGGACTCCACATCCAGTGTACAGAGAACGTCAATGTCAGAATCAGAAGGGTGATGTTCTACTTGGTTAATCATATCCATGATGCCTTTCACATAGCAGCGCGTTCTGGGTACAAAGTCCCTAATGAAGAAATCAACATAGCGACCCAGTGGTTTTAAAATTGAACCACATCCTGAGACAATCGGGTGTCCCGAGGGTGCCTCAATATTTTTATGCACTTTGGGCAGTGTGTAAATAACCGGTGTTCCAGGGAATTTTTTGTTCAAGAACAAAAATTCATTCTGAGTCAGAAAGCCTTCTGCTTTTCCCTTTTCTGTGATGTCAAGGATGAGCCTCTGAATGTCATTGGTAGGATCAGTACCCAGTCTCAGATAATGATCAGTGTTAGAGAGCTGTCTAGCAATTTCAGCTTTGTATGGATCTATATCCTGTACTACGATCCCGCCACCCTTGTCAGCTGGCTTTATGATCAGAGAGTGATTGAGTTTCAGTTGGGTCAGTGCATTTTTCTCTTGAATAGGGAGACTGTAGGGAACCAAAACATCCTTTTGTTCTAGGGTCGAAATTTCATTGAGGATCAGTCTCTCAAAGGTATGTATCTCTGGTGGTAAACAGCTATGTGGAGGAGAGAAGGTCGTAGGGGTGCAGAAATGTATGTTGGCAGTGCATGGAATACTAGGATTTTCTAGAAATAAGGCATGTAAGCGTATTTTCCTAAAGAAACGTAGCATCTCTGTCTAAAGTTCCAGGAAATTGGGGCATATTGTAGGGACATAAGAGAGACCCCTACTAAGGAGTGAAATTTCCTTTATCAAGAGTTGATGAGTGGACAGATGAGCAATTGGTACAGTTTGGGAATCATCCATGGTAGGTAGTGTCCTGTTGGAAAAATTACCTTCTGTTACAATTGGTAAAATTTTTGTCGCATTTGGCATTCACCTGGAGTACTGTACCACCTCTGTGTGTGACCCCTCCTCTGTCTGAGAGGTCCTCCCTGGCCTCTTCCTAAATAGGTTTTGCTAGATGTGTTTGAAAAGACTTAAAAATACTTATACCCTCAGTCTCTTAACACCCTTGGATTTCCCTTGTTCTTGAAAATATGCAGGCCCACTAGTAGCATTTAATTTACAGGCCCTGAGTACAAGTAGTACCAGTTTACTACAGACTTGCAAATTAAATGTGACAATCAGATGTAAGCCAATTTCAACATGTTAAAAGGAGAGAGCACAAGTTTTAGCACTGGTTAGCAGTGGTAAAATGCGCAGAGTCCTAAAAGCCATCAAACATGGGTTCAGAGCACAGAAGGGTGAAGGCAGAAAGTTTGGGGTTGACCCTGCAGAAAGGGCTAAGTCCAACACATCACTAATGATTCTGATTCACTGTTATAAATTAATGATGTACTGTTGTGGCCAGTTACTAAATCTAGCTCTTATTGGCTTTAAACAACTCACACAACCTTGCAGACCTCAGTGCCCAGCAAAAGTGGCCAGTCAAAGCGGTGGAGTCCAGTGTCTCTGTTTCTATTTTCCTTTCTATCACATTCCCCTTTACCTATTTTTACCTTTAAGCTTTAGATTCTTGCTATGTGATCACTAGTGGATGCGATGAGAGATGGCAGGCTGCATCGCTCCTGTTGAATCTAGAGTAGAATTTTAAAGCTCTCTAACGGGTCAAATGGAAGAAGGCACAGACATTTTTGAAATTAAGAGGCTGAACATAAGAGATGAAAGAAAATGTAAAGCTATACCAGAGAGGAAAGATAGGGAGGGGCTACACCATTGACACATTCAAAGATTATACAAAGAAAGCAGAACTGAAGCCAAGGAGGAAATGGAAGTAAGCAAAGAGATATGAGGTAAGGAAGGAGCTGAGCAGTGAAGAAGAGTTTGAAGAGAAGAGGAATAGCAGCATTAAAGACTAAACTAAAGGGAGAGATAAAATGGGACAAGAAGGACAAACAGTAGAGAAGAACAGTAATCAAGGCAATTGAAAATAAGATTATCTCAGTTTTGGTAATATGAAAGGACAGAAAATAATAGATCTTTTGAGGACTATAGAGCGAGTACATACTATACTGAGAATCATTAGTGACAGGCAAAGACAACAAGAGACTGGAATTAAAATGATGCCCAGATTTCAGATCAAAGAGCACCGAAAAGATGAGGGTGGGGGAAGTTAGATGGAGGTGGCAAGTAGAAATGAGGGAAAGCAGGGAGGAAGATGATTTTGTATTTTACTGAATTTAGGTGGCGCACATCCAGAAGTCATCCCTGATTTGACAGCTGAAAGACATGAAGAGATATTATAACAAATAGGTGAGATAAAAGAGGAGAAAAAAATAAAGAGTTGGGAAACATTGTCGCAGAGATGATAGAGAGATTAATAGAGGTCATGATCCGAAGAAGAGGTGAGATATACATTAAAAAAAATAGAGGACTGAGGACTGTGTACTGGGGCATTCTGTAGTGGAATGGAAGAGAAGGAGACAAATAATTATCCCTAGAGACAGACTAAGTACAATAAGAAACATAGGAAATGAACCAAGATAGAGCTGTTTCAGAGATGCCAAAGAAAGACAGGTCGGAAAGAAGAATTTAGTGATTCACCATATTTAAAACAGCATGTAATTCTAGGAAAATAGGAAAAAAAGAGAGTTTAGTGTGGCAAGTGGACTGGAGATGGTTTAAGATGGCAAGAAGCACTGTCTCGGATGAATAGGCCAGCTACAAACTGGACTGCAGAGATTGAAGCAGAGAATGGAAATACAGAAAAATTGAAAGCTGATAATGCACAGTCTATTCGCAAATTTTGGAAACAAAGAGTAGAGATACAGGTCAGATAATAGAGACCACTGATGACAGAGATGTTTAGAGGAAAAGGGAATGAACAAGATAGATGAGAAAAGTAAAAGAGAGCAGAAAGAAATTCAAGGATGAGAGAAAGCTATAATTGATATGAAAAGCAGAAAGCAGGGCAGAGGTGGCCATTATAGGGTTGATTTGTTTAAGAACAAAGAGAAGCACAGATTTAGATATGGAGACAATGTGGAAGGATGTCAACTGCTGCTGATGGGGCTGGTGAAGGTGGATAGCAGGCAAAAAGATATATCATAGGTGGTTGATTTTAGAACTGAAAGAGTTAGCAGAATCAGAGGCTGAGAGTGAGAAACAAGAATAGAGAGGAGGAAGAGGTGTGTAAAGAAGAGGATTACTAGCAGAGAAAATGTGTGCCAAAGATATGAAGAAAGGGAGATGTAAAGATGATGAAGATAGAATTTCTTACTAGAAGTAAGGGCAAGGCAGAGGCAGAGTGAGGAGATGAGAGACTGGCATGATCCACTGTTGAACAGGTATTTAGTAACCTTTGTTCTTGCCTACAAAGGCATGATCAGCTGAGAGTGAAAGGAGAGAATAAGCCTGGGATGACAATGTTTTCTGGGAAGAATTAAAAGAAGGAGAGGATGAGAATCATCCAGACAATCAGAGAGAGAGCAGATCTAAAGGACTGGGCAACATTCTCTAGAATAAAGTTAGCCCAGGTATGGGGTTGGGTTTGGAGAGCAGAAATGGGATTGGTCAAAGTGTGAGGATCTGGTGAATGAAGATCATGCTGACAACAGGTGAGCTAGGAAGAGACTATTTCAAGGGTGAGACAAGGGAGAGGACACATAAAGGAAAAGGAAATAAGTTATCTGATAAAGAAAGTTGGAGAGAAGAAAGTGAAGAGGTGCAATGGTACCACAAAAACTGAGAGTGACCACAAGCATAAGACGGAAGAAGCCCACAAGGTTTGTATAAACATTAAAGTGGATAATCCATCATATGAGGCATAGGCGCTGGAAGTACGGCTGTGGGGGTGGGTGGGGGTGCTGCGGCACCGTCAAAGTAATTATACAGGAGATCAGAAGGTGATTGAGCAATAAAGTTGCTTTTAAATATTGTTTTTATTTTGTCACATAGTTCAACTGTTAGGCTTTGTCTTGTAACAAATTGCTGCTTAGTGTTTTTATATGGAGAATAATGTTTACTTTTTTTTCTCTGACTGCAGGGGAAAAGGATTTTATAATATGAAATATGTGATAATCTTGCTGCCTGTGAAAGGAAAGGCTGTAGGATGTTAATTTTTTTTCTAACAAACAACAATACATGAACTGTACAAATATTTCAAAACATATCAGCAGTTAAGAAAGACCAAATGAGGTGCTTTCTTTTGTAATTCTGAAGTGTGATGGAAACAAATATTTTAATAGTATTTACATAAATCAAGACACTTTACTTTTTGATGCATACATTTTAAATAGTCACTCAACCCTGATTTTGACACATTATCTTTTTGTGCGCTAAATAGTTGTGTCAGTAAAACTTCATGTCTGTGCAAATTTAGTGGCCATTTCAATGGAAAATGCACCATCTGCAAACGACGGTGTGCTACCATACCATGCTTTAGTAATATATTTGTGGCAGTGTGCTTCAAAATGCACCACAGACTACAAATCATTCCCTTACCACTCTCCTGCTGAATGGGCATTGCTTAATTGCTATACTTGTTCTTTGTGTGACACATGTATTTTTCACAATCCCCATGGCTTCCGTGACATAACTCCGGTGGCAGCACCCCCACTCTGAAAATGGTTTCAGCACGATTGGTATAAGGTCAAGACGACAGACAGGGTAGCAGACACATCGAAGTAATAGCCGCCCATGCAGTCTGCTTGGTAGTAGATGATTGTTAATCACTCAAAGATGCTGAGAAAGAATAGTCAACTACCTCCTATGGTGACCTCAGGGAAGCCGTAAAATGGAGAAAGTCAGGAAGGCATTGATGAGTCTGTGAGAAAAGATGGCACTAGATGAACTGATCCATCACAAACATCTTAAGGAAAATGTTAGGGTAAGAAGGCAGGTACCTCTGGGTAGTGGATTTAGTGGTGATAGCTGTCCCCTGGGCAACAGTTGACAAGAGTGTGGCTTCGGAAAACAAATGACAGCTGGAGAGATGGGAGAAGTCTCAGAATGTCCTGCTTCATGGCACAGCTACACAGCTGGAATAGTCAGGAAGGTGTTGAATGTAAGGCAAACAGATCAATGGAATACCTGTATTTCAATTACCAGCATTTGTATCCATTCAAAAAGGTGGCAAGGTCAGGTACCTTGGACCAAGAGCAGCCAAGAGCTCAATGTGCAAAACAGAGGGGGAGGGGGGGAGAAGCAGCCTAAGGAGCTCTAATTGTAGATTGAAACAACTGGTCCTTCTCCTGCAGCGCCATTTTCAAGCTTGTCACATTCAGAGGGGGAATAGGGTGCTGAAGCACAGGGATCCAAATGCAGGGAACTCAACACCTAGAGTGAAATAGATATTCAGCCTTGAGGCAGCATGAATAATGGGCTGGTAAGGCCTGCAGAACACATCAAGGTGAGTGGTCCAGGCTCAGGGGCCCATCAGTTGAGCTATGACCCAAACTGAAAACCAAGACAGGACAAGCACTATGCAAGCAAGCACCAAAGTCTCTGTAGCTGCAATGCAGAGCAGCGGAAGTCAGACTTCACAGTGGTTGATATCTGCTGCAATGGAAATCTGCCCTCAGTAGTCACTGTGAGGAGCAGGCTGGGTAGGTAAGCATAAAAAAAGAGCTGACAGGAGCAATGCTCTAGGAACAACAATGGGCAACTAGGACACCTAATTGGAGATTCATGCTGTAAGACCATGGCGTGGGGCCTGCAACGAGAAACCAAGGGGCAGCCGGAGCAGTGGACTGAAGAGCCATCAGGGCAAACCTGAGGCTCATGAGCTGCAACACATAGCCAAAGGCTACTAGCTATCGATTGGAGTGAGTGCCATTTGGACGGCACGTACAGGGCAGTTTTCATGACTGCCTTTTCCAACTGTCACCGCACACTCACTTGCCATACTTGCATGTACACTGCCTGGTAAAGGGAGCACTCTCAGATCATCACAAGTCAGCATGTTTGAAAGAATAGTAAGATAGCCATAATTGTGAGCAAATGTTTTGCACAGCCTCAGAAAATTAAAATGTGGGCTCCAAGATTGAAGGAGATATTCACACCACTTTCATCTAAAATACATAAATTGTGCTTAAAAATACATATTTGTGGAGCAGGCATGATAGACCTGCAGTCATTTTCTTAACTTTGATTTGGAAAATGCAACAAACTTCAAATTTCCAACTTGTAGGTAAGTAAATATAACAAAAGCAACAGAATCCCTTGATTTAGATTGCGAGCATTTGTTGCCCATTTATTCATGTTGCTATATTGCCTGCCTGAAGCTAAGAAATACTTTTAGCAGAGAGCTAATCTCATTTCTCTGGCAGAACCTCTTGTGTATCACCTCATTGGCCATTTTGCAACTAATCCACTTTAGGGCAACAATAGGAATATGCCTGGCTTCAAATGTCTGCGGACAAAAGTGCTGCAGGAAGGAAGGGAATCATGCATCTTCCTGCCCATATCACATCTCCATGAAAAGGAAGGTACAACTTGCTCATTTTGTGTAGATAGTCCATTTCTAGATCGAATGAGACAAGGAGAGTTGTAGACTTTCTTTGACTCTTTGGGGCATATGTACACAACCCTATCGCCACCGGAGTGTCACTTTTATTGACGCTCCGGTGGCCTAGCACTATTTCCCATATTTAACACCACCTTGTAAATATACCCCTTTCCGCTGCAGTCCTTGGGGCAAAGGAGCATGCAGTGGGTGTTGCAGTGGGCGTTCCACCGCAACACCCATTGCTATTTGATGCTGCCCCAGATTTACAAGGCTGAGGCAGCGCCAAACAATAACGCCAGGAAATACCTGGTCTTAGAATGGCGATACGAGGAGAACTTATTAATTTCTCCTTGTTTTTCCCTCTTTCTCTTTGTGCTGCATTCTGCAACACAGAGAAAGAGCAAATCGCCATTGTTGATTGTTTGTGTGCAGGAAGGTGTCCCTTCCTGCACATAAACAATCACCCCTGCAGAGCAGGCACCCTTGCAACATGGCGGCAGGGTGCATGCGCTGGCGCTAGGCATATTTTTTAGCGCGAGTGCTAATGGACACACAGGGGTGCGCCGTATTCTTGTGAATACGGCACAAACCCTGCGTTTAAAAAATATCAGAGCACAGCATTGCCAAATTTGGCGTAGCACCACGCTCCCCAAATTTTTTTTAAATGGCCCTTTGTGGCAAAACATGGCCCTCATTGACAATTATTCCCTGAACTTGAAAACATTTTCAGCCGTGGAGGCTAGGGTCCAGATTTTGGAGAGGGTGATAATGGACAATTCTCCAGAAAAGCAGTTCACTGGGCAAATGCACCACAGTCAGAAAAAGCATCTATTTGGAGTTGTGGCAATTGGTGGAAATTCCACCATGCTGAGTTGTCCAAGTCTGTTATCATTAACACCGATAAGAAGAGGTAAATCCTCCCTAAGAGTGAGTTTGAATCCACCACTTTTGCCAAATTATTAGAGGATTTAGCTTCCCGACATCTCTACAGGATCTCCCAATGTGCTAAATTCACATTACTGGCTAAGTCGGTTTAGTCAGCCCTAATTATGAAAGCTTAAGTTTGAAAACCATTTCAGGAAGTCCTCTGGTGGGCAGGAAATATGGATTCTGGCAATGTACCAAATGATTAGCGATACATTTCTGGACGCTGTGCATAAACCCGGAAGATACACCAGTGGCATCAGAATACGCTGCATTATCCGTCATTAGATTTGTTTAAGGCCTGTAAATTCAAAGCTTAAATGAGACAGCCTCTATTGAGGAAGGGGAGATGTTAGCGCCGAAGAGCCCCCACGGCAAGGGAATGTCTCCTGAAGTGAGAACAGATAAACTTACCATCGGGCCACCATTAGCACGGAGGGCAAAGTGAAGTCTGAGCAACATCAGGAGAGATTTGGGACTTTGACTTGCCAGTTATAAGTATCTTAACTTTGGCAGACACTAAACAAAGCAAAATATATTTCCTGCAACTCTTTGACAACTTCATTATTTTACTGAAATTGAACATACAAAGTATCGTTATGCTTCGTTGCAGTTTCCTTCGTATTATTGGAAGCTGCACTCTGTCTCTGTCCCGTTGCTTCCACTTACCTGGTCGAAATGTACTCACACCCTATACTAACAAATACACTATCTTAAACTGTGACATTTGGATGCTAGTTGTGTTATCTGGGTTGTTTTCCTAATATACTTTGCTCATGTTTGTATTGGAAGATTTTTAGCTCCTTGAATATACATCTGTGGTTTCTGCGCAAGGCAAGATGTCGGAAATGATGTCTTAACGTCGGCTCTTAAGTCCCTCAAGCCGGCTAATAGCATCACGCATGGGCATTTAAACTTGTTGTACGTTTCAGAGAGGATTAGGTGGGCGGCGTGCTGGGCGCAGCTAATGATAGCATCTGAACTCTTTAACTCCAGGTTCGCTCCATCCTGTGCCGTGTGATCCACTTTTCACGGCCCAGCCTTCCCCTCGGAGGAGGGAGCTGAGCTGCAGGAATTCAACGCAAGCACTGCTCCTGGACAGGCTGGCCCCAGTGGTCTGCACGAAGGAGGGAGCTGATCTACAGGAATGCAACGCAAGTACCGCGCCTGGACAGGCTGGCCCCAGTGGTCTGCAGGAAGGAGGGAGCTGAGCAGCAGGAATTCAACGCAAGCACCGCTCCCGGACAGGCTGGCCCCAGTGGTCTGCACGAAGGAGGGAGCTGAGCAGCAGGAATTCAACGCAAGCACCGCTCCCGGACAGGCTGGCCCCAGTGGTCTGCACGAAGGAGGGAGCTGAGCAGCAGGAATTCAACGCAAGCACCGCTCCCGGACAGGCTGGCCCCAGTGGTCTGCACGAAGGAGGGAGCTGAGCAGCAGGAATTCAACGCAAGCACCGCTCCCGGACAGGCTGGCCCCAGTGGTCTGCACGAAGGAGGGAGCTGCTCTGCAGGAATGCAACGCAAGTACTGCTCCCGGACAGGCTGGCCCCAGTGGTCTGCACGAAGGAGGGAGCTGAGCTGCAGGAATTCAACGCAAGCACTGCTCCCGGACAGACTGGCCCCAGTGGTCTGCACGAAGGAGGGAGCTGAGCAGCAGGAATTCAACGCAAGCACCGCTCCCGGACAGGCTGGCCCCAGTGGTCTGCACGAAGGAGGGAGCTGAGCAGCAGGAATTCAACGCAAGCACCGCTCCCGGACAGGCTGGCCCCAGTGGTCTGCACGAAGGAGGGAACTGAGCTGCAGGAATTCACCGCAAGCACTGACCCAAGTGGTCTGCACGAAGGAGGGAGCTGAGCTGCAGGAATTAAATGCAAGTACTGCTCCTGGACAGGCTGGCCCCAGTGGTCTGCAGGAAGGAGGGAGCTGAGCTGCAGGAATTCAATGCAAGGACTGCTCCTGGACATGCTGGCCCAAGTGGTCTGCATGAAGGAGGGAGCTAAGCTGCAGGAATTCAACTCAAGTACTGTTCCTGGACAGGCTGGCCCCAGTTGTCTGCATGAAGGAGGGAGCTAAGCTGCAGGAATTCAATGCAAGGACTGTTTCTGGACAGGCTGGCCCCAGTGGTCTGCACGAAGGCAGGTTTAAGATCTAAGGGCCTGATATACAAAGCACTTTTTTCAGTCACAGTTATGTATCAAACCGATTTTGTAATTCAGTAACAGGTTAATGAATTGCAAAATGGGTTTAGAAACCCATAACAAATCCCTATTTGAAGGTGCATATTTAGGTCACCCTTTCCAAATAGCTATTTGCTAAAGGACGTATCAATGTTTTGTCACCATAATCCGGTCTCAAAACATTGAAAAGTTACCAAATTCTGAGATTGGGTGGTTACAAATGCACAAAAGGCAATGGGTCCATTTAGGACCCCTTCCTCTCTGTGAATGTAAAAAAAAAAGTTGTCATCAACCGCTGCTAATTCTTAAACTTCTAAAAAAACATACTAAACTTTTTTTTTTGAATGCAGTCCTGTTTCTGTTAAGTAAAATGGGCAGCATTAAAAGAAAAAAGTTTTCTTTATTACAATGTGCAATCATAGTAGTGGTCGAAGTGGGTGGGATCGGCAGGGCATGGCGTGCCCTTACTTTTTAAATTTTATAGAATTTGTTCCCCTACTTTTTTATTTTAAAAATGCGTCTCAGGACAGCAGAAATAGCTCAGGCCTATAGGTGAGGCTCGGCCGCTCATGGCCGTTGGGGGACATGCGGGGTGGGCAGAGAAGGAAAAGGACTCTGTCTTTTCCTTTGCCCAGAGAAGACAAGGACAGTGTCCACTTCTCCTGCTCTGCCACTGTCAGCTGCCCCCGTATCTGTCTTTCCTCCTCTTTTTCCCTCTCTTTATGTCTCCGTCTCACTCCCCTTTACTTGCTGAATGAAAACCAGGACTTCAAGAAACGGCGCTTACTTTCTCTTTTCTTTCCTTTCCTCGCCTTTCCTTCATTTGTTTGCCTGTGAAATGGATCCAAAAAAGAAAGAAACAGTTTTGCTGGAAACGTCGTCTTTTTCTGACATTTTTCTATTTCAAAGTGCAGCCTTGGGACGGAGAGAAAAAAAGGTTCAAAATACGAAAAATAACTGAATAAAGCAAGGCAGAGTGGTCGCAATGTGGCCACATTGGTTTTATTCCCATCCACGCACATTAGCGCCACTTTACGGAGTTTGCATATGAAGCACTACTTTCCTTTTCTCGTCTTTCTTTGAACAACATTGTTTTTCTGGAGTGGGGAAGTGCACCATTCCTGGAGGTATTGCAATACCTGGTTGATGCCTGGAGTGGAAAAAGTTTAATGTGATCCTTATCAGCTGTTTTCCTTACTTTAGTTTATAAAATGTGTACCAAGGCTCTTTGTTCAGGCATGTGGTCTTTTTAAACCATACTGCTTACGTTTTGTAAGGCTATAAGCAATGGACATTGAAACGGGTCCCTTCCGGGCCCTGTAGTCAAGTCCTTAACTTTTCAGGCAAAAACACTCATTGATTTCTGAATAAAGAGTGTAAAAGCGTTAAGGTAACCATGTTGTTCCTGCTTACATTTCACAAGCTTTACTTCATCTTGCATTCCCTAAGAGTGTTTGGTTGTTCCAGGATGTTATTATTTTTTTCAGGCAGCATATTACTCTTGTCTAGTGCATAATTTGAATTGAGTCGCGACCAGGTGTTTATAGCGGAGGACAACTGGGTTGTAGCTGAAGGCAGTGCAAGTTTCTCTCTGTGGGGCAGTGGTGTTCAGTGGGAGAGAGGATGTGGCACTATGGCCAGAGCTGCCGAATTTGGAACTGGGGAACCATGTTCAGCCTTCATGACCAGTCCTTCAGACCACTCTCCTGAGGGAGCACATTCCCATGCTAGACCTTAGAAGGCCCGTTAGACCTTAGAAGCCCTGGTGTCTTAGCACCAACCAGTGGACCCTAGTGGTGGCAAGAGTGGGTTAACCTTGAATGCCTGTCCACCACAATCCATACTGAAGTGCACCTCCAGTCTTGCAGGCAGGCCTACGAAGCAGCACACACTAGAGCGACAGTGACTCTGTCACTGAGGTCACAGGACCCTTGAGGCCAGTCCCCTCACCCATTGGTACCTCCATTGGCCTTGTTTCAGCAGTAGTAGCACAACTTACCAGGGATCGGCAATGCAGGATTTGCACGCACACCAAACTAAGTACGCCAACTTCATGGTCTCTCTGCTTCCTGCACAAACACTTTTAACATGTGCTGCCTGCTTTGGGGGCACTGGAATTATGCAGCAAAGGAGGACAAAATGATGTCGCAGTGTTGACTAAATTATGCAGCAAAAAAAAGGCTGCAGTGTAATGCAATACATTTTCTGATACTTAACTATTTTGACATTTTTACACATGCTAACAATCTCTGCAAAGATTTTGCCTCATTAGTACCAGTGTAACACACAAATGCAGCAGTGAGAAAGGTGACCAGTCATCCTTTTCAAATGGCCCTCTATTGTGCAGCAACACAGGTCACATTTTTTAGTAACTTTTGATCCATTTGAGCTACAAACATTTTTTTTATTAAAATCGTCACAATATGTAGTAGATGATGTATTATGTGGCAAATATTGCAGATACATAATTATGTGAATTTTTTTTGCAAACTAGGATATTTTGCCATTCATATTTGAACTGCTCTTGTGGAAAATGGGAGGAGAAGTGCTGATGAAAGAAACTGCATGGCTTGGAGACAAATGGCTTGTGATTCCACTTTTAAGCATATTCTGTGATTGGAAACATATCCCACTTTGTGAATGTATTTTAATGTCAATAACTCATATTAAACCTTAAATAAACATGTGTATCCATTGTTTGAATTAAATAACTTAATAAGCTGTAACTGTTCAGTGGAATGACAAACAAATACTAGAAATTGGGATGTTTTGCTCTTTCTGGCCACACCTGACTCTGCCCACTGACCTAATCCTCAGGTTATTCCTCCCCTCTCATTCTCCGCCCACAGTTCCCCTACTTCTTTTCCCCACTTCGACCACTGAATCACAGACATGGTGGTCTGCTGACCCTATCAGGCCACCATATCTGTGATGGCATCCAATTGTAGTGCATCACATTTCACGATCTACCTTATGAATATTGATAAGTTAGGCCAGATTGTGAACAAATAAGATTCAGTATTTTGTATACTGACCTATTTGTACATAGGCCGCCTAACAAAATATTGTTCAATTTGCAAAAAGTTGGTGTACAATTTGTTTGCTACCACTTTTTGCAAATGGAAATTTCAGCCCTAAATACGGTGAGGCTGGAAGCAACATGTATCCAATGTCTCTTCTGCTTGGCAAATCGAGCATGCAGTAACTTGTAATGAGCCATTCATCTATTCAGTACCTCTCAGTGGACATGGGACAGGTGAATATAGGACAGGAAAGAAAGGAGCATGTTAGACATGTTACTTACAGTACAATTGCATGAATGAATTCCAAGCACTCATAGAAAAAGGAAATCTCATAAAGGTTAATGAGCCTCTTGATAAAAGTGTAGATTAGACGTGCGAAGTGCACGTTATGTCATTTATGTGTACGCACTTGCCTTGCAGACTACTATTTAGGTGTTTGCATACATGTGACTGGGATTCATGCTTATAGGACTGGGGTTTTGCCTTAAACATCTATAAGTACTGTATTCAAGTTGTAAAGGTCACACTCTAATTTTCAACAACTTAAATGTGCGGAATGAACGCAAAGCATGAAGGAAAGAAACAATTAATCGAACGTAAACCTAAGAATGTGTGGTGTGTATTTAAGAAGTCGCTGGGTGCAAAAATAATCTCTTATGCAGATGACACCCAGCTTCTCTTCTCCTGTGGAAAAGAAGAGGAGCTAGATAGGGAGGCTATTACAAACTGCCTCTCCAAGGTGTTTCAGTGGTTGGCTATGAACCAACTAAATGCAACCCGGACAAGACCAAGATCATGTTCTTCGGTGCATCTTCCCCATACCTGTTGAGAGCTTGCTGGCTGAAGGAGGCCCCGCTTCCAGGCCCCCAACAGAACTCTGTAAGGAACCTAGGCATTAAATTTGACAAGGCCATTTCCTTTCAACCACAGATTCAGTCTCTGACAGGCACCTGCTTCAGAACGGTTCCGATTCTTGCTTGCTGAAAAAAATTCTGCCCCTTCTATCAGAGTCTGCTAGGAAAACGGTCATCCAAGCGTTCATAACCTCTAGATTGGACTACGGTAATGCCCTTCATCTCGGCGTCTCGGAGTACCTTCTGTGTAGACTTCAGGTGCTTCAGAACTCGGCTGCTCGGTTATTACTCAATCTCCCCCCTAGATCACATATGACTGCTCATTTGGTGGCTCTTCACTGGCTCCCAATAAGAAAGAGGATACAATTCAAGGCCATGGTTTTAATGCATAAAGCCTTACACAGTTCAGTCACCGGCTATTTGAGAGAGAGGATCCATGACTACAGCCCTGCCCGCATCTTGCGTTCCTCTTCTGAACATTTGGCTAAAGTTCCTCGTATTTGCCGGCTCAGAATTGGCGGCAGATCATTCTCTTATCTGGGGCCGGTTAACTGGAACAAGCTCCCTAGGGAGCTGCGCTTAACAAGGGACCTTCCCATCTTTAAAAAGACACTGAAATCTTGGCTTTTCACACAATCTGTATAAATTTCATCTGTAGGTGCCTCTTTTGTCTTTAGTGCCGGGCCACTCTTGGGAGTAGCCGTGCGCTGTAGAAATCCTCATAACATAACATAACAATAAGTCTTAATGCCCCAGTTTAGGAAGTAACCAGTTACGCAAGAAAAGGAGGCTTGAGCAGCCGTGCAAGTTATTAAAAAAATTAAAAGGCATTTAAAAAGTTTTGTATTTCAACAAAATAATTTATTTTTTACATTTGACTCTGGGAAATATGTGGAGAAAATGCCCTAGTCAAACAAGGCTGGCTAGAGAGCTAGTGCACAGTACAAAAATATGCATTTCCTATGCTTTTTGGTTGTCAATATGTTTGTACCACTCTGCTGTGCAGTCATTGGCAAAGCCAACAGTGGCTGCAGGTATCTTAGATTAATATTGTGTGTATTTCAAAATCAAAAAGCAACATGGGGGGGGGTGGGTGGAGTATAGAAAATAACGAGATGGGCATCTAGTGGTAAAGTCCGAATGGCACAAAAAGAAAAAAAGAAAGAAAAATAGCTTCTTGATGTCAACAGTAGAAGGGTAAAACACTGGGGGACCCAAAATGCTCTGGGATGGGAGAATCATAAAAACAGAAGGTAAGTCATCAAATCAGAAGCTGGGAATTGAAATAGTCAATAAAGCCAGCAAATCTTGAGACGCAAAATTATTAGCTGCATATAATATCTGTATACACGTCTATATTAAATTTGGCTAATTATTTTGAATTATTTGCTGTGGAATTGATTGTAGTACATTATGTTAGCGTCTAGCCCTGTTAATGTGTGATTGTTGGATCTAAGCAGCGACTGCCATTTAACTACATTAATGTGTGGGGCTACATGACAATTGCACATGCTGTCGGAAGGAGTGAATGTGACTTCCTAAAAAGTGTGATTCGTATATATTCATAGTATTATAACTACATTTTCAAACCAAACCTACAATAGTAGCTGAACATGGCGAACTCACCCATGCCCTCTCCTGATTTTATGGAATTTGTTGTTACGGAGTATAGACAATATGGGCAAAAGCCAATTTTTTGCAAATGACCAGCCCCATTGTCTATGAAAAATTGCAAAGCAAACTTCTTTTCACATTTTATGTTGACATGGTAAGTTTAGATACTCAAGATGTATGTAAGAATCTTTCTTTTCTTTCTGAAATTAAAGAGGTTCAAAGTGAGCTCCTAGAGATTAATCTGAGCATGACTGACTTGATAATTATTGTGACAATCACTGGTGCCTGGATACTAGACATGTGGTCATCTCGCTGGCACTCCATCCTATATTCTGAGCTGTCTATACGTACACAAACAGACTAGTTGTTTCAATCTGACTGGCAGGGCCTCTGAACACTATAGATGATGCTGCCATTCCTGGAACACCCTTTGAGCCTCATGAGTTGATACATTGTTGTATCTTCCTTTGGTATATAAACACTAAGCAGTCCAAAAAAGCACTATTTAAATGTTATCCTAATTCCACTGTAGAAATCTCATCATCTCCCGTCTCCCAAGAATGCTCTGTTTCCCCAACATTAGATGCATTGACTTCAAGTACACCTGTGCAGATCACCCGCTTACAGCAAAGCAGGCCTCTCGCTACTATTCATTTAATCCATAAGAAATAAGCAGAGCTCAGCACTCAACCTCTGGAAGCTCTTTGTGGTTCCAATGGTTAAAGGATCTGAATTCCAGTTATCTGGGAAAATCCAAACCATTGATGACTTCCTTGCCTTCAGAAAGGCCATTGAAACCCACCTTTCCCCCAACTTCCAATAGACATGCCTGCTGGAGCTTCCCCTGTGTCCCATTAATTCTCAGCCTACATGAAATGGGCTCCTTCTCTCTCCAGCAAAAAGGAGTCTTCCCAATAACTAATGCCGCCTGCATGATTGAACATAAAATAACATTCATTAATATAATATGGGTATAGAAGCTGAAGTGTATGCCAAAACTAATAATTTGAACATAGTTTTCTTAATGACTCACTTTTTGGCAAATTAAAACGTCCTTTTTGACAGTAACCAGAATACTTCCTTAGAAGGAGCACAACCTAATTGAAACTGCTCTGGTTCCGGTTTAAAAAAACAGAACGCTAAGCAATGTTCCTCACTCTATCAATTTTCTTTCAATGATTTTTCTGATAGCAATAAAGGTAATTGTTCATCATTGACCCAGGTAGACCGTGTGAACCCCTGTTTTCTGTCTTGTTAAACGTAAGCACTAGTCATGCTGTTACATCAGTGTCACTTAATGCAGGCATATCAATGACATTTCATGTTCATATATGAATGGCACCTCATGCTGGCATATCAGTAGCAAGTTGGCACATCATGTTAATACTTCAATGACAATTTATGCTATCACATCAATGTGAGGCTTCTTCACCTGAAACTAAGGACCTCTCACCCTCACAGAAACCCTTGTCACACCCTCCGCACCTACAGCAACCACCCTGGAAATACTCCACTGCCTCCTGCTCAAAGCCCGATCACTCTGCAAACACGCCACTAAAATCTGGGACACCATCGCCACCCTCACGCCTGACGTGCTCTTCATCACAGAGACCTGGCTCAACCCCTTCTTCACCCCATTGACATCGCCACCACAATGCCTAAAGGCTACAAAATGATACACCGGGACCGCACCAACAAACATGGAGGGGGCACCTCCGTCATCCACAAAGAGACCATTCATTGCATCACCACAGAAGATGATGCCACACCGATCATGGAACACCTCAATTTCCAACTCCAAACCAACAGCAGAAAAACCATGTGAGGAACCTTTGCCTACAGACCCCCAGGACCGTGCCCCGGCTTCTGCAACGCCATCCCCTAATTCATTGCCCCACTACCCATTGACTCCAAGCTCTACATCTTCCTCAACCTCAACTTCCACCTCATTGACCTCAAAGATGCTTACTCCACCAACCTCCTGGAAAGCATGAGCAACATTGGCCTCATCCACCTGGTCACCAACCCCACACACATCGCAGGACATATGCTTCACCCTATCTTCACTGCCAGCGACAGAGTCAAGTATAGTAATACCACTGAACTCACTTGGACTGACCACGCCATCATCCATTTCACCATTACAGCATCCCCATGCACCACCATCAGGACCCCAGCTCCTCCCACCACACCTGGAACAAGGTGACAGAGCCCCAATGGACTGACGCCGTCAGTACCACCCAGCCGGACCCTGCAACCAACCAGGAACAGGTCTTCCAGAATTTCTCCTCATGGATCACTAACTGCACCAACAGAATGGCCCTCATCAAACTAGCCAAGACCTGCAAATCCACCAAACAAGCCAGCTGGTACACACCAGAACTCAGGACAATGAAACACAACTGAAAGCAACTAGAAAGAAGATGGTGCACAGCAGAGATTCCACATACCGAGCCTCCATTAAGTCAGTCCTCAACAAATACCACCAACACCTTAAAAACACGAAAAAAGGCGCCCTGGCAGATGGCATTGAAGTAAGCTCCAACCACAGCAAGGAACTCTTCAGCATTGCCACAGAGTTCTCCTGCCTGTCAGGCACCGAGAACATGATCTCCCCTTTCCAGGAACTCTGTGACACCTTGGGGTACTATTTCCACAGCAAGATATTCGCCACCTACAGCAACTTCAAACCCCAACCCACTGACCTCTACAACCTCTTCACACCAACAGACACCACCCACAACTACCCACTCACCACATGGGAATAGCTCACCACACAGAACACAATAGCCATCATGAACTCCATCCACTCCGGAGAACCCATGGACCCCTGCCCCCATCACTTCTTCAACTTCGACAGCAGGGAAGTCAGCTGCAAACTGACCTCCATTCTCAACGCATCCATCACACGGCCGCCTTCCCCAACAGATGGAAACACTTAGAGGGCAGATCCCTCCTCAAGAAACCCTCCGATGACCCCAGTTTACTGCCCCTCTCGCTGCTCCCCTTCTCCGACAAAGTCCTCGAGAAGGCCATCAACCACCAGCTCACCGAACACCTTGAGAGAAACAACCTGCTGGATGCCTCCCTATCCGGTTTCTGCGCCAACCACAGCACACGACTGCCCTGATCGCTGCCACCAATGACATCAAGACCCTCCACGACCGGGGTGAAACAGCGGCCCTGATCCTCAACTTCTAAGCAGTGTTTGACACCGTATCCCACCATACACTCATCAGGAAGCTCCACCACATCGGGATCCAGGGAGACACCCTCACATGGATCGCATCCTTACTCACAGTACAAACCCAGATAATCCGCCTACCACCCTTCACATCAGAATCAGAGAGCACCATCTACGGCGTTCCTCAAGGTTCATCCCTCGGTCCCACCCTGTTCAATCAATCAATCAATCAATCAATCAGCCATTTGTATAGCGCACTACTCACCCGTGAGGGTCTCAAGGCGCTGAGGGGGGGGGGGGTAGCAGATACTGCTCGAACAGCCAGGTCTTGAGTTGTCTCCTTAAGGTCGGGGGGGTATGCCCAGACGTGGGTCCCTTGCTCACTTTGCCACTGGATTCAAGCAAGCCTGGCTGATGACGGCTGAAATGCCAGAAACCGGTCCTAGGATGCTTGTTTCCGGTCCAGGGAAGACATGGCTTGGCAGTTCGGGCTGGACTGTTCCCATGAGGCACAGGGTCAGACTGATTTGCATATGGCCATGTCTGAACTGGGGTGGTGGAGTGAGCTAAAGAATGATGATGGATTAAACCCAGATCAGTTGACTGGGGGTGAGTGTTTGATTGGCTCAAACGTTCCGTCCATCATCCCCTTTTGTATCGCTTTGGTCTCCTTAAGGTCAGCAGGTCCTGGGTCTGACGCAGATGGGTGGGGTGGGTGTTCCACATCTTGGCGGTGAGGTAGGAGAAGGATCTGCCGCCGGTGGTGGTTCTGTTTATGCGTGGGACGGTGGCGAGGGCGAGGTCGGTGGAGCGAAGCTGCCGAATTGGGGTGTAGAAGGTGAGACGCTTGTTGAGGTATGCTGGTCCGGCATTGTGGAGTGCTTTGTGAGCGTGGGTGAGGAGCTTGAAGGTGATCCTCTTGTTGACGGCGAGCCAGTGCAGGTCCTTCAGGTGGGCAGTGATGTGGGAGTGGCGGGGGATGCAGAGGACGAGGCGTGCGGAGGCGTTCTGTATACGTTGCAGTCTTTTCTGGAGTTTGTCTGTGGTTCCAGCGTAGAGGGCGTTGCCGTAGTCCAGTCTGCTGCTCACGAGGGCGTGGGTGACCGTCTTTCTGGTTCCGGTGGGGATCCATCTGTAGATCTTGTGAAGCATGCGGAGGGTGTTGAAGCAGGAGGAGGAGACGGCGTTGACTTGTTGGGTCAATGAGAGTGATGTGTCCAGGATGAATCCCAGGTTGCGTGCGTGGTCGGTGGGTGTCGGTGCGACTCCCAGCGCGGCCGGCCACCAGGAATCGTCCCAGGTGGAGGGGGAGGAGCCGAGGATGAGGACCTCCGTCTTGTCCGAGTTCAGTTTCAGGCGACTGATCTCCATCCAGTCGGCGACGGCCTTCAGTCCTTCGTGGAGGTTCATTTTGGCGGTGGCGGGGTCCTTGGTGAGTGAGAGGATCAGCTGGGTGTCGTCGGCGTAGGAGACGATGTTGAGGTTGTGCGAGCGGACGATGTTGGCGAGTGGAGCCATGTAGACGTTGAAAAGGGTAGGGCTGAGGGATGATCCTTGGGGCACGCCGCAGATGATCTTGGTGGCTTCCGAGCGGAATGGGGGGAGGCGGACCCTCTGGGTTCTGTTGGTGAGGAAGGAGGTGATCCAGCCCAGGGCCTTGTTGCTGATTCCTGCATCGTGGAGGCGTGTGCGGACAGTGTGGTGGCAGACGGTGTCGAAGGTGGCCGAGAGGTCCAGGAGGATGAGGGCCGCGGTTTTGCCGTTGTCCAGCATGGTCCTGATGTCATCAGTGGCAGCGATGAGGGCAGTTTCGATGCTATGCTTGCTGCGGAATCCTGATTGGGACGGGTCCAGGATGTTGTTCTCCTCGAGGAAGTGGGACAGTTGCTTGTTGACGATCTTTTCGATGACTTTCGCCAAGAACGGGAGCAGGGAGATGGGCCGGAAGTTCTTAAGGTCCTTTGGGTCCGCTGTGGGTTTCTTGAGTAGTGCTTTGACCTCAGCGTGTTTCCAGCTTTCCGGGAATGTGGCGATCTCGAAGGAGCTGTTGATGATATTCCGGAGTTGGGGAGCGATGATGCGGTTGGCTTTGTTGAAGATGTGGTGAGGGCAAGGGTCGGATGGTGAGCCGGAGTGGATGGTGATCATGGTCTTGATGGTATCGTCATCGTTGACGTGGGTCCAGGAGACCAGGAGGTTGGTGAGGCTGGGGGGTGGAGAATCAGTGGTGTTAGCGGCTGTTGGTAGGGTTTGGGTGCTGAAGCTGTCATGGATGTCTGCGATCTTGCGGTGAAAGAAGGAGGCTAGTGAGTCGCAGAGGTCTTGCGATGGTGGGATGTCATTGGCGCTGGGGTTGGAGAGTTCCTTCACGACGTTGAAGAGCTCTTTGCTGTTGTGTGCGTTGTTGTTGATACGTTCCTGGAAGGAGGTTCTTTTTGTGGCTGGAATGAGTTGGTGGTGCTTGCGGCTGGCGTCCTTGAGGGCAGCGTGGTTGTCCGGTGTCTGCTCATGGCGCCACTTCTTCTCGAGTTTTCGGAAATTCTGTTTGGACTCCTGGAGGTCGGTGGTGAACCAGCTGGTCTTTCTGTCTGTACATCGGTTTGAGGGTTTTTTGATCGGGGCGAGGGTGTTGGCACAGTCGTCGATCCATTGCCTGAGATTGTGGGTGGCTGTGTCGGTGTCGGTGGTGTCAGTGGTGTCGGTAGGTGGGTTGCGGGCGAGGGTGGTGATGAGCTGGTCTTCGGTGATCCTGTTCCAGCTGCGGTGGGGGATTCGTTGCGGGTGGTGCTGCGTGGTGGGTTTCTTGAAGGTGAAGTGGACGCAGTGGTGGTCGGTCCAGTGGAGTTCGGCGGTGTGGCTGAAGGTGATGTGTTTGCTGGCGGAGAGGATGGGGTCTAGCGTGTGTCCGGCAGTGTGGGTGGGGACCGTGACGAGCTGTTTGAGTCAGAGGTTGGCGAGGTTGTCAAGCAGGGCGATGGAGTTGCGGTCGTTGGTTTTCTCGAGGTGGAAATTCAGGTCTCTGAGGAGGATGTAGTCTGTGGACGCAAGGGCGTGCGTGCTGACGATGTCGGAGATGGCGTCGATGAACTGTGGCCGGGGCCCCGGGGGTCTGTAGACGAGTGTTCCTCTGAGGGTGGTGTTGGCGTCGATGTGGATCTGGAAGTGGAGATGTTCGGCGGTGCTGGAGGTGTCTGCTGTGCTGGTCGAGATTCTGAGGGTATTCCTGTAGACGATGGCAATTCCTCCTCCAGGTATGTTGTTGCGGTCCCTCCTGGTGATCTTGTAGCCATCTGGGATGGCAATGGCAATGTCGGGTGCTGAGGAGGAGTTCAGCCAGGTCTCTGTTAGGAAGGCGACGTCTGGGGAGGCTGAGTCGAGTAGGTCCCAGAGTTTGATGGCATGCTTGTGGACGGAGTGGGTGTTGAGTAGAAAGCATCTGAGGTGGTTGCGTCCTGACTTGACGGGTGGGGCGGGCGTGCTGGTGTTCGGTGGCTGGAGAAGCTGCAGTGTCAGCAGGAGAAGGGTCCGTGGGTGAGTATCGGGCTTGCTTGGAAGCAGTTTGATGATCGTTTGGTGTTGAGTCCGTGGAGGAAGTCGGCGTCGTAGCGTCGTCGGTTGTCGTGGCTCTTGCAGGGGCCAGGGGGTCTGGCGCTGGGTGCGGTCCAGGTGCGGACAGGCGCAGCGGTCGCCATTTAAGTAGGGGAGGGGGAGGAGGGAGGGGCGAGCGGCTGGGAGGCGGGAGCGGGGCGGGTTATGGCAGGAAAAGAAGCGCACTAGCGGCGAGTATGGACTACGGGGGGAGCGGGGAAAGCAAGCCCAGAAGGGCAGTAGGCAGGCAAGTCAAGAAGCAAGTGAGCGAGCCAAGAAATATATCGAAAATGCCAGGAATAAAATAAGGAAGGAGAATTAAAATAAAATGCGAGTGCGGGAAATTAAAATAAAAATGCGAGCAGGGAGAGGTCTCGAACCCTGCCTGTGTGGGGCTGCAGGGCAGAGCACGAACGAGCGGAGCTGCGGGGGGAGAGCTGATCACTGACCCAGGGTCAGGGGTCTAGCTCGTGCTCCCCGCAGCGGTCGCCATTTAAGTTGGGGAGGGGCGAGCGGCTGGGAGGCGGGAGCGGGCGGGTTATGGCGGGAAAAGAAGCACATTAGCGGCGAGTATGGACTACGGGGGGAGCGGAGAAAGCAAGCCCAGAAGGGCAGTAGGCAGGCAAGTCAAGAAGCAAGTGAGCGAGCCAAGAAATATATCGAAAATGCCAGGAATAAAATAAGGCAGGAGAATTAAAATAAAATGCGAGTGCGGGAAATAAAAATAAAAATGCGAGTGTGAGAGGTCTCGAACCCTGCCTGTGTGGGGCTGCAGGGCAGAGCTCGAACGAGCGGAGCTGCGGGGGGAGAGCTGATTACTGAGGGTCAGGGGTTCAACACCTACATGACGCCCCTGGCTGACATTGTCAGAACCCATGGCCTCAGCATCTTTTCCTATGCAGAAGACACCCAACTCATCCTCTCACTTTTCAAAGACACCTCCACCACAAGGACCAACTTCCACAACTGCATGACGAGTGTGGCTGGAGTAAGGTTTCACCCCCCTCAACCAGTAATCCAGTTTCTTACATTAACCCACTGTAAGCTGCAATAGGTCCTTCAGTTAACAAACAGGTTGCACTGTCTGGTAGACGAGACCTAAAAAAACAGATGTAGGCTCAGCAGATGTAGTTCCCTCATTAGTGAGGTACAGAAAGTCATATAGCCACCAGAGGATAGAAATTTAGCAAAATCGATCTTTTGTAAAATGTAATCATTTAAATGATGATTACTTCCCATGCCTCATATCCAATACTGTAAAATGTTTACTCTATCTCTACTGTCGCCATGTGTTACCTCCCTGCCCCTGCCCCTCTTCCTCTAATCCAATGAATGTTAAAAGATGCAGTGGCGTAGAATTCTGCCGAATTGGAAGAGGCTTAGAAATGTGCAAGTAACAACCCCTAACTTCTTCCACTTTACACACAATACTAAAATGTACCCAAACAATCTGTAATAACACTTGGATAAAATGATAAATATATCTTTCACAACTCCTAATTCCATGTTTTACAATCAGCCCTACCCCTCCCCTCCTTTATCTCTATTGTACACCAACCCCAAATTCACCCCTCATGAGTGCAAACTACCTCAATATAGGTATCTGCTAATCATTGGGGTATTATAAAGATTTACAGATCAGGAAGAACTTTGCTGTTGCAGTGGGTAGTGCACATTCCATGCACTTCTCTGTGTAATATTCCACTTCTCCACCACCCCTTTATTCCGCTAACGTCTCCCACCTCCTCTGGCCCACAGGGACAAAATGAAGTTTGAAAGACAAAGCAGACTAATGTCATCTTAGAAAATGTTTTAGTCTGAAAGCTAAGTACATTGTGCTTGAGTTCTTTACTTGCCAACAGATTCTAAGAACTTATGGCTTTCCCAATTGCCTGCATAACATTTGTCATGCTCCAGGGAACCTGACTCTTCATGCTAGAGTGACCTCCAGCAACGACCAGCAATGCAATATCTGCACTTTGCGCTACAGCATCAGCAGCCCGCAGTGACCTCCAATGTGAAGATCCAGCAACAACCATCCGTGTCGCCCGACAGGATCTTTGTGCTACAATGGTGACGTCTGCGAAATCTGGCCATCTCTTTGAGCTACAGCAACGACCATCGCAAGGCACTCCCTGCTCCTCGTGGCCTCCTCCACTGTGAACAGAACTCTTCCTGCTGGACTTTAGAAGGTAACTTTTTCACTGGGATTAACCTGGTTCCTGTATCCGACCCATACTCCATCGAGGTCGGCCTGAACTTGTGACTTTCACCCAGCGTTGCACGACCAGAAAACAGCGAGTGGCAATTTGTGGTTTTAGACGCTATACTTACCTTGAATCTTTGAAATTGGAAATCTCTGGTTCTACTGATTGGATTTTTGTTGTTTTGGTGTCAAATTCTTTAGTAATTTTCCACTATTTTTATAAACTGGTGTGGGATTTTTCTTATGTTGTGTTTTCACTTTCTTACTGTTTGATTGCTGCATAAATACTTTACACTTTGCCTCTAAGTTAAGCCTGACTACTTTTGTTTCAAGCTACCAGAGGTTTAAGGATAGGTTAATTTAGTAACTTTTTGTGGTTCACCCTGAGAAGGAATGTTGCTGCTCCCAATTTCTCACACCTAGAAAGTATTCTTTTTACTGGAATATGGTGGCGTGGACAATGGTGCTATGGCTATTTACTAATTCATGCCCTCAGTAGCTTGACATTGCCTTGAAATCAACTCTTTAATTTATTTTCTTCACAGCAATATTAATTTTCTGGTACTAGCCAAGCATAGATGGTCTAGCAACAAAGCTGCTACATACAATTTGCAATAGGGATAAACATGCTATTAGCTATCTGAGACCGTTTTTTTAATAAACAGATAATATTGCAGGTCAAGCTGTCTTGATGCCAGAAAAAAGCGTCAGGAAAACTATATTGACATTTCAGTTCAGAGAGTGGATTTTCCTGCTGGGTTTTCCCACTCACCATTCTTCCTGCCAACAGAAGCACTGCCCAGCCCAGGACCTACTTAATGTAGGCCGCAGCGGGCACTTTGCTGGAGTACCAAAGGCATGCCACATGGCAAGACTGTCTGCTCCTGCCGGTACCTGGACCGCACCCAGTGCCACGACCGCTGGCCCTCCCAACCCACCAAAGAAACAACATCGCCGAGCTCTACACCCTCGACACTGGATGCTGCAACAAACACTGCGACTGTGCTGACCACGCTCCACGGTAGGACGTTTCACCTGCACCCACTGCCACTTCACCTGCCACAGCACACGCACCAGACGTCCGACCAGCCCCACCCTAAACACACCACAGAAACCACCTGAAGAAAGACATCAACACGCATGCGTCTTTCTCAACACACACTCACTATGCAAGCATTCCACCGTGGGACCTCATCTCCACCCTCGCACCTGACATCGTCTTCCTCACCGAGACCTGGCTCAACCCCACATCTGCCCCAGACATTGCCACAGTGATCCCCGGCGGACATAAAATCACTCACAACGACCACACCAACAAGCCGGGAGGTGGAACAGACATCATCCACAAAGAGACTATGCAGTGCATCACCACTACCGACAACACCACTACCCTCATGGAACACCTTAACTTCAAGCTCCACACGGACAATAAGACAACCATCAGAGGCACCCTCGCATACCGACCCTCAGGCCAGCAGAGGCCCGAGCAGGTAAGAGGGGCGGGGCAGTGGGGTCGGGTTGGGGGGATTCGACAGACGACCACAAGGGAAAATTAAATAAATAATTAATTTTCCCTCATTGTCGTCTGTTGAAATCCCCCCCACCCGGCCCCACCGCCCCACCGATCTTACCTGCTTGGGCCGCAGCTGCCTCAGGACCGTGCTCCAGCTTCTGCAACACCATTGCAGACTTGATTACTTCCCTAGCCTAAAACTCCAAGGCCTACATCTTCAACGGTGACCTAAATTTCCACATTGACGACCCCAATGACAAGAAAACAGCACACCTCATCTACAGTATGAGCAGCCTCAGATTGACCCATATCATGTACGATCCTACACACACCACAAGGCACACGCTGGACCCCATTTTTACCTCCAGCAACCATGTCAAATACAGCCACATCACAGAACTCACATGGACTGATTACTCCATCCTCCACTTCGGCATCTCCGGCCCCCACACTGCCACCCCAAGATGACCAGCACCCCCCACTGGAGGTGGAACAAAATCTCAGAGACCAGCTGGATTGACCCCCTCAACACCTCCAACCCCACTACCGCCACCAACCTCAAACAGGGAGTGAAGAACTTCAACACTTGGATCACCAATTAAGCCAACAGCTTTCTCCCCATCAAGAGCAACATCCAAAGAAAATCCTGCAAAAAGGCCAGCTGGTACACCCGAGAACTCAGAACAGCGAAACAAGACAGAAAACAGCTGGAGAGGAGATGGCACACCAGCAAGGACACCTGCGACAGGACTGCCTTTAAGACCTCCCTCAACCTCTAACACTGCCTGCTGAGGGCAACAAAGAAGACATCCCTAGCCGCACACATTGAAACCAGCGGCAAAAACACATAGTAACTTTTCTTCATTGTTAAGGAATTCTCCAACCTGGCTGCCAGTGAAAACAATATCACATCCTCACAGGAGCTTTGCGACAACCTTGCTGACTTCTTCTACGACAAGATCGCAACCATATGCAAAAACTTTGAACCCCAAACCACACCTATGGACTTCCTTGACAGATACGCCCCTGCGCAACTGACACGAACCACAGACTGACCACATGGAACCTCCTCTCAACCCAGGGCACCACCTCCACTATGAAATCCATCCACCTGAGAACTCCCGCAGACCCATGCCCACATCACATCTTCACTTCAACCTCAGAAACCAAAGGATCAGCCTGGAACTCACCACTCTCCTCAACACCTCAATTACTGCTGCAACATTTCCTGATGCCTGAAAACACGCCAGAGTCAGACCACTAATCAAAAAAACCCTCCACTGACCCCAACAAACTCAAAAATACCAGCAATCTCCCTGCTCCCATTCCCAGCAAAGGTACTGGGAATGATCATCAACTAGCATCTCATGACACACCTGGAGCAGAACCAGCTACTCAACACCTTCCAATCTGGCTTCCGCAGCAATCACAGCACAGAAACTGCCCTGATCACAGCCACAGATGACAGCTTAATCCTCCTTGAATGAGGAGAAAAAGCAGCTCTGATACTCCTCGACCTCTCACCAGCCTTTGACACCGTATCCTAACACACACTGGTCGAAAGATTCCACCACATCGGCATCCAAAGGGACGCGCTCAGATGGATCACCTTGCTCACCGGAAGAACCCAGATGATCCAGCTCCCACTTTTCACCTCCGAACCCAAGGAGATCACCTGCGGTGTCCCCCGGGGCTCATCCCTCAGTCCCACACTCTTCAAAGCATATATGACCCAGCTGGCCAACATCGTCAGATCCTACGGTATCAACATAATTTCCTACGCAGACGACACCCAACTCATCCTCTCACTCACCGATGACCCCACCACCACCAGAACCAACTTCCACAGATGCATGACAAGCGCTGCCAACTGGATGAATAACAGCTGCCTGCAGCTGAACACAGACAAGACAGAAGTACTGATCTTCAGCAACAGCAGCAATACATGGAACAACTCCTGGTGACCATCATACCTATGACCCGCACCCACTCCCTCCGACCTTGCCAGAAACCTCGGAATCATCATTGAAAACAAGTTCACCATGAAATCACAGATCAACACCATCTCCTCCACCTGCTTCCTCACTCTGCTCATGCTACATAAGATCATCAAATGGCTACCCCTACACACCAGTTGCACTGTGACACAACCCCTCATCACCAGCTGAGTGGACTACGGCAACGTTCTCTACGTAGGCATCACCACACACTGCCTACATAGACTTCAAACCATACAGAACACCACAGCCAGACTCATCTTCGGCCTTCTCAAACTAACCCACATCACACCCCACCTCAGGCAACTCCATTGGCTTCCTGTACAGAAGAAATGCCAATGCAAGCTGCTGACCCATGCACACAAGTCTCTTTACAATCAACTTCCACCTACCGTCGAGAAGACTACGCTGCACGTCCCTCTCATTTGCACATACTCCCCGCATCTACCGAAGCAGAATTGGAGGGCGCTCCTTCTCCCACATCACAGCAAAGACCTTGAAGTGCCTCCGCATGCAACTCCAGACCATCACCTCACTTCCAGAATTCTGAATGGCCCTCAAGACCTGGCTGTTCGAAAAAGCCTCCGGGACCTGCAAGTGCCTGGATACCCTATCGGGTGTGAAGCCAAGCTTTATAAATTCTGATTGATTGATGGATGTTAAACAAGGCAGTATCCTCCATTAAGCCCCAGTTTGCACCCTTTCACTGGTGCCAGCCATGAACCAGACTTCATGATAAGAGACATAAATCTTCAGAACTTTGATGCCCCTGATCACATTCCTCCATTCTCTTTAATGAACCTATTGTACAACATTAAATCCCCCCAATTCTTTTGGATATGTAATCCCCTTCAATTATAAAACATGTCAACATCAACTAGAGCAAAGACGGTGTGGCAAAGCAAAATGTACCTCAAAATTGAAGGATGAGCCATGGAATGTATTCCTATAGCTTTAGGGGATGCAACTCTCTTGTTTTATCCGTGCACTTTCACATAGGCCTATAACATCTGGAAATGTTGCCCTACCTGGCAACTACAGCACTAGAACCCCACTAATATTGTCCTACGAGAAGCCCCATTATTAAGCACTGCATCTCTGAGTCAGGTAAACAAACAATAGAAGTGTTGGTAGGTCTCAAACCACTTCCTGGACACTATGGTGTTTTTTTTTTTTTTATTAATTTTTTATTTTATACAACTGAACAATCAGCACTAAGGAAGCCATGTATGGTACAGTAACAGAAGTAGAGCTCAAATCGTTGCAAATATATTCATTATCATTGGACTCATTTCCCCCTCCCGTCCAGTGATCCATTGAAAACCAGTGCATGCCGGTGGCAACTGTCCTCGTAGTGAGGGGTCTGTGTCTTGGACCAGGGAACAGTTGTTGGTAAGTTAGTGGGATAGTCTTGTGAAACGTTATAGACTCAGGTCTCTGTCTAAGTCTCCTGTGTCGTGTGACCGGTGAACTGCTGCGTATCGCTCCCTGTATCCAATCCAAAGTGTTTTCTCCAGGGGTCCCATATCTTGTGAAATTTCCTCGGGTACCATCTGCTACGATATGTGACTTGCTCGTCCGTCATGTATAAGTCCATCCCCTTAGTCCATTCCTGTATGGACGGTCTGTCAGCCCCACCCCAGTTCCTAGCTATGTCCCTTTTGGCCACTACCAGCCCTAAAGAGGCAAAGATCAACTGAGTCCTAGTTACGTCCACTTTGCTAGGGATCCCCAGGAGCACGAATTTGGGTTCCATCTGCAACGTTACCCCCAAGACCGCTCCCAATAGGCCAATCACCTGCGTCCAGTATGGCCTGAGTGCAGGGCAAGCCAGGATCGTGTGGTAGAAATCACTGTTAGTGATCTTGCACCTCAGACACAGCGGCGACTCTGCTCTACCCATACTATGGAGTCTTTCCCTATCATAGTACGTTCGGTGCAATATTTTGAATTGAATTAATCGAAGTCGAGCTTTTATGGCCACCTCCCTGGGGTGCATCAATGCCGCCTCCCAATCGATGTCCTCTAGGGACCCCATGTCCCTCTCCCATCTTGTTCGGAGACCTAGCAATCCGTCGGGAAGATTATTATTGATGGTTTTATATGTGAAGGAGACCGCTTTACCAATAAGTTCCTCCTGTAGGAGCCTACCTTCTAGGGGAGCATATTCCGGGAGTTGCTCATGGGGGATGTCAGCCATATTATATTCTTGCTTAAATTTAGTCCATGTTTTAAGTTCCCCTTTTTCAACTATGTCCCCTATCGTGGAGATTCCAAGGAGGTCCCAGGTCTCGAACCCAGTGAGTTTATGCATTTCTCTAAGCCAGGTCCCCTTCCAGAGCGGTGTGGAACGCGTAATCCGTTTCGTCCAACCCAGGGTCTTGCTGGCCCTCTTCCACGCCAACAGTGTCACTTGAGTCGCCGGTAGCAGGCGTGAGCTGCCCTTTCCCCCATATAGATAATGTAGGTGTGTGTGAGGTTGCATTGTCTCCCTTTCAAGACGGTATGTGGGGTGGTCTCTATGTTTGTGCGTCCATTCGTTTATGGAGATCAGGTGGGATGCCCAATAGTAAGCCTCTATATCAGGGAGTGCAATCCCTCCATTGTAAGGGTTGCGCCGCATTGTGTGTAGCGCGATTCTGGGGTGTCCATCCTGCCATACTAGAGATCTAATTTTGCCATCAATCTCAGTGAAAATAGCCCTAGGCAGAAGATGGTATGTGTTTTGGAGGGCATGTAAGAGTTGTGGCAGAGTGATCATTTTAAAAAGAGCAGCTCGAACCATCAGGGTGAGAGGAAGGTCTTTCCATCTATCTATATCGGCCTTAAAGTTGCCCAGGACGACGTCCAGATTCTCATCTCTGCACACCTCCACGTGGGGCGTAACAAAAATACCTAGATACTTAAAACCCCTCGACACCACTCGCAATTCTCCAGGCAGAGGACAGTCTAGGGGTGCGCTAGACGGACAGTATATCGTGGATTTATTCCAATTGATTTTGTACCCTGAGTGTTGTTCGTATTTGGTAATCAAATCAAAGAGTACCGGTATCGTCGTCTCAGGGTATGTGATGTTTAGCAGGATATCGTCCGCATAAAGGGAGATTTTCTCCTCTTCCGCGTCTGTGGGTGTGATGTGGAAACCCCGGATCGAAGGATGTAGTCTAATAACGCAGGCCAGGGACTCCAGAGTAAGTGCAAAGAGGAGGGGCGATAGGGGGTCCCCTGTCTCGTCCCTCTCTCGATAGGGAAGAGAGTCGAGCATCAACCATTGACCCGCACTGTAGCTATCAGTCGATTATATAAAAGTGCCACCCAGCCTCGGAATTTCGGCCCTAGTCCGAATTTGGCCAAAGTGGCGTCAAGGAAATGCCAGTTAACTGTGTCAAACGCCTTTTCTGCATCCAGTGACAAAAACACCTGTGGGCTCAGACGGTTGCGTACCTCCATAAGCCATTTGTGTGTGCGTCTGAGGTTCAGTCAAGTAGATCTACCCGGCATGAATCCGGATTGGTCTTCGTGAATCAGACTCCCAATCACACCCATGAGGCGAGTCGCTAGTAGGGTGGCCAAAATCTTGACCTCCGAATTCAGTAAAGAGATGGGTCTAAAAGACCCACACTGATCGCGAGGCTTGCCCTCTTTATATATGACCACTCTAGTAGCCATCCGCAGGTCCGGGGGGAGAATCCCCTCCGTTCGGGCGTCTAGAAAGAGCCTGAGGAGGTGGGGACAGAGAGTGGTCGCATATCTTCTGTAGAATTCCGCGGGCAACCCATTGGTACCAGAGGTCTTCCCGGGGCGCAGCTTTGCCACCACTTCTTGGACCTCTGCAAGTGTTAGGTCCTCGTCTAAAGCCCGAGTTTCCGCCTCCTCTAACGTTGGGGTGGGGATTGCCTCCAAGTATTCCTGCGTCTCGGCCAGCGATTTTTGTGGCCGCGCCCTATAAAGATCTCTGTAGTATTCGGCAAAGGCAGTGGCCACTCCCTCATCTGTACATTGAGCATTCCCTTGGAGGTCCATCACTGTTGCCACCCACCTGTTTTGAACCTCACGCCTGCTAAGCCAAGCCTGAAGCTTCCCAGCCTTATCGCCCACTTCATAAATGCGATGTAGGGTCGCCAGGTGCAGTTTCCTAGCAGCATCAGAGGCCAGCTCCTTGTATTCCCTTCGTAGGGTTGCAAGTTTACGGGACTGTTCGGGATCTTTGTGTTGAACAACCTGTTTATATAGATCATTTATTTTTTGTTCCAGATCCGTCAGGCACCTGTCTTTCTCTCGCTTTTCCCACGCAATACGATTCTGGGCCCTATCACGTTTTGTAAGCCTCCCAGACCATCACACCAGATGGGACGGAGTCTTTATTTTCTAGGAAGTAGATGTCAGTGTCTGCTTGGATACCCTTTGCGATTTTGATGTTCTGCAGGTCCCATGGGTTCAGTCTCCAGTAAGCCTGGGCGTAGTTCGCGAAGTAGCGCTACGCGAAGTGCAGTTCGCACTACGCGAGCTACGCGTAGCACTACGCGAACTGCGTAGTGCACTGTTCGCAATGATTGCACAGTGCCGGATGCTTGTCCGCACTGTGCAATCATTGAAAACGGCATCTTGCACAGTGCGAGCTGTCTTTTACTGCCGCTCAAGTAGATTTTTACTCGAGCGGCAGCTTTCTCAACGCGGACTGGTAGTTTCTCATCGCGAGCGGTCGCGAGCATACACGACCACTCGCAATGAGAAACCTGACCTCCCCGCGTTGAGAATCTCACCGGGAGGTTTATTTTCCAAGCTCGCGATCGGCAACTTGATGTTGCTGATCGCGAACGAGGAAAAAGTCTTGCCGGGATGTCATTTTGCTTGCTCGCGGTCGCCAACTTGACGTTGAGGACCGCGAGCAAGGAAAAAATGACCACTGCACTACGCTACGCGTGTTTGCACTGTGCTACGTGCAATTCGCGTTGTGCGAAGTAGCGCAAACTTCGCAAACTACGCGAGCGTAGCGTAGTGCTTTGCCCAGGGTTAGTCTCCAGCCCCGAACCCCGTCTCGCTCTCTCAAACCTAACTCCACCAGAAGTGGGGAGTGATCCGAAAGGCCCCTGGCTGTATATTCAGCGCACCCTGTGCCATATATTTCCCCTCTGGGAACAAATATGTAGTCCAGTCTGGAATGTGAGTCATGGGCCCCCGAGTGAAAGGAATATTGTCTGGTTTGGGGATGTTTTGCCCTCCAGATGTCCGTCAGTCCCATCGTCGTGGAGAAGCGTTGTAGTGGTGTGGTCATTCTGGATCTGACCCCTCCCCAGAGCGATCGATGGCCGGGTCTTTTACATCATTAAAATCTCCTCCTACCATATGTAGTGCGGAGGGTGTCTCAATCAGTACATCTATTACCTTTGTCATGGTGGGTGCCTCACTATGGTGTTTTTTGATTTTGTACTGAAGCTGTCAATATTTGCTGCAGCCATTGAGATCATTTGGAAAATGAACCATTCTGAATCATTGACTGTTTCTCTCTTGTGGTGGTCACTTTGAACCCATCAACTTTGGTCACCTGGAATGGGTCTTGCTCAAATGTCATGCTAAACCTAATTGTAGGGAGCTTCCTCCTGTCTATACCAGTGTGCCTCACTTGTACTGATATTGGCCACCTTCTCTGTATGCACAGGAATTACTAATTCTCTGTTGCAGCTTTCTAGCAATTCATTCTAAGTCCCAAGGGTCTGTTTGTCATACAAGCCAGTGAGTATGGTGCTCCACCCCCCGAAGAACAGAATCGGTCTCCAGAGGAGTGAGGCACTACTCTTTGACCTATGAGAAATTGATATGATACACTCAGCATTGGTCCTGCTCCAGAGTAACCCTTAGCACTTCATTCAAAGTCCTCATTTAATGTTCCATTTCACTGCTGGCACTGGTCGCACATGGGGTTACACTATGTTACAGGATTGAAGGAAATCTATGGTGCAATATGAATGTTGGCTAAGCTTGAATAATATTTGGATTAGGGCAGGTATCAATATATCTGCAGCAATGGACAGGACTACCTCCACTTCAAAATGCCCTGAGCGTTCATTAACCACCATGAGAGATTTGTATAGAGGGTGTACCAGTGAGTTTGACCTAAGAATTGTATTGGGGCCGGGAATGGTCTCAAAGATTGTTCAGCCACCTGACACATAGAACACTCTATAAAATGACATTTTTTAGAGTAAGTTCCAGGGAACCACTTTTTTACGCATAGCTGATTGTTGTTTTGACATCTTGGTGCCATACATGGAAGAGAGCAATTACCCAGAGTTAAAAAACAGAACAGCATGACCACTAAACTGGAAGTCTGCCGATGTATTGTTCTGAAGGAGCAACATGGGTTCCCTATGCCCTCCTTACACCTCCAAAAATTCTGACTATCTGAAGAAGCAGAAAACTCAGAGAGGTGAGTTGGGGGAATGGAGTTTGGGATCTTGCAACAAAATTCTCAGGAGAAATCTTGGAGATTCTTGTGTCAATGACATGCTGGTTTTCTGTTAAAAAATGAAGTTTTATTATTCAAGTGTAGCTCTTCAAGAGGTTTGCCACCACCTTCCACAAACCCTCTCTGATTTTAACCACCTAACGAATTGCCTTTGTTCTCTATTTTATCGAGATCTCTTATATTACATTTGGGTGTCACACATATAACTTTGATTCTCAACCTGAGACTCATTCATTTCTCAAGAGAAACATCAAGAGCAACAAATACAGACTGGTTAGTTCTTTCACGCTACAAACATGTAATAAATATTTTCTCCAAGTATGTTTCGCCAAATTTCTAAAACTGTTCAGGTTCCTTGTGAGATCTCTTGTCATTTCAAGAGGCGATTTTCAGTCATTCAATGCACTCCAGAATTTATGAGGTTGAATTGACCTCCAAACGATGTTACTGCACAAGAATGATTAAGTTCTGTGTTTTTCCCTTTTTCTTGTTCTGTAATCTCATGAGTGATTCTCTTCTAGCTTTGTTCCAAAGCGTTTTCAAGTTTTAAAAAAAAACATTGATTACTTTACTTCCGAATTCCTTAATCACTAAGTGCATTTATGTGTTTACTTCTTGATCTCTTTATCTAGTCTTTGTAACACATTCAACAGAAAAGTCAACTCCTTGATTTCCTTATTAAGCCTTTGTAACCAGTTCAAAAGGAAAAAAACTCACGTCTTTCTCTTTTCAGGTTTCAAATTCTTAACCTTTCGGGCTCCAAGGGTGCTAAGGAATCACTAGTGATCTCCTGAAAGTCTTTACCTCTTGTTCAAAAGATGGAGGTTATCCACAATGAAGCATTGAGTCCTCCTTTATCTGAAGAAACAAGGCAAAGTGTCAGTTGATGGTTAGGCACAGACTTTTATTGCTGATCATACACAAAATGGTCACTAAGAGTTTGAGATCTTGCAGGATTTTGAATTTTCACGTTATCTCAAAGCTGGGCTTCAACCTGATTAAATTCTGGGATTTGATTAAATAAGCAAAGCAAGTCTTTACATTAGAAAAACAGCACTGGATACTGGGGCTGTGTTTTGGTCTGGGGGCATTCTGCATCTGTCAGTGTCAAACCTTATTCAATGAAACCCATACGCTAGAATAAGTGCTTGCAGTGGATTCTTTGGACAGGAGTGGATAACACCTTGCAACAAGCAATGGTCAAAATTGACAAAACTACGATGAGTTGTGGAGATTCCTGACACTCAGTCCTATTGGCACATTAGCAGTGCAAATTGGTCTCCTCTAAGCACCAGGGCCCAGATTAATCAAACCATCATGCAACGCAATGCAGCAAGACACCTTGCTGTGCTACGTGAAAGAGAGAGGGCAGGAATGTGTCATATTCAACATTATATAGGGCATTCTTGTCCTCTCCTTGTGCTGGTGCACTATGTGGTGCTTTGCGCCAATCCAGGCACCCTTGTGCTGTGGTGCAAGGATACCTGTGCTGCAGGCAGGATTGTTTTTATGCAGGAAGGGACACCAGTGTTGTGTAGTTCCTATAGTACCCATGCAGGACCTGTGCGTTTGTATAACATAAGCTGTGGGCTTGGTGGCAGACTGACTCTGTGCACCCTCACCGCGTATGTTAGATTGTTTTGCATTAGCTAGCTCACAGTGCTACTAGAATCTCCTCTTATCGGGGAGAGATTAGTTTCTGGCAACCTTAGATCATGACAACCCAAATTCCTCAGAATCGTGGAAACAATATACTACTTTTCGCTCAGTCACTCGTGCTTACTTATTCGGTTTGTCTCAGAGAGTTACACAGAATAAACAGTCGGGCGTTTCAATATGTATTTTTCTTTTTTTGTCAATCAAAATTTTTTATTGTTTCAGTTGATTAAAACCATAACAATACAATTACTAAAACAGAAGGCTGCAATAAAAATGTTGTTTCCTAAAAGTCATAAAAATCTTTCCTTTAACTAGAATAACATATATAGGAATATCATTGTTAAAAAAATGCAGACATTTTCAACGTGCGTAGTTTACAATTAGTGAATCTGGAGCGTTGATTGACACCTAGACCGCTATATAAAATTGAAGAATGTTCCTCCCAGTGTTCTATGTTAGTCTGCCTTGTGTTCAGAAGATACGATCTGCCTCTGAGCAGTCCGTCTTATTTGATGTTAGCGAGCAAGGCACAGGATTCCTTTTTAATGCTTGCGCATGAACAGAGAGGAACTTTATTAATTGGCAGTTCAATGAGGTGTCTGTTGGTTCCAAGGCCGCTATAATTGCCGATCTGCATGTCCTTATGCATATCCTTATGCCTCTAATGTTCATGGCGTGTCAATAAGTATTTATTGAACAGTTGTTATTCTAATGTAAAATATATGTGCTGCGGCAACAAGCAGACAATAGCAGAGATATATTATCAGCAGTACGATAAAAGCAAAGGGATAGAACAGTTCTACCATATTGCAATAATCATGGATACATACATGAATATAAAAAGCATTATGAAAAGTGTACTCCTACGATACCTAACTAGATGTACCTGAGTGTACCTAGCATATGTGTAGGTCTAAAAGCCTAAGAGCCAAGAATCCTTCTAGGATTTAGTCGAACCCCCATACCTGAATAGAGAGAGTGTGGGACCCCATCCTGGTCTCGAGTTGGACACCCCGCAAGGGCTGTGTTAGACCGCTGTCAGCTGGAGCGACTGCATGCAGGAGCCTCAGCATCTCTGGTCAGTGTGTCAGCATGGAAGTCTCGGTTCCCTCTGTCTTACCGGGGCAAGATGTGGTGTATTTATACCCTAAAGAGTCTCGGTCCTCAGTATGGATTTTATTGGTCTGTCGTTAGACTTGAGGAAGACATCAGAGGTGAACTTTGTACATATATATTATGCAGGTGGTGTATTCCTAGAGAGCCATGCATAATTGATGAGTACAGTGTGGGCCTGTGTTTGGGAAAAACCCTGCTGTATTCAAAACCACAGACTAGATAACGTTCAGCCCTCAGAGCACGTTGTGTACTAGGGAGGACCAATGTAGGTGAAAGATCATGCCTATATTAGGAATCATGACTATAATAGGACATGTACAGTTATGACCGTAATAGGGCATATGCGGCTTTGACCATAATAGGGCAAGTACGAATATGACCGTATTAGGGCAAATATGAATACGTCCATTTTAGGGAATGTATGAACGGGTCTACATTAGGGCCGCTGAACGGGACATAACATCCACTCCTCTTCCGAACAGGATGACAATGACCATACTTAAAATCTGGACAATTTAAAAACATTTTAAAAGCAAGTAAAAACATGGTTTTAAAATTGTTAAAAAAAACTTCAAAAAATGTTACAATTCAGCTATTTCCAATTGCCACTAAAAAAAGAAATGCCTATTTTGTTTCTCTATATAAGTTGCTTCACTCAAAGCGGAAGAAGGCCATGCTTTTCTCAAGCGAAAGTGTCAATTTAGGAAATGTTCCAATTTTGCTCGTTTGTTTTGAAATGAGTGAAGAAGCCGAATTCTTTCCCAGGACATGATGAGCCAATTCAAGATTAAGCGTCCTGGCTGGGAAGCACAATATTATCGGTGTTAGCTGCTGCAGACGACAAATCCAACGCCTCACAGAGAACGTCAATCGCACATAGATGGAATGTAGTACTGCCAATAGTCGGTGCTGCGGCAGCTTGTGCGGCAGTTGTAACCTGGGTGCCTGTGGAGGAGTCACCTAACCCAGCAGGAGCAAACGGCACCTGTGGATTCTCCAGGAATGCATTCATCAGAATCGGAAGACGCTGGGGACAACGCAGAGCATGGGCCTTTATGGGGTCCAGCATTGCATCCGTGTCCGGAGGCGCATCTGATGGAAATGTTAGACAAAGATCCAACGTGCATTCTTCTCTGCAAAACAGGCATCGAAGAACAGGTAAGATGCAGTCTACCCAGACTGGTCTAAACGATAGAAACCAGGAGGCATTGAGTTCTCGCAGGCAAGAAATGCCCAGAAGTTGTACCATGCGTTCACGGTATTTCCGTCCCTGGAACATGTTCGCCATTCCCTCGGGAATTGGGCCGTCCATTGCGTAGCAGCAGTATTATGAATAGGACCCCTGCAACCAGCAATAGGATAAGCGGGAATCCTCCAAATACGCTTCCCAATACGGAGTGTATAAAATTTGGGATTACTCCGAGGACTGTCTGAAAGGTGCTTAACAGTCCTGACTCTATGGTCTTAAATAGGTGTACAATACCGCTCGTATCAGACATATTGAAGATACGTCCCACCATTTCTACGAAATGAAAGGGGCAGTTTGTACATATAAGCGCCTGTATCTCAGTCGAGGTCCTTGCAACTTGAAGTTCATAGGTTCCTCGATCGGAAGTTAAGGGCATGGGTGGCTGTAAAAGCATGGCTTGCAGTCTGCTCAGAGTATCAAATTTTATGAAAGAAACGTTCAGCGAAGGCCATAGCGGCGCCTCCCTGACTGTGTTCAGTGGCGGAAACAATACCTGCATACAGCAAGTAACCCTGGAGTTAACAGTGACCAGATATGCGACGCCCGGAAGCATCCCACAGCAACCTTGACCATTTAGCATCAAGTAACTCCCATTCGAGAGCAGCTCGAAAACTGGCGTGATCACTGCAGCTGGGGTCCCAGTCATGTGACACGATAGGTTTGCCACTGAACCGTTGCAGGCTCCGTGTAGTGAAATATCCTGACACATGAGAGAACCGCTTAAAGCGTTCTTGCAGTTTGTACCACTCAGATATACTTCTCGATCCCCATTCCGGCATCGATATCTATATGGTAACTCCCAAGTTTCCTTAATGTAACCATTACCCATCTTCTCATATTTGCCTGCCTGCCTTTGCTCAAGGCAATATTGAAACTGAAACGTAGTGACCGGCAGAGTGATTTGTCCATGAATTAGCCATTCTGTTGATGGTGATTCGGCTACAGTGAATGGTAACCTTTCCAGTTTCTCAATACGCAGCATTGTATATTTGGCTCCCCTTTGTGCCATGTCTGTCTGTTTATCAGTTAGATTGTATTCTGAAAACAGAGACGTGGTGTTTATAAAACGTCAGGGCACATAGCCTGCACGCAAAGATTGTAGCGTCCAGCTTAGCATCATAATAGAATGTAGCTGAGATTGCCCGTGTTGTAACAAGGCCAGATCTTGTTCTAATATATCGATTGCCGTAGACACAATGTTGCCTAAGGAGTAAATCCTGGAGGTCAAAGTTGTAAACCCATTATCCACTACCGCTAATGCCTTTTCTAAGTTAATACGGTCTATTTCCCGTATTCTTTCTGCGGCCTCTTGTTGGGATATTTTCCAGTTTTCATTATAATAGGCATAAAGGCCAGCATATATGAAACGTTTCTGACGTGTTTTCCTTGGACCTAGAAGGAAATCCCTAAGGTCTACATCAGGTGTGAGTAAGGTCAAGTGATGTTTTACTTCTGTGAGTGTTGAGGTCTCTAGCCAATCAAGGCACAACTTCCCAACACTATAGGATGTCACTACCCCTCGGTGTTGTCTTTGTACATAGCGAGTATCTGGCCTATGGATACTAAACCCTTCGGTTGTATTCATAAATCTCTGTTGACAGGTGTTTGTGTCAATGGGCCAAATCAGCCATTTCGTCCAATCAGGATCTGATCTGTTGTACTGGAGAATGTCATCTAATCCTACCCCTTGTGTAGTTGAATTCTGCCCCCCACCTATCTGTGATGGTGTAGGAAACCCGGGTGAGTTCAGTTCCTTGTTCTTGGCTAGTCCAAGACAGGATGTCTGTTGCACAGTTTCATTCAGAAATATCATCTGCTGTGGAATGAGGCATGCTCTAAAAAGCGCTTCTATTCCCTGGACTTGCCAGTCCCTAGAACCCCAGATCGATTTTAAATCTATAGTGTTCTTCCATAGGTCGAAACCCTGTGTAGACAACTGGGCCATAAAGGAAGCAGAGTAAATATGTTTGGTGTTTGTTAACATAATTTTCTGAGCTGAAATTTTCGCCATTTTATAATAAAATGACTTCGGGTCGGATGTGTTAAACCCTGAGAAGTATGTGAATTTCTGTGCAAATGTCTGTGAACTACCTTTCGGTGGTGTTGGGCAGTGTTCCCACTGGTGGTACTCAAATACATTTCTAGGTGTTATAGATTTGTGCAAGAAATGATGACCATATTGCTGGTAACAGTACAATGTATCATAATCTGAAGTACCTTCTAACATTTCATTGTTCGGAAATGCGCAATTTTTTCTAAATCAGACATCATAGCATTTACAGTTTCAGTGTCCCAATCATCAGAAAATGTACTGGAGGTAATGATATCACTTAAAGAAATTTTAAATACATGTTTTAGCTTTAAAAGTTCAGTCAGACAGATTACATCATAATCAATCTTGTCCCATACTATACCGTCCGGTATAGGAACTGCTGTAATGTTCACTGAAGACAAGTCTCTTGGTTCACGATGTGAGGACTGGTATGGTTTTAAAATCAAATTGACTCTTTGGGGTGTAGAGCTCTGCTGGAGGTATCGTCCATTAATAAGCATACTAAAGGTTATTATTAAGCCTACCCAGAAAAGAAAAAATAAAATCCCAGTGATATACCATAGTTCAATCCAAGGTGACACCAAGTAAGTCTTTCTAAAAAAGTTCAAAAAGTCAGTGAGATTCTGTTTGAGTGATTTTTTGGCTGGCGTCGTTTTTGGCTCGCTTGGATCCAGTGAAAACGTATCAAAGTTCATGAAATAGCCAGAAGCAGTTCGATCAATTGTTGGAATTGCATCGGGATTTGTTGAAATTGGATTTTGCTCTTGACGAGGCATGTTGACGTAAATGTCTGTAGTCGGTCTGATTGCAACTTGGTTCTTAAGTTGATTTTCATTTTGAAGATGAATTTCTTTTTGAAGTGGAACGAGTTCCATAGCATTGTTGCTTAGTCCTTCATTCCGTACAGGTGGCTCTTCAAACGTGATGAGTCTTTCTGTTTGGAGTTCTTGGATTGTAGCGAGAGGAGGGCGTCTGCTACTGTGGAGTCCACGAGGCCTACTGTTTAGTATCGGCCACATAGTGTGGTTTGATTAAGTCGATTGAGACAAATCTTTTCTCTTTTTTCACGGCAAGAGGCGGCAGAAGTACAGTTCTTGTGCCTTGGATTGCTAGGACCGGTACAGGCTTTCTGTAGGATGGCCCAAATTCTTTCTTGTCAGCAATCTTCTCTCTGACCAGATCCCCGACTTTTGGGATCCAGACAGGTCTTGCCGTTACTGCCTTGACTTCCTCAGTGGCAGTCTGTTTTTGGAGCACGTTACTTTGTTGTGTTCTGGATTCATTTAGATCCTGTAAAACAGCCAAACGATCATGGATATCAAATGGTTTTTTATCCGCCACTGTGCCTTCACAATCAAGATCAGATACCCACATTCTTGTCCCAAATAGGACCTCGTAAGGAGTGACACCCCCTAGAGAGCTTCTTCGCTGGTTATTGATCGCTCGCTGTACCCCATAAAGGTGATCGACCCATCTACCGCCCTTGCCTAATACCCTAGCTGTTAAAGATTGCTTTAAGTCCCGGTTTTTCCTCTCCACAACAGAATTTCCCTCTGGATGGTATGGAGAGGAGTACCGCAATGCTACGCCCATTCCTTCCATGGCCTCTTTGTAAGCCCGAGAGCTAAACGCCGGACCACGGTCAGAATGTAACGTGCCAACTGCGTATGTGCCAATAAAGACTCGCAAATCTTTTATAACAGTTCGAGCGTCAGCCGAGCGCTGAGGCCAAATCTTGAGGAAACTTGAGCTAGACGTACACGAACGGACAACCTAATTCTGTCTAACAATGGTATCTGTACTGGACGTGTTGCGGTGGACCCTTCCATCTGCTTGCAGATGTTGCAGTTCCAGACATAGTCTCTAATCTGCCTTCTCATCACGGGCCACCAGTAGCGTTGTTTCAACAAAGAAACAGTCTCCCTAAGTCCCTTATGTACAGAACCTTCCCCTTCGTGTGCCGCCACAATTAAGCCTTGCCTACGATCCATATTTGGTATTACTCTATCCCCCACTCCAGGAATCTGAGCATATGGAATGTTTTGTGCATCTAACTTGTAGGAGTACTTGAGTGGGAATTTTTTAGGTACTGCTGTGCTGCCTTTGCGTGAAGCATTGACAGCTACCATTATCTCGCCGTCTATTCTCGTCTTTGAACGAGTGATTGCAGCTACGGAAGCCGTGCTCACAGCCCCCTTTGTGGCTTTATCAGCCAATGAATTCCCTTCAACGTGAACGCCATCACGCTGATGACTCATTGTATGTATCACGTGAGCCCTTGGTAGTTCGTTTCTCAACTCCACTACCTGTTCCCATAGCATTTTATGCTTAATTGTGCCACCTTTTTGCATCTTTGAACCCGTTTTGTTCCCAATGATGTAGATATTCATTGTACGACTGTACACAGTAAAAGGAATCACACACAATAAGTGTGGGGAATTCGTGATCTGTATTTATAAGTGCCAGTATAAGTGCTTTGAGTTCTGCCAACTGAGCCCTGCAGTCTCCTTGAGATTGCATTTTAGAGGCAACTCGGATGGAACTTTCCATCGTGCATGCGGCCTTTAACAATCGCACACACCGCGCTGTAAGCTTGCTTACTCCCTATGGCTGGTTGCGCAGAACCGTCAGTGTAAATAATGTATTCATACTGATCCAGAGGCAAAATTTTATTTGGAAGAGGATATTCTTGTTCGTATTGCAGAAATGCTTGTGTTTTTAAACTTGGATCAAATCTGTATTCAACATCCGTTGCAGTAAGAGAATTAGCCCATTGTATCCATCTGGGATGTAAGGCTTTCGCATTTGGAATGCTAGCTTTTGTAACAGCTTCTAAAGCTGGTACTGGGGTCACGACAATTATGCGTTTACCCTGGGCCAGAGCTCTTTCTCTTGCTACAGCGGTTTGCACTGCTGTCAGAATTTTTTCTGTTGAAGTGAAACGCATCTCTGCGTTTGTGTACAGGTGTGATTTGTATGCGATTGGTACTGTTTCGCCTTCATTAAAAGTTAAATAAGTGTACCCGCATTGACCCGCTATTACTCGGATCACTAAGTTCTGTGCGTTTACGCGTGTCTTTAAATGTTTAGAAGCCATCATGTCTTCCTGTAGGGAACGCAGGATATTTGTGTGTTCCTGTGTCCATTGTCTGACTGAAAAATCAGGTTTTATTAAGTCTTAGAAAGGTTTTACTCTTTCTGCGTAATCCAAAATGTATGTTCAACCAAAATTTAGGAATCCCAAAATTGATTGTAAATTCTTTAATGATTTTGGAGGTTAGAGCAGCGCACACTTTTCTAAAAAGTTAGCTGCTAAGCTTTTTCCCTCACTTGACAGCTCGTATCCTAAAAACAGGACACTGAGGTGGGCAATCTTTGATTTTTTAAAGTTAAATTTGTAGCCCTCAGAGGCGAATCCCATAATAATGGTGCTCACCCTGGTCAAGTGCCTCTTTAAGTCATCGTCCGTCAGATAAATATCATCCACATAGGACAGTGCTTCTTCATCCAAATTTTGGAGTAACTCTGTTACTCGTGCTGAAAATACACCCGGGCTGTTTTTATACCCTTGGGCTAGTCGACAAAATTGTCGCTGGGACCCTAATGCACTGAAGGCGGTCAGATACCTGCTTTCAGGCGCTATATTTTGGCAGAAAAATCCATTTGAGATATCAAGTGTTGTTTTGTATTTTTTGCGCACAATGTTATTCATTAATGCGGCACTGTGTGCATTTTGAACTGCAAATGTCTTTGTGCAAGTGTTTAAATGTCTGTAATCCAAAACTAAACGATGTGTTGTCAGGTTTCATTACGGGAAACAAAGGATTGTTCATAGGTGAAGTGCAATTTTCTATCACCCCCTGGTATTCTAGTTGATCTAGGATCTCCCTGACTTGTTTTTTAGCTTCCTGCTTTATAGGGTATTGCCTTTGAGCATTTGGGGAAACTTTTAACGGGATCACGTGGTGCGTTGAATCCTCATCCCAACCAACATGATTTTTATACAATGCTGGAGCTAGGGCAACCACCCACTCCTGCGCATATGCATGTTTTAGGTGAATGGGAACGAGGTCGGAAAAGGCTGGAAAAATTACAGTTTCTCCCCTAGGGCACTCCATGACGAATGCTGGCGGCCAGTCTTGTTCTGCTAATAGAATGTCATAACCAAATGACAGATTTTTCCAAAAGAGACCTTTAATTTTCCTGGGCTTGTCCCCCTCCAGCCGGAGTGTTCTCATGTAACTTATGTGGGACACTTACCCGAGTAGTCAAGTCAAGTCAATGTTACTTTTATTTGATTTCGTTAAAAATCATAAAAGAATGGATAAAGCACGTAGTACAAGATGATTAAAAATGGGGGTCTGTAAGGTACAAAAGAATAAAACATAGTGCGGTCATGCACGCAATCGTCATCAATGGTTAAAATAAGAATATTAAAGTTATAGTTGGTACAATTTATAAAAAATGCATGTCGGTTCAAATGAAAAAGTCAGTTAATAGTGTCAGTGCAGTTAAAAAGTGTCCGGGCATTCATATCAAAGCAACACCAGTTGATTCATTTTTTTTGTCCAATTCTTTGGCTGCCATTTTCCAGAAAGTGATGGCTCGACAGGACAATTGGATTGACAGGCCTCCGAGGCATTGTATGACTGCGGCTCTGCATGACCTTAGTTGGTTTTTCCCAAAGATCTCATGGAGGACTGTTTTTCGAGGTTCTAATAGCGAGGGGCAGATGCATAGAAGGTGTAGTAGCGACTCTTCTCCTTGTTCGCACAGGCGGCATTCTTTTGTTGGCCATGTAAACTTCCATTTCGGGGTCAGATCTTTCGTGGGGAATGATCCTAGCCGCAACAGCGTCAAATAGTGCTTTTTGTAGTGAGAGAACTGTTCAGACAAATACGGTTGGGGTTTCAGCAATTGATAGGATTGAATCACTGCCCATGCATGATTTTTCTAGGAGAAGGCAGTTTTGTCCATTAACAACGAGATTCGTTTAGTTGCGCTATTCACCGTATTTTTTAACCCAGAGTAAGAGGTTGTTGTGTGCCAGGCCTCTTCGAGGTGTAGGTCCATAAGTGATTCTTTTAAAACTGTAACGATGGAATTGTTTAGCCTCGGTTGCTTTTCAATTTCTTCCCAACAAAAGTGGGCTAAAGTGATGTCTTCTGCTTGCCTCATCCGCCAGTAATATTTAACCATCGCCCCTTGTCTGGCCGGTTTCTGGTTTTTAAGCCCATATTCCAGTCGAATTTGTGCCTGAGAAATGTGCCGTGGGATTGAAAACAGGCTCTTGAAGAAAGTCGATTAGGCTAGGTTTAAAGCCGCGGCGTCTTTTGTGTTCATGATTTCCGACCCATACGATATAGTTGGTATAAATTTTGCTGCAATTACCTTGAGCAGCTGACCAGTTGGGCAGCCTTTTAGCTTCTTCTGTATGATTTTGAAAGCGTAAAGGAGTTGTTTTGCTTTCTTTTTCCCTTGGTCCAGGTGTTGCTTAAAGTTAAGGTTGTGGTCGAGTTGGAACCCTAGGTATTTGTACGAGTCCACCTGGGATATCGGTTTGTCTTCTAATTTCCAGGTGAATTTGCCTTTTGGCCCAGTTTTGTGATGTTTAGAGAAGCATAACACGTTGGTTTTCTTAAGGTTTATTGTTAGTTGAGCAGAGGTGATATAAGCTCCTAGTTGGGTCATCGATCGTTGCAGACCTATCGGTGTTTGTGCTAGAAGAACAATGTCATCCGCATATTGGAGGTTGGTGATTGGTGTTTTGCCTAGTTTTGGGGGGTCAGTTTGAGCTTGTTGGAGATGCTTCTCAAGGTCGGCGGTGTAGATATTAAATAGACAGGGGGCCAGCACGCACCCCTGTTTTAGCCCGTTTTTGGTTGGAATCTTGTTTGTTATGGTGCGGCCGTCTCCTTTCCTTATTTGCACCCACGTATCTGAGTAAAGGTTGATTATTGCCTCCAAAAGTTTAGTTGGTGCCCCCCAACTTTGCATTTTGGCCCATAACTTCTCTCTCGCTACTTTGTCAAACGCCGCTTTAAGGTCGATGAAACACGCGTACAGGGTGCAGGATTTTGCATAAGCTTGATTAACTAGGAGTGTCACAGCGGAGATGTTAGTAAGGGTGCCCATTCCAGCCCGAAATCCAGTTTGCGTGTTTGGTATCAAATTTATGCGGCTGACCCAGTCCTCTAAGTCTACCAGGAGGTTCGAGGCATACATCTTGGCCTCAACGTCGATCAGAGCAATCATTCTGTAGTTGGCAGGATCCGAGCGTGAGCCCGATTTGTATATGGGATTTAAGATACTTCCTTGCCAGGAGTCGGGGATCGTACCGGATGCTAACACGTGTGTGAACAACGGGGTGAGAATACCGGACCAGAATGAAGGGTCATGCCGGAATAGTGCATTTGGCAAGCCGTTGGGCCCTGGTGCTCCCTCAGGTCTTACATTTTTTATGATTTTGAGGACCTGATCTTGTGTAATCTGTGGCGAGAATTCTGGAGGTTCTGGCTTGAGTGCATCGTGGGCTATTCCTGCCGTAGGGGCTCCCTGGATTGTATCACCTAAGAATGGAGTGGCATTATATGTATGTTCGATATGGGCTCTCCAGGTGTCCTCCATTATTTCCCGAGTATCAGGTGTTTCCACCGTGATATACTCACTCAACTCCGCTGTCACCAGAAATTCCTTCAGGTTCTGGCGAGCTATCGTTACTTCTGCCGCGCTGTTTAGCATCGTCAGAGCCCACTCCCCGTTCAGAAGCTGTGTCGTTCTGGGCATGTCTTATCTTGAGACCTGCTACCTTCTTCTTTTTGAACTTTTTTAGGTGCGCTGTCCGCAGCGCTTTGCGTGTCTCTGGACTTTGTACGCTCCTCTGACCGTCCTTCCCTCTCAGAGTTTTTTGATGAACCCTGAAAGGAACGAGAGGAACGAGTATCAGTATCCTGATACCTGTCAGGTTTTTTAATATTATCCCTATTCCTGAGGTTATACCTCCTTTCAGAGGGCTCCTGTTGAGAAGACCTACCTCTGGATTGAGATCTGTTGTCTTTAGACTTTTGTTGTTTTTTATTTTCCCACTTCTTTTTAGAAGAAGTAGGTGTCTGCTTTGTAATGTCCTTTTCAGGACTGCCCACCAGTTGTGGTTTTAATGCTTTCCCACCTAGACTGTCTCTGCCTAATTCTGCATATGCAGTTTCAATTATTTTGGGTAGTTCGTGTTGATGATCCTCTGGACTGAACTCCCTTAGGCGTTGGCGTATCGCCACTGAAGCTGCTTCCCCCTTAATGTTAGCTAGTATTATGGCTGATACCTGGTCAAAGTTATTTAGTAACTTCATCCCTAAGTTAAGGGCAGGCTCTGCTCCGTACTCATTTTGTATCTGTCTCAATACATCAGGTATTACTGCTAAGGACGGGATACCATGTGTTCTGGTATATATGGCAGCAAAGACTGAACCCCAAGAGGTGCAGTCCTCTACTTGTGGTGTGATCCCCATGGGCAAGCAAATTGTTAGAATTCTGTGTTTTTCATAGGTGGTAGTATTCGGGAATACTGCCTCAAGCTGAGTTATTTTCTGAGCTATCCAGAATGGTATTTGTTCGCGTTTTGCGGACATTTTGCCCATTACCGCGTGAAATGTTTGTGGAGTAATTTTATTTCCTGTACCCTGAACTGGAGTACTGTTTGCTGCACCTGCTGGTGCAGGTTGGATTGTTAAAGTCCTCATGACAAATTGTGTCAGGTTTCTGTAGATTTTAATTAAATCTTTGTGTTGAACTAGTAAGTCTGGCTGTGGCATTGTGTTAATGCCAGGATGCGGTGTGTAAGCCGCTAGTATTGGCCATGTGGCTCCGTCTCCTCCGAGCGGGCCTAATCTTACTCTTTGTCTTACGTGGGGTAGGGCGCCTTTAAACCAGTAAAAATGTTCCTGGTAAGTGAGTGGAATTTCTATGTCCTCAAACGGAGCATATTCCGCTGGTGCATCTCCTGCTATGTAGTAGTGAAATGTCTTTGTTATGGCATTCGCTGCTGGGAATGTAACCCATGAATAGAGTACCTCTGTTTTGTTTGATTCGTGTGCCTCAATCACGAAAACTACTATGCCACCCGTGGCTGGTAAGCCATTTTCTAATAGTCTTATGGTGACTGTCCTTCTGAATTTTGGTGCAATTTGTATTGCATCCTCAGGATCTTCTTCTCCTGTTAAGAGATTCAGATCAACTCTTTGGTCCCCTGCCTAGTTATCAGACATGTTTAGAGGAAGAAGTGTTCAAAGGGAACTAAGATGAGGTGTTATGCACAATTTAGGAACTAAATGTCCTTCAAACTTGAATAACCAACAGCCAATAAATAGTATTTTCGTACTACTCAGCTGCAGCGGAGTTTGTGCCCACCCACTCCAGACGTCTCTTCGGTTTCGTGAGTAGGTTCTCTGAGAATAGCACGACTGAACTACTCAGATTCTACTGTTAAATAAGTACCAAACCAACGTTGGTGGCGCCATGTTGTGTAGTTCCTATAGTACCCATGCAGGACCTGCGTGTTTGTATAATATAAGCTGTGGGCTTGACTGACTCTGTGCACCCTCACCGCGTATGTTAGATTGTTTTGCATTAGCTAGCTCACAGTGCCACTAGAATCTCCTCCTATCGGGGAGAGATTCGTTTCTGGCAACCTTAGATCATGACAACCCAAATTCCTCAGAATCGTGGAAACAATATACTAATTTTCGCTCAGTCACTCGTGCTTACTTATTCGGTTTGTCTCAGAGAGTTCCACAGAATAAACAGTCGGGCGTTTCAATAAGTATTTATTGAACAGTTGTTATTCTGGTGTAAAATATATGTGCTGCGGCAACCAGCAGACAATAGCAGAGATATATTATCAGCAGTACGATAAAAGCAAAGGGATAGAACAGTTCTACCATATTGCAATAATCATGGATTCATACATAAATATAAAAAGCATTATGAAAAGTGCGCGTACTCCTACGATGCCTAACTAGATGTACCTGAGTGTACCTAGCATATGTGTAGGTCTAAAAGCCTAAGAGCCAAGAATCCTTCGAGGATTTAGTCGAACCCCCGTACCTGAATAGAGAGAGTGTGGGACCCCGTCCTGGTCTCGAGTTGGGCACCCCGCAAGGGCTGTGTTAGACCGCTGTCAGCTGGAGCGACTGCATGCAGGAGCCTCAGCGTCTCTGGTCAGTGTGTCAGCATGGAAGTCTCGGTTCCCTCTGTCTTACCGGGTGCAAGATGTGGTGTATTTATACCCTAAAGAGTCTCGGTCCTCAGTTTGGATTGTATTGGTCTGTCGTTAGACTTGAGGAAGACGTCAGGGGTGAACTTTGTACATATATATTATGCAGGTGGTGTATTCCTAGAGAGCCATGCATAATTGATGAGTACAGTGTGGGCCTGTGTTTGGGAAAAACCCTGCTGTATTCAAAACCACAGACTAGAAAACGTTCAGCCCTCAGAGCACGTTGTGTACTAGGGAGGACCAATGTAGGTGAAAGATCATGCCTATATAAGGAGTCATGACTATAATAGGACATGTACAGTTATGACCGTAATAGGGCATATGCGGCTTTGACCATAATAGGGCAAGTACGAATATGACCATATTAGGGCAAATATGAATACGTCCATTTTAGGGCATGTATGAACGGGTCTACATTAGGGCCTCTATACGGGACATAACACCAGTCTGCACAAAAACAATCTTCTGAGGCTTTTTTTCTCTTTCTAGGTGTGCTGCAGCACACGTAGAAAGAGGAAAAATCTAAGGAGAAATAAAGATATTTCTCCTTGTTGGGAAGGAGTAGCATTTTTCCCAGGTCTACCACTCATGGTAAGTCTGGGAATGCACCAAAATCCAGCAGTTGATCCACGTTCCACTCACCCATAGAGTGCATCCCTGGTGCAGAGTAAACCAAGTCAGCAACTTGTGCTCCCTTGTGCTACTCTAGATTTACCAAGCCTGATCAGCTCGAAAAAAACATTAATTGGAAGTCATCTACTGTCAATCTCCACAAAGAATTCATTTACACGAGCGAAAATGGGTACCTACATCCATTTCTCACTGGCACTGAAAATTTATTCAACTTTTGGCAACATTTCTTCCCCAATTCCACTGCACATTCAGAACACATTCTGAGTGTCTTGCTTTTAAATCCAACAGTTTTCAATGTATATTTTACCACTCTTGCAACACTTATTCCATGTTTCAGGTTATTTATATTAATGTTATGCAGAAGATGTCAACCTGATTATCAATCTGTGTAATGCCGACACATCTTCTCATAAATATTTTCAAAGGTGCAGATTATGTGAGCTGTAACTCCTTGAAATTAAATACTATCAAGCAGAGGTACTCATATTGGAAGTCTCCACCACCTTGTGGTCTGATACCTGGTGGTACATTAAGCTGGGCATCATCCCAGATCTTGCGTCAACAGTATGCAAGATAGGTCGAGAGCATTCCCTGGGGCAGCAGGCTAAGAAACTTACTGTAGCTGCTGCTTGTGATTTAAGGATATTTCAAGGAATCTTTTTGTCTTCCTTCTCAACTCTCATATGTCGCAATATGGTAGTCCATGTAGCCATATCTTCCTGTCTAGATTACAGGCACTGTCTATAGTTATGGCTTCTTAGATATATCATGGCTAACCTCCAGCTGATTATAAATGCAGCTGCCAGGATCACTCTGGGTCTTTCCTGCGAAGACCATGCCGATGATTCGGAGGTCACTTTGAATGTTCGTAAAATGGGTCCCGAATTTTTTCCAAAACCCATAACTAGCTCAGGACCTGGCTGTTTATTAGAGTGCCCTCATCATAACCAGCAGAGTTCTTGCTCCGGTCCGGTAACCCTTTTCGGTGGTGTTAATGTTTAGATGCTTATCAAACTCCTTCTAGTATCTAGTATGGTGTATTAATCAAAAGAATATATATTGAAAGGATTTTTTTTAGGTCACTAGTAAAACTCAGTTAGATTTATCATTCATATACATCTTTATATCATGTCAAAGTTAATATGTTACAGACAAAACACATGGACCTGGAAGAAACACTATTTAGAGGAAAATGCAATTGCCACACAGCATAAGCTAAAATCAATTTAACTGACACACAGTTCATAGCAAAGAACAAAGATGCTGTCAGCTCTATAACCAAAAGAATGAAAAGTTCATATTTGTCAAATCAGCACACATATCTCTGTTTTCGCTCCTCAATGAACTATAGGTGTGAGACCATTAGCAGAACAACCAAAAATTGAATATGTGTCCTCTTGTCTGTGCAATAGACTAAGGGCTTGATTACAAGTTCGGCAGTCCCACCACCGTCATTGCGTCAGCATCGGATTCACCGCTGTCGACTAGGCGGTCCACCTGCCGTATTATGATGTTGTCAGTTTGCTGTACAAAAGATCACCGGAGCATCGCCAACACCGACAGCCATTCACCAACTGCTTCGATGGCAGTTGGGGAAAAGCAGCTGTCATAGGGCAGTACAGAGAAATTTCAACACCGTCTGAATTACGAGTTGGCTTTCTTATGAGCCGACCGTGGTGGTGGGACTACCTGCTTTGAGTCGTTTAAAATGAAGGATTTGGGGTGCATACTCCATTTCCTCTTCTTCCCTTCAGTCTCCCATGTGGATCCCTTTTTCTAGGGGCCCCCTTCACAGCAGCATCTTGACCTCGATCCTGTTGGTGCCGAAATCCAGGTAAGTCCATTTTGCACTATTTACCCATTGACTGGACTGGGCACATATGGTCTAGAATCCAGGAATGGGAACGTACTGGTAGTAGGTATTTTTTCACGTGCCATGCACATGTGTACACTGCAGTCAAAATATACACACCAGCATCGACACATATGAAAAAATATACACCGCCATCAGAAAGACAGCCGCTGGACCAGTGGCCACATCGTAACATGGCGGATGGTAGACGGCTGCCGCGGCAGTCTTCTAGGGACTGCCACCACAGTGGCACGGTGGTGGGACCGCCAAACTCGTAATCAGGCCCTTACTTAGTTATACTTTGAACCAAACTCAGTTATACTTTGAACAAAACTCCAAAAAAAACACCAGAGACAACACCTGTCTTTTTAATGAGCAAAGGCACGGAGATTCTTACCAAAATTGATTCCAATGTTGGTGATTACATAAAACCCATTCAATAAAGAGTAGGAGTCATACAATTCTCCAATACTTTTGAATTTTGGAATGGGGCACCATTAAAGTTCTTGTCCACGACCAGTAAGAATATACGTGAGGACAGGTAACCCTTTTACCAAACAGACATATATATATACAGAAACAAAACTCCCAAAAGACAAACTGTGCATTGACAGAAAAACATTTCATAGTATATTCTTACTGGTCGTGGACAAGAACTTTAATGGTGCATCATTCCAAAATTCAAAATTTCTGTTCTGCGTTGCAGTTGCACTGAACGACGGCAGGTGCAGGAGTTGCTGTGTACATGTGTTTAGAAAAAAAAGAAAAAGAAACAGAACAGTGAAGTGCGGCTGTGAAAGTCCGCCGTCGTAGTTCTTTTACTATTAATTCTCCCATACTGCTGATTACCTCATGTAGATGTGAACAAATCACCATCAGCAGCACTTGGACGGAAGTGGTTGTAAATTATAACAGTTAAAGATACACAGGTTACCGTTAAGGACAAATCTTCTCAATGAAAAGCAAACCTAACACTAGTCACAGCTTACCACATAGGTAAAATCACAAAAACATGAGGAACCCTTTTGCACTTCACTAAACTGGAGTTTTAGTTTTGGTAAGCAAATCAATGGGCAGGCCTCTATCCCTGCACTGGCAGCCCATTGCAGGGAGTGGCAAATTGTGTACTGCCAAATTAATACATTAGGCTGGTCATTTTGCGTGAGGCCCTGTAAATGTACAGCTGTGATGTGACCTATTACTACTTACATTGTATTGCAGACTCCAATAGTCAACCAGTTGGTGTACAAATTGTGCACCACTGGTTTGAGAATGGGAATCAAACATCTGACCCCATGTCACTTAAAAATGTGCTCTATTCTACTGCACATCTGGATTTAATCCCCTTGTAATGAAAAACACATTTTGGAATACCTTCAGTTAAAAAGTGACCAATATATTATGCTGCAAGAGTTACAAATGAGGGGCATGCGAGTGTACATGACATAGCAAAAAGTACAGATTCAAACTTTTCCCTACAAATCCAAATAGGAGTTTCTTATTTTCTGAAATGTGGTCCATGCAGCCTGAAGACAACATACCAACATCTGTCTAAGTGTTTCTCTTATAGCTATATTGCACATTTCTCTCTCCAGGTGACCACAGTTGTATTATTTAGTGTTTCAAAAACATATTTAAGATACCACTGACTTCTCAAAGCAACATTTCAACCTGTGGAATGCCTAGCCATAATTCTAATTAATGATTTTAGATTTTTCTTCAATTTCTTGTCTGATCTTTTCTTGGTTTGATGAATTCTATTGAGAATTTTAATGGTTAATATTCTATTCATGAGTTGGGTCGTAAATTGTGACCCACTCTGTTTGGATATCACAGTGACAGTGGTCTTCTGGGGCCAAAGACCACCATGCCTGTGATTGCCTTTCAATAAAGTAAATAGTTTTTGTAAATGCAGCCCATTTTCCTTAAATGAAACAGGGCTGAATTTAAAAAATAAAGTTTATTTTTTGTTTGTTTGAGTGCTGGCAGTTGCCCTGTGGACCTCTGCCTACTCCCCAACACTTTTTTTTAATTCTCAAAGGCAAAGAGGTCCTACAGGGACCCTGTCCTTTCTGCGAATTTAGTTCCCAGCTTGGGGATCAGTAAAATGTCAATGTTTTGCGACTGGATTTTGGTGACAGTAGATTGAAACATACGATACCAATTTGATATTCCAGATACTGACTAAGTATCCATTTGCAATCCCATTTTAGGAGTTGGAAAATCTTTTCCACCTCCTAAAATGACATTACTACTTAGCATAAAGCATTTTAACCAATGCAAATGCTGAATTGGAGTATTTGTGACTGTTAAAATGCTTTATACATCTGGCCTAATTCTCTAGAGGCAGAGTAAAATATTTACTCGAAGTCCTTATTATTCACCATTGTTGGTGCAGCCAGAGCTGAGTTAGCTAAAATGAGTATTATCATGCACTGCATTTGCCACAATACATCTGGGTGAATTGTGTGCTGGTGTGCTAGGCAGTGTGCCCCCCCGCCCCCTTGTGATTGACTCATTGTTGAGTTATTGGGCTTGTGAACTCATTGGGATGCCGCTGCACTTTGGGAAGGGTACAGAAACCTGAGAAGACTGTGAGCAGCATCAACAGCACCCCCGAATTTCAGGTGCTACTCTCTCCTGAAAAAGGGCAAATATCCTGAAACACCTGTATAGAGATACACAGCACTGTCGGCATCAAAAAAAGTGAATATTAAACATTTAAAACAAAAGTGACTGTTATCATGCACTGCATTTACAACTATGCATCTGAGTCCAATTGTGTGCTCTCTAAAATTTCCAGCACTGACTGCACCAACAATTTTGAATACTTAAGTGTTATCATGCACTGCGTTTACCACAGTGCCTGAAGGCAAACTGTGTGCTGGTATGCCAGGCAGTTTGCTACTCCTTCCCCTACTATGAAATGCTTGGCAGTCCAAGACAAGAAAAACACACACACTCCAGGGGCCGCATTACGAATACAGTGCACTTTCAAAAGGTGCGCCCTGCACAAACAAGGAAAGTACGCTGTATTAGAGTGAGTGCCCTGCCCCCGGAGCATCCTCGAACTCGTATTCAAGTGAAATATAGAGCAGCTGTTTAAAAGCTGCTCTGTGTTTCAATGTGCAGCCAGCTACAGGTCTGCACTTTTAAGGGGGATTAGATATCCCTTGCAGTGGGTGCAGTGTGGAACTGCACCCACCTGCAGGGGGATGCCTGGGGGGCCCATGGGACCCCCTGCTTCCCCCGAGAGGACTGCATTTAGGAGGCACACTGAAAGTGCACCACCTTTTTGTGATGCACTTTCAGTGCGCCTCTTAAAGGCATGTTTGCCTCTGCGACCACATCGGTAATACTGCACGGGTGCAGAGGGAAAGTGATTCCCTCATTTGCATGGGGCCACACCGCAATGCAAATGTGGGAACCTCCCCTAATGATAGCGTTGGCGCAACATGTGTACCAGCGCTATCTGTATTACAGAAGGGGAAGCATAAGCGTCTGTGACCCCTTCTGTAGTACCATTGTGCCTCGGGCGGTCCAAGCGGGTGCATGTGCCTGTTGCACCCCGGGGGCACAATGTATATTACGGGCCCAGGAGAGAAATCCAAAAGTATCAGGGGCATAGATTTTTCATTTGCTAAAACAAACACACTATTTTAGGATTGATGTTTGCAAAAGAAAGAAATAATAATAAAAGAAAAACAGTCACATCTTGCTACCATGACTCGTTGTTTCAGACAGCTTTCACGTTTTTGCCTACAGTGCTCCCACCTTGTCAGTAGAAGAGGTTTAGAAGAAAATACCACACCAACAGGGCGCAATACTTTGACAGATGTGCCGCCTTGGGGAGTGTATGCAGGTGTCTGCTGCTATAGCTGTTCTACCTTCCAATCACCCAAGTTTAAATGATGCCCTATATCTTTTAAATGAACTAAAGACAAAGGAGTTAGTCATAAAATTCAAAGTAGAGGTTTTCTCCAGCATTCATTTTTTGGAATGTTGCTTAAATTTATTGGCGAACAGCAAGGATGAATGTTTCCTCATCACTTCTATGAGGAGTTTACTAATAGAAACATCCTCTTTCTTCTAGGTTAACCAGATGTAAACCATACATACGTCTAGTAATGAGTGCAATATATGCATGTGTCCAGATAGACAAATTCAACCACCTTTAGCGCACCAGCTACTTTCTTGTGGCAAGTACGGTGTCATTCACCTGAAGCATATGTTATAGACATTTAAAAGCGTGGCGATAGTAGTCATTTAAAAATGCAGCTTCAGATGTGACAGAAAAAGAGAAGACCAGAATAATAGTGTGAGCATTGGATTGTGGAGCTGGCAAGATAGCTAAGTGCTCTCTGCTGACACCTTGTGTATCGGTAGCTCGGGAAATCTATCCATGCAAGTTACAATTTAGCATTTCATCCCTCGATGGGTGATGGAATGAATAGTGCTGAACTGCACACACGTTACTTACAGCAAAAATAGTAAAATTAAATAGTATATAAGAAAAAAATCATGATTCAATTTTCCAGTACAGCTCCATCTGTGAGTATCTAGTTTGTATTCAGAAATTCAGTTTTTCAAAGAGACTAAGCTAATTTTGAAGATTATCTTTTGTCACAACACTTTAAATTAAACTATGGATATGTGAGGTCAATAATTGTGTCAGCTGGCTGGAGAGAATGGGAACCAACCTGTTTTTTCTGCCTTGACCTATAGAGTTGGAAGGGAGAGTTGCACGTTGAAGCGTGTGAGGCCATCACAGGTGGCCACCGCCACTCATTCATCGAGCAGGTGAGCCGGGAATCGAGTCTAGCTTTTCAGCTAGAATGTTCGCATATCCACTGGTGTGTTTTCACAATCCCACAAATAACAGAGAATCACATTATGTGACTACTTTAGTACAAAGAAAATGAAAATAACAAAAACAGCCTCTCTTCTCCTCTTTTCCAATTCCTTTTCCCAGAAGTCTCTCATGCGTTTGGTCTGGTATACAAATACAACTCAAAATCTCGGTTGTGTCGCTAAACCACACATTTTAAAACACACAGCCTTTCAAATGTGCATCGACTTCTGTCCAGCCATTTCGTCGTGCTACGTATTTCTCACACGGAATTTGCTGCTTCCTAAGTTCAAATGCTGCAGCGTGTTTGCGATAACAGAGCATGATAAAAAAAAATCACATTATGCAGCGAACAGCCTAAATTAAACGCCAGTGACCAATCAGCATTGAAATTCCTCAGAGGTTACCATGACGACACTTGACTGCAGGCATTCACTGGATAGTGTTGTATTTTACTTCCAGAGCAGGTGCTCGATTTTATAATTGCAATATACGGCAACCGCGCGTATGATACTGATGCGACGGTGGCGCGTCTTTGTCATAATGAGCATGACTGTTACTACAGCAGAGATTCACTTCCTTTTAGCAAAACCAAAACTGCAATGTCGATCCAAGCATGGCACCTCATGAGCATTAGCAAATATGATTGTCATGACATGTTTTTTTCTGTTATATGTTGCATACATATGAAGGTAGTGGGCACGCCATTTTGAAAATGTTTAGATAATTGTCTGCTTGAACAGTTGCAAGGTGAGGGCGTTCATTAAGTTCAAATGAATCAGGGAGTCTCTCTGATTCCATATGGAAATTCAATGTAGGTAACAATGCTCTTTCTTCTCTTGCCTGAAAATGAGAGCTGCTCCGGGAATGCACAGGAAGCACATTTTAGAATGCTTGCCAAATATTCACCCACCTTTACCTCCAAGATGAACACTGCATTTGCATGTATTGTTTCCATTCTCACACTCTTTGTCCCCAGCTCAAATAGAAGTGTGTTCTTATTATGTTAAATCATAAAATACATTCCAGGTCTACATTATTTAGAATTATGAGGGATTTTGAAGCATAGCAACAACATTTTCTCGTGTCGTGATTTCAACTAAACAGGATGCAAAACAAGCATTGGCAATTTCAATCGTTGTGGCTTATGCACAAAAGCGCCTCTTCAGTTACTGATGGGCTTATTAGGCATTCAGCAAGCTATCATATATGCACTTTATCACTCATCCTTGCACTCATGTAGCCATTCAACCACCGACTGACTCATCCTTACATTCACCCACTAAAACAAGCACAATAAACGACACACAAACTCACCGACATATGCAAGTTAATTAGAAGAATAAAAGTAGAAAATAAAAACATGCTGCTGCCTAAAAATGGTGGGCATATGCATGCAATAAGAAAATGAAACATAGCAGTAGTGGCCACCTTGCAATCAATCAATCAATCAATCAATCATGTCACTTATAAAGCGCACTACATACCCGCAAGGGTCTCAAGGCGCTGGGGGAAGAGGGGGGTGGTGCTGCTACTGATCGAAGAGCCAGGTCTTGAGGAGTCTTCTGAAGGCCAGTAGGTCTTGGGTCTGTCGGAGGTTGGTGGGGAGGGTGTTCCAGGTCTTGGCGGCGAGGTGGGAGAAGGATCTGCCGCCGGCGGTCGTTTTCCGGATGCGGGGGACTGTGGCGAGGGCGAGGCTGGTCGAGCGGAGCTGGCGGGTGGGGGTGTAGAAGCTGAGTCGTCTGTTGAGGTAGGCTGGTCCGGAGTTGTGGAGTGCTTTGTGTGCGTGGGTGAGGAGCTTGAAGGTTATCCTCTTGTTGACAGGGAGCCAGTGCAGGTCTCTCAGGTGGGGTGTGATGTGGCTGCGTCGGGGGATGTCGAGGATAAGACGTGCAGAGGCGTTCTGGATGCGTTGCAGCCGTCTCAGGAGCTTAGCCGTCGTTCCTGCGTAGAGGGCGTTTCCGTAGTCCAGCCTGCTGGTGACGAGGGCCTGGGTGACTGTTTTTCTTGTTTCGGTGGGGATCCACTTGAAGATCCTGCGGAGCATTCGGAGGATGTTGAAGCAGGATGAGGAAACGGCGTTGACCTGCTTAGTCATGGAGAGGGTGGGGTCGAGGATGACCCCTAGGTTGCGTACGTGGTCGGTGGGTGGCGGGGCTGTTCCCAGTGATGTTGGCCACCAGGAGTCGTCCCAGGCTGAAGGGTTGGAACCAAGGATGAGGACCTCCGTCTTGTCCGAGTTCAGCTTCAGGCGGCTGGTCCTCATCCATTCGGCGACGGCCTTCATTCCTTCATGGAGGTGGGCTTTGGCGGTGTGAGGGTCTTTGGTGAGGGAGAGGATCAGCTGGGTGTCGTCGGCGTAGGAGATGATGTTGAGGTTGTGCTGTCGGGCGACGTGGGCGAGGGTGCCATGTAGATGTTGAACAGCGTTGGGCTGAGGGAGGAGCCTTGGGGTACGCCGCAGATGATCTTGGTGGCCTTGGATCGGAAGGGGGCGAGGCGGATGCTTTGTGTTCTGCCGGAAAGGAAGGATGTGGTCCAGTCCAGGGCCTTCTCTTGGATCCCGGCGTCATGAAGGCGTGTTCGTAGTGTGTGGTGGCAGACCGTGTCGAAGGCGGCTGATAGGTCCAGGAGGATGAGGGCTGCTGTTTCTCCGTTGTCTAGCAGGGTCCTGATGTCATCGGTGGCGGCGATGAGGGCGGTTTCGGTGCTGTGGTTGCTGCGGAAGCCGGACTGGGAAGGGTCCAGGATGTTGTTCTCCTCGAGGTAGCGGGTCAGTTGTTTGTTGACGATTTTCTCGGTGACCTTCGCGGGGAACGGGAGCAGAGAGATGGGTCGGAAGTTCTTGAGGTCCTTGGGGTCTGCCTTGGGTTTCTTGAGTAAGGCGGTGATCTCGGCGTGCTTCCAGCTTTCCGGGAAGGTTGCTGTCTCGAAGGAGATGTTGATTATTTTCCGGAGATGGGGCGCGATGGCTGTACTGGCTTTGTTGAAGATGTGGTGAGGGCACGGGTCTAGCGGTGAACCGGAGTGGATGGTGTTCATGATCTCGCTGGTGTCCTCGTCGTTGATGTTGGTCCAGGAGAGCAGGCGGTTGGTGGTTGTGGGGGCAGTGGTCTCGGTGGTTGCCGGGGCGGTCGTGGTGTTGAAGCTGTCGTGGATGTCGGCGATTTTGCGATGGAAGGAGGTGGCCAGTGAGTCGCACAGGTCTTGCGACGGCTGGATGTCGTTGGTGTTGGAGCTGGGGTTGGAGAGTTCCTTCACGATGTTGAAGAGCTCTTTGCTGTTGTGTGCGTTGTTGTCTAGGCGGTCTTTGAGTGAGGCCCTTTTGGCGGATCTGATGAGGTGATGGTGATTGCGGGTGGCGCTCTTGTGGGCAGCGTAGCTGTCCGCTGTCCGTTCGTGGAGCCAGATCTTCTCCAGTTTTCGGCATGTTCGTTTGGAGGCCTGGAGGTCTTCGGTGAACCAGGTGGCTTTCTTGCTGGTGTGGCTGTTGGGCGGATTCTTGAGCGGGGCGAGGGTGTTGGCGCAGTCGTCGATCCACTGTCTGAGGTTGCGGGCGGCGGTGTCGGGGTCGGAGGGTTCGGCGGGTGGGCTCAGGGCGAGGGTTGTGGTTAGCTGGTCTTCCGTGACTCTGCTCCAGCAGCGGCGAGGCATTTGTTCGGTGCGGTGGTGCGTGGTGGGCTTCCTGTAGGTGAAGTGGATGCAGTGGTGGTCAGTCCAGTGGGGTTCGGAGGTGTGGTTGAAGGAGACGTGTGGGCTTGCGGAAAAGATGGAGTCTAGCGTGTGGCCGGCGGCGTGGGTGGGTGTAGTCACGAGCTGTCTGAGTCCGAGGGTGGCGAGGTTGTCGATCAGGGTGGTGGAGTTGGTGTCCTTGTTGTTCTCGAGGTGGAAGTTCAGGTCCCCGAGGAGGATGTAGTCCGTGGAGGCGATGGCGTGTGTGCTGACGAAGTCAGCGATGGAATCGCTGAACTGTGGTCGGGGTCCGGGGGTCTGTAGATGAGGGTTCCTCTGAGGGTGGTGTTGGGATCGGTGTGGATCTGGAAGTGCATGTGTTCGGCGGTGCTGAGGGTGTCGTCGGTGTTGGTTGAGACTCTGAGGGTGTTCCTGTGGACGATGGCGATGCCTCCTCCGACTCCGTTGGTGCGGTCCCTGCGGGTGATCTTGTATCCGTCCGGGATGGCAATGGCGATGTCGGGGGCTGAAGCGGGATTCAGCCAGGTCTCCATCAGGAATGCGACGTCTGGGGAGGTTGAGTCGAGAAGGTTCCAGAGTTCGATGGCGTGTTTGCGGGCGGAGCGGGTGTTGAGGAGGATACATCTGAGGTAGTTGGGTTCTTTCCTGGGCGGTGGTTTGGCGGGGCGGGTGCTGGCGAAGCTGCAGTTCCGGCAGGTGAAGGGCCCTTGGGTGCGCTTCGGGGTGGCCTGGTAGCAGGCGTGATCTTTTCCGGGGTTGAGTGCGTGGAGGGTGCTGGCGTCGTATCGGCGTCTGTTGATGTGGCGGGCGCGGGGATGCCCGGACCAGGGGTCTGGCGCTGGGCGCGGCCACGGCGCGGACGGGCTTGCCTTAGGCGCGCTTCGGTGCGCCAGCGGCGCGGCCGCGCAGCGGCCGCCATAAATGGGGAGGTGGGAGGGAGGAGCAGGGAATGGGGCAGCGAATGGGCAGTGAGGGGCGGGGCCGCAGGGCGCAGCGGCGGGAAACAGGCACAGAAAGGAAAAACGATCACAATCAGGGGCAGCAAGGGGGCACAGAAAGGAAAAACGATCACAATCAGGGGCAGCAAGGGGGCACAGAAAGGAAAAACGATCACAATCAGGGGCAGCAAGGGGCACAGAAAGGAAAAAACGATCACAATCAGGGGCAGCAAGGGGGCGCAGAAAGGAAAAAACGATCACAATCAGGGGCAGCAAGGGGGCACAGAAAGGAAAAAACGAGCACAATCAGGGGCAGCAAGGGGGCACAGAAAGGAAAAAAAAACAAAAAAAACGAGCACAATCAGGGGCAGCAAGGGGGCACAGAAAGGAAAAAAAAAAACAAAAAAAAAAAACGAGCACAATAAGGGGCAGCAAGGGGGCACAGAAAGGAAAAAACGATCACAATCAGGGGCAGCAAGGGGGCACAGAAAGGAAAAAAACGATCACAATCAGGGGCAGCAAGGGGGCACAGAAAGGAAATGGTATTTTTACATAGCCTGTCATTGTTTTAAAGTTCCAGCCTGGCTGAAACATTTAAAACTAATGTGTTAGCCAGTTCGGAATGGAAAAAAAATGATACACTATGATCTATACCATTCCATGATGGCTACCTGGTGTAGCTGCAGGGGCCAAGTGGGATGTGGCTCACTGCAAATGAAATGAGTGGCAAACATGCCCATTGGTACTATCTGGGGAACTGTTGCATGCCCTAAAATATAAAATTAAAAGGAAGGTATGGAAAGAAACTAAAGGGGACCTATAAAAGGAGAAAATGGACAGTTAAAGGACTTGCCCATCATTCCTGGTATTAAAACACACTCGCCTTCAGGCAAATGTGGACATGTGACCCAAAACATTCTGCCACTCAAAGGGCAAGAGAGCCTTTGGCTAAAGTGGCCTGACCCTTTACTGCATGCGGTATGCTGTCATGGATGGAAGCAGAGCGTAAATGACACTCATACAGACCAATAACCGAAGAGGGCTAAACCCAAGCCCCTTCATGTATGAATATACACATATATTTATGGCTGTACTCTTTATTGATTTTTTTTGTTTACAAGAACGTGACAGACAAATAAGAGTCTCAGGACCACCACAGAGACTGTAGCAAGAATGATTACTGTGCAAATCTTCTAACCCCTAGGGCTTTTGAAAGGGGACAATCAGCACCAAGCCCTTGCCTACAAAGGTAATCTGTGAGGTTTCATGTATCAAGGTACATGTCTGTAGGCTTTAACATGGTGCAGAAAAAATCCATTATTAAAGGCCTATAGGCTTTAGCATAAGGTTTACATATTCAATAAATCAGGCCTTCTGCCCTTGTCATGACTTTTCATAATAAAAAGAGCAGCTCATTGCCATCTGAAATCACGTTTCCCAATCAAGCCTATTGACTCTATGATTAGCTTGTCACCCCAATCAGCTCAGACCTACAGTATTGAGTATAAGCAACCCCACAAGGCAATCATTCTGTATACTGTTATGAAATTACTAATATGTTCAAAATTACAGTGGCCAAAACAATATAGAATCCTCCTTAAGAGAGAATAGTAAGTAGTATCATAGTGCAAATGATCTATCCACACAGTTTGTTGGAGTGGGTCACTACATCCCTTACCAAAACCCTTGCCTGGTATGGTACTGTGGTATACCAAACCTGGCTTTAGCACAGTCTGCACATCACCAGATCCCCCACCCTGCCACACACCATATGGGGACAGAAACAAGAGGGATACAGGCCACCAGGGTACGCACCCTCCAAATCACAAATCATACAAACAAATCAGCAACCCTCGTGTGAAAGAATTGTACAACAGGGGGTCACCTTGGCGATTATCCAATGTACGGTGCTCTAGATAAAAGTCCAGTACTGTATGCCAGAAAAGACAATTCAAAAAGCAAATTCTGCCTAAGTTAAGTCTACTGGCTTTGCCATAACCTTTCATAATAAACATATGAAACATATAACTTTTCTCAGTGAACCAACAAGACCTACATTCTTTACCATTGGCTTGACACCATAACCAACACAAGCCTATTGAATGGTGCATAAACCGGTAACAATCATACATACAAAAATAAAATTACAGATAGGTAAAAATAAAATACAGTTGGCAAAACAATATACAACCCCTATCCAACAAAGATCAGTAAAACTCTTCTATCCCCAGTGTTTTTCAGAGGGGTAATCAACACCAAAAACCCATACCCACTACAGTAATTTGTCTACAGCTCGCAGCACAGTGTGATAAAAATCCTTAGATAAAGGCCTATTAGCTTTAACAAATGCAATTCGCAATAACTAGTCCAGATCAAACCTATGGCATCAGACATAACTTTCCCAGTGAAACAATCAGTGTTGGAAATCAGGACCTGTTTGCAGTGTCTCCCCACGTTTTGCACCTTTTGAGACCCCTAGATGCTGGTTTTCTGACTATGAGAGTGCCCTGGGCTCTGTTCTGGGCAAGCCCAGGGCCAGTGCTATGCTGAAAATACACAGTGAAAACACACACACAAATTAAGGTCCAATACGTGTTAGGGTATCCCTATGATTGGCATGACCTACCCTACAAGCCCCTAGTACATAATAGGACAGGGGGATGAAAACTACTTTAAGTTCCTAGTATATAATAGGGCCTGGCAGCTTACAGGCCAGTAGCACTTTCAGCACTTGCATGTGTGCACTGCTGTGAGCCCGAGGTCCTTTTAAAAGCAGCCATGTGTTGCAGGACTGCTTTTAAATGTAAATTGTTCCCAACCTCGACTTTGGTGGTAGGGGCACTTAGTATTTTGGCTTATTAGGAACCCCCAGGGTCTCCCCTAGGTGTCCCAGAGATGGGGGGGCGGGTCAGGTACTTATATGGAGGACCCTTATAAAAGATGTTGTAGGAGAGTAGGATCTGCTTCACAGGGGTACCCCCACTTTTTGCTGATACTTCACTGGTTTTCGACATTAGTCTGGCTGGGGCCCTGCTATTCAGAACCCCAGCCTAGCTGTTTCCTCTTTAAAAGGGTCTCCATGTGCCTTAGGCACATCACTGATTGGGATCTGGAGTGCCCTTGTAAGTCCCTAGTATATGGTATACTATGTACCAAGGGCATAGGTACCTCAGAGGCCTGCCAGGGGCTGCAGCATGTATTATGCCACCCCTGGTAGGCCATCCAAACTGACACCACAGGTCTGCTACTGCAGCCTGGGTAAGGTGGTGCATGCACCCCTTGCTGTGGTATAGGTTACCTATATCACTAAATGCATACACACATATAAACCTATAAGTCACTCCTAAGGCAGGCCTTATCAATCCTAAAGGCAGAGTGCATGGTTCCTATGTGAGAGGGTGCCCCTGCATGAGCAGGGCCCCTCTGCAGCGTTCGGAGACCATCTCTGATGCTGTTTGTAGTGCAGCCTGACCATATACTCTTAAACGCATTATATCCTCGCGGTAAAATGCTAACTATGGAATGGCTGCATCTAAACATGTCGTGTTTGGTGTCAAACATCTTGGAATACTACCCCCCGCCAATCCTGGCGGCGGGGGTAGCATTCCACCCTTCTAGAGGGAAAGGCATGTTAACTCTGACGAGTCCGGTAACTTCTTTCCAGAGCCCTGGCATCACAAAATGGATGCTGCTGCCACAGACACGAGTCTGGCCTCCTGCTGCTGGACGAAACTCCGGCAGGGGAGGCCTGGACAATAGGTTTCCTGTCCCAGGGAGGTGTGACCACCTCCCCAGACAGGACAATGTGTATTGGGGCTGGGCGGGAGCACTTTCGGGTGCTTTGAAGTCCTGCACTGGGGGCACATTTGGTGTCCCTGTGCATACCCCAGTTCAAACCGGATCAGGGGCTTGCAGCCCCTGCTTTGGCGCGAACTGGACAAAGGGAAAGGTGTGTAGCCACCCCTTTGCCCTGACCCACCCATAGGTGGGGCCACAGAGTAGTCCATCCCCTATTTTTAGAATAAAGGTAGGAACCCAGTCCCTAGGACTTTAGATTATACCTGGACGAAACTCTGAAACAGAATCCTGGACCTTCGATGCTCTACTCACGATTAGAGGACTGAAGAATCTCCCTTGGGGTCAAGGAGTGACTCCCCTGCTTGGCAGGCACCAAAGAAGCATCTGTCCGGTTCGCATCACTGAAGCTCCCGTCGGACGCCGAAGTCATCGCATCACCAGAGGTGGATTCTCAGACTTCCCCGAGGCTACCCTGAGTCCCCAGCAAAGCTGAGGCCCGTGGCTATCGTGGGTGACTTGAGACCGTGACCCCTGGACACCGAGCACATTTGCAAGTGCACCATCTTCTGGGTCTCCCAAGAAGTCGTGCTTTGGGCTCCGAGTAGCCCTAGCCTCCAGCACCACCTGCACCGAAGATCACTGGCCCCCACTCCACGAGTGTCCTGTAAGCCAGCTCCACGTGCGGCGTCACGAGGCTCCTTCGCGGTCGCTAGCCCGTTGGCTAGTAGCCCTTAACGAAGGCCAATCTTTTCTTTACTTGGCAGTCTGGTTGCTCCAGGCCTGCCCTCACTTACCCTCGCTGGGTGAGTCCCCCAGACCTTGCTGGTCTGCATCATCGATGATCCACATCTTACTCGAGACTTGCCGTTGCCAAGGCTTGTTGGGTCCAATCTGGTCGCCGACACCTCTGCACTCGACAGACATCGAGCAACAGCCCGAATCCTGCTCCTGGTCGCCGACAACGCCTCCCGGACCTCGTGGCTGAAGAGTCAAGACGACCGTCATCGAACCTGAAGCACTCGACATCGGTGGGCATCTGTCCATCGCCTCCCTGGTCACTGGCTAGTGACCCAGACTCTGTCCCCTCTGCTTTCAGGTTCTTCAGAACTCCGATCCACTCTTGGATCCACCCGGACACTTTTCTCCTGGTCGCCAGCAGCACTTTGCAGCAGATCGCCATAAGAACCGACGACGAAACCCGACCCCGAAAGGCACCTATGCACCCGGCTTCCCTGGGTGAGGTAACACGAGTACTCCGGTGCTCCCGTGGGTAGAGACTCTTCAAAGTCCTAGATCTCAAAGGGTTTTGTCCTAGTCCTCTTTTAAGTGTCCCTTTCCTCTATTTTCCCGATCCCGACTTTCTCCATAGAAGTTAACGGCGTATCGCGGTTGTGTATTTACACTGCACGCGTCTCCCGTGGGTCCCCTGTGTCACTACCTTGGGTGGTTCCTTGTGGTCCAAGCACTTCTAGAGGCTCTAGGCCTAGTGTCTAGTTCAGTCGTGGTTCGCATACCACTTTATTGGTATATGGTTTGGTACGCCCCTAGGGCCCAAACGTGTATTTGTGCTATTACTGTGATTTAAGATCTTATAACCTATGTACTTCGAACTCTAGCCTCATAAAGAGACTAGAGGGGTGTGTTTAGTAATAAATACATATATTTTGAATATATACCTGGTGTGGTGCTCTTTCATTTGGTCACTCAAGAGATTATAGACTGGTAAAACAAGCTGCTTTACATTCCTTCAAGACTTAGCCTGAAGGCTGCTCTCCATAGCTACCACTAGGATAGCTTTCAATAAGGTTGTCTTTAACCTACCTACCATAAGAGTCGATTTGGACTGGTGCACGGTGCCCACTATAATTAGTGGACAGCATATGCCAGGCCTACTTCTCACATTGGTGTGCAGCGTGTGGGATTCCAGCTTGCTATTGTTTTACCAGATAATCTCAATTGAATTGATCAACTGAAAACCACTAAAGGTACCTAAGGTACATATAATTTAAGCTTAGAATATCAGTAAGTTCTACTGAACTTAGAGTTGTGTGTTAAGGGATAGCACAACCCTTTCTACAACTCAAGAGAGTTTAGTAGGCCACACTAGAGTAGGTAGTGCATACACCACACCACACTAGTAATGTCTTTAAAAGCAGGATCCAAAGATGCCCTGCAGGAAGCCATGGAGCTTCCCCCTCCAAGTATGACACACTCCCATTCTTGGAACTGAGAGCTTTGTGTAACGTGAGGAAATTAAGGACAGGCCAAAGTCCCACCACCCAACACCTCCAGGAGTTGTTGGTGGCTTATGATCTTAGTAAGTCTTCAGAGACTGAAGGGGTAGGAGCAGAGGGTGGGCCAGCAGATGAGGAAGGGGCCAGGGGTACTACTACCCCCAGCCCCCTCTGAAACTGACCAGGAGGGTGACAATGACCCTGACCTGGAAAACCCAATCCCTTCTGGGGAAGATGAAGATGAGGATCTGGAGAACCACACCTTTGTCCCCCAGGAAGGATTATGAGTGTGCTCAGAAAGTCTAGGTCTCCTTCTCAGGAGTCTAACCACTCTGGCACCTCCATAGGGAGCTCTGTTTCTTCTCACAGGAGGGAATCCTCTCATGAGAGAAGAAAGAGACTGGTCCAGTATGAGGAAACTCAACTGGAGATCAGGAAGAAGCAACTGGCTTTAGATAGAGAATCCCTAGATCTCCTTAAAGAGAGAAGAAAGTTGGGACTAGAGTCCCATGGTGGCAGCCATGTCCCTAGAGATAGGGAAAGGTCCTATGACCATAGGAACCTGAGCAAGATTGTCCCTCCCTACCAGAGTGGGGATGATATCCACAAATGGATAACTGCTTTAGAGAGGGCCTGTAAAGTACAGAAGGTCCCTCAGGAGCAGTGGGCAGCAATCTTGTGGCTCTCCTTTGCTGACAAAGGTAGAGACAAGCTCCTCACTGTTAGAGAGGAGGATGCTGACAATTACAAGGTCTTGAAGAGTGCTCTTATTGATGGGTTTGGCCTAACCACTGAACAGTACAGGTTGAAGTTCAGAGACACCCAAAAAGCACAGACTCAAGACTGGGTAGACTATGTGGATTGTTCTGCCAAGGCTCTGGAAGGCTGGTTGATGGGCAGTAAGGTGTGTGACTTCTCAGGATTGTATAATCTGATAATGAGGGAGCAGATTCTTAATAACTGTCAAAACCAGCTGTTGCATCAGTACCTGGTTGACTCTGATCTGACCTCTCCCCAAGAATTGGGAAAGAAGGCAGACAAATGGGTCAGAACCAGGGTGAAGCAGAAGGTACAGAACCAAGGTGGGGAAACCAAGAAGCAAGATGCTAAGAACTCTGACAAGGGTGGGGAGAAGGGTAAAGATCAAAAGTCTTCATCAGGCCCCCAAAAATCTTCTTCTGGTGGGGATTCCCAGTCTACCAAGGGTAAAGGCCAAAGAAAACCATGGTGCAAGGTCTGTAAGCAAAAGACCCACTGGACCAGTGATTGCACCAAGTCCAAAGACTCCAGTCCAGCACCCACCAATGCCCCTAAGGCACCTGTTCCCCCTAGTACAGTTGGTGGAAGTGCTCCAGCAAAGGGTTTAGTAGGGTTCACCCTGGGAACTGAGTTGGGCTCTGACCTAGTTAGAGAACTGACTCAGGCTGTGTTAGTCTGTGATGGAGGCATGGATGTGCCCTCCTCTATGAGTCCCAGTAATCTGGGCAAGTACAGACAACAGCCTTTAATCAATGGACGAGAGGCTTTGGCATTTAGGGACACAGGGGCAAGTGTCACAATGGTGACACAAGACCTTGTGCTACCTGGGCAAGTTATGCTTGGTGAGATGTACCAAGTGACCAATGCTAGCAATGTCAGAACAGACCATACTCTGGCAGTTGTTAACTTCTCCTGGGGAGGGGTAACTGGCCTTAAGAAGGTTGTGGTAAGTGCAAACCTACCAGTCGAATGCTTGCTTGGCAATGACTTAGAGACTTCTGCTTGGGCAGAAGTGGAGCTCAGGACCCATGCAGAAATGCTGGGGATCCCTGCAGATGTGTTTGCTGTGACCAGGTCACAAGCTAAACTGTCTAAAACTGAACAGGCCTTGGATTCTGGAAGAATGGACCAAGTGCCTTCCAAGAGGAGGAGTAGTAGGGTTAAGGCAGTGCCTTCCCCCTTGGCTCAAGAGGAAGATCAGTCCCCTGAGGGGGATGATCTCAGCCCTGAAGAAGGAACTGTCCCAGAGGAACTTGAACCTGACCAGGTTGAGTTCTTGGGGACAGGGGGACCCTCTAGGGCAGATCTGAGCCAGGAGCAGCAGAGCTGCCCCTCCCTTGAACCCCTCAGACAGCAAGCTGCTGCTGAGGCTGCTGGGAAAGCTAGTGGTCCCCATACAGTGTATTGGGATGATGGACTCCTGTACTCAGAGAGTAGAGACCCCAAGCCTGGTGCTACCAGGAGGTTGGTAATACCTTTGAAGTTCAGGGGCTTCCTATTGACCCTAGCCCATGATATTCCCTTAGCAGGACACCTGGGCCAGAACAAGACTTGGGACAGAATTGTCCCTCACTTTCACTGGCCCCACATGTCTGAAGACAGTAAGGAGTTTTGTCGCTCCTGTGTAACCTGCCAAGCCAGTGGCAAAGCAGGTGGCACTACAAAGGCCCCCTGATACCACTACCTGTGGTGGGGGTGCCCTTTGAGAGGGTAGGGATTGACATTGTTGGTCCCATGGATCCCCAAACAGCATCTGGGCACAGATTTATACTGGTGGTAGTGGATCATGCCACCAGGTACCCAGAGGCTATACCCCTTAGGACCACTACAGCACCTGTGGTGGCAAGGGCCCTCCTGGGAATTTTCTCAAGAGTGGGCTTTCCTAAGGAGGTGGTATCAGACAGGGATGCAAACTTCATGTCTGGGTACTTAAAGGCAATGTGGAAGGAGTGTGGAGTTACTTATAAGTTCACCACACCCTATCACCCACAATGCAATGGTTTAGTTGAGAGATTCAACAAAACCTTGAAGGGCATGATTAAAGGGCTCCCAGAAAAGCTTAGGCGTAGATGGGACATACTCTTGCCCTGCCTTTTATTCGCATATAGGGAGGTGCCTCAGAAGGGGGTTGGGTACAGCCCTTTTGAACTTCTGTTTGGCCACCCTGTGAGGGGTCCACTGTGCTTGGTGAAGGAAGGATGGGAGTTACCTCTCAAGCCCCCAAAGCAAGATATAGTGGACTATGTACTTGGTCTCCGCTCCAGGATGGCTGAGTACATGAAAAAGGCAACCAAAAACCTTGAGGCTAGCCAGGAACGTCAGAAGGCCTGGCATGACCAAAAGGCTGTTCTGACTGTTTACCAGCCAGGACAGAAGGTGTGGGTGTTGGAGCCAGTGGCCCCAGCAGCTCTCCAAGACAAATGGAGTGGACCCCACACTATTGTTGAGCAGAAGGGTGAGGTCACTTACTTAGTGGACCTGGGAACACCCAGGAGTCCCCAAAGGGTTCTCCATGTCAACAGACTTAAGCCATATGTGGACAGGGCAGACATGGGCTTGCTCATGGCTACTGATGAAGGGCAGGAGGAAGAGAGTGACCCACTCCCTGACCTGCTCTCACAGAACCCTGACGATGGGTCAGTTGATGGTGTAGCCTTGGCAGGCAGCCTCACTACCCAGCAACAAACTGATTGCAGGCAAGTCCTCAATCAGTTTAGGCATATGTTTTCACTGACACCCAGTCAGACCACCTGGTGCACTCATGAAGTGGACACTGGGGACAGTCTGCCTATTAAAAACAAGATTTATAGGCAACCTGACCATGTCAGGGACTGTATCAGGACTGAAGTCCAGAAGATGTTGGAATTGGGAGTGATTGAGCCCTCAGATAGCCCTTGGGCTAGTCCAGTAGTCCTAGTACCTAAACCTCACACCAGTGGTGGGAAAAGAGAGATGAGGTTTTGTGTAGACTACAGGGGCCTCAATGCAGTCACTAGGACTGATGCCCATCCAATACCCAGGGCAGATGAGCTCATAGATACTTTGGCCTCTGCCAAGTATCTCAGCACATTTGACCTAACAGCTGGCTACTGGCAGATCAGACTAGATGATACTGCAAAGCCCAAAACAGCATTTTCAACCCCTAGTGGGCATTATCAATTTGTGGTAATGCCCTTTGGTCTGAAAAATGCACCTGCCACTTTCCAGAGGTTGGTGAACACAGTTCTCACAGGACTGGAGGCCTATAGTGCAGCTTATCTAGATGATATTGCTGTCTTTAGCTCCACCTGGGAGGATCACCTGGTCCACCTCAGGAATGTTTTACAGGCCCTGCAAAAGGCAGGCCTGACTATCAAGGCCACCAAGTGCCAGATAGGGCAGAGTCAGGTTGTGTACCTGGGCCACCTTGTGGGTGGAGGCCAGGTTCAACCTTTGCAGAGCAAGATCCAGACCATCATGGACTGGACTGCTCCCACTACCCAGACTCAGGTGAGAGCCTTCTTAGGCCTGACTGGGTACTATAGGAGATTTGTCAAGGAGTATGGATCAATAGTGACACCCTTGAATGACTTAACTTCTAAGAAAATGCCCAAAAAGGTTCAGTGGACAGCTAGCTGTCAAAAGGCATTTGATGACCTCAAGCAGGCCATGTGCACTGCTCCAATTCTGCAGAGTCCTGATTACTCCAAGAAGTTCATTGTTCAAACAGATGCATCTGAATTGGGGGTAGGGGCTGTACTGTCACAATTGAATGAAGAAGGTCAGGATCAGCCAGTAGCTTTTATTAGCAGAAGGCTGACCCCTAGAGAGAAACGTTGGTCAGCCATAGAGAGGGAGGCCTTTGCTGTGGTCTGGGCTCTGAAGAAGTTGAGGCCATACTTGTTTGGTACACACTTCCTGGTTCAGACAGACCATAAGCCCCTCTTATGGCTAAAACAAATGAAGGGTGAAAACCCCAAACTGCTTAGGTGGTCCATTTCCCTACAGGGGATGGACTTTACAGTGGAACATAGGCCTGGGAGTAACCATGCGAATGCAGATGGACTCTCTAGGTATTTCCACTTAGAACATGAAGACTTAACTGGGCAAGGTTAGTTTAATGTCCCTACGTTTGGGGGGGGTTGTGTAGGAGAGTAGGATCTGCTTCACAGGGGTACCCCCACTTTTTGCTGATACTTCACTGGTTTTCGACATTAGTCTGGCTGGGGCCCTGCTATTCAGAACCCCAGCCTAGCTGTTTCCTCTTTAAAAGGGTCTCCATGTGCCTTAGGCACATCACTGATTGGGATCTGGAGTGCCCTTGTAAGTCCCTAGTATATGGTATACTATGTACCAAGGGCATAGGTACCTCAGAGGCCTGCCAGGGGCTGCAGCATGTATTATGCCACCCCTGGTAGGCCATCCAAACTGACACCACAGGTCTGCTACTGCAGCCTGGGTAAGGTGGTGCATGCACCCCTTGCTGTGGTATAGGTTACCTATATCACTAAATGCATACACACATATAAACCTATAAGTCACTCCTAAGGCAGGCCTTATCAATCCTAAAGGCAGAGTGCATGGTTCCTATGTGAGAGGGTGCCCCTGCATGAGCAGGGCCCCTCTGCAGCGTTCGGAGACCATCTCTGATGCTGTTTGTAGTGCAGCCTGACCATATACTCTTAAACGCATTATATCCTCGCGGTAAAATGCTAACTATGGAATGGCTGCACCTAAACATGTCGTGTTTGGTGTCAAACATCTTGGAATACTACCCCCCGCCAATCCTGGCGGCGGGGGTAGCATTCCACCCTTCTAGAGGGAAAGGCATGTTAACTCTGACGAGTCCGGTAACTTCTTTCCAGAGCCCTGGCATCACAAAATGGATGCTGCTGCCACAGACACGAGTCTGGCCTCCTGCTGCTGGACGAAACTCCGGCAGGGGAGGCCTGGACAATAGGTTTCCTGTCCCAGGGAGGTGTGACCACCTCCCCAGACAGGACAATGTGTATTGGGGCTGGGCGGGAGCACTTTCGGGTGCTTTGAAGTCCTGCACTGGGGGCACATTTGGTGTCCCTGTGCATACCCCAGTTCAAACCGGATCAGGGGCTTGCAGCCCCTGCTTTGGCGTGAACTGGACAAAGGGAAAGGGGTGTAGCCACCCCTTTGCCCTGACCCACCCATAGGTGGGGCCACAGAGTAGTCCATCCCCTATTTTTAGAATAAAGGTAGGAACCCAGTCCCTAGGACTTTAGATTATACCTGGACGAAACTCTGAAACAGAATCCTGGACCTTCGACGCTCTACTCACGATTAGAGGACTGAAGAATCTCCCTTGGGGTCAAGGAGTGACTCCCCTGCTTGGCAGGCACCAAAGAAGCATCTGTCCGGTTCGCATCACTGAAGCTCCCGTCGGACGCCGAAGTCATCGCATCACCAGAGGTGGATTCTCAGACTTCCCCGAGGCTACCCTGAGTCCCCAGCAAAGCTGAGGCCCGTGGCTATCGTGGGTGACTTGAGACCGTGACCCCTGGACACCGAGCACATTTGCAAGTGCACCATCTTCTGGGTCTCCCAAGAAGTAGTGCTTTGGGCTCCGAGTAGCCCTAGCCTCCAGCACCACCTGCACCGAAGATCACTGGCCCCCACTCCACGAGTGTCCTGTAAGCCAGCTCCACGTGCGGCGTCACGAGGCTCCTTCGCGGTCGCTAGCCCGTTGGCTAGTAGCCCTTAACGAAGGCCAATCTTTTCTTTACTTGGCAGTCTGGTTGCTCCAGGCCTGCCCTCACTTACCCTCGCTGGGTGAGTCCCCCAGACCTTGCTGGTCTGCATCATCGACGATCCACATCTTACTCGAGACTTGCCGTTGCCAAGGCTTGTTGGGTCCAATCTGGTCGCCGACACCTCTGCACTCGACAGACATCAAGCAACAGCCCGAATCCTGCTCCTGGTCGCCGACAACACCTCCCGGACCTCGTGGCTGAAGAGTCAAGACGACCGTCATCGAACCTGAAGCACTCGACATCGGTGGGCATCTGTCCATCGCCTCCCTGGTCACTGGCTAGTGACCCAGACTCTGTCCCCTCTGCTTTCAGGTTCTTCAGAACTCCGATCCACTCTTGGATCCACCCGGACACTTTTCTCCTGGTCGCCAGCAGCACTTTGCAGCAGATCGCCATAAGAACCGACGACGAAACCCGACCCCGAAAGGCACCTATGCACCCGGCTTCCCTGGGTGAGGTAACACGAGTACTCCGGTGCTCCCGTGGGTAGAGACTCGTCAAAGTCCTAGATCTCAAAGGGTTTTGTCCTAGTCCTCTTTTAAGTGTCCCTTTCCTCTATTTTCCCGATCCCGACTTTCTCCATAGAAGTTAACGGCGTATCGCGGTTGTGTATTTACACTGCACGCGTCTCCCGTGGGTCCCCTGTGTCACTACCTTGGGTGGTTCCTTGTGGTCCAAGCACTTCTAGAGGCTCTAGGCCTAGTGTCTAGTTCAGTCGTGGTTCGCATACCACTTTATTGGTATATGGTTTGGTACGCCCCTAGGGCCCAAACGTATATTTGTGCTATTACTGTGATTTAAGATCTTATAACCTATGTACTTCGAACTCTAGCCTCATAAAGAGACTAGAGGGGTGTGTTTAGTAATAAATACATATATTTTGAATATATACCTGGTGTGGTGCTCTTTCATTTGGTCACTCAAGAGATTATAGACTGGTAAAACAAGCTGCTTTACATTCCTTCAAGACTTAGCCTGAAGGCTGCTCTCCATAGCTACCACTAGGATAGCTTTCAATAAGGTTGTCTTTAACCTACCTACCATAAGAGTCGATTTGGACTGGTGCACGGTGCCCACTATAATTAGTGGACAGCATATGCCAGGCCAACTTCTCACAGATGTTTTATATGCCCTGCATATAGAGAAATTGCACATTTCACTTCCTCCATTGTAGTAAAGTGCTTCACAAAATCGACTTTTGTGCTAGGAGCACTGCGGAGTGAGGACCTACATTTTATTTGCATATTCAGAACCCCTAAAGTCTCCCGTAAGTGTACGAGGGATGGGGGATCATGTAGCTATAAGCAGGGTCCTTATAAAAGATATTTTATAGGCCCTGGTGTTGGAAAAATTGGACATTTCATTTTCCCCATTGTAGATCCCCAGCCACTTAGGATAACAATGCAATAGTGTATGATCTCATAACTAATGCTAGGAAGAAAAATATCATTCAAGGACTTAGGAAAATGGTATTTATAAATCCAACAATATGTTATTGTTGAATGTATCTTAAAGTATACAGAAAAGAAGTTATAAGACTTTCTTGTCTGTGAGCCAAAAGTCAGCCTTCCTGTGGTCTCCTCTGATTGGTCAGAGTTAAGAGGATTAGCCAGACTGCTTTGATGAAGTGATAAGTGGCACCCAGGGAGAGAATCCATCTTTGTAAGAGGATCCTGCTCCACATGAATGCCAGAGCAGGGGGGAGGGGTCGTAAAGCATCAGCTTCAAAGGTAGAAAGGGACAGGCAGAGACAGCCAGGTCCATCTACCCCTCAACCCAGCCAGATGGTAGGCTTAAGGAAGGAATTTGCAGATGTCAGGGAGAGAAGAGCTATGGAAATGAGCCATACAGGAGGTTGGGTTAGCTAGTTCTTGCTCCTTTGCTGAGATTTCAGCCATATTGAATTTTGAAAGAATAGTGCTCCCTGGGAGACCATTGTGCCACACTATGGAGGAAGCGATCATGCTCTGGGGTGTTGCCCTTCACCTCATTGGACAGGAGTGCCCTCCTGCTTGACCCCAGAAAACACTGAATAGGTATCTGAGAGGGCAGATCTGCTGCTTGAAAATAAGAGAAGAAGAAGGCCTCATGCTGGAAGTTTGATTTGCACCATCCAGGCCCTGCACTCTGACTGACTGCGCCTGCTGCACAATCTGGAACTACAGCTCTGTGGACCTAACTGGCTTCAAGAGGAATGAAGAGTGGACTCCCTGCAAGCTACAGGTTAACAGAGCTCACCTGGACCCTTACCACCAAGAATCCCCAGCCTGGAGTGCTTCCAGTGGATTTGTAAAGGACTTGTCCAAGTGGATTGTGGGAACGGAAGTCCCAAACTTTCAAGGAACATCTTGGATCTTCCAGACCCTTGGATTGTGTTTTGGACACATTGGGACCTCCAGAGGAACTTCAAGAAGAAGTTCCCGAAGTTTGGAGAAGTTTGGAGCACTTATGGAGAAAAAAGCTCCATAAGTGGACCGACTCCACCAGGACAGCCAAGCCAGCGATCCTCAACCGCGAGCCAGCCTGCCCTCCTTGTTCGTCCCGCTGAAACGCTCCAGAGGGCCGACTTCCAGAGTTTGACCGGGAGCTTATCGAAAGTGAAGTAGGCAAACCCTCACTGAACCTGACTTGTTGAAGAGCATTGAGGGACGCCAGCAGAAAAAGCTCCACAAAAGTTTCTAAGTCCGAAGGTAAAAACTTGACTGACTTCACAGCAAGAGGCAAGCTGCCCACCTTCAACCACGAGCCGACCTGGATCCCTGTTTCATCCCGCTGAAAAGCTTCGAAGGTCCGACTTCCAGAGTTTGACCGGGAGCTTGTCAAAAGTCAAGACAGCAAACCCTCACCGAATCTGAACTGAGGGAGAGGCTTGAGGGACCCAACAGAAAAAGCTCCAGAAAAGTTTCTAAGTCAGAAGGTAAAAACTTTGACCGAGGCCTACTGCGAGGGGTAGCCGTGCAGGGCTCCATCGCGGTTGGCCTGAAACTTTGACTTTGTTCGGTCTAGCGCGACCAGATGTCCCAATAGGCGCTATAGGTTTCTCTGAGCTACATAGTTCTAAATCTTTTTAAAAACTATATCTCCGGTTCCCTATATTGGATTTTTGTCGTTTTAGTGTCATTTTAAAGATAAAAATGTCGTATTTTTATAGATTAGTGTTGGAGTTTTATTGTGTGTTGTGTCTTAACTATTTACTGAATTGGTGTTTACAAATGCTTTACATACCATTCTCTGAAGTTAGGCCTGCCAAGCCAACAAGGGTGATAACTTTTTGAGGCCTATTCCGAGCCCTAGTCTGTGTTATTGGCCTTATTGCCAGTGGTAGATATATATTTACTACTACTAATAATCCACTTTCCAACAATCAGGCATATATCCTTTATCATTGACTGGTCACCATAAGCTAAACAGGCCTACTGTACTGAGCATAAGCGTTCCCATAAGGTAACCAGCAGGTATATTATAATACAATTGCAAATATGTTAAATACTACAGTTTTCAAAACAATATAAAATCTCTTTTAAAAGGGGCTAAAAGATTTTCACTGTGCGAATCTTTTACTCACACCGTTACAATAGATACAGTTTATACATGATTTTTAATCTGGCCCAGAGACCACAGTAGCTGTTTCATCAGCCTCGTGTAATAAAAATAAATACACTAAAAGAGCATACACACTGTGGCAAGGGGTAGGCTACTTTAGTTATTAGGATTACTGCATTTTAAATTAACACATTTTTTCCTGATCATAAATGCACTGTCCCCTAATATGAAATACACTTTAATGCCTGTTTTGGTAGGCTATTAGTTTACTTTGCCAATACTTGTAATATTGGTTTTCCCTTTTTTTGTTTGCATTAGACTTGAGTGATTAAACTATCTATTTGATTTACAGGTATTCAAAGCAAATAGTACAGTTTACATTCAGCGATAAGATTCATATTCTCTGTGATGAGCAGTAAAACTAAAAAGGATTTCTATAATTGTTCTAAGAACAGCAGCCCATTAGTAAGCACCTCTACTGTTCTATTACAATTATATGCAATGTTTATGTTTCTATTTGAAATTCTCATTGCAAGCATGCAGCCTACATTCTATTTTCTGCATTTCATGTTTGTTACATATGACTGTAATAGAAATTAAAAATAACCAGTGTGGCAGTTTATAAAAGTCGTGACTACCAACTTTGGTAATGCTTTGTATACTTTGGTACTACTGTTTTGTGGCACTAACTTTCAGGCCATAGAAGATATACTTCTCTTCCTACAAGTTTCAGAAAATACTCTTACTGGAAGAACATTTTTGAAGAGTTAACTGCCTTGTTTTGAACACTCATTCTATTTTTTAACAGTTTGCACTAGCAGTTCAGACTACATGCTGACAGTACAAAGTGAACTTCAGTGACTGATTGGTCATCAGGTGACCTTGCCATGACCACACTTTCTGAAGAGAACTATTTACCGATATTTAGCTACTCAAAAGTATCAAATTGAAAAGCTTTTTGACACTGTTCTCCAGAGCTAAAAAATGTGTCTGTAATTCATTCCATTACTGAAGTTTAAATGAAAGCACTGACTTACGAATGATTATTGAATGATTGTATCTTACGTAATTACTGAAGTTCTACTGAGAGGTTTGATTAACAAATGGTTATTGAATAAATTAGGTAATATCAAGCACTACCACACTTGGAAAAAGATCTGCACACTTGTGAGAGTGCTACCAGTCCTTCGTTTTAGTCTATGCCTACACAGTCCTTGTAGTTAGGAGGTAATATCCCAGTAGGGCATGTAGGCCTTTGACTTCCCTATGAACCTCTGAGTATTTCTAGTCAATACTGATCTTTTAATCTTAAACAGCTCGCAGTTGACCTATTGACTGGCTCCTTGCTTACATTTTTGTTTTCAATGATAGTTTTTTTGGATGGCAATTGCCAGTGGCTTGAGTTATTTAATGTTTCCTCTTAATAGTGAAACATTTAATTTGCTCTCTTCAATATAAACATAGCATTGCCTACATGACTTATCTTGAAGGTGTCATAAAGAATGTAGGGGCACTTTTAGGAGTAAGTAAAATGCAATAGACATCTTTGCTTTTGGAAGAAAATATAAAGCACATACGTTTGTAGTTTAGAAGGACATGAAGGGGCTGATCATGATGTCGTGGGTCCGACACCGACTGCACGTCGGTGTCAGACCCACCGACATCTGGCCCTGTGGTCCGCCGGCCGGCCGCATTACGATGCAGTGGGCGGAGGCATCAGGCAGAGGGACCATCTGCGGCGCTTCTGAAGGGCTCAAGGAGCCCGTCGGTGCATCGGAAAAAAACACCATATTCCCCTAATGATGGTGGCTTCGTCGTCGGGATTATTATGTCATTTTCTGACAGCCTTTCCATGTGGACCTTTCTGACATGAAAATGCTGTCATAAAATGACTTTGGGGGCCCCTAGCCCCCAAAGTCATTTCCCTCCTGGCCCTCCGCCATGGGGACTGGGGGACACCTTTGGTGCCCCCTAAACATCCCTGCACCGTGTGGCAGGCACCATGAGGTGCCTGCCACAAGGGTCAGGGATGTTCACAAACATGTATTTTCCTATAGCAGCTTGTGCTGCGGGCCTTTTCCTCCCGCCGCACAAGCTGCCATGCAAAACGGATGTTTCAGACCACACTATGGGTGGTCACATTCTAATTGTGAGGTCGGAACCGCCGACCTATGGTTGGGCAGTTTCCAGACTGATACAGTGTTGGGCAGAATCCATTTAGAGAACTTATGAGCATTCTTAATCTTGTGTTTGAAGGGTTGAGACTGTAATAAAAAGAGAAAAAAATCCTTTGACTTACTGAAGCCATTTTTTTAATTACTGTGGATGAATCATCAGGCAGAATGTTATGTCGGGTGATTCATTTCCTGATTGTATAATCATCAGGCCCAGAACATAACGTAATGGTGTCAACACTACAACTTTACACAAACTATATGGGGTGAGAGCAAACACACAATCAGATGCACACATGGAAAGCACACAGATTCACCACACAGATGCATATGGATTATAAATGTGGGTTTATGCAGAGCGCAACCTCCAAGATCGCACAGCGTCTGTCCAGGGATGCACATCATGACATGCGTTATGTATGGTGGCGTATGTCCCCATGCCAGTTCCCCCCTTAATGACCGTCGTCCCAGCGGTTGGCTCACTACACGAGGAAGGACTGGTTTTGTGGGGTGTAAGCGGTGAAATTGTTGTATTAATCGAGGTGCATGTAGGTTGTGGACGGGTTCCCAAGACCGCTCTTTGGGCATGTACCCCTTCCAGTCCACTAAATAATATAGTCTTTGACGGATCAGTTTGGAATCAAGTATTTTCTTTAACTCATATTCTAGCTCTCCCTCCACGTCAATAGGTGCAGGGGCCTGGGGTCTACGCAAGTCTGGATGGCAGGATTTGATTAGTAAGACATGAAGGACCGGGTGAATTCGGAAGGTCTTTGGTAAGTCTAAAGAGATCGCTACGGGGCTAAGTACCTTGTTGAAGGTCCAATGAATTTTGGATTCATTTTTTGAGGACCCAATAAGGCCAAGTCTTTTGTTGATAACCAGTCTCTGACAGCATACTCGGGGTTGGGAGATCTTTTTCTGTCTGTATACAATCTGGCCTTACCTTTGACTAGTTTAAGATGTTTCCTGGCTTGGATGTGAATGGTTCTCAAGCTTTGGTGGTGTTCTAATGCTGTTGGATTCATGTATTGAGCTGACCATACAAAGGGCAAAATATTTAGGTGATAGAGTATTCTCCCTTTTTTGTCTCCTTTGGCTAACGCTGAATGTTTATCGTTATAGTATACAAACTCTGCCATCCACAGATATGTACACCAGTCTTCCTTTTGTTGTACGGCCAAACAGTGTAAGTACTGTTCTAATGTTTGGTTCAGTCTCTCAGTAATGCCGTCTGTCGGTGGGTGGTAACTTGTGGACAGTTTGACATCAACTTGCAGGTTATACCATGCAGACATACAATATGTTGTGTGAATGTACGAGCTAAAGTTTCAGCCAAGGGCAGTTTGGATAAAGCAATGAAGTGCCTGACTTTAGTGAAGTGATCTACCACGACCAGAATTGCTTTATTTCTCTGACTGATAGGCATCTCTACAATGAAATCCATGGTCACATGGATCCATATGCCATGGACTAGGGGGTGTTGGCAGCATTCGTAACAACCCACTAGGTTTTTTGCGTTCTACCTTTGCTTGGGCACACACCATACAAGTCATGAGGTCCCTTCTGACATCTTCTTTTAAGGTGGACCACCAGAAATGTCTCTTAACCGCTGCAGTGGCTTTTTGAATTCCCATGTGCCCTGCCAAATCTAAATCGTGGTACCATGTAAGCACTTTTTGTTGTAAGGCTTCATGCAGCACATATATAGCCTCCTGATGAAATATCAAGCTGTGATCCTTTCTCCTGTTATTCTCTGCGGAAAGCCAGTCAAGGCTATTTATAACTTGACTGGCATTTTTCACAGCAGATAAAAAACTCCTGATCCTCTATAGTAACATTTGTGTTCAGGACATATTCCTCCACTGGATGGCCTTCATGTAAAATTAATGGTGGTTTTTGAGATAGGACCTCTCGTATCCTAGGTGCTTGATCCTGCGTCTGAGACAAGGTATCTGCTTTACCATTCTGGGCCTCAGGACAATATTTGATTAAAAAATCAAAATCAGCAAATAACAGCGACCATCGAAGTTGACATTGTGAGTTGGCCCTAGCCAATTTCAGGAACTGTAAATTCCGATGGTCAGTGTAGAGCTTGACCAAATGGTGAGCTCCCAACAAGTAGTGTCTCCACTGTTTAAAGGCTCTCTTGATGGGCAGAAGTTCCTTATCTGTAATGCTATAGCTTAGGTTGCTGGTGGTGAACTTCTGGGATTAAAAGGCCACTAGGTGCATCTGGCCTGTGACTGGATGTCGTATTGACAGGACTCCTCCCATCGCATGATAGGGCGCATCAGCTTCCAACTGGAAGGGCAAGGTTACATCCGGATGCCGTAGTATTGGGGCTGCATGAATTGTTTTTTACAATAGGCTGATTCTTGGACAACTGTGCAAGCAGCCCAGTGTATGGTTGAGTCATGCAAGGTCAACCATGGAATTCCTAAGATCAGGTGGAAGTTAGGTGCATCGATAAGGTCAAAATGGATGCTCTCGTAATGGTCAAACCCTAAGCGCATAACCTTTGAATGGGTGTTGTAACGCACTGCCCGGAGGTTATGGCGGTTCCATAGACTGCTTTGACTGGCTCAGGGACTGCCTCCTTTTTAATACACGGTATCCTTAGCAGACTAGCCAATGAGTGATCAATTAAATTACCGGTAGCTCAGGAATCTATGAGGGCTGCTATCTGCATTTGTCTAGCATCTGGTAAGGTCAAAGTGATGTTGATGTTGATATGGGCCACAGCCCCCGGCTGCATATTTGCCAGAAAGCTGGAGAGCTCTTGATCCATTGGTGCTCTCGAGTAAGAGATCTCTTTCAAACCCGAGAGTACTAGTTTTCCGCTACCTTTGGTGTTATCTGGGTGTGTACTATGACTTGCTCCTTCCTTCCTGACCTTCCTTCTCCTAACCTAGGGTGAGTTCTACAATCTTTGATAAAGTGACCTCTTTTGCCATAGTATAAACACAACTTCAGCTTTCTCATTTTCTCACGTTCTTCTTGAGTGAGAGTTGCCCTGATTCCGTTCACCTGCATGGGTTTGTGGCTGTTACTTCCTTTCGAAATGTTCAAGAACTTAGTTCAGACCATGATCACTTTAGAGTCTGTTCTGGTTTTATCGCCTTTGCGTTTCAGCAACCTGTAATCCAACTGGACAGTTAAAGCTATAAGTTCCTCACTAGTGTCTGGACTAGGACGTCCTTGAGCTCGCTACGAAGACCTTGGTAAAATAATGAGGAGCATTTGGCCATGTGGTTTCAAGCACTAGTCTATTAAACGTGGTTATATAAGGCAAAAGGTATTGTGTGCCTTGCCGCAGCGTAATCAACTCCCTAGCCAAAGAATGCCCATGTGTCTTGCAGTCAAACAGTTTTTTCATTTCATCACAAAAGGCGGTTAAATCATATAGAATAGCATTGTTGCGTTCGATGATGGGGATAGACCAACCGGGAGCATTACCCACTAAATATGACAGAACAAACACTGTTTTACTCTGCTCATCAGGGAAGGCTGCAGGTTGGCATAGAAAGTGTAACTTGCATTGAGTAAGGAATATGGCATATCTTTTGGGATCCCCAAAGAACCTTTCTGGAGTCGCAACTGGAATGGTGGGAGGCAGTACGACATGTTTTGTATGAACCTGAGTGGGTGTGGCAGTTCCAACCCCTGGTGGAGTGAGAGAGGGAGAGGAAGCGGAAGCATGAGTAGAAGATGTGCTGCCAGTCATGAGTAATGGAGAAGGAAATGCCCTTGGATATCCCTAACCACTAGTTGAACCAGGCTTCCTCTTGCTAGACAATCTAGCTTCCTCCCTACGTATTGTCCCTATCTCTGTACGTAGTTCTTGGCTTTCTACTCGCAAAGTCTGTACTTCAACTTGTAGACTTGTGATCATTTCTAGGATGGATGTCAGTACTTGGCTAGCATCCATCGCTTAGGCTGGTTTAGCAAACATGGGCTTGGCAATCTGTGAGATGCACTAACCTGAGATATCCTGTACCCAGCATGAGCGATGTTCATGCTTGTCCTACCACACCCCTCGCTGTGATGAGGACCACATTTCTGCCGGCCCGTGTCGCAATTAAGGGAATGGGGTAATAGGACAAAATAATAAAGAATCAAGATCTGTTCCATTGGCTCATCAGACACCCTTGTCTGTGGTTGTCAGGTATGCATTGCCCTTGACGTAATACCAGGTGGGCGTTGAGGATGTAGTGCACACTTTTCATGCAACCAGATCAGCAGGTATCCTAGGATCTTGGCTCAGGAAGACAGCAGGCTGTTGCCTTCAGTTAAGTCACTGAATAATCGTCTGTTGGAATGTAGCCCTTCTCCAATCTGAAAGTGCTGTAGGCACCTTACCCATGTGCTCCACAATAATGAACTGTCCAGACCTGAACCAGGTAAACCTTTGGGTTACTTCACCCTCCAACTATCCCTGGTGACTATCCTTAAACATGCATCAAGCTGGGCATAAGATGATGAGGGCAGTGTCATAAGCACTAGCAGTTGTAGTCCTGTATGTACTAACTTGTTACTTTTGCCGAGAGCTGCTGTGGCGAGATTCTATTGTAAGGCGTTAAAGATGCCCCCTTGGGGGTGCGCGACTGGCATCGCAACTTACTGTACAGTTTCAGATGTGTCAATGTCCACTTCAGGTCAATGACACAGGAGGACGTGTTGGCATCCACTGCAGACCAGAGACACAGGATGGGGATGTGCATTGCAGACTTGTGACGCAGAATGATGCGCCAATGTCCCCTGCAGGCTCATGACTCAGGATTCACTAGATGCCATTTTCAGGAAGTCCAATGGCAAAAGGAGCTGCCCTGAAGATGCGACTGAGGCCGCACCGATTCCTGATTGTCCAGCCACCGGGAGCGGGCATGGATTGCTTTTATAGTCCCGGTCCAATTAAGATGCTGAGTGGGTGACTCATTTGCTGGTTGTAATCACCAGGCTCATACCATGATGTGTTCAGGGTGACTCATTTCTTGATTGTATAATCATCAGGCCCAGTCTGGGTGACTCATTTCCTGATTGTATAATCATCAGGCTCAGACCATAATGTAATGGTGTCAACACAACAACTATACACAAACTATATGGGGTGAGAGCACACATACAATCAGAAGCACATGTGGAAAGCACACAGATATGCCACACAGATGCATATGGGTTATAAATGTGGGTTTATGCAGAGGCCATCCTCCAAGATCGCACAGCCCTGTCCAGGGATGCACATCATGACAAGCGTTATACATGGTGGTGTATGTTCCCATGACACTGCACCATTCAAATGTTTCTTACGCCTACTCCAGCATGCATCAAGGGGCAACTTCAGTCATACACTGACTCCACTAGGAGTTACAGCATGTTGCCCTTTCATAAGGAGCACATCCACACACAAGGTAGTTCCCTTCAGTGCTGGGTGTACTATTATAATGTGTACTTTTTAAGACCAGAAAAACGCTTTTGCCTTTAGCCAATCTTTTTGTTATTTTTTATTTAATGAGGGCCTAGCAGTTTCCTAAAAAGTAAAGTTTTGCAAAAACCATTACAAAAAAATTGCCAAAAGGCTGGTGGCCAATGCCAGACCTATTGGCTTTGCCAATGCCTTTTTTCACATATGGAGTGATGATTTATCACTGATTTTCTCACAAGAATTCCTCTTCACTTGAGACATAGATTCTCCTCCACTGAAAAAAGAGGAAGGGCAATCAGGTTCACATCAACACCCTGTTTACTTGTAATCTGATGGTGTGGTTTTCCTTTTGGGGATACCACTCCTCCTAACTTGAAATCAGCCCCTTAATGTGAACTTTGAATCTTATATTAACTGTAAGCGTTCCACCAAGATAGGTAGGAATCTCAAAGCTGGCTATTTGATAACCCAGGCCACATTTTTCTTGTGCTTGCATCTTTATTTTGACTGACCCAGTCTTGCTGTGATTTACTTTTAGTGCATTGTCTTGACTATAGTTGCGAACAGCTTTTACTTAGTTTTGTAGCTTATTTTCAGTTCTTGTTATGATAATTTATTCTGTTGAAGGTAAGAATGTTTTTTACATTTCTGATGGCTGGTGCTTCAGCGGATTTTTTTCAGACTTTCATGCACGTGACTAATGTATAGAATGAAAAGGTGATCTGCCCAAGGCCATGAAACATGTCCCATATTTGAACCATCAGCCAATTTGCCAGCTAGTTACATATAATAGGGTCACTGGAGTCGGGAGCAAACTATCCAATTACAGTGTATATAAATGTGCCAAGACGAAGAGAAGAGAGTCTTCCAACCGCAGACTTACACTATTACATGTTACTTTAGACCATGCACTTTAGTTTTTCGTGTTTGATTGTTCTTATTTTTTTTTGGGATGTCTCCAAAGAAGAAGTAACATATTCTCAACAAAATTGTCATGTGTTTTACAGATGGGTCAAGCATTAACTATGTCTATGATGATGCAACATTAAATACAACTATAATGCATTTATTTGCAATATAGAGTAGAACATCCAATTACAATGGAGCAAATGCAGAAAAGTTTTTTTCCACTAGTTCAAAAAGTGCACTAAAGATAAACCGTTTTGTATCCAAGCAACCCAGAACATACCCAGAAGCCTCAGGATAATATTTAGGGGCATATTTATGTAGGAGTCACACAATGGGGTGCAAGAATGGCACATCTCTTAAGTGTGTTTTATCAAGCCACGCAAGGCCACCTTGCATAGTCTTGCGTGACTTGATAAATCCAGAGTAATGCAATGCAGAGCAAATCACTGCCTTGCATTATTCTGCCCCAGGGAGGCATTCCATGGATGGAGCATGGGTGTTCCCACGCATCCACCAATGAATCTTGCCACATTCCCAGATTTACCATCAGTGGTAAACCTGGGAATGCGTCAAAATGCTACGTCTCCCCAGGTGAGGTGTAACGAAGAGAAATATCTTTATTTCTCTTCGTTACTTTCTCTTTCTATATATGCTGCATTCTGCAGCACACGTAGAAAGAGGAAAATGCCTCAGGAGAGTGTTTTTGTGCAGAAAGGTGCCCCCTTCCTGCACAAAAACAATCTAGCTTACAAAATAATCTTGCCTACAATGCAGGCACCCATGCACCATGGTGCAAGGATGCCTGCGTTGGTGCTGGGCAGCACATTTTGCACTAGCGCTGGGAAACGACAGGAATGCACTGTATATTGTTAAGTGCGGTGCATCCCTGCCCTTTCCCTATCATGCTGTGCAATGCTGCAAGGTGGCTTTCTGCATCGCATGAAAATTTCCTAAATATGCCCCTAAGCTTCCATCCATTATCTTCATGTATTACATTTGTATTACATTTGAAATGTCTTGTTTAAGATATTCATGGACTTGGGATCTGATTTTGTCATAAGAAGGAAAAGCAAAGTGATCTCAAAATGAGCATGTCCATATGTTCCCAGTTTCATGGCAGCTGCATCTGTACGTATTGGTCCTAATACGAAGACATATGTTGTAACTTTAAGATCCAGATGAACTTCATTCCGGCACATACTCTCTCCTGTTACTGACATTTATATTGGAGTTCACATTAGACGCCCAATGAAACTTTTGCCATCTAGTTACAAAATTGTTGCTGTTGAGGTGTCCGGAGGATTATGAGATTATGTTCTGGCCATACAGCATCGATGCATGCACTGCAAATGCATACATCACAAGTTTGTATATAGGTATGTGGATTGCATAATGTCATTGCCATTGACAAAATTATACTATCATAAGTCCAAGTCCTAGACTAGAAGATTGAAATGGAACTGACAAAAACAAAGAAAAAAACCAAAAAGCACACACACAAAACAATCACTACCCATAAGCATTTAAACATATATATATTCCCTAAGAAAGGGTAAAGTAATGTTATAATTAGGTGAATTTCTCAATGACAAAGTTGGAAAATTGACCTCTCTTAAGGGTCATCCTAAACCTTTTGCCTTCCTCCTCTTTTTCTGATCTTTGTTTTGTTGGCTTTAGGACTTTGGGCACTCTATCACTGTTAACCAGTGCTAAAGTGCATGTGTTCTCCCCTCTAAACAAGCTATAATTGGTTTACACCTGTTTGGCATATTTGATATACTTGTACATTCCTTGTAAAGTGGTATACCATATACCCAGGGCCTGTAAATTAAATGCTGCCAGTGGGCCTGCAGCACTGATTGTGCCACCCACAGATGTAGCCTTTTAAACCTGTCGTAGGCCTGCCACTTCAGGGCCTGTGTGTGCAGTTTACAACCACTTCAACTTGCCATTTAAAACTATTTGCTAAGCTTAAAACTCCCCTTCTATTACACATAAGTCACCCCTAAGGTAGTCCCTAGGCAGCTTAATGGGCAGGGCGCTGTGTAAATGAAAGGTAGGACATGTACTGGTATGGTTTGCATGTCCTGGTAGTGACACACAGCCTATTTAGTTTTTTCACTACAGTGAGGCCTACTTCTCTCATAGGTTAGCATTGGAAATTCCTTGATAAATTGTTAAGCTGTAATTCCTGATCAGAGAGAATAGCTTTTTCATGTTCCATAAAGCCTCCTTACTGGTAAAGTTGGATTTAACATCACTATTTTAGAAATGCCAATTTTAGAGAGTGGACATTTCTCTGTGCTTGTAACTCTGTTTGCTTTGCAGCTTGTCTCCAATACATGTCTTGGCTGGGTGACAGCTACACTTCGTGCATTCCCTTTAGACAGCCACAGGAAGGATAGGTGTATCTGAGAACTCATCTACATACATCTGCATTCTGATGGCCTTGCCTGGGCAGGATGGAAGGGAGGGGCTAACACTTCACTTAAATAGGCAGTGTCCTGTCCCCACACAAATGAATGATTACCCCACCCCCCCACCAGATAGCGTGGCAGGCAGGACCGGGTTGAAAAGGATACTTGTGCACTTCAGAGAGCTGCTTTGAAGTCACCTCCCACATCAAAGGCACTTTTGGGTGTAAATACCAGGTCTCTGACCCCCTAAGGTCAGACACTACTGGACTTGTAACTGAATGGACTTGTAACTGAAGCTCTACCAGAAGAACTGCTGTGCTACTCAAAGGACTCGATTGGACTGCTAATCTGGAAGGCCTGCTTTTCTGTTTGCTGCCCTGTTCCTGCTGCTCTCTGGCTCTACAGTGGGAGAGCTGGACTCTGCCATCACTCCAAGTGATCTCCAAGAGCTTGTTGCCTTGCCCCCTGTAGCTTGAGACTCAGGGATATCAAAGTGTCTACCCCTGCTCCTGTGTCTGGCTCACTGGAAGTGGCCCACATTCTGGCAACATGGATTTCAGCACATCTCCTGTCTGTGTGTAGCAGAACCAGTGCTTCGACCCGGTTCAGGAGTAAAATCGATGCATAGCATAGGAACCAGTGCTTTGCTTCTCAAGATCAATGCATCGGTGCCGCTGTAGCTTGGTGAGATCCACACAACCCCTCAACAGCATAGCAGAATCCAGAGCATTGTTTGACTTCTCTTGACTCCGGCACCTGTCTTCGGAACTGACGCACTGCCTTCACTGCTTGGAGAAGATAGACGCATCCTGCGCCTGCGGGACTCAACATTGATGCATCTCATTGTTTGCAACCAGGAAAGGTGCTCCGTTCACTGTGGCCTGCGTGGGTCCTGTACCCGGCCTGCACTCCACCGTGGTCAGCGCGAACATTTACTTTGCCCCGGTCCAGCACAACCTAAGTATCCGTTTTAGTGCTACTTGTTTCTAAGCGCTTTACTGCATTTACTTCTTTAAAATTCAATATCTAAACTTCTGTACATTTGATTTTTGTCATTTTGGTCTTGTTTTATTTATAATTGACAGACTCCTACTTACGTTTCCGCAGGAACGCCATGCAAGGATGAGAGGTCCCAGCTTCCCCTGGTCACTGATAGACCCAACTGAGTCAAAGCAACAACAGTAAACCAGGGGAAGAAAGGAAAACAGGGAATGGAAGAAAAATATGTCCCACAACGTCCCCCACTCATGGACAGGATCAGACAGCCAGGAGAAATCCCTAAATAATTCCCTTCTTCCACTAGATGACGACAGGTTTGTTCAAGTGGGGTTATAAATCTTTGTCTAATAAGGAGAGTAGTATTACCTTGTGAGGTTTTTGGCAAGTCAACAATGAAATCCATAGAAACAGTATGCCATGGACTAGGGGTAGTGGGTAAGGGATTCAATAATCCCACTGGAGCCTGATGAGATGCTTTCCCTTGTGCACACACATGGCAGATTTGAATTAAATGTTTGGCATTGCTAGCCATATTGGGCCACCAGAAGTGCTGTCTAAGTAGCTCTAATATCTTTTTGTACCCGGGATGCCCAGAGAGGGGATGAGTATGACACTACTCTAAAGGTTGTTGTTGTAACTGTCGTGTAGGTACCACTAACCCCCCTTGAATGTACAATAAGTTTTGGATCTTAGTGACATTATGTGTTTGTACTAGCTCCTCTACTTCTGCAGCTCTTTATGCCTCCTCAACTGCCTTTAGGTATTCCTCTTCGGAGCAAACCGTGCCTATAATACATTGCCTAGCTATTATAGGGGGGGGGGGAATCAAACTGAGGTTCCTCAAGTTCATAGCCTAAACGAGAAAGGGCGTCTGCTTTCCCATTCCTCTTCCCCGCCTGGAATTGAATGATGAAATCGAAGTTACTAAAGAATTGCGTCCAGCGCAGTTGTCTCATTGACAAGGCTCTAGCCAATTTTAGGAACTGCAAATTCCGATCGTCAGTGAGAACAGTTACTATGTGATTTGCTCCTAATAGGTATTGACGCCATTCCTCAAAAGCTTTCTTAATGGCTAAAAGCTCTTTGTCAGCAACAGCGTAATTCTGCTCAGCAGGAGTCAGTTTACGTGAGTAGTATGCGACTGGGTGAAGACAACCTGCACTTGGGTCTGTTTGGGAAAGGATTCCACCTACTGCCATTTGTGAAGCATCTGCCTCAACCACAAAAGGACGAGAGGGATCGGGATGTCTCAGTATGGGCGCTTGAGTAAAGGCTTCCTTCATCTTTTGAAAAGCCTCAGCCGCTGGTGTCCATAGAAACGTAGCTCCTTTTTTCAATAGTTTGGTTATGGGGGAGGCTAAGTCAGAGAAGTTTTCAATAAAGCATCTATAGAAATTGGTAAAGCCAAGAAAACTCTGTATCTCTTTTTCATTTTTCGGGGATTGCCAATGTGTTATGGCCTCCACTTTCTGGGGGTCCAGGGAAGACATGGCTTGGCAGTTTGGGCTGGACTGTTCCCATAAGGCACAGGGTTATTTGCATATAGCCGTGTCTGAACTGGGGTGGCAAAGTGAGCTAAAGAACGATGATGGATTCAACCCAGATCTGTGACTGGGGGTGAGTGCCTGAAAGGTTTCAGTGCTCCGTCCATCATCTCCTTGTGCAGGGTATGCCCAGACGTGGGTCCCTTGCTCACTTTGCCACTGGATTCAAGCTAGCCTGGCTGATGAGGGCTGTTAGCCCGAAACCGGTCCCAGGATGCTTGTTTCCGGTCCAGGGAAGACACGGCTTGGCAGTTCAGGATGGACTGTTTCCATGAGGCACAGGGTCAAGACTGATTTGCATATAGCTGTGTCTGAACTGGGGTGGCAAAGTGAGCTATAGAACGATGATGGATTCAACCCAGATCTGTGACTGGGGGTGAGTGTCTGAAAAGTTTCAGCGCTCCGTCCATCATCTCCTTGCGTTTGCTTTGTTCGCCCTAAGTTGGCAGGGTATGCCCAGACGTGGGTCCCTTGCTCACTTTGCCACTGGATTCAAGCTAGCCTGGCTGATGAGGGCTGTTAGCCCGAAACCGGTCCCAGGATGCTTGCTTCCGGTCCAGGGAAGACATGGCTTGGCAGTTCGGGCTGGACTGTTCCCATGAGGCACAGGGTCAAGACTGATTTGCATATAGCTGTGTCTGAACTGGGGTGGCAAAGTGAACTAAAGAACGATGATGGATTCAAACCAGATCTGTGACTGGGGGTGAGTGTCTGAAAAGTTTCAGCGCTCCGTCCATCATCTCCTTTTGTTTGCTTTGGTCCATACTAATCCCATGGGGAGTTACAATGAACCTGAGAAAACACACTTGAAAGGTATGGAATTGACATTTGTCTAGTTTGCAGTACAGATGGTTGTCCTGCAATTGCTTAAGGACACACCTAACATGTACTTCATGCTCTTTAACTGAAGGGGAATAAGTCAGGATATCGTCAATGCATGCAATAGCGTAAAGGTCCACCATGTCCTTGAGTACTTTGTTTATAAAAAACTGAAAGGCAGATGGAGCATTGCACAAACCAAATGGCATTACTAGGTATTCATAGAGGCCAAACTTGGTACAAAAGGCTGTGTTCCACTCATCCCCCTCCTTGATTCTCACTAAATGGTAAGCTCCACGTAAATCCAATTTAGTAAAGATTTTAGCATTCTTTATTTGATCAAAGAGAGGATATCAATGGCAAGGGGTACCTGTTCTTTATAGTTACATCATTGAGCAGTACTTAATTTGAGCCGGTGCTTTCCGGTGCTCAGCACTGGCACTTAATTGGTTTCCGGTGTTCAGCACCGGCACCTAATTGTCAACACCAGACTAAGAACAGTCTACCACATGGTGGCGCTGCTCATCTAATTTAGAGATGAGCAGAACAACAGTTGTTTAGAAATACAATATACATTAAAATTGCTAATACCTGCCTCCCCAGCCATTCCTTTAGCTTTGGGGACCTGGAATAATCTGTACTGTTGCATTTACATGCGAGAGAGATGGTTAGTAGTTGTTTTGGCAGCAATGACAAGGGCAATGGGTGGTGCAAGCTGCAGTGGCCTCCTGGTCAGAGCCCTGGCACTTAATATTTTACAAATTAAGCACTGTCATTAAGGGCCCGATAATCAATACAACACCTTAGGCCTCCCTCCCGTTTCGGTATGAAAAAAAGCAGTGAGGAGGCGGGTGATCGGGAAGGTCGGATAAACCCAATTCTAAGCATCTCATTCAGGTACTGGCGTAAGTATAGGTTCTCTTTTTCTGTTAATGCATAGATTCTGCTACAGGGTATGTGGGCTCCTGTCACAAAATCAATCCTACAATCATAGGATCTATGGGGTGGAAGAGTTGTGGCTTTTTCTTTATCAAAAAACGATCTTCAGATCTTGATAACAAGAGGGTAATTCTGGGGTTTCTGGGTTTGTGATCACCTCTACCTCCCCCGAGTCGTTCTGTTCATTTCTGCAGTGCATTTTACAATAATCAGAACTAAAGGTTATTAACAACTCTCTCCAATTAATAAGAGGGTCATGTTGGCATAGCCACGGAAGACCGAGTATGGCAGGAAACTGGGGAGACTGAATAAGCTCAAAAGAGATAGTCTCTTGATGTGTTTCTTGTATAACAAGCGTAAGTTCAGTGGTGCCGTGCGTTACAGGGCCTGACTTAATATTACTGCCATCTATGGTTTTCACTTCCTCCCAAGAAGTCTTGGCGACAAAAGGAATGTCCTTGCTTTTAGCCCAACAAAGGTCCATAAAATTGCCTGTGGTACCTGAATCTACTATTATTTGTACTTCCAAAGCCTGTTGTCCCCATTCCAACCGGGAGGAAAGGAAAAAATGATGTGAGAAGGAAGAGAGAGCGTCTCTTGAACAGATTGTTGTGAGACAATTAACCCTGACCCACCGAAATCTTTGTCTCTACAGACTTCGGGCTTATTAGTTTTCCAGATTGCCTCTTTTCTTTTGTTTCACAGGATATTCTCTAAGAAAATGCCCCTGTTTTCCACAGTGTAAACATAATTTTATATCATGCCTTCTCTGTCTTTCTTCTTCACTAGGTTCTTGTTCTTCTACTGCCTTCTCAGGGTCCTGCTTTCTCTCTTTGTAAAGTATAAGAACTTCTGGGCGCCCCTTCTCTCTTTTTCTTTCATTAACTCAGTGATCCAATTTCACCACCAAATCAATAAGGCCATTGCATAACTCGGGAGGATCAACCACTTGTGCTAATAGATCTTTCAGTTTGTCTTTCAAACCTCTATAGAATAAAGCACTACGTTTTTCCTTTGGCCATCCGGCTTCAGTACCAATCTGTTAGAGGTGGAAATGTAAGTCATTAGATCCTTTGTTCCCTGCTTCAAATTCAGTAATTCCGTATCTACCTACTGCATGAAAGAGTGCCTGTCGAACAGTTTTCTTAACTCTTCCTTAAAAGCTGTGTAATTCTGCAATAACGGGTCATTCCTTTCTATGAGAGGGATGGACCAATTTACTGCTGTGCCTCCTAAATAGGAAAGCACAAATGTCACTTTTGCTTGCTCGGTGGGAAAACAAGAAGCCTTACACATGAAATGGAATTGGCATTGGCTGATAAAGGTAGCAAATTTGGTAGGATCACCCATAAACCTCACTGGAGGGACCAAAGGGATAGACGAAGGTGTAGTCACTTGTATTACCGGGGCACTCAGACTGGAGGACTGAGACTGAAGTGGGAATTGAACACCTGCACCTCCTGCCATGTTCCCTAAGCTAGACTCAGGTCTCATACTCTGCTGGAGTGTATCTACTTGTAAAGCTAAAGCTTGGGTTTCCTTCTGGAGATTACCAAGCATATGGGCTAGGTCCGCGAGTGTCAGCTGAGTTACTTCCATGGAGTTCGGGTGGAAAATAAAGCGTGGGCTTCGCGTTCTGTCAGACTCCTTCTTACGTTTCCGCAGGAACGCCATGCAAGGATGAGAGGCTCCAGCTTCCACTGGTCACTGGTATACCCAACTGAGTCAAAGAAACAACAGTAAACCAGGGGAAGAATGCAAAACAGGGATGGAAAAAAAATATGTCCCACGACGTCCCCCACTCATGGACAGGATCAGGCAGCCAGGAGAAATCCCTAAATAATTCCCTTCTTCCACTACGACAGGTTTGTTCAAGTGGGGTTATAAATCTTTGTCTAAGACTACTAGTAATGACCCTTGGTAACAGGAATCCTGATTAGAACACTAGTTCCTTAATATCCAATGAAACAAAGTAAACATAAGCTCAGTCTTTGAGCAATATTAAAGTCCTCCTTAACGTCAGGAAGTAATAACAGGAAATTCCTCAAGTCTTTCCGGAATTACCTTGTACCATTAATCAAAGAAACAAAAAGGACCAGAAAGGAAAAAACAAATCCCCAGGGACAAGGTTCACAGGCAAATAAGTATTAGGGTTCCAGATAATAATGTACTCATGAGCTGCGCATACAGCGCAGTTACCGTATAGCAAGAATTAATGGCTGTCTCTTTTCTTTTGTTTGCAGGGCTGAGGAAGTGTCTGGGCTGCAGCGCAGCAAGAGCCGACGAACAGGAATGCCAGAGAACCGCCGAGGGATCCGAGCAAGACGCCAGGGGCGACGAGAGGTAGACGGGACGAAGACAGGAACGCTGGACTCCCGATGGTGAACCGGAAGAATAACATGTGAGTAACCCGGAAGCAATATTGGTACCGAACACTAGAATGCGAAGCGTTCCAATGTGGGATCGGAGGAGTTTTATACTCCTTTGCAGGTACCCGCGCACTCGACGTAGCGGGGCCGGCAGTTGTGACAATAATATAATAACTGAGGGGCATATTATCAAGGGCCTTATCTCCGCTTTTTTGGCTTTTAAAGCCAAAAAAGCGGAGATAATGCTTTCGCCCTATTTACAAGGCAGTGCTAACATGCATTAGCGCATGTTAGCAGCCTTATTACCGACGCCTCGCTTTGCATCTCTAATGAGATGCAAAGTGGGCGTTTCCTACTAACACAACACGGGAATCAAGGAGTTACAGCACTACTCCCTATCAACAAGCTGGCCCAGGACACCAATTCCGACGTTAGAATCTGCGCTAACCGCGGATAACGCCGAAAGCTAACGTCTGCTAAAAAGCAGACTTAGCTATACATATGATGGGAGGTGGATTCTATGGCTGAATCCACATCTCCCTATTAGCAAGGATTACCTGATCGCATCCGTTGTAGCGCTGGATTTCCTGCGATGTGCGCGGATTTCGCCGCTATCACCGGATTTAATATCGCTGTGGAGATATGCGTTGTTAATAACGCGATATCTCGGCGATTAAATCCGGCGATAGCCGGCGTTAAGCTAATCTGCGCTATGCCTGCTCAGCGATGTTTATCTCTATTCTTTGTTGATATGCCCCTGATTTTTATAATCCTGTGTAGAGCCTTTTTGTGGTGTATTCATTGTGTTACTCTGTGTGTGTGTTGCACAAGCACTTTACATATTGCCTCTTTAGTTAAGCCTCACCACTCCTTGTCAAGCTACCAGTGTGTGAGCATAGGTTCTCTTATAGTGTGCATATAGCTTACTCTGAGTAGAGAGGTAGTTCCTGCCTGGCCTGGGTGCATACCGCAGTCAACCAGGAATCCCAGTTCGAAAAGACAACATTCATGTTTTGAACTAAAAATAACACAGGAATTCAGCAGTTATTTTTAGCAGCACTAACTATAACCTTCGCCCCCACCAAGCAATGCTTATGACCTCACATATGACATTACTCATGACATGTTCTATGACATTGTTTATGGCATCACTGATGACATCTCAAACGATGTCATTGAAGACATCACTGATGGAATCATTCAAGCTTCGCTTTCCCGCATTTTAGTCTATACATGACTACGGCATTAGAGGCTTGGCAGAAAGTACAACATTGCCCAGAAGAATATCAGCCATCATTACTGCCATCACAGATGCAACTCCCTTAGGTGTAGAAATCATGTATTAAGTCCAACATTGACTATATACCACACACTTTACAGCTAGCATAGCTCACATTTACAATCAACCACAGATATATAGGGAATTCTCATTGAGTACGGTATTCAATCTGTATGCAACGGTTCAGAGAAAGCCAAGTTCCTAAAAATAGTGAATGTAAGTTGCAAAACAAATGACCTACAACAGGTGGGTTTTACCTGTATCAAACACCTGAAACCCACTGAACCTTCATTGAAAAATTAAGTTGCTATCAGTAGAAATCTGGGTACTGTAAGTAGTGCTTACTCTGTGGAGAGAGCTTAACATATACCACACTGCTTGCAAACAGTGAAACTTTCATAAGAAACACACCACAGAGCATTAAAAAGTGTCTACTAAGAACAGTGTACACTCTATGCAACTGTTGTAAAAAAAGAAACTATTTACTAAAAATAACCAAGATCTGAAGGTTCTAAACATCCTACTACCTGCACTCTTTATACTAATGTGAAAACTTTACAGATAGCCCATATTCTCACTCAAAATAAGCACAGGTATATAGGTTAGTACGTGGTGTACGCAGTCTTCTAAGTTATGTAGAAATTGTCATGCTGACACAATTCTGTCAAAAAACTCAAGGCTGTTTACAAAAGTTAGTGTCTATTACATAGAATCCTACTCCTGTTGAAAACCTTTTCTGCAGAAACAAAAAAATTGTGTGGAACATAATGGACACATGTCAATTGTTACCTGCCGCAAGGTTAGTCTTCATTACAAAGATTTATAACGTGTTCAATATGTCTACATTAGGAGCAGATCTGTTTTCTAAACACTTACACCCATTAGCTGGACCCAGGCTGTACAAAATTAGATAGACAAGTAATATGGTACTTCCCTGCCACTATGTAAACTATAAAACAAACTAGCACACTAATCAGTGATGTCATAGATGATGTCATAGAACATGTCATAAGTGATGTCATATGTGAGGTCATAAGCAATGCATGGCAGGGGTGCATGCTATAGTTAGTGCTGCAACTATAACCGCTGCATTTCTGTGTTGTTTAGTTAAAAAATGTTGTCATTGATAAATTCGCCTAACTATAACGTTACTTTAACCTTTGTTTTTTCAGTGAATTTTTAAGGTTTAAAAAAAAATTATGATACATAAATACAACTCCCGCCACGCACTGGCCTCTCCATTGAGGCCTCTCTCTCAGATGACAGATGTTCGTAGTAGGGTGTGTGGCTGGACTGGACTCTCTTTCAAGACCTCTCTCTCTCAGCTGATGGGTGTGCATAGTAGAATGTATGAGGAGCAACTGGCTTCTCCTTGGAGACATCTCTCTCAAATGAAGGGTGTCTGTAGTGGTCAGAGGGGCGGGACAATCCTCTCCTTTCAGACCTCTCTCAAATGATAGGTGTGCATAGTATGGTGTGTGGATGGACTGGGCTCTACTTCAAGACTTCTCTTTCAGTTATTGGATGTATGTAGTAGGGTGTATGGGGAGCAACTGGCCGCTCCTTTGAGACCTCTCTCTCAGATGACAGGTGTGTGTAGTGTGGTGTATGGGAAATGACAGACATCTCCTTTGAGACCTCTCTCTCAGATGACGGGTGTGCATAGTAGGGTGTGTGGATGGACTGGTCTCTTCTTTCAGATCTCTCAGGTGATGAGTGTGCATCGTATGGTGTGTGGATGGACTTGCCTCTCCTTTCAGACCCCTCTCTCAGATGATGGGTGCACTTAGTAGTGAGTGGGGAGGGACTGGCCACTCCTTTCTGACCTCTCTCAGATGACAGGTGTGAGTAGTATGGTGAGTGGGGAGGGACTGGCCTCTCCTTTCCATCCTCTCTCCTGCATAACAGGTGTGCATAGTAGAGTATATAAAAATTATGCTTTCTCCACTGAGACATCTCTCTAATATGATGGGTGTCTCTAGTAGGGAGTGCAGAGAAACGTGCCTCTCTATGGAAACCCTTCTATTGAATTACGGCTGTTCCAAAGTAGGGTTGCGTCTTAACTCTCTGCTCAGAACTCTTCCGGAGCTCATAAACATAAATAGTAGGTTCGGATAAAAAGCATCTCCACTAACACTCCTTCCTACAGTGTGTATACCAAAGTGTACTCAAAGATCACCTACACCTTCCTATTTTTCATGATGCTGCGAGAGTTTCACGAGATTGTAAGATATTTAAAAAAAGAATTAATGTTCTACTCATCACAGTACTTATGTCTTACACACCTCCTGTGAATAATGAGGTGCACAATATCCATTTCTCCTTGTAGAGTGTTTTGACAACTCACCTACTGCTTTTTACTATTTGCGATCCCGCGAGAGTCCCGCTAGATCGTACATTTTTTTAACACAGTAAAAATGTACTTTCAGCACAGTAATTATACCTTACAGGCCTCCTTTCAAACTCTAGGGGGACACGATGCCTTTCTGCTGCTCCCTTAAATAGCTTTTTACTTCATTTCCCCAACTCCTGCAGTTTTTCATAGTAAGTAGTAATGGCAGCCATTTAATTTCTAAAGTTCTAACAACCAACCAGAGCGCTCGGTCTTCCAGGACTCCTCCCACAGGAGCGTGAAGGCTCAGGTGAAATATGGGCCTCCATTTTTTAATGCATGCTCACACGGGACTCTTGCAAGAGTCTCGCAAGCCCAACAGTCAAAATATCTATATTTTTTTTACCCTTAATGTTAGACCCAGTGGTTTCTAACTGGCTGGGATGCATCGAAGCCAGACAGAATCCACCGTCCTAGATAGGATGAGTATAATACACTTGTCCGATAACCTGTGCTCACCCTTAGGGAACTTGACACAGAGCAGTCAGGCTTACCCTCAGGGTCAAAGTGTAAAGTATTGGCACAACTCCACCCTCGCAACTCACTACAAAAAGACTCGACACCGTATGTTTAAAACACTGGTCTTTGTATTACACACACATTGAAATCAAAATGACATACACATTGGATAAATATTTTACAGTTACATGCAATTGTCTGAACTCTCCCATTAGCAGCAGAACGGCATGAACATATATTTACAAAGCATAGGTCTTCAATTGCCCCATTATCCCCTCAGCCTCGTAAGCAACATAAACCCATGTGCGTACTTCCCCAAGGTGTTCATGATCCAAGCAATCCCTCCCACATCAAAAGCGGCAGAAACATATATGCAGGTTGTTCAAGGGTATTCAAATTTCCCGCTAACACATTAGCATAAAACACAACATTCCCAATATTGCATACCCCATACAGTTGTAATGGTCAAGAATTCACCGGTTTTGACTACGCCTCTTGACCCAGCCCCTTAGCCACTCAAAGTACACCAGCCAATGATACACTTTGCACCCGCTGACGACACTTTGATTAGATTGTCAGGACCATTAAAGAGGACGGAAACAGTTACTAAGTTTTGTCCCTCCAAATTAGTCCTTCAGGCACCCAGCGGCACCTTCATGAGTGCAGGATCACTATCCCCCCAAAGGCAAACGTCTGAGACACTGGAAACTGGTGCACTTCCAAATTGGAGAAATGTTTCACCTCAGGCGGTTGTGCGAGCTGTAGTTTCTCCAGGCAGTCAGCCGTGGGTGCACACAAGGCACAACGAGACACCCTGGGTCCAGTCATGATATTTTCAACAACAGAGTACCTTGCGACGTGGGTCCAGGGGGAGGGAGCCGGCGACCTTGGATGGAGGCTGCAATGTCAGGCACTGTCGTCCTCCCAATCTGGAGGTTGGAGACAGTCTAGGCATCCAGCTTGGGTCCCACGGACTTGGCAGACATCCCTCAACACCCCTCGGACACCGCATGCTACAGAGTGCGAGCTAGCACAGGTTTACAGTTGCAAGCACGGCAAAACTTCCCCAGCACTTTGCGAACTTCCCATGTCTTGTAACCCCAGGAGGGCCACTGATCTTAACAAGCACACTCCTCTGCATAGTGTGATTATGACATACGTCAGGACGGTTCTTGTCCCAACCGACGATCACTTTCACCTGTTTCTGCTGCACCCTGCGTGGTCTGTACGATTTTGTGGAAACGAGGAGATCCTTTCTGTCCCTCGGATCTCGTGGACGGGAAGCCAGCCAACTGGCTCTTGGAGAGTGCTTAGGGACCTGGGTCACAACAGTTGGCAATTAGCTGCAGGCTAGCAACTTCCAGGCAAAATCCACCAAGTGACAGCCCCCTTACTGGAGCACAACAAGCCCCAGGCCACCAAAAGTCTGCAGATAATCAAATTGCAGTCCATCCTGCCCCAATAGTTCCTCCTGTTAATGTCCCAGCATCGAATCAACGCAGTATGGTTCCAATCCCAAAAGCATCTCTAACACCTGAGGGCAGAGCCCCAGCAGTTATACCCACAATAGCTTTTGAAGATGAGATCAATTCAAAAGGCCACCTTCGAAATGCACAGGCCATCTCGAAATGTTGTCCTGTCTGCCATTGTACAATGGGAGGCTTGATCAATATCTTTATGAATGCAGGTACCAATTCTACTCCCTCGTATCCATCACAGGAAGGCCCCTCAGGGTCAGAGGTCTGCAGTTTCCTTTGAGCCCCAAGTTTATGGCCTTCTATCAGGAATGCACAGATGTATCTGTCCCGCCAGCACCCAGATGTGGATTGGAGACAGGCTGACAGGCACACGAAGCCATAAGCACATAAATGCCCACTTTCCCAAAGTGGCATTTTCACATTAGTAATGTTGAATCCACTCGCGCGACCAGCGGGAATTTGCCATTTAGTAATGATATCGATTGAGATGACTATCTCATCTATATCAAACACTGTACTGCTACTTTTCTGCACGTAGGAAATAATGCCCAATAGCCTTTCCACTGCCCCCCCCCCATGTTAATTAATGTGAGAAGAAGGCCCCAGCGCACCAAACACACCATTTGGAGCCATTCACTACCAGTACATGTAGCGCACGCGCACCCATGGCCTGCCTCTTCTCGACACCGCACCCTGCTCCCAGGGACCACTCCGATGAAGCGAGAGACATGCAGAACCTTGGCAAGTAGCTTTTAAAATACCAAGCCACGTAACAATAACAGTAAACATACAAGCCCCGCCAGGCCAAACCTATGGCACGTTTGAAGAGCTACCTCCTTGGGTGGCACAACCAGTGCTGCAGGCCCACGGAGGAACATTTGAGTTACATGCCCTAGGTACATGTCTTACCCCATAGACAAAGGACTTACAGCTAACACAAATCAGCCAATCATGTATACGCCAATCACCAGTATGTATATGACAAGCACAGCACTTTGGCACTGAAAAGCAGTGCCAATGCGCTCAAAGTCCTATGCCAGCAAAACAAGGTCCAAACAGGAGATCGGAAGCCAAAAAGGCCAGGCGAGACAATGCCAAAAGTTGCCAGGTCTAACACTTGTCCTCCCCAGCAGAAAGTGGGCAGAACTACCCCACCTCAACAGAGTCCTCATCACTAAGCCAGAAGAATCTGGAAAGACCATCAGCGTTGGCGTGTTCTGTTCCAGGGCAGTTCTCCACCGTGAAATCCATTCCTTGTAGGGAGATGGACCACCTCAATAGTTTAGGATTTTCACCCCTCATCTGCATTATCCATCGGAGGCCCCTGTAGTCCGTCTGAACCCAGAAGTGAGTCCCAAACAAATAGGGCCTCAGCTTCAATAGGGCCCAGACCATAGCATAGGCTTCCCTTTCAATGGCACTCCACCTCTGTTCCCTGGGAACTAGCCTCCTACCAAGGAAGGCTACAGGTTGGTCCAGGCCCTCCTCAAATAGCTGCAAAAGCACAGCCCCCATGCCATGCTCTGAGGCATCAGTCTGCACCACAAACTCCTGGGAGAAGTCAGGAGCCTTGAGCATGGGTGCTGTGCACACGGTGTCCTTTAGGGCATTGAATGCCATCTGGCATGCCCATGAGGACCTGATTGACCAATATCTGAAAGGTGTCAGGGGCGTTCTTCAACCCAAAGGGCATAACCCAGAACTGGAAGTGCCCTTCTGGCATTGAGAAGGCTGACCTCTCTCGCGCCCCATCGGTCAAGGCAATCTGCCAGTACCCAGATTTAAGATCAAATGTACTGAGGAACTTCACAGCCCCTATCCGATCAATAAGTTCATCCGCTCGAGGGATCGGGTGTGCATCAGTCCGGGTGATGGCGTTGCGCCCACGGTAGTCCACACAGAACAGACGCTCAGGTGCCACGCCGGGGGTGCAGCCTTGGGCACCAATACCACAGGTCTATACCAAGGGCTGTTAGAAGGCTCAATCACCCCAAGGCCTAGCGTCCTAGAAACCTCTTCCCTGATGCTAATCCTTACCTTGTCTGACAACCTGTAAGTTTTATGCTTAAAAGGTAGGCTATCCCACATATCAATATCATGAGTGCACGAATGGGAGACTGTGGGGGTGAGCGAGAACAGGGGAGCAAACTGCCCAGCAATCAGCAGCAGTCTCCCTGCTGCTCCTGGTTCAAAGTAGGTGAGAGACTCCCCCCCTCTATCAACCCATCCTGCTCCAAGGAAGACAGGAGGTCTGGGAGAGGTTCGGTCTCTGAGTCCACCCCATCATCCGTGACCAAGAGCATGGTCAACTCAGTCTTCTCAAAATGTGGCTTGAGGCGGTTCACATACAGGAACTTCAAAGAGTTCCTATGAGTTTGCAAGTCCACCAGATAGGTGACTTCACTCTTGTGCTCCTTCCCCTCAAATGGCCCTGACCACTTGTCCTGTAGAGCGCGGGGCTCTAAAGGGGCCATGTCCCACACTTTCTGGCCAGGCTGAAACTCAACAAGAGTTGCGTTCTGGACGTACCATAGTTTCATATCCTCCTGGCTAGCTTTCAGGTTCACCTGAGCGAGCTTCCTGAAGCAGGCTGATTGGTTACGGAAGGCCAGGACATAACTGAATACATCCTGGAGCGGCTTGCTGGGACCTTGCTCCCAACCCTCCCTCACCAAACTGAGAGGACCCCTATCAGAGTGCCCATACAGAAGCTCAAATGGTCTGAAGCCAACTCCCTTCTACAGACCTCCCTGTAGACAAACAGAAGACATGGCAGGAGAACGTCCCACTTACTCCTTATGGGGTCTGAAACACCCGTAATCATGCCCTTATGGGCAGAGTTGAATTTCTCAACCAACCCATTTGTTTGTGGGTGGCAGGCGGTGGAGAACTTGTAGGTTACCCCACACTCCTTCCACATGGCCTTCATGTACAAGGACATGAAGTTGGTGCCCTGGTCGGAGATCACCTCCTTGGAAAACTCTGCATAGGTAAAGATCCCCAACAGTGCACGGGCTACAGCGGGTGCCATCACCGTCCTCAGGGGGCTCACTTCTGGGTACTGGGTGGCATGGTCTACCAAGACCAGGATGAACCTGTTGCCCATGGCAGTCTTGGGATCCAGAGGTCGCACAATGTCAATGCCCGCCCGGTCAAAAGGGGTGCCTATGACAGGGACACTTGGGAACTCCCCAATAGTGATCTTCTTGCTAACAAGAATAACACCTAGTGGGTCCCGTTCCTGCAGGCATACCTGAAGTGAATCGTTTCTTCTTGTCACCAGGGGGTCGAGAATCCTTACCCGGGGACTTAGTTTGGGGCTCTTGAGAGACCGTCTTACTTTTATTTCTGTCCCCCCCCTCCTTCTTCTGCGGGGGACCCAGCCTACCCTTGTCGGGGTTTCTCGCAGACACCTTCTTGTGGACCCGGGTGTTAATCCACCGGTCCGCCTCCTAAGCAAGCTCTTTGGGATCAGAAAGCTTTTTATCAATCAAGTGCTGGCGCAGCTTGGTAGAACAAAGGCTAAGCATGTGCTCCTGTGTAATCAGATTGTACAGCCCCTTGTAGTCCACCACCTTACTGCTCTTCACCCAACCATCCAATGCCTTGCAAAATTAATCCATCCACCGATCCAGGTCTGGGGGGTCAGTTTCACACTGTCCCTAAATGTCTGCCGGTACTTCTCAGGGGTCAACCCATATTTCCTGATCAAGGCCTCTTTCAGGGCATAATACTTCACCCAGTCACCCTCCTAAAGGGTCAACAAGGTGTCCCTCTCCTCAGGTGAAACATGCTTTGACAAACTTGACCCACAATTCCCCTCAGGGATCCTGTGCATTTATAAAGACATTTCAATGGTCTCAAACCACCAGTCTATGTCACCCCCCCAATTCCATAATCAGGAACTAGACCCTTAGGTATGTGGACTCTTTTATCAGAGGACATGGATGTAATGCTGTCACCATCTGTGCTGAACTCAGCCCTCTTGGCTCTAAAGTCCAGTTCTCTCATGCTCAACTCTTGAGGCAACATCATTTTCTTTTCTTCCAGTGCCACCTTGGCCTTCTCACTTAAGTTTGGCCAGCTCCCACTTGAGCTTCCTTTCCTCCTACCTGTCCTCCAGGTCTTCTGGGGACAGACCCCTAGAGGAACCACTACCGCCTTACCTAGAGGGTACTACGCTACGCTCCTCAGCATCCACTACATCACCCTCCCCAGAATCCTCAGCTGTACCTCTGGCCGCCAGCCAGGACCTCAATACCTTTTGTAGCTCCTCCTTTCTACTGAGGCCTTTAAAAGAACATTTCAGGTCTCTGCAAAAACCTTTGAGCTGGGCTACTGTATAGGTTTCCAACTTATCCTGCTCAAACTCCACTACTGCAGGTACCTTTGCTGGCTCTCCCAACTTAGACATGACTGTTGTGAACACAGAAAGGTTTCCAAACTGGAATGTCAAACCACAGAATCAAAACCCAAGGCAAGAAAACAATATTGCACACCGGAGTCGTAGTGAAACACTGTGCTGTTAGGGCTTGTGCTATCCTCAACGCTGATCACCAAATGTTAGACCCAGCGGTTTCTGGCTGGCTGGGCTGCATTGAAGCCAGACAGAATCCACCATCCTAGATAGAATGAGTACAATATACTTGTCCGATAACTTGTGCTCACCTTTGGGTAGCTTGGCACAGAGCAGTCATGCTTATCCTCAAGGTCAAAGTGTAAAGTATTGGCACAACACAACCCTCTCAACACGCTGAGTACACTACAAAAAGACTCCACACCGTATGTATAAAACACTGGTCTTTGTATTACACACACATTGAAATTAAAATAACATACACATTGGAAATATGCTTTACAGGTATAGGCAATTGTCGAACTCTCCCATTATCAGCAGAACATATCTGTATAAGTCATACGTATTCACTTGCCCTGTTATCGCCTCAGACTCGTAAGCAACATAAATCCATGTGCGTACTTCCCCAAGGTGTTCACGATCCAAGCAATCACTTCCGCTTCAAAAGTGACTGAAACATAATGCAGGCTGTTCAGAGTTATTCCACTTTCCTGCTAACACATTAGCATAAAACATGACATTCCCAATATCGCATACCCTGTACCGTTGTAATGGTTAAGAAGTCACAGGTTTTGACTACGCCTCGTGACCCAGCCCCTCAGCCACACAAACTACACCAGCCAACGATACACATTGCATCCACTGGCGACACTTTGATTAGATTGTCAGAACCACCTAACGTGGAAGGAAACCGTTACTTGATTTTGTTCCTCCAAATTAGGCCTTCAGGCACCCAGCAGCAACTTTACAAGTGCGGGATCACTATCCCCCATAGGCAAAAGACTGCGACACTGGATCTAAGCAGTCAGCACAAAAAGGGGCATCCATCACAGTGGAACCAGTTTTAGAAAGCGGCTGGAGAAACTTGGAATTGGGATCCTGAACGGCAATATAAAGGAGGACTCTCCTGCATTAATTACCTTAATAAGCGGCAGGGAAAGCTCAAGAATTGACTATAGGGCAATCAGGTGTGTCACTTTAAAATTTACCCACGTGCAGAGAGCGATCACTTTCCCCAGTCCACGAGGATGCTGTGCAAGATCACTCAGCTGAGCCCGACAAACAATTTGATCTCAGTGCCAATAACTTACAATTTAAAAAAACATAAAATGGTGGGCTCAGGGGAATGAGAAACTGATGGCAGAAGTCTACCATTGTGCCAGAACAATTGAGACCATAAAAAGTAACTTAGAAATGCAGGAGACTGTAGAAATGGAAATATATGAGCATGTTGAGACGTGGATGCGGCTAAGAGACGCATTATTAACAATATTTCCAATTTAAACACAACCACTGAAGTGCATTAATGGAGAAAACAAAGGCGGGCCAAGGAAGGCAACTCTGGAAAAACAATAAAGAGCTACGAAGAAAAAATCACAAATAACACGAGAAACAAAATTCGTGGTACAAGAGCAAGAAAAATTGCTTGAGAGAAAAAAGAAGATATCAAGAAGATCTGTGGAACAAGCTCCTCGAGTCCAGTAAACTTAAGAAGTGTAACAAAATTCTGGCAGCTAGTGAATGGGTTGACAGCTGGAAAAGAAAAGCAGTATAATGCAAGGAACGCAGTAGCTACATGGGAAGCTTACGTCCTTGCTATGTACTCAGTGCCCGAGACAGTGGGCGCAGGGGAAATCCTGCAGTCGGAAGCCAAATGCAAGACAAGCCTCGGCTTGGCTACCTGCGGTATCCAAGTATACCCTGATACCCCAAAGCTATATACCAAGAAGGATCATATCACCTCGTTTGGGGATGTAGAACAGCTCATTGTAATTTTTAAAGAGATTAAAATCTGAGGTCGCAGCAGGACCAAACTGAATCCCGAATGCATTATTCAAAGGAGATGTAGTTAATTGTGCACACTGTCTGACCCCATTGTTCAACGATCTTTATGACTCAAATCGAAACTCTACGCATCCTGTCTACTTCAATACTTAAAAGCTTGGGTCGAAGAAAAACAACTGATACCACAGATTCAGACAGGATTCAGAGCAGGCATGGGGACTTTAACTAATTTAACAGCACTAACCCTCCTGGTAGAGAAGGCCAAACACAAACAATCACGGCTATTTGCATGTTTTATAAACCTCAAGTCTGCTTTCGATCGAGTGCCCTGAGGTCGACTATGGAGAAAAATTGAGGTCTACAAAAAGATCTTTTAAGGGGGATTACTGAACTTTACACAGAAACCTAGGCGCAAGTCAAGATCCGAGACGGCAGCCAAGTAGCAAGCAAAATTGCCATTAAGAAAAGCCTCAAACAAGGATGCAGTTTGGCGCCAAGCCTGTTCAGTTTATATCTCGCAGACTTAGTTGATGCTCTGGACTTGGATAACAGCCATCCGCCAATCCTTGCCTCAGATAAGTTGGGTTGCCTCCAATACTGGACAACATCGTCCTATTGAGTCAAACACCGATAGGCCTGCAACGGAGCATGGATGCTCTAAAAAGCTAAATGGATGACCAAGGCTTACAGTTAAATCTGAATCAAACCAAAGTGATTTGGTTGGTTGAATTTAAATTTAAGACTCACTCCTGGTTTCTAGAGGGGAAAAAGGTGGAGTAGTTCGCTCATACAAATATCTGGGATTCATTTTGGACCAGCAAATGACCTGCAAATTCTATTTAGCTGCTATCCAGTCTAAAGCACAATTGCTATTTTACGGGTTTAAAACATTAAAACAGAAACTGAGTTGCCCGTCATTTACCCATCTGCTGAAGGTTATGTCAGCTCAGCTACTGCCAACATTGTCTTATGGCATAGAAATTATGCAGGGTCAGGAAATAGCCACGCTGAACAAGACCCAAACGAAAGTTTACAAATCTGTATTCAATATCCCAAAGTCAGCTTCATCAACCCAAGTATGCCTAGAGTTTGGCCTAAAAAATCAAAAATTTGTCAGTGAAAAAGCACCTTTATCACACTGTGCTGGAGATTGCTAGCTCCTGAAAGGGGATCCATCCAGTGGCAGCTCGCATAGGGCGTGCTGCGGGGCGGTGAGGCGGGGCGGGGTGGGGTTGGGGTGGGGGGTTAGTAAACTCGGAAATACGACGGAACGGAGGAACGTAATAATTACTTTCCTCAGTTCCGTCGTATGTCCAAGTTTACCACCCCCCCACCCTACCCCTCCCCCGCCCCACCGCCCAGCAGCACGCCCTATGCGAGCCGCCACTGGATCCATCAATAATCTATGCTGGCTGGAAATTGAAATGCAGTAGCGTAGCAATGAAAAAGACTCCTGGCAAAGGTATTTAAACCTGGCAATCAAGGATTTAGGTATCCAAGAAGCTCGGGTAGCAAATATGGGAAAATCTCCATCTAATCAAGCACTAAATGCCTCAACTTGGTTCTCATGTATTCTAATAGACAAGAATGTACGCGCGCGGAGGAGACACGCCTGGATTGTTATAAACTCTTATATCAACTTGCGCCCCCAGGGGTATCTGGCAGCGCATTTTTCAATAGTATTA